>JAXCHO010000234.1:7907500-8507500 GCA_036630365.1 Acanthiza pusilla | reverse complement strand
TGAATCTTAACATTGACCTCATTATAAGCTATGTTTAAGCACTGTATGGTGGGACATGTCTGTTCACAGTTGCAAATGACCACTGGAGGTTTTTCAGGTCTCTACGAAGAAGTTACCCTGCTGTTCATGTCTTTGCCACTGTTTTTTATGGCAGGAAGGTCAAAAAACAAAAGCTGGGCCTTCATTTACCCTTTTTATCATGTGGGTCCATGTGAGTGTGTGTCTGAGGGGATGGGAGCTGCCTCTGCACCGAGCAGACAGACAGAGGAGCTTTTAGCTGGAATCACAAGGTTGTGAAACGCTCGATGCCTTGACCTGTAACATGCGACTGTAAATTCCTCTGCTCTTGTTATGCTTTCCAGGGGTCATGGTCTTTAGCAGTTTACTTAGTGGAGGAGGAGGAAAGAAGCCCTTTGTGTTGTTGAGCAGCGGACGAGGGTTTGCCTTGTCCTGGCAGCTGGCGCTGACACAGGGCTGCTCTTCAGGTGCTGCTTTGATGGACACTGCCCCCAACGCCCAGGGAGCAGCAGGGGTGGTGGCAGCCTCCACTTACTTGGCTTTGGTTAAAGAAGAACCTGTGGACTCTGCCCAAGAGGGACCAGTGCTGCCTTTCTGGTGTTTTCATTGCATTTCACACAGGCTGAGCTTTGCTCCAGACTAATTGCCTGCAGTTGCCTGCTGAAGGGAACTTCAGCTGTGATGCAGTGCATGCACAACCGGGCCATTACGGTGACAGGTTTGCATTAGTACAAAATCCAGCAGCAGATGAAGTGAGGCTGGAGTCCCAGGGCTGCAGACCTGCAGCATCTTTGGAGTGGGGAGGAGCAGACTCTGCTTTATTGTGCTGTGAACCGTCTTTGTACAGCAAAGCAACCTGGCACCGTGTGATCTCAGTGAGTCACGGCTCCCTGTCCCTGCCTGGCATGTTCCTACATCCGTGCTTATTTCGGTACTCAGGGACACCACAGTGCTGAGGTAGGTACTTTGAGTCACATTCCCAAAGGTGTTGCCAGCTCCTCTTCGGCTGGTGCCGGAACAAGCCTGAACTCGGTGTTCCCAGGGCTGGTAAAAATAGCACCAGGATGCACCAAGTGTCCCTGGCACAGCCAGAACTGACACTCCTGGGCCACTCAGAGCTCCATGTGTGACAGAGAGCAGCCCACACCCACTTTGCACTCTGCACCACTGTGGTTGAGAGGAGAAGAAGGTTCAGATTTGCAATGGTGAAAACCCCAGGGCTTTTCATGCAAACAATTCACTCTGTTGCCGCAAAAAATACTGTGTCTTCTGGCAACAGCTCTGAAATTAGAAGGAGCTGTAGCAGCGCTCGAAGTGACTGCTGGCAGCACTTGTTGCTTTGTGACACCTGGGCTAGGAAATACATTGTGTGAAACTGAATTCCGTTCGGATGCGAGGAAGTGGGAGAGTATCCTGAGCACAGCCAGATGTGACCCCCAACCCTGCTCGTGCAGTAATCCACAGACACACATCTCACAGATTTGCTGTCAGGTCCTGATCCTGAAGAGAAGTCAGTCAGTGTATTGCTGTAAGTTTGAGATATAAAGGACTTCAGCTGCTCGATTTGTTTTGGTTTTTTTGGTTGGTTGGTTTTTAACTGTTTGGTTTTTAACTTTTTTTCCCCAGAAAAGGATATTCCTGCTGTGTTAGCCATTCACCAGAAAGTTAGGGTCATACATGCTGCCTACTAGGTTTCTCCAAGGCTCAAAATACTGATAAGATGAAGGCTTTGCGTGCTTGCAATTCACATGGTGGGTTGGAGTAAAAAAAGAAAATTTCTCATGCAAACATAGAAAAACACTCCTCCGTTCCCATATCTTTTTCTGTGTCTTTAACTGCACATCTTTCCACCTTTTTAATTTTAAAATGCATGTGTGTTAAGCCCAGAATTTCCTGTGGCTAAAAGGAATGGGGTCTGATTGATCGTAATAAGGGACAGTCTAAATGAAGTGCTTGGACTTGCCCCGGGCACTTCTATCTGCAGGTGCTGGGAGCCCTTGCCAATGTGAAAGACTTTTTGGAACACAAGTGATTATTTACTGCTGAACCAAGCCAAAGGCTATGCTTCTCCTTGCAGCTCACAGCCCTTGGCCTCCAACAGGAAATGTATTTAGTTTTCAAATCCCTCTCTGACCAAAAAGAAATTCCAGCAAAACAGCAATAAACATTCAGAGAGTCTTCTCTGCTGTAGGAAAAAAAACCTCATGAGCTTGGGTTTAAAACTAAATATCCTGTGATTAATCTATTCTAGGACTGGGCTGGGGTCAGTGTGTTGCATGTGGGAGTCAGCAAGATGACCTGGGAGAAGCTTGCCCCACCCTATTTGCCACCCACCCCACTTTTAGAAACTCCAAAAATCACCAACATGATGTTTTCAAACAACGATTGCAAAAGGGTTCGCCGTTTGATCCTCCTCTTCTCAGTTTGTCATCGATTTCCCCCATCAAAATAGTTTGTGCAACGAATCCCAGCTGTATTGCTGGCACTTTACTAGCCAGCAAATACAATCCAAATGTTAATTCTTTGGAGCCGAGAGCTCCGTGCCAAGAAATGAATAATCTGTGCAAGGCTAAACAAACAGTTTATTGATGGGGTGGGGTGGGGTGCAGGTGGGGGGTGGCTGGGCTCAGAAGCAGGCGAGCCCGACCAGAAGGACATCAAAGCTGCTTCTGTCAGAAGACTCAGTCACATGTGATTTGTTTTCTCTTGCTGCTAATTCAGTTACGTGTTAAACTACCAATATTCCCAGGCAAAGTGCGAGAGCTTTGCAGCCCAAGCACAGCAGGCAGGCAAAGCAGATGTGCGCACCCTGCTCATCCCAACTTGCCCTCTTTGGATTTTTTGGCTGTAGGAGTGTGATGGGCACGCTCAGACCGAGAGATCCAGCGGCCAGGCACTCACTACGTTTGTCTCTGCTTTATAAATGGAGCACGTGAGCCAATTTGGAAGTTAACAGTGGCATTTTTCTGGCAGCTGATGGGAGTGTGGCAGGGCCATTCTAATGAGATTTAAACCAATAGATTTCAATTACCTTGTTAAATCTTTGCACCTTCTGCCTTTCTCTCCCACATTATCCAGGAGGTCAAGACCAGAAGCAGGATTAAAGCCTAAATCCCCTGAGCTCCAAGCCAGCAACAGTGCAGACCACTCATTGCAAATGCTACTGGATCCTGACCCCAGCTATGTGCTGTAGTAATCCACTTTGCAAATTTTGGGCCAAAGCCAAGGCAGGATCCTGGGGATGCTGCCCAGCCATGTCTTCCAACCTGCTGCAATGCTGTCAGGAGTTTTTTGGGGTGGAGAGAAGGACTGAATTGCACTTGAAACCAGCATCCTGTGTAAAATATGCAGACAGAAATTTGAGTCTTAATTTTTAAAATAAAAGATCCACTCACATTTACGAGAGACACATGCTGGGGAAATTATGGAAACAGGCCTCAGCTTCTTATTCTACTTCTCAGATGCACTGACAGAGCACTTATCTCCACTTTTCCATTCCTTCCCATGGCAAAGAGGGTCCTTCCCACCCAGGGGTGTGCTTACACTGGCAATACCCCTGCAGGAAATAATGATCTTGCAGACAGACTTGCCCAGGCTGCAGCTCGGGGGAGATGGAGGGATTCCCTGGCCACATTCAACACCCATCATCACACAGACAGGGGAAGCTGAGGGCCTGCAGCATGATGGTTTAATAAGAAAAAGGCAGGAAAAGTCACAGGTGAGGGTGCTGTGATGACAGGTTACGGAGTCACATGCACAAGCAGTTAAATCTGTCAGGGGTTAATCTAACTCAGGTACTGATGCGGGCATTTAGATAGTGGATAACTCATGCTGTCATTAACCTGTCAGCATTACAGCAGGAAGATTATATCTTCACAAGCATATATTGATCTGGAAAGGGACGTGTTAGGCATGACCAAGCTTTTTATATACTGTCTTTTACCACCTGCTTTTTCCACTGATCAAAGATGTTTAACGTGTGTGGTCAGCACAAAGAAAGCCATGTTTTCCTCTAGGCTGGAGAGATGTTTCTCTTTGTCCTCTTCCCATTATCTTGGGCCCAATGTAAATACCTGGTTACTTACACAGCCCCTTCCTTTTCATGCTGATGGAGCAGTGAAGATGAGATTGGTGTCTCTGTAGGTCGTCCACAGACTTTTGCAGAGACATTTGCACTCACTGTGTGTGTGCTGTGAGCCGCTCAGGGACAGGACAGCTCTGAACTGGAAGGTGAGTGTAACACAGGCCTTGAGTGGAGCTGGAGAGTCTGTTCCCAGCAGGTGTTGCTGGCTCAGGGATTGCTGTGTGATGAAGGAGATCCTCAGCTTTTGGAGCAGAATTGGCTCCTCCAGGCATTCAGGCCTTGGGAAGGGTTGGCCAAGGTGAGCTGCCTAGAGGTGAATTCCAGCATCTGTTTTCTTCTACAACACACCAGAAAATGATAGATTATGGCCTTCCTTTGGGAGAGGCTGAGCAACTGTGTGCATGACGCGAGCGGAAAACAAGTGTTACAGCCATAAATGTCTTCATATTTAACTGCAGCAAAAGGCCAAAATTAAGGACCATTGCACTGGCAATTCCACCTAGCGTAAATGGTCTTTTAAAGCCAACAGCATTCTTCTGATGACATAGAATGTCCATTCCTAACAGTTCCCAAACTGGGGAAGGTGGGCTAGAAATGGTCCCCAAAACCATGGCACAGTCACGTGTGCAGTGCTTTCGGATGACTTCGTGTGGGCAGGACCAAGAGTTGGGCAGTTGGCAGATCCAGAAGGACTCACAGTGTAGGAATGACCCACACTTACCAGCAGGATGGCATGTCCCATTAGTGAGTGGCATCAAGATTTCTGACAACATTATGGCATCAGCTAAATATAGGATTTCCCCCCACCCCCACATCATGTGGATCAGTAAGCATCCCAAAGAAAAGTATTGCAGTATGAAACCAACAAAATTCCCTAGCATTGGCAAAGAAATGCTGGTATGAGCATTTCTTACATTGGGCACAAAACTACATTTCTGTGAGCTGTGCTGATGAAACTTCGAAAGGCAGGTAAGCTTTTCTTTCATTCTCCTGGTTCCCTTGCTTTGGGGACGGAGACAAGAAGCTGGTTGGGTTCAGATGAATGTTCTTTGTTCATTGCTTATGTGAGAAAACAAAGGTAACTGCCAGTGGAGATATTCTCTGGGGGCTCTGCATGGGCTGTTGCCCTCCAGACCTGCTCCTGGCAGGGACAAGTCATGGAAAGGCAGAGGAAGCAGTTGTGCTTCCTTTCCCTGTGCTCACCCCAAAGCACTGCGTGAGATGTGAGCAGCATTAAAACACTTTCCTCTTTCATTTTCCTGCAAGTGTCCACTCGGCATAACCTTGTGCTTCCAGGGTCTGAACTGGAGGTACCTGGGGAAACACGAGAGGCCGAAAAGTCTCTCAAGAAGTGTCTAACTTGACATGTAAATGTTGACAGTGTTTAGACAAATTCTTGCTCAAAATCTCCTGAGAAAAATTTGTTTTCAATACTGCAGTGGAAACTGTCAGCTCTTGGATAAGAGGCAGGTGGAAGTTCAATGAACATGTGTGGCTGATCCTAAATCCTCCTGCCTCAGTCTGGGAGTCTCCACCACCTGTTGGCAGCTGGGTTCTGGAGAGCTGATGGATGTGTGCAGGGCATTGAGCACGCAGGCATATGGGTGCAAACACTATTCAAGTGCTCTTAAAAGGTGCCTGCATTTTATTTATTCAAGCTGATCCACAGTTCTGGGCAAATGACAAAATGGCTCTTCCTCTCCCTTTAAACACCACCACAAATTAGGGCTTAACGTTAAGAACAGAGCAAAAAGTTCACTGACTTTTGTGTCTGCACATGACAGCCTTGGAGAAACCTCTCCAAGCTCCCAGCAAACCCAGCCCTTGTGAGGAGGCAGCACTGCCTTCCTGGGGGCTGTACACTCAGGGCTATTCCTTGTGCACTGGCCACACAATGATACAACACAAAAAAACCATAAACGGATAGAGGAAGTGAAACGAGCATTCTTAACAAAAACAGAATCATATGGTAAGGCAAGGCTCCTTGTGATGTGCTGTTTGAAAGCAGGTGGGCATTGAGCTGTCGTTCCCAGCCTCCATCATTTGAGGGCACCCTAGCCTTTGATGTTGGCTGCAATTAGCTGCGGGAGAGGGGTAGCACCATCCCTGGTCCTGGCAAGGCTGCCTTGCACTGAAATGTTCTGTTCCCTCCAAGCCTCTAGGTCAGTGCTGCTGGGACTCGCTTCTTTACTGATGGCAGGAGCACATGCTGGGCTCGCAGATCACCAGCCTTATTGGTGTGCTGGGGATTGGAGGTGAATTGCCTAAAGGAGGGATGCACTGGCATGCCACCAATGCTATTGATTAATGCGAATTATCATTTAATTTAACCTTCAATTAGTTTTAATCAATTGTCACATTCTCCCTGAGTATGATTGTGAGGATGATGTACAGTAAGGAGGATAATTGTCTTGAGCTTTTCCTTGTTTGCCAGATGACTATTTTCTATCCCTTTCTTTTGCTTTTAATGGAGCTGGGTGAATAATTTATTTGCCAAATTTAGTTGCTGCCACTGCTGCTTCCTGTCCCTTGGAACTATCTGTAAGCATAGTTTGAGTCTGATGCTTGGTCCAGAATTTCTCATCACAGAATACTGGTTCTTGGTCTGTACAATGCATTACAGCCATTTGATCCCGAAAAATCATCAGGGCGGTTTCACTTTAATCAGGCATGTGGTGGAATCTCATGGCCCTGGCCCCACCGCTGCTGTCAGTCACAACCCTGGGGATCCAGTTGTGCATGAATTTTCTGTAACTGTTTCTTTAAAAAGTGGTCACCGTCATGTTTCTGTCACCCAGAGTGTTTCCCTTCTAAGGGGGAAAGCAGGGAGAAGGAGTAGCTACATCTGGATCATCATCTCCAGGTCTCGAATTCAGGCTCTAAGTGAATGCCAACTCAACTTCTTCTCCCAAGGGGCCAGCATCCTTCTCCTCTCTGTTACAGCATCAGCCTCTTAACACCCTCCTATGTGGTCTCCCACTGAAGGTGGAGAGACTGGTTTTGTCTGAACATCACCATGACAGCCTGGCCTTTCCATGTTGTATTTGAAGGGATGGGCACAGAATATAATCAGAGGTACTTGTGCAATGCTAATAATAGCTCTGTCTGTCCAATTACAAAAAAAGCATCAATTCATTAATCACCCCCACTGTTTTTGTGTACATTGCCGATGAAACATAAGGAAGTGTTCCCTGAAGGTCAATAAACTGGGGCAGTTATCCAAAATTACCTTCTGAGATCTCTCTGAAAGCTAAGGGAAAAGTGAGCAGAGCACAGTCCCATCTATTCTTGCCGAGGATCAAAAGCAGCTCAACAATACCTCAGGGCATCAAAGACAGCTGATAGATCTAACAATAACATCTTGGAGCCCTGATATTCATCTGTAACCTGGACTGCCCGTGCAGTGCAGTCTCTGTGCTCCACTCCGTCTGTACCCAGACCGACACAGGTCAGGAAAGGCTGAAGCTGTCAGGTACTCGGGGAATTCGCTTCCCTTCACAACTTTCTCATTAGCCATGCCCACACTTGGAGAACAGAAACAACACAGCCCCATCCAGCATCCAGCAATAGGTGTTTGGGCACCTTCTCTGCACTTTCCAGAGGTATCTTCCACCACCCTGCCACAGTTTCAGAGGGGGCAGTTTCCTCCCCCCAGCCCTGCCACCAGATGTCTGTGGGTCTGATCAAAGGCTGTGGTGGACAATGCAGGTTCATTTCAGCTGGTGGGCAGGTCACGTCCCTGTCACCAGAGCCACTGCCCGTCTTTGAGCCTCTGCCGTGACCTGAAGAGAGGCAGTGGCGGTGTGGGAAGGTGGATGTGGCCATGGCTCCTCTGGCCAGGCTCTCCACATGGGCACCTGGCCTCCAGGGAATTTCCTCCCTTCCCTTCCCTTCCCTTCCCTTCCCTTCCCTTCCCTTCCCTTCCCTTCCCTTCCCTTCCCTTCCCTTCCCTTCCCTTCCCTTCCCTTCCCTTCCCTTCCCTTCCCTTCCCTTCCCTTCCCTTCCCTTCCCTTCCCTTCCCTTCCCTTCCCTTCCCTTCCCTTCCCTTCCCTTCCCTTCCCTTCCCTTCCCTTCCCTTCCCTTCCCTTCCCTTCCCTTCCCTTCCCTTCCCTTCCCTTCCCTTCCCTTCCCTTCCCTTCCCTTCCCTTCCCTTCCCTTCCCTTCCCTTCCCTTCCCTTCCCTTCCCTTCCCTTCCCTTCCCTTCCCTTCCCTTCCCTTCCCTTCCCTTCCCTTCCCTTCCCTTCCCTTCCCTTCCCTTCCCTTCCCTTCCCTTCCCTTCCCTTCCCTTCCCTTCCCTTCCCTTCCCTTCCCTTCCCTTCCCTTCCCTTCCCTTCCCTTCCCTTCCCTTCCCTTCCCTTCCCTTCCCTTCCCTTCCCTTCCCTTCCCTTCCCTTCCCTTCCCTTCCCTTCCCTTCCCTTCCCTTCCCTTCCCTTCCCTTCCCTTCCCTTCCCTTCCCTTCCCTTCCCTTCCCTTCCCTTCCCTTCCCTTCCCTTCCCTTCCCTTCCCTTCCCTTCCCTTCCCTTCCCTGCAGAATACAGGAAGAACCTCATTGCTGGAGTACTCAGAACCTCCCTTGAAACAAAAATCAGAAGGAACTCTGGTGCTTTGTAGGAAACATAAGGCTCATCCCAGGATTATGTCCTGAGTTTAATTTTTTTTTCTTTTTTTTTTTTTAGTTTTGTTTTAGAAAATAAAAGATCAGCGCATGTGTACAGCTGAGCTCTTCTTCCTCCTACCCAGCCCATTCTGTCCCTAATGGATCAAGTTATGTGAGCTCACATGTCCCAAGCAGATAGTTATGTCTTGGTTCAACGTTATTTTATTATAACCATTTCAGTTACAGGAGAACTTTAGTGAAAAATAAAACTATGGTAAAGCAAATCCATTGCTCCATAGAAACGAAAGCTGACCCCTCACTCACCTTTGTGCATGGGCTGGATAACAAATCCATTGTAAGATTAAAATGAAAAAAGGAGGAAAGCCAAAGCTTGTTTTGTTCCTATAAACATAGGACTTTCGATTTACTTTTCACAGAGCTGTGACTGGGCAGCAGAAGAAATGCGAGCTATCTCACAATGTTCCCTTGGCATAACATGGTGCTTTCAGTCTCATTATTATTGCATTATATGTAGCACATCTGTTACTGGTCAGGAGCCAAACTATTTAATTCTATTAGATACATCTATACAGCTAAGTGATAATCTACACCAGGTTTATGGAACAAGCACTTAATTCTTGGCAGGGAGCAGCTCAAGACTTGATACAAGAGCAACAGAATATATGCAGTGTAGTTGTAGATCAGTGTCAGAAACTGGCCAGAAATCATTTCTGCATTCTTCAGCATGCAGGCATTCCAGTGTGGGAAACTATTCATTCAATTTATTGTTCTAACATCTGTAAGTTATTGGGTGAGGGGGAGGGGAGAGGGAGAAGAGGAAAATGCTCAGAGGGAAAAACGTTTACCTAACAAAATACTAACTCTTTCAGGGGGTTTCATGTCAGCACTCTGTAAATAATAGGAGCCTTTAAATGCACATATGGTAGTATTTACTTTGTGGAGAGGTACACAGAATCCTGTCTTGCTCAGAAAGTTTTGTGCCCCGATGCTGCTCAGGCATATAGATTTTGCCGAACATGTTCTGTCTTAATCCATCTTTTATCTTGCTGAACACAGCTACCAAAAGCTAAGTCACGTTGCATCACCTCTGCTCACAAGCACCCCTAGAGCAGGCTGAACACTGGGGTATGGGGTTGAAAGAAAGAGCTCAGCTCCTCTGCTCTGCCTCCCTTGCAGGGCACAGCACAGCTCCAACATTTGCTGTTTGACAGTTTGCATCGTGGTGCTTTTTTTCTCCCCTCTCTGCAAGATCTTTCCAAACTTTGAGAGGAAGAAGCCCCAAGCCATGTGTCCTTCCCAGAAACAAGTAAACATGGTTTAAACCCATTTTGGAGGGGAGGAGGAAGGGCACAGGGAGGTGATGGCTTGCTCAGGGTCGCACAGGATGTCTGCAGCAGAGTGGAACAGGGGCCAGCTCTGAACTGTCGACAGTTCCTCTACCTTTATCCACCAGACCATCCTTCCTTCCTCTGTGCTGAAGAGCTGAAACAATCCTGAAAAGAAAATAAAAAAAAAAGAAAAGAAAAGAAAAATAATATTTTAAAAAAAAGAGAGAAAGAAGAAAAAGAAAGACAAGGTCTCCACCTGCAGACATTTCTGACCTTCCACTGACAGGGCTTTTCTTTTCCTTTCCTTCTTCCCCCATTCATTTTCTGGTCTCTCAGCGGAATTAGTTGGATCTACTTCTCAAGGAAGTGATGTCAGGAGACCTGGGTGTTCCAGGAATAGTTATTTCCATATGATTTGAGCAGGTTCTAACATACTGTGACACGTACATTGTAATTTAAACAGATCTGGTGCTTCAGACTGAAGGCCGTTTATAAGAGTCTCCAGCTGGAGAGGAATTAGTTTCCTCATGGCCTTTGGGGAGCAGCACCATCCTTGACTCTCTGCTGTCTCCTCCAATGCCTGGTGTCTAAAATTCCCCTGAACTGTCTTATCCTGAGCCCGACCCTACCCAGGTAGGAACACCTCTTGATTTCAGAGGTGCTGTGCTGTGGGTGAATGAGACCAAGCTCCACTGCACACTGCAGGCTGGTAACATCAGCGAAATCATTCCTGGTCATCACGGGTGGTACTTGAGTTCTTACAAGAAAAACCCAGTCCTTGCACCTGAATTTACAAGCTGTATGCTGGAGGACAAAAACAAGGCTCTGGATGAAGACAAAAGGCTGTAATGCTGTACTATGTTTAGGCTGTGATCCTTGGGGACCAGTGCTGCCTTTCTTTCTCCCGTGGAGTTGAGCAGCATCTAATGCAGTAGGGTTCTGATTCATGACGGATATCTGACATACAACTGCAGTGCCAAAATAATATCTTTAAATACCAGTAATAACCTCATGAGGTAATAAATAGCAATAAAACCTTGGTTGGAGGCCAAGTGGAAGGGTCTTCAAAGGCTGTGCTGCCCCCTGCTACTCCTGGTCCTGAATTGTACATGGTGTTCAACCCTAAGTGAAGTGGAGAGGTGTCAAAGAAACACAGCTCTTGCT
Source organism: Acanthiza pusilla (assembly GCA_036630365.1). Classification (NCBI taxonomy): domain Eukaryota; kingdom Metazoa; phylum Chordata; class Aves; order Passeriformes; family Acanthizidae; genus Acanthiza; species Acanthiza pusilla. Next base: position 8,496,288 of record JAXCHO010000234.1, on the reverse strand, counting down.
TAGTGTGTGGTCACAGCAGCTGGCGGCAGGATAGAGAGGGGGAAAGGCCTGTGCCTTGCTGAGCCCCTACATACTCCCCTCCTGCCCAGTACAATGTCCTCCTGACCACCCAGAGCAACTCCAGGTCTTGTCACTGGTTTGGGGGCTTTCAGAGGTAATTTTAAAATCCTCTCATGATTCAGCACTATACTTGCATTTCCCAAGTGCTGCTCATGTCAGGGGTGCCGAAAGCAAAGCCAGTGACTGGCTGAGGCTTATTAGGTCTCAAACACAGCCGTGACCTGTTTTCTCCCTTTAGCTGAAGGCCTTGGGCAGGGCCAGTCAGGAGGAACTGGGCACTGCTGGCAACAGCAATTCGTACTGCATTTGTCAACACATCGCCTTGTAAAAGTTAATTTCCCAGCACGTGGGTTTCTGTCCATTTAACAAATAACTCACACCCCCACACAGCCTGGAGACACCCTCCAGGGGCTGAGTGAAGGAAGGAGTCACTGCTGGCTGAACCTCTGACTTCCAGCCAGGTTCTTTCAGGTGAGCTTTGCTCTCTGTGGAGCAGGGAGCAGAGCAGACACACCCTTTGTATTGACCAGCCTGGTCCCACCACTGACTCTCTGAGTCACCATGGGGAAGGATTTATGAGGACTTCAGATACTTTCTGGAAAATGGGGAAATTAAAAAGACCAAATTCAAATGGTAAGAGATGTCACATGTGTTTTTTTACTGTTTATTTTCCATTAGCTTTTTAAACTGCTCCAGAGGGCTATACTTTGTGACAGTGTCCCCTGGAATTACTGCTGCCCCTGTTGAACACATATGCTGACATCCAGAGGTTTAGAGCAGCAGCTCTGGCATCACACAAACCAGCAGTAGTAGCAAAACTCATGTTCCAAATATTGAAGGCACTGCCAGTTACCCCATCAGAATCACTCTGTGCTTTTCACAGCGTCATTTCTCTCCTTTCTGCTCACAGCTCTTCAATTATACCAATGAAGCATCCTGGCATTGTGCTGCAAGCTGGATTTTTGCACTTAGAAACTTTAAGCTTTCCAAAATAAAGGATTTTTTTTTTTTAAATTTTTATTCTCCTGGGTTTTGGGTCAGTTTGGATTGGTTTGATTTTTGTCCATTTCATGAAACCTGGTGAGATGTTCTTAGCACAGGCATTGCTTACTAAAGTGAGGTGATTTCTGCAGGCTGGGAAAAATCTTACATTTATCACAAAAAATAATATCCACTATGCCCGAAAAGCCTCTTCACCATTTAAAAACTACTGATGTAATAATAGCAGTTCCTGACGTTGGGCCTCAAAGAAGGGACTCCTACCCACCCTTCTGCACAATCTTCCTTTTGCATGTTATTTGCATATAAACTTGACAGGCAATGATCATTCCTACAAAGTATGGACACACAAAAATATTTTGTCTACAAATTTCTTACCATGGTCGAGAGCAGAGGAGCCAGGACATGATCTCAGAACACTATTGCAAAAAGGGTGAGTAACAGGCATTTAATTTCAAGGGCTGCTGATTAGATATTTTTTCTTGCTCTCTTCCCATGAGGGAGAAAATTTTGTAAATGTAGAACCTCAATGGGAGTAGTTTGCTGCGATTTAGATAAAGCCTGGAAAATGGATGGGGGTTCTAAGATACAGGTATTTCACCTAGCAGAACACACTGTATTCCTGGGGCCATAACTGGGTGAAACCTTTACTTTGGTGCCATCACAAATCCACCTTTGGGGAAGTGAGGTGTTTCTGTCATCCACTGTGGTCAGCTGCAATCCTCTGGGACCATTTGTAGGAGAACAGCCCTGTAAGAATCATTCATCTGTCCATCTACAAATAACAGGGTTCAATTTCCCTCTCTAAAATCAGCATGAGACTCTGTAGGAAGCACCAGGACAGGAAAAGCCGAGCAGAACAGCCCCTGGGGCTCGTGCAGATCTGCTGACAGTTCACGCTGCTCGCTCATCGGGATAGCTCATTGGTCATGGTGTTGGACAAGGTTTGGAGAGGTCTGAGTTCGTTTCTGGTTTTCCATAATACTTCTGTGCTCTAATTCCCCACTTCTGAAAGCAAACTTGGTAGGGGAATACACATCCTTCTTGAATGTTGTGAGGGATATGGCCCTATAAATCCCACACAGTTATAGACTCAGTCACACTGCACTGTTTTTAGAGCCTACAAGTTCTCCACATGCAGTATAAAATAACCATTAAATCATCTGTAATGAAGCCAACTTAACTGTAATTCTATAAGGCGTGGATTGAGGACATGTAACTAACAGAACTGGTTAGAAAATGTGGGAAACTTTTCAAGGGAGAATTAAAAATACCCTTTGCATTTATTTTTTCTAAATTTACTTGTTTGCTTTTAGTTAATTGAACTTCTCCTTCCTCCTCTAAGCAGTCTTAAGTCTCTCTTTCCTTTCCCTTCCTCATTTTTTTCATTAGAAAGAGTGAGGGAAAAAGGGGATGAAAACAAATAGGGAAGAGTAAAAATCTGAAAATCTTCAAACCTTGCTGGTTATTTTTTTGAGATCATTGGGCTGGGTTTTTTTCTGCTGTTTTTGTTTGTTCATTTGTTTTGTTTCAAAAATGGATATTTATATAAAAGCCAGAAATTTCTGCTTCATTAAATGGGTTGTTTGAAAGTATGGCTGAATTGAAGAAGCCAAAGCCTTGCCTTCTCCATTGCAGGTGGGGACACTGGAGTGGGACATTGGAGTGATGACCCTGAGGCCATGTGGAGGGGGTCAGTGTCAGAAAAAATATTCAGACCAGAGGAATCCTTGGGTCCCTCCCAGACCCAGACCATCACTGCTCTCAAGGCAGCAACGTGAGGTCCTCAACCACAACCCAACCACGCTGCACACGAGGAAAGCCTAGAGGGTTTCCCTCTCCCCCTCCTCACCAAAAAAGTGTCCCTACATCTCAAGGTAATTTTCAGAGCCCCTTCTGCAGCAGTGTGGTGAGGTTTTGGTTTTGGTGAAGGTGCAGGAGGCAGGATGCTGGTGCTGGGGACAGGTGGCAGGTGGGGGGACAGGGGACCAGCGTGGGGCACAGCCGCGAATGCGGCGAAGGACTGTGCGCATAGATCTACAGATGCCTGAATTAATTGCCTGCTGTTTACAGCTTGGGTTTATTGCTCAGCTTTTAATTAACTGTTTCCGGATTTAATCTCACAAATGTTCTGTCTTCGTCCTTGTTTAATCCGGCAGTCTAATGGCACGCTGATTTATGCAGATCAATACTGTTTACAAACATGAAAGCCGCCGGTCGCTGTTTGAACTTTAGGCGTGATGGCATTGGTTATCAATAGCTGAAGCAGCCTCAGCAGGTGGTGTGTCAATATGCAGCCAATCAATATGCATGCAGCGGCCAAGATTAAAACTTTTTTTAGCAGGAGTGGGAGGGAGCTGCCTAAACTCCTCATCATATTCATATATGGAGGATTTACTACCCGCTCCCGCCCCTGCTTTCTTTTATTCGTTTGCAGCCATCCGAATGCAGCGCTAATGAGAATAATCAGGTTATTTGAGAACATAGGTGGTGGTGGGGAAAATAACTGTTCCCACAATCTGCTTCTGGCTCTCACTACCCCTGAGCCAGCTCACCTGCAAAGGTGTTTCCCCTCTATTAAACTATTCTAAGTAGCAGCCAGGGAGACCTGGTTTGGTCTCTGCACCTAGTTTACCTTTGATTTAAATGGAAATTAATGACGGTATTGTATTATTTTCAATTTACTCTATTGACTTCAGTCGGCATGGAAGAACCATTCAGCAATGCTCCTCTGAAAACAAAGAATGAAAACCCAATGGCTGGCAATTTTTGGTGAGGGGATGCTTGGAGAGACCGGCTGTTGATGTGACCCTCTTCTGCAGCCTTCTATCTCCTTGGACCTACTCTTCTGCTTGGGCAGCTGTTGGCATAATTGTCAAGGGAATAAAGGGTGTTTTCCAGCTGAGTTGTACAGAGTTTTGAACAGGTTTGTACAGCACAGAGTCTGAACCCTTGAGGGACTGACACATGCTTATCTGGTTGCTCCCATCTCTGTTAAAGTCAGTGGCCCTATTTTAACAGGCCAGGTTAAGCATGTGCAAACCTCTGAAAAAGCAGACTGAAGTTACTCGCTCGCTAAGCCAGGGCCAGTGGGAGCTTTCCTCGGGAAAAGTTATAGGCGTAAACATGGAACACAGAGCCTCAGCCTGATTTTACGTGATAAAACCTTAACCTGCCAAGGCAAATAAGATCAGGCTTGCCCGTGCCTACTCTTTATTTGTGAAGTACTCCAGCACCAGCTGCATTCAGGGGCCAAGGCCCTGCTGTGCTGGGGATGGTACAAGCAAAGCTAATTGCATGCTTGCCATAAACACAGCTCTTACACAGTTGTTACACCTTTCATAAATACATTTCTAATAATCAGCAGACAATAGCACGGGCAAGCCAGAAGCATAACACAAAGCGTAAGAATAAATTGCATTTAATTACAAGGAGAATCTAATTAAGCCTGATTTTCTTAGACCAGTGTTAGACTGGAAGTAACTTCATACACATTAATAGAGTTGTAACAAATGTGACCCATGGTATAATGACAAAGACTACTCAGGGGTGGATTGTCAGATTGATGCACGGCATGACACGAACACCATCCCCTAATTTCAAAGGTGTGGAGTAGATCATTTCTATGCAGAACGTAAGGGCTCCGATCCCCTCGTTACCTTTGTGCCTTGGCTTTATGCTTTTGGCCATTTGCAGCATTTTCCAGCATTTTCCAGTCTGTTTGTTCTAATATTCATTGTCGATTAAGTAGCCAGGAACAAGCCTCTTGGGGCAACAGCCTCAGTGTCTGCACTGGGGTCCTGTGGCTTCCTCAGATCGAACACCCTCCACGGCCTCCCAGGAAGGTGTTTTGTTCTCTGGGTTCAGAGGCAATGCCATGATGGTTTAATTTCGACTCTTCCCAAACGATTCACAAAAGGGGGAAAATAGGACATGGGGAAGTGGGGAACGTGGGCACATTGTGGGAACGCAGGGCCAGCGGCAGGCTCTGCAGAGCCAAGCTGGATTTCAAAGTGACGCACCCTTGTATACAGGCGGGCTGGTTAGGAGCTGCTGATCTGTTCTGAGCAACTTGTGGCACACCGCAGGCTTTGTGAGGCTGGCAAAGTCGGAGCAGCTAATCAATTCTGCTTTATTCTCCTCACCACAGACCTTCGCCTGCAAAGCACAGCGCCGGTTTTAATAGTGACATCTTGAGCGCCTTTCAGAGTCTGCTTGAAAGCAAATATAGGCCTTTTAATAGGTTATTTTAATGCATTAAACTATGGAGAGGAGGAAGAGAAGGGGGAAAAAAAAATCCCTGGCACATACATCTCTGCAAAAGTTTCAGAGTCTGGAAGAATCTGATCCAGAAACAAAAGCCCTTTGAATCTCTCCCCTTCCCTGCTCCCCCATGCCTGGCTCCCCCTCCCCTTCCTTCCTTCACTTCTCCCTCCTCCTGCTGAGCAGTAACAGTGCCAACTTATCAGATACTTTTAGCTGCCAGCTTCCCAGATACTTTCCTTTGAATGTGACCTGGCAGCAGCTCGCTGCAACTTTTGAACTGCTATGTATGTCATATGCTAAGAAGAAGAAGAAGAAGAAGCTGAAGTATAATGACTACTGGAATACGCGATTCAAGACAAAGTCAAAATGCTTTCAGTGGGGAGCGTGAGGCAATTTATTTTAACTCGTAAGGCAACTTTGCTATCCTACAGGAAAGGGGGGTGGGGAAGCGAGCAGGATAATCGCTGTATTTTATCTTCACCTGAGGGCTGTGAGTCCATCGCCGGCATCCACAAATTGCCCCTCCTGAGAGCCCTGGGGTGCCCGTGGGAGTCTGGGGTGGGGACAGAGAGGGGACTGAGGGCATGGAGTGGCCAAGGAGGCACCTGGGGGCACCATCCTGCCCTTTTTCCCAAGGGGGAAAGGGGAAACTGAGGCAAACCGGTTCATGATGCCGCAACAAGTCTGCGCAGGGAGTAACACCAGGGAACCACCACCTGGGTTCCCATTTTCAGAGTCAGTGGGATGCCTCGGTTATGTGAAGGAAGAAGAATACACAGAAATCCAAAATGCACATGGAAACAGGCAAACAGCTACATTTTCCAGCTCAGGAAAAGGCTATTGTAGGAGCAATCATCATTCAATGATAATTAGACCTTCTTTCCCTTTCTGTAGAAATTTTTGGGTTTTGACGTGTTGCTTTAAAATTGCACTAACCAGTTATGGAGGGAAGCATCTGATTTAAAAACAAGACAAAACAAATGCCATGAACAAAAATACCCTCCTTTCATTCATTCAGAAGAAATAGCTTTGATTTTTGAAACAAAATAAATTTTCTTTTAGGAAGGCGGAAGCAAACAGAAGTTTTCAAGGCTGAGACATGGCGCAAAGTGGTATCATTTATGGAAATATGTTTCAAGTGATTGGGCATTAGTTTTTCAACTTTTGCCTGGAAGGAAATGGTTGAATTCCCAAGTTTTTTTTGTTTCAGAACAGAGTGGATGGAGTTTTCATGGTCTGTGGGGTATTTTGCACAGTGGAAAAGCTGGTTCCTGAACAACTCTAGCTCTAATACTTTTCATTTCTGCAGTGCCCGAGATCTTTGTGCCTGTGGCTGCCAGTTGAGGCTGCTAATAAAGAAGGAGTGGGAATGCTGAGACTAGAGGAAGGTGGTTCAAGACATTCCCTCCAGCTCAAGGTTGTATTGCTCCAGGAAGCCCCCAAGTGCTCCCCAAGCCTCTGCTTAACCCTCGCTGAAACAGGTAGACTAGTAATTATTGGTTATAAAGTTTATTAGTGTCCTTGGCACATTTCAGCAGACGCAGATTAAGACCACCTTGGCCCCAAGGAGTTTGCTGGTACACTGCCACCCTCACCGGGGCTTGGCAGGAGACTTAATACAATAATTTCACAAAGCGCTTTGAGATCAGGGGATGAAAGCTGCTACAGAAGTGCAAAATATAATGATTAATTGCCTTTTCTTGGTGGGAAGTTGCTATCATCTCTTCACTTTCTATGGCTGGCAAACCGGAGGGAGTATTTAACTTTTAAAAAAACCAACATCTTTACAAAGTAACAAATTAAGATGCAAATCTGGAGGGGTTTTTTCCCCTCTTCCTTTTTTTTTTTTTTTCCCCTCTCTCTCTCTCTCTTTTTCTTTTTGCTAATTGGCAGAAAATTAATGACTGTGTTTCTGACTGAGCAGATGCTCTCGTCAAAAAAGGCAGATTTGGAATTTCTCTAACCCTCCTTTTAAAAACACATCAAGAAGGCAGTAGCATGTGGCAGGTCAGAAATTAAGCGAAGGTAACTGTACAGATTGTAAAGAACACAAAGGAGGTTTTGTGTGTGCATGTGAGTGAGTGAGTGAGTGAGTGGGGGGTTCTATTTTCTCCTCCCATCACTGCCTTTTGTTTTAACTTCCTTACATCGGATTTTATGAGGGTTTTTGTTTTTTTGTTGTTGTGGCATTTTTTTTTTAAACCCATATTCCACTGCAGCTCACAATTAGCAGCCAGGCCTCTGGGACCTAATTAACCAATTCAATTAACAAAAAAAGCATACAAGTCACCCTGACATTTGTCAGCCATTAGGAGGGATGTCAGGCTGGCAGGTTCTACCGACACATTAATGATGATTAGCTCATTTGCAGCTCACTTTTACCCCAGGTGTCCACCTGGAGAGACTGGCACAAAACACTTCGCAGACAGGGAGAGAGGCTGGGGCTGGGAAGAGCTCTACTGCAACTGTGGTGACCCTCAAAGGGAGCTTTGACCTTTTATTGAGCGTATAATCAATATGATTTTTGCCTCAGTTAAGAGAAACTGCTGTCCCCTCATCTGGCTCCTGCGCTCGCCAACCTTCAGAGGAGCGCTCGCCCAAAGAGCCAGGGGACCAGTGCTTGCCCCAGGGGCTGAAAACCCATGTTTTTCAACTCCTTCAGTGGGAGAGAAGTCTTTATAAACATTTTCCTTGTTGATAGCGCTGTTTGCTTGCTTACCGCAGCAGGGCTCCTTCACTTGGCCGTGGCTGTTCCTCAGTTCAAGCCAAGCTCTTTGTTCTCAGGATTGATTAACTACAGTACTCTATATAATATAGGCAGATATTTATATAGACGTTGCTTCCGTTCCTGCCTCTGATCTCCCTTAATTTAACTCCATTTCCCCAGCAGCATTGATTTAATAATAAGTGGCTGATTGTTACGGAAATGAAACCAAGAGAAACACCGGCAAAGATCACTTCCAGGACGGAGAGATGTTTCACCCTTTGGGGATTTTCCCTTTTTTTTTTTTTTCTCAGTACCTGAGAGCAACTTTCTTTTCCTGCCTAGGGTTGACTCTGGGTCACCTGAGACCACATCTGGCTCTTGCCATGCAGGGGAGAGCCAGATGTGGCTCCCATCGAGGGCACTGACCACAAGGGCTCCCTTAGGCTGGATGGAGAAAAGGCATTGCTGAGATTCACTCCTCGGGGGACATTCATGGGGCTGGCCAGGGTTCATGGACAGCTCCCTTGCCCTGTGGAGGCTCTGAGGGTGTTTCAGGTGAGTGAAGGAGGGCACAGTGGTGGGAATACACCTCCACCATTGTGTCAGAGCCAGTGACCCCCATGATGGACCCACTGGGATGCTGCCAGCATTCTGCTTCATCCCACCAAGCCTTCCTGCCTTCATCATCCTCCTCCAACCCAGGCAGCCCAGTCCCAGTTGGGTCCTTGTTGTGTTGTGGGACATAAAATGAGAATAAACGAGATGCACAGGAGTCACCAGAAGCATCCATGGGGGTTCTTGCAGCTTCCCTCTCATTCAGACCTCTCTGACAGTGCTTTTCCTGGAGGAACAGAGTGAATCAGTTTCTTTCTTGTTGCCTCTTTTTCTTGTCCATAGCACTGCTGGCCAGCCCTAGCCAAGAATAAACCACTATCAAGGAACAGATTTCTTCCTTGATTTTGGCATTTTGCAAGTTTCCTGCCCGCAGGGTGACCTCCTCACACGCAGAGGCAGTGACAGCGAAGTGTGAAACCCAGGCACACCACCTCTGAGCAGGAGAGAAAGCCCAGAGAGTAGTTCAAAGGCGATCGGGTGCTTTCCTTAATTTCAATTAAATCCTAACTGCCCCTTCACATCAACTAATCACCAAGGGGCTGATTCAGCTCCTTCTGCAAAACAGGACACATATCAATAGCCAGAGCCAAACACTCCTTCCTGGAAATCTGCAGTGCACAATAGTAAATACAGAGAACCGGGACTATTCATGTATTAACAATGCAGCGGCAGCAGCCCTTTATTGTCACACACATTGTTAAACCCACAAAGAGCAACTGGTAGGTTAAATCTATTTTAGCTGGGAAAACTTGACAAAAATCCTTGCCACCAAGCATTTGATACTGATCACAGTGTCACATCAGGGAACAGCGAGCTCAAAAGAACAAGTCATTTTTTTTTATTTCTGAACTTTAGAGGCAACGGCCTCTCCTCTTCGCTGGCTCCCCAGGTCTTAGTCCTCTTAGTAGGAGGTGGGCTTTTTTTTTATTTTTATTTTTCTCCATGCCACTCAACGAGAGCAAATTCACAGGGGTGGGGAGGGGAGGGTAAAATAAGCAGGAAGCATACAATGCTATATTGAGGCAACACAGGTGGATGGGAATGTGAACACGAGCTTCTTTCTCAAGGGAAATCAAATCCAAACCTCGGGATGGCAGCAAAGGGTGTGGCTTGTGAGGCAGCAGGACCGCTGGTGGCAAACAATCATGGCATAAATCAGCTGTCTCATACAGAGACAGCCTACCTAGAGCATCTCTCTGAAATAAACACCTTGGTATTAACACAAAGGGCTAGACTCAGATGGATCTGTTTGAGTCACAAACACTACTATCACCTATTCATTTTTCATTTTTCCTAGGAGTTTTCTATGCAATGGGACCAGGTGTTTTTCTCCCCTGTAACCCACTCCCATCTGAAATTATGCTAAATTTCATGGCCTCATAGGCAGTCTCCACAAAGGTCTCTTAAAAAAACAAACCAAACTCTGGGTTTTGAAAAGAACAAAGCTTCTACAAAGAAGATGGGAAAAAAATTCTTATACAGCACCATTCACCCCCATTGCAGGGATCACTGAATACTGCCAGGAAGGTCTGGTGATACAAGGAGAGATCAGTGCTATCCAGCTGGTGGACTCTATCTATTGCCTAGAATAATATTCTTATCTAAATTATGGCAATGAGTGACTCCTTAAAAGGGTAACTCAAAGCTTCCAGAGTAAGATCCTGCATCGATTTTATAACCCATGCCTTGATTTTATAGACATGCTGAAGATACCTCTGTAATTGTAGATGCCTTTCGTGTTAAGGTGCCCCTCTTAAATTTTGCAAGTGGATTTTTAACATTAGTAGGAATAACAGGTCACTGGGAGGATAAGGCCCAGGTCTCTCAATACAATCCTTCACTATTTTTTATAACTCTTGTGTGTGAGAGCAGCAGGGTCAGCAGTGGATAAAAAATTGCATATCCTATATTTTCTGGGAAGAGTTGATGACCTCAGGTACCTGAAAATCCTTCTACGTATATGTGGGTGAAGATGGGTCTGGATTAAGGTCTTTGGATGTAAAGGGAACTTGGAAAATTCCAATTGGCAGGATATTGGACTAGACACCGGAGGGCATCATGGCTGATGTGTTGTGCAGGGAAACCTGGAATTAAAAAATTTACCTGCTAAAACAAACTTCTCATCCCAGAAGACTGCAAAAGAATTTTTCAAGGGGAGGGTAAAAAAAATCTAGGTCAAAACCAGGGCTGAATTAACCCCAATGCATCAGCCCTGGGGCCTGCCCAAGCACCATCTTGCTAAGTAATTGCACATTAACAATCTCAGCCAATTCCTTTCCCACCTGCTTCCTTTCTGTTTGTTGCATCATTCCTGATGGGAGCAATGCAGTTGTGACAGCACTGTCCTTCTGTCTGTCACCCCGCCAGCACAGGGACACTGTGACAAGAGTGTGGCCTGTCTCTGAGTCCCCATGATCCTCCCGAAAGGGCTACCCTGTCCAACCACACGAAAAGTTTCTTGCCTCTTTGCCACCTTTCCTCCTCTGGGTTCACCCTGCTGCATTTCTGCTCTGAGGATTTCCATGCCAACACCAAACTCCTGCTAAGCATCACCCACCTCAGCTTGGACACACAGGTGCCTTTCAGCTACCCCAGGGACAAGCGAAAACTGCAGCTGCACCCTGATCCTGCTGTCAGAGGTTAGTGTGGTCCCTATGCCAAATCTCTTTGTGGTATCGCCACTCCACTGAGAACCTTATGGCTCAATTTTATGGATGAATTTTAAGCCATTGAAAATCAGCCAGGCAGTGTGGAGAGGCTGTTCGCTCAGCCATAGCAGGAGTGTCTGAAAACACTGACATCTTGTGACAGTTTGGAGTGAGATGACAACAGCAAAGAGCTGGAGAGCTGGCAGAGTGTCTACACCTCTTTAAGGACGGGAGATTTTAAAGAGGCTTTTACATTTACTGTCATTTTTCACACGTGGGCTGCACCACAGCCCATTTGGGGCCCTCCTGCTGCCAGTGTGAGCAGGTTCACATGGTCACTGAAGGCATTTAATCCCCGAATTTCTGCCCACCTTGCTGCTGACCCACACTGTTACCCTTCAGACAAAGGTCTGGCAGACTAAAGCTTGCGATGGTGTCTGTAGCCATGGTGTGGGGACAGTCCCACTAGCACCCTCTCCTGCAACCCACAGCCTCTCCTGTTTCCCACAGACCCCTTCCATCCCGTGAGGACTCCCAGGACTTTGGGACACGCCCTGCACTGCCCCACACGCACGTGGGCACCTGCAGGAATACGGCACCGACCCTGCCCAAACGCTGCACGGAGCATGGCAGCAGCCCCACGGCAATAAAACACTTTGTGGCACAGAAAACTCTGTTTAGCCTCTCGAAGACCACCAGTGCAGGGAACATCTGGCTGATGCTGCCAGTGGTACAGGGATGGGGCAGGGCTGTGGTGTGTGTTTCTGCACCCTCACCTAAATATTCATCCCAGCTCAAAGGCCAACTGAGTGGCTGCTCTCCAAACCAAACCAGAGGGAACTGCACTGTTGGAGAAGCCACACAAAGTCCCTGGTCTGGACCAAGCCATCAGCTTCTCCAAGACTTCATCTTGTGTTCAGGTCTTTGATTTTTCTTGTATGCTGTTTATTTATGAAAAATAAGTGTTTTTAAGCCTAGTCAGTTATACTGAGGTAGTCTTTTCTACCCCAGCCAGATTTTCCTCCCCATGCGAGAAGTTAAGTCTCAATACACCTGGGAACTGCCAATCTCAAATGTTTAAATTTCAGAATCAGGAGATTAGCTTTAAAATTATAAGATGAAAAAGGAAATGGAGGTGTTTATTTACTTAGCTCTTTGCTTGAGTCTTTTGAGGAGTGAGTATCATGTTTTCAAACTTTACTGGCAATAACTGTGAATGTTTTTTTTCTTAGAAAAGAAATGTCAAGATTTTCATATATTCACATGACTCCTGGAGCTGGCAATTTAAGGAAAATTATCCAGGACTCAAGATAAAACTGTGAAAGCTGGTATTGTTGGGACTCAATTTGAAAGCTGTTTAGTAACTTAGCTGCATAGAAGAAAAGCAATAAAAATAATATGATTATAAGACATTATTTATTCCCAATTTAGCAGTTATATAAATGCTATTAAATGTAGGAATCTTACCTAATTAGTTCAATTCCTTTTCATTTGCAGGAATATGTTATAAGGAGTATCAAATAAATAGATGTTGACAATTATGACAAACAACATAAAAGGCTTGCTGTGAAAATTTAAAATAAATTTGCTACAGTTTGAAAAGAAATAGCTGTATGCTGGTTGAGAAACCAGTCAGTGCTTTCCAACTACTTTTATTAAAGAGAAACTAGACTGTTTTTAAATTTCTTTCTTTGAAAGAACCCGAGGTGTTACGAATAGTCTGCTAAGCAGAGTCCAGGTAAGGCTGATGAACTGCTTTAACCAGCTTCTGTTTCCAAAATTAAAGTTCTGTGGGCAGAAGAGGTCGTCAGGGTGGCTTGCTTTTTCCTTATTGAAGTCGTGTTTGGGCTTCACAGATTTTAAAGCCAGAAGGGACTATTATGATTCCCTTGCCTGACCTCCTGCATAACACAGACTGCAGAACCTCACCCAATAATTTTCGCATCAAACCCATAACTTCTGTTTGATCTAGAGCATATCTTTTACATCAAGACTGGATATCTTCTTAAAGACTTCAAAAGTGATGGGGAATCTACCAAGTTCCTAGATAAGATAGTTTGAATTTGTCTAACTTCAGCTTTCAATCACTGGATCTCATTATGCCTTTTTCTGCTAGATTAAAGACCCTTCTTCCATCAGAAACCTCTTCCCCATGTAGGTACTTGAAGACCTTGAGAGGGTGATAAGAGAGGACGATATTTCTTGAATGGTTGAAGAGAATGTGTCATCTTAACAAAGATGAAAACTTATCCATGGATATTCTTTATTTTCCCCGCAGTTTAGTGCTGGTAAAAGGTGAAACCAGTAGACTGCTCTGGTGAGCAAAGATTACTGCCAAGAATAAGGGCTACAGCATCAAACTCTGACTTACTCATTGTAAGGTTTATTATTGTGGATTTGAAAATATGTGTCAATTAAATTGCCCTTCCTTTTTCCAGGTAGAGACATTATTATCTAGTAGGATGCACTATCTCCCCAAATGATTGGAGTCTGAGTTTTTAACAGGCATATACACTTTTAATCCACTCAGAAATGATCCATTTCACAATTTTTTTTATCCTTTCCTTTCTAAACACATGCACGAGAATAGCTTCACCTCAGGCTACGTCTGTTTTAAAAATGTTTACTACAGTCCCAGCAAAAAGCCTACTTTTTTGTGTGAATATACATGAAGGGCTAATTTTTGCTGTAGGCTAATTGTGAAATTACATACACTTTAAAAAAAAACCAAAAAAACCCCCCAACCAAACAAGAAAAAAACCTCACAAACCAAAATGCAGCACCTCTATTCCCAAACAACTTCTTTCCTGCCATCTAAAACAGTCTTATTGTTGGAAAATAGGAGAGGAGAAAGGAAGTACAAGGAAGAAATATTTGCATGAAGGTCAGTGGCTCCTAATTCTCTTAATGAAAGACATTTTCCCCCCTTTTCAGACCCCTGACAAGAATCCCAGTAATTATTTGGCCAAGGAGTTTACAGGAACACTACCCTGTGTACTGTTTATCCAAGGTGGACAGAGCCATAAAATGTATGCAGCTGGAATGCTCCACACCTTTGTGTGACGGAACAAAGGACATTATTAATGAATAGTGGTAAACCACAAACTCCTGGATTCTTTTATAAACTCTGTCCTGCATCCTTTTTGATGGGACACAGCACTCACATCCACACACTCTGCCTGATTTGAACAGAGTGCTGTTTCCATGCGGAGCTGGAGCTCCCAAGCTCATATCTGGTGCCTTTCCAGGGCCATGCCTTTCCAAAGGGAATGTCTAACTGCATGTAATCAATGGCTTTAAGGTTAAGGAAAAATTGGTATTTTTTTCCATTTCATTATATATTATAAACTTGACAGTCAGAGGTGGAGCCAGGAGCTCTGCAGGATCAAGTCTTCCAAACAGAAGATGGATATGACAAGAATGAGCCTCTCCCAGAGTAATTATTTTCTTGCATCTGAAAAAACCCAAACCCTTTTTTTAACATAATGTTTCACTTTTTTCCATTGTCTGAACATTAGGGATAAGGATGGAAATAGCTAATGGTATTTTTGGCCCAGCTCAGTGATGTTTTGGATGAAGATAAAATTCTGGGTGTTTCAGCAGAACATTATCAACACAGTGAGGTGCTCCAGCCTCTCGTGTGGGTTTAGCCACGTGCTTGTTGGGCAGTGGAGCTCTGGCTTTCAGCCAGTGTCATCCAAAGAGCTGAAAGGGCCTGAAGAAGCTAGGAGGGTTACGTGCCTACAGACAGGTCTGCTTTATTAAAGCAGGAAGGGCACACGGTTTACCTTTTGGAGCCGAAATCTGCCAATACAAACTAAACTTTGCAGTGTTCATTTGGGAATTAGCCCACAGAATCCAGTTTTAAAAGCACTGCTGGATCAGGAGCTAACCGAGCCCCCAGTCAGCCTCAGGTGTGGAGCAGGAAGGGCTCTTTGCTTCTCAACACCCTGGCTGCCCACAGTGTGCTTACCCCAGGCACAAGTGTGTTTGAACAGCTCTTTATCCTGACTAAACCCCACTGTCTCTGGTGATACCCAGGCACTCTTAAGCAAGGAATGTTAAACCAATGTTGGTAAATAAATTTTTTAAGTAAAGGCTCTTGTAAAGGCCGATTATTATCCCAAGACATTTCATCAGCTCCCCACGGACATGGCAACACATCTCTTCACAAAGAGGTGACAGCTAACGTTGCTCCAAGAGGTGAAAGACCTATCTGAGCACAGGTTTCTTCATACCTACCACAAGGTGTTTTGTTGAATAGTGTGAGTTTTCTTCCTCTCTTTTTACAAAGAAAAGATTTGCCATACACCCTCACTCCAAATGGCAGAGCACACCTTTTGGGGGTGCAGGGTACATTTATTTCCCGGTATTGGTTCCTCTGCCAAAATTTATTAACAGGAAAGAAAACATTGATTCCCATTGTCAAGTAAATACAGTTTATGTAGTTTTGTTCCCTTTGTGCTTCACAGTTTCCCAGTGCCTACATTATTAATCTTCACATCACAGAACACTCACCCAAAATCCAATGTAAAGGTTAGTACTCCCAGAGATTTTACCAAATGAGAGATCACCAGATATTGCCTCTACTGGACAATGTTTCAGTAGCTACCATAAATCTGCATAATGACCCCACCACTGGAAATACTGAACTGGAACCAGACTGAATGGGACCATGCACATGGGTCCTGTAATTCATGTTTTTATTCAAACTTATATTTAAGGGCAACCTTCATGTTTACAACTCTTTGTCCAGTCTCTTCCATTATGTTTATGAGGTAATTTCTCCTGGGCTACCCTCCAGTGTCATGGAAAAAACATTTTCCAAGGTAGCACAGCTGTACTAGAGTTTGAAAATTCTTATATGTCAGAAAGGGGCCGTTTTTCTCTCCCTCTAGGAGAGGGGAACTTCTGTTTGGCAATGAAAGAGAAAAGTGAAAAATTTAGCCAAAATTAAAATAATTTGTAGCAAAAGTATCATTCCTTCTAGGAGCTATATGTAAGGTTTCTAACATTTAAAAAGAATGGTGTTGCTAGATTATCTTCTGGACTGGACCATCTAGCAAAAGTTGTGTTCTTTACTCAGTCCATTTTCTTTCTTTTAGAAAAGACCTGAAGTGTCAGGAACATAAATATATATTTTGCATTACTTTCTATAGCAGGATTTCTTTGTGAAAAAAGAAGACCAACCTGAGTTCTTTATCAAAATTTGTAAATTATTGAAGATCTATTTTACAGTTTTTGAAAGCAAATGAAAGCTTACTGCTCCCGGGCTCCATGATGAGCAAAAGCGGTACGATAGCTTAGAGCCTGAAAATGAGAGTATCACCACCTCTGCACTCAGTTCTCAGCTGCCTGCAAATTTCTTGGAGGCAAACCCTCGTCATGGAGTCAGGACAAGGATGGAGCGAGATTTTTTTCCCCAGCAGTATAACATACATAGCCTGAAACAAATGGAAATGATCAAAGACCACCCTGATGGCCAGCAGGTTCCCCTGGGCCATCTCCAGATGTGCCATCAGGCAGCAGGATAACATCCTCCGGCAGGGGTTGTCATATAGGACGTGGTACAGCTCCAGAGAAGGCATATGGGAGAGCCTGGCAGGAAGCTGAGCTGCTCCTGGAGGAAGGCTTCAAAGAGCATCACTTCTGAGGGAAAGAAGTTTTGGGCTCAGTGGCTTGGGGTTTTGGATTTTCCAGTGCAGACTTTGCTGAAAACATGCTAGGTTGTGTCCTGGGCTGGTGTCTTGGATCTCGAGCTGAGGTCTTGCCTCACACCAGGCAAGGAAGGGGAGTTCCCGGGATTGGGTACTGGTGCATGGCCTAATGCACCACAGGTTTTATCTCCTTCTGCTGGACTTGGCTGTCCTGCTGCTCCTGCCAGGCAGGAGCCTTGCTGAGGGAACAGAGCCTTGGTGCTCCTGCCTCGAGCTGGCAGCATTGTGAGGCTGTAGAGAGAGCACCGCCGGCCACCAAAACCCCAGCTGTGCCAGAGCAGGGGCAGAGACAGGAAACCACCTCTGATGCTTCAAGTAATCAGCCTGGCAACCCACGGCCATCCTCTGGGGCTCTGGGGTCCCTCCCCATGCACAGAGCAGCCCTGTGCTGATGAAAGTTGCTCTGCATGAGTCTGCAGCAGCAGGCTGGCTATGTTTGAGTCAGGCACAGCAGCCCAGCAGTCCTTTGCTTTTCCAGTCCTTTCCCAGCCCCTTGTCCTATCCACTGGGTGGTGGCTGGTAAGGGTCCCCCATTGTGGTCCCCATGTCATGTCAACACAAAACTGCCCCACTACAGCCCACGGGGATTTACAGCTACAGAGATAGGGAGAGAGGAAACAACAAAAAGCACAGTGGTTTAATTCATTCCCACCGGCATGGCAGCACCCTGAGCACAGTTAGGAAGGTGGCACCTAGGGGAATGTCCTCCCAAAGGCCTTCTCTAAAGCGCCAGACTCCTCATGGTGTCCTGGCATTCCCCTTGGAGGCACACAAAGCTGTTGCTGTGCTTGGTTTCCCTCTCTATGAAATGCAATGAGCAGGAGTAGCAACCCACTTCACAGGCAAGCTGTGAGATCTCCTTAATGAACGTGCACGAAGGACCCAGGGTTGATAAATGCAAAATAACAAATAAAGAAAACCACGGAGTCTCGGAGCACTGCTAAAGGAAGTCAAGCATGTGATGAAAACAGGTTTTAATAGATCCTGACCAAACCTCCCTGTGTTGCAGGCCTGTGAGCAAAATGCAGTCTGCCTCATGCCATGTGTGAGGAGACTTAGCAAGCCAATTAAAACTGTAAGTAAAGTCTGGAAATTCCTTTTTTTTTAGCATGAGATTTTTAGGCTGTCTAATCCTAGGTACATCTGAGCTGTACAGCACCTGTGCTGTGCTGAGATTTGGTGTTGATATCCTGGGTGGGAGCATAAAATATTCACAAAGACAAATGTGAGCTGAAGCTGCTACAGGCTCCCTCTACCAGCTGTGTGGACAGAAAAAAAAAAAGTAAAATTAAATAAATAAAACAAACCCACCCAGTTAAACGAAATGTGGCAAGCAATCAGAAGTGCCTCTGTCTGAGCCTCTGCATATGTGAGTTAGTCTGTGTGCTTTAAAAGCCAGATTATAGGGGTTTGGTGGGCAATGTTCTGACAAATCAGGTGAATTTTATTCCTTGCTTCCAGCTGCTCCAGTGAATTTTGTGCAGCTCTCCAGAGAGGCTTAAGCTTAGAGAGCCCCTCCCAAAAATGTCAGCTTTTCTCTCTTAGTTGCATCCCTCTCCTTGTCAAACTTCCACTGCTCCAGTCTGCATGTCTTTTAAATGGGCTTTTGCTGTTCATTTTTGTGCTTTAGTGGCCCCACATAGCCAAAAGTTTTTCTTCCAGTCTGGCCTGAAACACCCATGAAGTTAAACTGCTTCCCTTTGACAAAAGAGGGGCAAGGAGACTTGGAAATCTCCTGAAAGGAGAGAATAACCTGTCAGGATGGGTCTGTGAGAGGCTGGTGCTCTGGGTGTCGTGGGTTAAGATGTCCCTCCAGATGAGAATCCCTCACAGTGCCTCTGAGGGATGTGCCACGATTTCCTATAACACACGGGGTTTGGACAGCAGTGGAAGAACAAGTAGTAGAGAAGACAAAGCATGGGATTTGTTTGGGTTTTTTTGGTTGGTTTTGTTCCCATGATCCCATAAAATGTAGGAATTGAGGCCCAAAGGAGAGGCTGAAGGAACTGAGGTCTGTCTTTCCAGGAACTGGACGTGTCTCCTTGACCAAGGTATTCATAGCAGTGGCTCAGACTGGTCTGTCTCAGTCTCACCCAAACTGTTCTCTCCAGGCTTCTCCAGAGACCCATGGCATTAATTAATGCCACGTGGAATGCAGGAGACACCTGCCCAGGTCCCTGGTGGCCCAGTGACCCTGCAGTGGCAGGAGGTGGTGGGTGCTCAGCCCAAGGAGGGCTCAAATGACTGACCCAGGATCAAACAGCTCAGTATCCTGTTACTAATCCATCATCCAGCTAGATCCCCATCTCTTCCCTCTTTTTTTTTTCTTTTTTTTTTTTTTTTCCCCTTTAAAGGGCATTTGCTGCACCAGCTGCCAGAAGATCTCAATTGTATCATGTCAGCAGATCCATCCTGGTGTTTTATACTGGGAAAGGTTGGGCTTAACTCTTCCGTTTAACAATTAAAGCCATGCTCACCAAACTCAAAACAGGCTCTGTTGGAAGAGAACAATAAATATTGATGACTTGAGACAATCTGGCTTTTATGACGTTTGATGACAACTGGTATCACTTACAAAAATTACATCATAAAGAAAAAGCTATGAAATTGCATGTCATCAGACATCACTAAATGTCAGAAGAAATATGTTTATCCTTTGTTTTCATATCCAAATTCAGTTTTAACATTTAAATGAAATCTAGGACCATTTTGATATTTATCAGGCACCACGACAAAAAGTCCTGGGGTATTTTTGTTTGCTAACTTGCTCACTGCCAAGGGTGGTGTGTTGTTTACGTTCCTGTTCTTTCAAGCCAATTTGTTCTTGGTAGAGCATCCTCTGAATTGAAACATCCCCTTCCTCTCTACCCCACCCACTTATTTTTGTCTGTTCTCATCCCCTGGAGGATCCATGGGCTGGCAGCTTGTTGAAAACCTCAGGGTAATCAATGGCAATACTGGGTCTGGGGATGAGATTCGCAGAGGTCTGGTGTTAGCAATAAGCCGTGGGTTTATTGAAGATACTTGGAGATGTAAACACTTTGTCTCCTGTTTTTTTTTTGTAAGGTAAATAAAATTAGGACTGTCTGGACCACTGCAGCAGAGTTCTGTGGTTCAAACAAAACAAACCCTCCCTCTGGATGTGAACCTCAAGATCCTATATATAGCCAAGTAAAATACATGCTATTATTAAGCAACCTTGGCATTTACATCTATTCCAAGTGCTTTAATATCTATTGCTATGTGCATTTAAAAAAAAAACAAAACCAAAACCACACAGAAAAACTTTAAAATATATGTGTAAGAACTGAGGTCCTTTTGCTGGTCAAATTCTAAAAATTCCTTCTTGTCTTTGCACAAAGTGGTAGATCACATGAGAAACCTGGCCTGGGGTTCATTACTATGTTTGTCAAGTTTCACTTTTGATAATTGAGACAAATGTAAAAAAGTTACAATTCGGGGAGGAATAGGTAGAAGAAAGTAGAAATGGCACTCAGCAAGCATCTGGGAGGGTACAAATGTCATTTCTCTTTGAAACAGCACACAACAGCATTCAGCACCTTTTACAGCAACCTACATCTCCACAGTGTCTGAAACCAGTGAGCTCTTTGAGCAGAAGAGCTTTGCCATTGCTTTCATTGTTAACAATGTCCCCTGATGTCTATGGCAGGGGGAAAAAATATGCTCAAGTTTTTTGACTCAGCCCCAGCAGATGAATGTGCTCCCATTCTCCTGCAGCCCATGCGCAGAGGGTGCTGCTGCCCCATGTGCACCTCCGAGGTAAACTGTGCACAGATCCTCGGTGTCTTCTCAGACATCAGCCAGAGCTTTGGATTTAAACACTGGGAAGATTGGGTAAAGCCTGCCCTGTACCTTTATTGCAAGTTAAGCCCCCTGAAGATTTCAGTGTTTTTCTTTTAGAAAGCTGCTAGAAGGGATCGGGGGAGTTGTTTTTGACTCTAGGGGATCTAAACCCAATTAGACTATGCAAAAAGTACATTTCTGGAACAGTTTTGCAGTAGAAGTTTCAGTCAAGTTTTACTTGTTGAGTTTTTGGCTCATCCCTGATGATTCAAAAGAAGAGGGGGGAAATGTATTATTTTTTTTCCCTCCTGGATAGTGCACAGGCTGCCAGTTCATGCAAGCTGAATAATCATTGCTGGGTGTTAGGTCTCAGATTTTCTGATGATTTTAAAGCAGGACAGGGGCAGCTGCAGTTGTTTTACACTGAGGAATTTCAAAGAATCATCATATGCTTTTTCTTGTAGTTGAAATGCTTAAAATATTCCTGTTCCTAAAGTAAGCTGAATTTACACACATCTATATGTATATATAAACAAACACATACCAAGGCTCTAAGTCTGCTGGGGGAAAAGAAAAGTAGCAGTTGGAGCAGGAATACATCTAAGTTATTCTGGGAGACTATGAAAGCATCAAAAAGTAAATACAACCTATAAAAAAAGCAAACCACAAAAAAACCCAACCAAAAAAAAAAAAAAAAAAAAAAAAAAAGACCAAAATCAAGCATTCATAAGGACTGGAAGATATTCCATTGGCTCTGTTCATTTGCATGTCAATGCCACAATGCCATACCAGCTTGGAGCTGCTTCATAGCAGCACTGGTGCCTGAGCCCAAGGGAACAATGTAAGAGGTCAGGGCAGCACATTTGTAGGTTCACTGATTTCTTTTCAGTGTGCTCAGGAAAACAAAACAAAAGTGGAGAGACAGGATCTGTATCCTACGTGGTGATTTGTCACTGACCTTTCAGGTCCCCAGCCAAGCACGGTGGCTGGTTTTCCTTTACCGTGCACAATGTGGTGGAAGGAAAAACCCTGGAATTCCACTGTGGGCCCTGCTGTAGCTTCACAGACAGCACAGCACCTATCTAGGTATGCTTTGACCATCAGTTTTCCATGCCTGAACTGAAGGTCAGGGTGTCTTAAGCTGAAATAGGAGCAGTCAGCTTTAATTATTACTCTGTCAACTTCTCTAAAGCCTTTTATCTGAATGTTCCAGGGCATTTTATGAATGTTAAGGGGTAAATTTGGCTCTGTTACACATACAGAGCTTTCTTAAAGGACGCTGTATTTGTGGCTCTGATTTGAAACAATTAGTGAAATTTCACACTATCACATCAGCAAGTGCTCTTAGGAGGAGCCTCCAGTTCCTGTGTGACATGGAAAGCAAATGATGCTGACGTGTGGGGTAAGAATAGGAAAAATACTGAGTCTGAGGATAGGAAAGGTAAACAAGCTTGGAATGAAGCTCCTGCTTCAGTAGTTCACAAGTGAAGTATTCTTCTGAAATGCCTGCTGCACCTTATTGGTATTGCAGAGGACTCCTATTCTTTCCTTAGCCCTTGCCCCTGGTTTGTGAGTTCAGCCCTGAATTTTGTGGTTCATGCTTTCAGGTGGTTGTGGTCCCCTTCAGGCTTTCCTCTGGACTGCTGCCTTCATGAGGCGGTTAAGAATTTAGAAGTTGTAGGTCCAGAACTCAATTTTCTTTGTGGAGCCAGCTCCAAGTTGTCTCACCACGCTTAAGATGACTTCTTAAATAAGTCCAGCTGTAGTCACATGATAAACACAAATAGCTACTCTGGATTATACTTCCTGCTACAACTACAGTTGGTTTATTTTTTATTTTCTTGCATGCCTGGGAACTTGTACTCGGACCCCTCCATGCTGTAGCACCAAAGCAGGAACAGGAGACTGGTGAAGGAATCCAAAATCTCTAAACAAACTAAAAATAAATTCTGCAGCTGGGGATTACCAAGAGGAAAAAGAAGAGCTGCCAATATATGCAGCATTTTTCAGCCTATCATTATGTGCCAATTTTAGCTTGTCAACCATTGCTGGCAGTGGCCAGAGAATGTGAGTGATTTTCATTAATTACCATTTCCCTGCCAATGTAGATAACCAGAACTTTCTTCCACCTCATTGATGCGAAATGTGACTTTACTTTCTTTTTTCTCAGTTATAAAACTTCCAATTATCTTTGGAAACAGGAACTTTCACCAGGCCTTAAGCCTATAATTTTTTTCCTGGATTGAAGTTGTGTCTCATTGATTTAAGTTCTGTTTCACACTTGCCTGCACCTTCTTGGACACTGAAGGCTGATCAGCCTGTCTGTAGTTTCAGCTGTTCTTAGATAATGGTAAAACCTTCTCTGCACTAGATTTTTTCTTTTTTCAGAAGACAATAAAACCCCCAAATTTTCCTTCCTTTGCCATGGGATATGTATGCAGAAACCTTGATTGAAAGGGAGGAAAAATATCCATTTGGGGAAGATCACTTTCTGTTAATAATGAAGTAGAGTCTGTGGGAGTAAACCAGACAGAAATCTGGTGAAAGCTGAAATATTGGTGTTAATCTATCTCATGTTTGGTAGTCACCTGTTCAAATGGTGAGCTTCACCTTCCATGCTCTAGCCACAATTATCAAAGTTTGTAAGCAAGGGTTACAAGGAGAGGCAAGTCCATTTGGCTTTATATAAGGTAACTTCTTCCCTACTGCTTCTCTCTTGCTTGTATTTTTAAACTGGCAGGACTACAATGATGTTGACCCTTCGTGATCAGCAAGACTTTAATTATTTTGGTCATGAACTAGCAGGTGAGTTTGAAGGCTACATAGTTTTTGCTCAGATTTGCTCCAATATTCAGTGGTTAATTTTTTTCTCCTGACATGGAATTTTTAGTCATGGTTGAACAAATAACAGATGAGCAAGTTTGAGAAAAGTGAAAGCTGATTTAAACCATCGATTCAAGACTGGTGGTATACTCAGAACATTTTGTTTAATGTTCATGTTAACCTCAGCAATTGTATTTCCAGTACAAAAGGCAAAAATGCTGGAGTTTTCCATAGCAATGTGCTCAGCCACTCCATCACTTTCTCTGAGGCCAGTTTAATATTTTTCTCTCTTTAAAGGATAGCACCTGCTCTGCCCACTGCCTTAAGGCTCAATCTCTGAAATAACCCCTGCAGTTCTGTGTAAGGCTCTGACTCAAAATACTCATTTCACTTTCTGTGTTGGCACAGAAGATCAACCTGTGTTTCTCATCTTTTTTCAAATTTTCACTGAGATCAGAAAAGTGTTTGGAACCAAACTGGTTTATCTTAATGGTGGGTAGGCAGTATTTAAAGAAAAGGTTTTTGATGACAAAATAATGTTATTACACAGCTTTCCATCAATTATTCTAAACATATCTAGTTTCTTCATAAGTTCCAGAGAGTGCCAATGGTCTGGTTTGATTTCTTTTCTTAATCATCTGGGCATTGGCATTTATGGGGAAAAAAAAAATCTCAGATTGGACATAATGGAAATTAAATTTTAAAAAGTAATAGCTTTGGCATGTTTCTCTCATGTCTCCTTTATATGATTCATGGCAGTTCTTAAATTTTGATTTGGTTCATCTGCAGATTTATTTTTCTAGCTTCTTATTAAAAAAAATCTGATTCATACAGGAAGCATTTATATCCAAGTCATGACACTGTGGAACATACATGTGAGCTCCAGATTAACTTCTTATCTGATCAGATGTCCAGACTGACCACTTTGTACCTGTTGAGACCGAAAATACTATTTCCATTTTCACATTATGTTCCTGTTTCTGAATGAGATTCTGGTCACACCTTCAGGTCATTTTTGCAGGCAGATTGAATCTCTGCTCTTATCCCTTCATCTTGTGGGACCTGAATCTTCTCTAATTCTGCCTTGGGACCCTGAAGCGTTTTGTTTTTTCTGTCCTTCAGGCTGTACCACAAAGAAAACAAACCAGGCTTGATCTTGTAACTCGCTGTCAACATCTCTACATCTCTAAAAGTCTGTGAAGACCTCTGCTAATTGAGCTTATGTGTTTGCTTCCCCATGATCACGTTCAGCTGCTTAGTTGAACTCTAGGAAGAGTCAAGCCTCATTAACTAATCACACCTTTGGTGAAAAAATTGGGTCTGACATCTTCACGGACATAAATGCCCTCTAGTGACTGGTGATCACTGCAAGGAGCTGTACTTTGGGTACAACCGGTGTATTCTTTGAAAAATGTTTTGTAAGTCTGTCTGGAAGGGTTACTTAGCTGGGCTGTTGGCCACTTATGGTACTGGTCTGTTATGGGAAACTTTAATGAAGTTTGGGTTTTATTGAGAAAACACTCGCTCTTTATTCTTTAACTGCATACTTAGACTGAAGGTATGTGAGAAACCCTCTGTTACTGCTGTGTTTGCTCAGCTTTACTTTCTCTCTTTTTTTTTTCAGATAACATGAGCAGATGATCGCTGCCACTTTTTCCTAACAACCCTCAGAGCTATGTTTTCCCCCAGTCTGGAGCAGCAAATCTGCAACCAGTGTTACTGGGTCTAATTGTGCTTCTAATTGTGTTTTTCCACAACTGGAGTAATTTTATTCTCCTTAATGAGCATGAGAACTGGGAAAGGAGGATTAGGACTTCTCGGTTGCGTTCCCAGCTCTTACTGTGAGATAACTTATACAAGTACAACTTTAATTTTTTTTCTTAAAGCTCTTAGATCCCTAATTTCTGATTTCTGCTTCTGTTAGCTGGGGTTCAAAGATCCAAGGAGCACCCTTGAAGGCACAAGATGTCAGTTGCCTTTGCTTTTTTGCATGATAGTGCCAACCCCTCTGGAGAAGATCCTACCACTGCTGTTCATTGACCCATGGATGGATGGGTCTGCTCCCAATTCATGCTTTCCCGAGCGGAGACAAAGCCCTTTGAGGTTGCACTGAACCAGACCCTTGAATCTAGACCTCATCCAGACTGTCATCAGCCCAAGAGATGCCTTCCATCCGCTGGACTGGGAGATGCAGGTCTTTCCCATCAGCAGAAGGTGTGAAGGCCACCAGTGGCACGATTTTCACACTGGACCCAGGCCCCTGCCCACACTGCGCTGGCCATCCTCTCCCTGGCCATTGATCACCCCTCTTGGACTTGCAAACCTTTCTCTCGTTCCAAGGTGGGTTCGCCCAACTCATGGAAGTCCTCGTTCCCCCTCGCATCCCATCCTTATCTTTCTGTCTGTGCAGGCTCTCCGGGCTGCTGGCTCTGCGCTGCTGGCAGCCCTGCCGAGGTCCGGCGCACCGCTGCTGATTTGCATGTGAGTGCATCGCTGCCAACAAGCTGCTGCTCGGCTGACCCTGCTTGCTTTGGTTTGGATTTTGTTCCTTTTAATGCTGCTAATCCCCAAATCTTATGTAGGACGAATACAGGAGAGCTAAAGAATGATTCTTTTTTTGGTGAGAGAGCCTTGCGAACCTCTATAGTCAGCATGTGAATGCTATCTGGGGAGGGGGGAAGGCAGCTGATCTTGGCTGTGTCTCAGGGTGGCTGAAGGTTTCACATTAGTCTGGGCTGATTTGTTTGGAGCTCTTTCGCACCAGGGTGCTTGCTATATTTGCTATACAAACATATTCTGTGTGCTTTCATGCACGTGTGTTATTTTCCATGTTGCTCTTGAAAGGATTTCCCATTGCCATTCATATTCCTGTCCCTTTTGGGTGTCATTACCTTCTGCCATGATAATTAAACCAAAAAGGGGGAGGGGAGAAAACCATACAAATAAAAACCACAGACTTGCCATATTTGACAAAGGAATCAATGTTAAAACAGAGGTTTTCGATACCACGACTGCTTCCTTGTTATACCGAGCTAAGGGAAAATGCAACTGATGTTGTGTTTTTTAGTGATTAAGTGGTTAATGATTTAATGAACTAAAAAAAATCTCATTTGTTGCATCCCTTGGACTCAGAAAAAACCTCAAAGAGCTGATTTTCTGTGTACCTCAGTCCAATATTGCTACCTGCTGGGATATGAACACAATCTCTAAATAAATTGCAAGTGGCCTTGGGCAAATGGAAGAGTTTCGCTTTGATCTTGCTAGAGAGAATGAACTCAAATGTTCAATCAATCAAATTCATAACTTCTAGCTACAATCGGCCTGACAACAGCCTATTATTTATTTTTAAAATCATATATTTCATTATTGCAAAACACACAGTCTCTCGTGGGGGGAAAAGCCTAAATTATTGATAAGTCTTGTATGTGACTGAGTTTGTTGGTTTTGACATGCTTGTCACTAACTATTGTCAGGAAGAATTTACTAAGATGTTCAGTCTGAAAAGTTGGCCAGGAATGTGTGTTGTGCCACATTTAAACTGGGTAGAGAAAACTTTAATAGCTTCTTTCTTCTTGAATTCCTAGTTGGTAAAGACAGCTGAAGGCAGACTGGGCTTTCTAGTGTGAAAACAATGCGTTAGAACAAGCGCCCTTTGTTTTAATTGCTGAGAACCAGATGATTCAGGCTCTGAAATTATCCATGAGTTGGGGATACGAAACTTTTACTTGATTTGTGTATTTCTGGAAAAAGCAGTTCTCAGTCTGCCGAATATTTATGTATACAGAAAAGGGAGAACAATTAACCCCACACCTCCAGAGTCTGTTTTCACTAGTGTTTGCCAAAAGCATCTGAGGATTGGGTAAGGGAAGAGAGAATCAGAGAAGTCTGTAGGGAGACTTGCTTCTCACAGTCATATAGAAAAGCATTTATAGAGATGCTATAATGAGCAGTTTGGAGTTTGCGAGGAGCTGTGCAGACACCTGGATGCAACTCCCACATGGCTCAGGGAACGCCATGTCTGACCTATCACCGTGTGCCTGGCACTGGACAGAGTTTTTGTAGGAGAACCATGACCCCTTCACTCCCCTATTGCTATTTATGTGACCCTTATGGGCCTTACATGTCTGTAAATAACTGCTAATGCTTTCTTCTTGCTGATACAGCTCTGGAGCAGATCAAGGGAGGCAGATTAGTAATACTGCCCTGCTTTTGCTGTAGAGAAGGTCAGGAATGGCTCCTCCAACCCCACAGCCTGGGTTCAAATCCGCAACCTTTAGGTCTGATGCTCTGCTCTTTACTGTGGGGATTTTTTGTCATCCTAAGCAGTGCAGGCTGAAATTGTCCCCTCTGATCTGCAACAGACATCCTTTGGATCAGTTCCTTACTCTGCATCAGTTCCTCAAATACAAATTTGGTGCATAAAAATGGTACAGAATACACACATGCATACAGAAAGCACCAAAATGGCAAATGAGATCAGTTTTTTAATGCACAATTTCTGTGCTCTCAAGTCCTAGATAAGTAAGGGTTAATTATTAACTTCTATAATTACTCATATTCTATTCTATTCTATTCCATTCCATTCCATTCTATTTATATATATATATATAATTATATTTTTACCTCACTGAAATGGAGTCTGTATTTGTAACAGGATTTTTTTGAGCAAGTCTGTCTAAAAAAAAGATGAAAAAGGGCTGAGGTTGAGATGGGCTATTGAAATACAGGTACTTTATTTCAAGTGTGACTTCAGAGTTAAATTCTGATCCATGAGTATAATGTAAGTAAAAATTTGCCAAATGGTCTAAAACTCTAATTTGTCACACAGTCATAGGGCTTGATTGAGAAATCTGAAGATAATTTTAATGGGAAGGTGATGGTATTACAATATCAAAGGGATTGGAATAAAACATGCTTTTCTTCTAAATTCTGGCTCTCTCTGCAGAGTCTAAATAAGAAATTTTATTTCAGCTTAGTATAACACTGATCTATTTTTCTTTTGGTTTTGGCATGTCTTGATTCAGAATGAAATATTTCAGGTCACTGAGAAAAGAAAAATTTAACGTTGTCATAATCCCCGAAAGGTTCTTTCAGTCAGATATGGAAATTACCATTTTAGTACTTCTGGCTGTGCTTGTTCTCAAACAATTTGTTCCATGAACTTTTGGATGATATTTCATCATTTTCTATTGATTTCACAACAGTGGAGTATCCCACGGGTTACAAGTTCCATGAGAAGGCAGTGGAAAAGCTGAGCAAGAGGACTGATTTAACCAAACTTTAATGATCTGAAAGCTGTAAATCTCACTCAATATCTTCCAGGGTGCCTCTGCAGACCCTGCAATGAGAGGCCCTTCCAGGAGATACTTTGCCTTGTGCTGAAGCAGTTGAGCATGGCCTACCTTTCTCCACAGGAAAGGAGGTCACTATTGTAAGTTCTATTTGTATTTTTGACACCTTCCTTCATTTCCTTGTTTAAGCTGCCATTGTTTCATGGTTTCTCAGAAGCAGCAACGCAAAAAATCTCCAAACCTTTCCAGGTGCCTCTGTTCAGTTGTGCTGGAAACAGCACCGTAGGAGCAACAGGCAGCTCCAATAAATCTAGGTGGCTTTGGGAGCTTCCCTTCCTGGTGCTTGCTTGGCAGCTCTGAGCACGAATTCACACCGTTTGCCTGGTTTGTGTCACATATGGCAGTCCTGTTTGCAGCCAGGCTCAGGTCCAGGCTCTGAACGCCTTTTAAGCCCCACACCAATTCACACTTGTTGCAAAGCCTGGAAAATTAAGCCTCTCTTTAGGCTTTACTCCTGTGGCATCATTGCACCATGTAATTATAGTCTGTAATGTTATTTTATTATGAAGGTTTAGCAAGATGAGCAGTTTGGGACACACTTAATGCCTAACATGCAGTTCAACTTGGCTTTGATTTCCATTACGAGATTTATTATCACAGGGAATATGCACTTCACTTGACACTGCTGTGTGCCTGTCTAAGCTGAATACATAGACTTTTTAAAACTAGAAAGATTTATTTGTTCTTTTTAATGTCTGGGGCTAAATTTTTGGATGGATGGAATGTGTTGCCTGAATATAATGTGATCTTTCCAGGTATATAGTGGGGTAGAATAATTTGTTATATATCTGTTTTTCTCTGACAAATATTTCAAAGATCTTTCCGGCCCAGGTTTCCATTGGGCTCTAAGCAACTGTTGTCCGTTTTCAGAAGTTCACAGGTCTATCAAAATGTACAAATCATATCTCTTCCCTCTTAGCATGCACACGGGCTCAGATCATTGTGGGGAGACAGTGCCAGTGTTGTGTACTTTGCCAGATGCTTAGCTGCTGTGATAATGAGGGTTATTAAGGAAACAGGGATATTAGCTGCTGCAATCCATGATAGTGGGGGACTGTGCCTGATGACTCAGAAAGGTCTCCTCAGCTGCTGTGTTCTTGTGTTTAAGGAAGGTGGTGTTTGTTACCTGCCAAGCAGCCTCTGATTTGCAATCTCAAAGCACCGTGAAGTGTCAACACCAAATTAATTTCTTTGTGTGTCGGTTGTGATCTCAGACAGTCTCTTCTGATACTTGGTGGTTATGGAAGAGTGGAAAATTCAGCTCTGAGGTTGTTTTGGTTTTTTGGCTCAAGTGAACATCAGAGGAAATCCTTCCCTTTTTACTCAACTGTGCTATTGAGAAGAGCGGGGAAATGGCTCAGCTATGTAGCTGGAGTCAGTTGGAAGTGTTTTCAAAGGAAAAACAGCACTTGAAAACTGGATTGTCCTGTGATTTCTCTTAACCAGGTTTATTTTGCTGTTAACTATAATCATGTAATCCCAAGCAAGCCACATGCCATCTGTTTATCAACTTATCCACTTGGAAATGAACACGCAGCAGGTAATTCTGCCGCTGTAGGTGGCTCAGCCATGAGACCTCCAGAGACAATAATTATCAATCTCTTCTGTCTGAATTAAGACACCCTCTGCACCAGTTCAGAAGAGGAGCAGATGCTGAAAGTTAACCACACATGCCTGTGCAGGGGACCATTAGCGCAGGTTTGTCACACAGGGCAGGATCCTGTTGTCATTTCCTGTGTCAGAAATTTTTCATTGACTTCAGCAGCCACAGAATTTTGGCCGTGGCACAGCACCACTCATCAGTGTCCATCCTGATCCTGGCACTCAGCTCGGTGTCTATCCACCAGTTTTAGATTCACTGTGTTGGTAAGGGGCATGATTTCACAGGGGCAGTGGAAAAGATTGGACTTCATGGTTGACATTCTTAGAATGACACTGACACTGGTTGATGGCTGACTTCTGTGGGTCTCATTGTTTTATTTTAGTTGAACTTCTTAAACCGTAAAGTGCTTATATTCCCATTTTTATCTTCGTGGTAGCACAAACTGCAACTCATCATCTGGGTATAAGATGTGGTTATCTATAAATGCATGGGAGAGAGTGGATTATGCAAATATGCTTATTACTCTGTTATGGTGCTGGTGGTGGTCTGTTTATGCTTGTTTTGTTTTTGGTTTATTTTTAATTTGAGCTCATTAACACTTGAGGCAACACGTACTTTTCCTGCAATCTGAAGACAAAATCGTAGGAAAAAAAAATTGTTGCCACCTCTATTATGTCTGGGCTGAGACATAAAAACAAAGAGGCTGCAAATTGTTGACCAAACCTCACTTAAATCCCCCCAGCTCCCCCCATGTCAGTCCTTGTTTTCTCACTCCTGAGCTGAAAGTATTAACCAGGAGCAAACATACAATGTTTTTGTAGTTGTTTCCTTAGAAATTAGGCAGTTCTTCTGCTACACCTTAATTGCATGTGTGGCAGATCCCGTCATAAGTCATTCTGACAAAAAGGCCAGCGAACGTTAATATTTTTGTTTACAGTATGTTAAACAGATGTTTTTTTCAGTGTAGAGATAAGACTACATTAAATATGATTTTATAAATAGAGGCTCTCACAGCTCAGCTCCTCTCGGGACTGCTCTGATTTGCTTGTTGGATGATTATAATGGGTTTTTAATTACACCTGTTAGCCAAGGTGTATATCGGAACTAAATTACAAAGCACCTTACAGTCAAGATTTTTCCAGTGTACAATGAGCTGAAAAAGGCTTTTTGTCCATAAGGACAAAGAAATTATTTTTCACATTATTAAAATTATAGAAGCTTTCTGGGCAAACATAGTGATAAGACAGTAGATTAAGACAGACAACCTTTTTCTTTATTATTTGTTTATTTTGGAAGGTGCTTAGTAATTACTCCCAGAAAGTTTAACTCCTTGTGAGCATCTGACTAAGCCTCTGGTGGTTTTCATACTTGGTGAAGCTTGCGACAGATTGTATTGGTTTCGTTTCTAACTTTTTTTTTTCCATAAGAATGAAGAAAGCAAATTGTGCTATTCAAAAAATAAAAACACCACACAAACAAAAAAATCTTACCCAAACCTAAAAGACTTGTATTTAGAAGAATGAAAACAAATTGTTTTTATCCTTGAAAGAAAAGCATTTAGAACAGTTCAATCATTTCTGAGTCATCTGCAGCTGTCATTTAGGCTCAGAGGTACCTCTAGCTGCCATGAGGAGCTGGAACTGGAATCATAAAGGAGCAGCTATTTTGGCCATATATGAATGCTCAGTGAAGTAACAGGAGCACAATAATTCCATATAAACACATGACTGAGGTAATATTTAGAACAGGCTTGCTTAATGCAGGCTCTCAAATGCATTATTTCAAACATAAATGTCAGCCTGATCCAAGTCTTGCTGAGGCCAGTGGAAATAGGCCCAATTTCAAAGTTTTGGTTTTGATTACGACTAGATCCAATATCTTTTGAATTTACCTGAAACACGGGGTGAAGTTTTTGAAAGTACTAATGTGAATTAGGCTTCCAGCTGCAGAAGGCTAATGAAATGTTTTTTTAACACTTTTTCTGTGTTCTGGTGTGCTTTTTAACAGGAGTTGTTGTGTGTTTCAATCCATTGAAGCACACAATGGTTGGAACATCAGAAGACCTGGGAGGGCCAGAAGGGATGTGCTTTGCAGGGCTGGCATTTGTGGGAGAGAGCACAGAGGGAGGTTGATGGATTGGCTTGGACACTCAATTATTTAGGTCTTAATCTTGCAAAAGGAAGGTCTTGGCCAACCTGCAGCTTTGTTTCAGGGCATGGCAGCTTCTGAATTCCAGCTTCCATCAGGAGAGACCAAGGAGAACCCATAAGAGGTGTCTCAGGGACATGCAGATGTGTTTGAAAAAGCCCTGTATGCCCTGAGGGACTTGATTGTTGGGTAATTATAAGATCCCTGTTGCTTATCCTTCTTTTAAATAAGTTTTTCAGTATCACAGTGTATCAATGAAACCATCATTAGCTCCCTTATTTGTTTTTCACCCTTCAGAAGCACTTTTGGGTGGCCCAGCATGCAAGGACACTGCCGGTCATGGGAAAGACACAAGCTGTGGTACCTGGGAGCCCAGCTGCACTGCTCCAAGCATTTGTGTGTTTGAAGAGTCTTAGATGGAGTGCAATTAACCTGTCTTGACTCCTGGCTAGTGTCAGGGAGAGTCATTTCACTGTGCAAGTGAGTCTGTTGCTCTTTCAGAAGAATGTTTTCGACTTACTGGTGGTTTTAGTGAACTGATTACAACAATTATGTAGGTCTGAACTTCTCCGATTAGCACTAGAGCAGGTGCTTCCATGGTTTGCCTCTTAAGTGCAGAAGTCTGCTCAGAAAAGATGCTTGTGTTGTTAGACCACAAAAAGACATATTTTCTTGCCAGCTTGGTTGTTACCACAAGGGTAATGCTGACCCCGACTGTTTGCCCCTCCAGCAGCTCGGCACTGCCCAGAGAAAAGAACAAGAAATCTCTTTTCCCCACACGGTTTGAGAAGGAGAGGGGTTGTTTCTTTATAAAATTTTGGGAAAATAAAAACTCTTCTGTAAAGAAAGAAGGGTTGATGTCAAATGAAGGAATGGTGAAACAGTCACCTACATATACCATTGTTGAAAAGCTGTGCAATCCAAGGACTTTAGTCAGGCATAGGAAGGAAAAAAATGCAAAAAGCAAAGCAGATTGCCGTGCTCACCCTGCCTTGGCGAACTTACCCACAGGGCAGCCTTCCCTGTTGAGTTTACTACCCATAAATGCACTAAGCAGGCAGTATCTCTATTCTTGCCTCATATATCTTTCAGAGAATGAACTTGCTGTGTTTCTGAAGGTATTGTTTAATGGCCAAGGGGTAAATGGACCACTTGAGATAAGCCATATTTGAAGGAGCCTGTAGGCATGTTGCTCATGAACTTTAATTTTTCCCTGAGTGGAACTGGAAGAGAATAAGCTGAATGTTGAAATGTGGTGGTGGAAAAGTAACACAAAAGCAAGGAGTAGGAGGAAATGGAGGGCATAAGAAAATAAGAAGAGATGAGTAGGTGGGAAAATGGAAGAAATGAAGATGAAGAGAGAAAGACATAGTGAGGCAGCTGGTAGTGAGTGATTGGTCCTAGGATGAGCCTCCAGAGGACATTTTATTAGCTGTTCTGCTCCAATTATGCAGAGAGCAACTGACCGTAGATATTGGCTTGGACACTGTTTTCAGACACTGGTTTCACCCAATACAAGTGTTAATGCTGATTTGAATGAAGCACTTTAGAGTTTCATAGAGAAAAATGAACTGTGGTCCCCCTGGGCTCTAATCTGACAGTGAACAGTGGTGGTGTCCATTGTGCTGATTCCGGTCCAGGTGAAATTCAGAGGTTCACTCGTATGGGGTGTCATCAAACTTCAGCAGGAAGCACCTTTTAGCACCAGGTCGAAGGCTGACAGAAAGAGAGGCTAACTATGCTTCCATGGTAACCTTCTCTTTTGGAAATTCCAAAATAGTGGCTGAATCTCCTTTGATGTAGATGTGGCACATTAGAGCTGACGTGGTTGCAAATGTCGGTCTAGTTGGGTTGGGGAGTGATGCTTATTATTACACACAGTTCTTGATGGGACCATGAACACAGAGTATAGGAGGCCAGATCTGTAACAGCTATGAATTTTCTACACAAAAATATCTTCTGTTCCATTGAATCAAATTGTTCATTCCCTTGGTGAGTGTCTGCCACTTCTTGCTGGATGTTGACAGTCAGGACTCTTCCCAAATGTTCTCCCCATTGCTCTGCTGACTTGGGCCAGTGTGTGATGACTTGGACAGCCCCTCCTAAGTGAACACAGCAGGGCTGCCAGTTTCTGACTTTCTCTTCTTTTTAAAGGGGAAGCAACAGTGCAATAACTGTTTAACTTCCCTGATGTTGCTGACTTGAAACGAACCCAGGTAGCATGTTTATCACAGATCACAGCTCTCTTTCAGAAATCAAATTACCTTTGATCTCCAAATCCTCCATTTATTATCATTCAAGACCAGAAAGTCTGATTCATAAAAATGAAGGTACAACCATGTTCAAGAAGCTGGCCACGGCCTCTGCTGCTCCTCCTTTTCTGAGGTGTTTGAGCCCATATGAGGGGACTCACATGCTTTAAAGGTCTCCAGATGACAAGAGAGTGTGCTTGCAGTAAAAGAGATATACTGTAGGGCTGTGGCAAGTGGAGTACACAGCATTATAACAAGTAGCTCTCCAGTTTGCTGTCAGCCTTGACAAGTACCCTATTGAAATGCAGATGCCTCCTTCTTGCACCCAACACAGCAAATGGTTCAGCCAGACTACGTTCCCCAGGCTCTAATGAGAAAGAGGGGAAAGGATGAGCTTTTGATAATACATAATCATCTCGGGTTGTCTGTGCCTCAGGGTAGGGCCATACCATGAAGGCGCTTTGCGCATTATTCTGTTATGAAATTTAATATTTGGCCTATCCTACCCACAGCCCAGCCAGGAAGATACAGTGGTATCTGAGGCTAGGATTTGTTCCCTATTTTTTGACTTTGTGGCAGTAAGTGGGAATGACCTCAGTCTTGAGAGAAGAAGAAATTTTATACGCTTTTACCTACAGGTGGATGTTAATAAGTATTTCTTGCATTCTAATGTCCTTCCACTTAAATATTATTAGTAAAATCTCCCTTCTTCCTTTAATCACCGGAGCTAGACATTTCTGAGCTTTTGAAAAGAGACAAACACGCAACAAATCGCGCTTGACTAATTTTGTTAAATTCTACAGAAAAGCAAATGTGAAGTCAAGTCTCTAGAGGTCGAGTCTTTGGCAAGAGGAATTTATAAACGGAGTACTATTTGTTCTCTGATTATTTGCTCCACTGACAGTAGATGAAGAAAAGACGAAGCAGAAGATTTGTGCTAATTTAGAAAAATGTTTGAAAATGTTTGCCTTGCAAATCCAAATATATTAGCTAAATGTTATTGAATAATAATGAGAATGGGCATTTATTGACTGAAGGACTTTGGAACTATGCAAAATTAATTTGTATTTATTTAACACTGCCTTTCAATGGATCTTTGTTCATGTTTCTGCAGCTTGGATTTCCTTGCAAGAGCTGATCTCTTTTTATAGCACTTCTTTATTTTAGTAACCAGCCTAAGTGCCTTGGTTCCGTAACAA
This sequence comes from Acanthiza pusilla, assembly GCA_036630365.1. Classification (NCBI taxonomy): domain Eukaryota; kingdom Metazoa; phylum Chordata; class Aves; order Passeriformes; family Acanthizidae; genus Acanthiza; species Acanthiza pusilla. Next base: position 8,460,096 of record JAXCHO010000234.1, on the reverse strand, counting down.
AGCTTGAACAAGAAACGAAGTAAATATACAAAGCAAGGGCTTGCTTCTCAGAGGTGCTATTGTTTGTACAATGGTAAAGCTCTGGCATCTCCGCTGAGGCCTGGGCCACCTCTTGCTGGATGTGTAGTAACCCCAAATCTTCCCAGACAAATGGCTGAAAGAAAAGAACTCTGTTATCTTTGACTTGCAAGCGGAGAGCTGAAGTGGGGAGCAAGCAGGAGAGCTGTCCCAGTCTCTGGTAGCACTGATCTGGGCTTCCCCGAGCCACAACCCCTTACCCCAAGCACGATTCCCTCCTCTCATTCTATAGGAAGCTCTCCACCTGATGCCTTTTTCTTACACAAAGAGAAATGTTTCATCCGATTAAAATGAAGAAGGACGAGAGTCATAGGTAAGGAGATCTGAGAAGGACTTACTAGCAAAGAGTAGCTATTAAAAGCGAAAAATCAAGATCTCGCCAATCTTTCATACAAAGATGACCTCCTTGTCCAGCCCGTGCCCACAAACACCACGAGGGAGATAAAATGAGTTGACTGCATCATCTTCCTCACTCTTCCAGCACTCTGGGTGCCTTCCTGGTGTTCGTGCATCCCATCCAGCTGTGCCCTGGAGCACAGCAGCACTCAGCCCTGTGTGGTCAGCTCTCTGCTGAAGAACACACACGTGAATGTCTCTCCCCTGTGGATCAGCGTGGAGCATGGCCAGGTGTTGGTTTACAGACTGGGGCTGCAAAGACCCTCATCTCTCCTGCTGCACCCTGTGTAAGGAGCAGCTGCACTCATTTAATCTGTGTACTGTGGGGCAGCCTCAGGAGCTGGGCTAGTCCTTCTCCCTCACTGAGAAGGGATTGAGCAGCTCCTAGATCCTTTCTGACATCTTCCCTAACAGCTCCATCAAGGGCACAGTGCAGTTTCCTGCAGCTCCAGGGGGTTGGTGGCCCAGGCTCAATGTATTTTTACCTCTCTGTGGAGCACAGAGGGTTGTTGCTCATTACTCTTTCATAACAGCCATTCACATGTGAAACATTTTGCCCTCTCTGACTTTTTCTTTAGTTCTAGACTAACCAAGCCCATGGGTTTTTTGCCTCTGGTGTGGATGGGGAGCCTTGGAGCTCTAGTGCTGCTCCTTGCTGCTTCTCCATCACTACAGAGCCCATGCCCCATGTGTGTCCGTCCTGTGTCCCCCAAAGAGGTTAGGATCCCCCCCATCCTTCCCATTTTGTGAAATGCCACCAAGGACCCATGGGGAGGCCAATGAAAATGTTTCACAGCTGCTGTACAGTGGAAAACCAGAGAACAGGCAGCATTTGTCATAGGAACAAAGGCAGAATGTCATGTTCCTTTCCTCTGTGGGTGTGGAAGTGTTAAAGGCTTTTAAGCTCTGCTGAGGACAAGGTAAAAGAAGTCCCCAGCCCATCTGTAATGGTTGCGCCATTGCCTGCACATACATGTGTTATCTGTAGCAACTCAATACTTTTGCAGAGGGCTTTGGGAAGTGTGAGAATGAAACAGACTCTTTTTAATCTCGTTTATTTCCTCAGGACATCTGGATTTAGTAAACACTCAAGACAACTGACAGGAAAAAGTTGAACCTTAGCACTAACAGGTTCATATGTGCATTAAAAGCCAGGACTGCCTGCACTCCAAGCATAGGCTGGATCATTGGCTTGCTATGAAGCCTTAATAGCTTTTCTGCAGTTTATGTGTCTTAAAGTAGGCCCAGCTCTGACTTCTTGCCTCATGGGGTGTTGGGAATGTTTATTACTTATTGCTGGGAGTGGACAGCATTACTGAAAAAAAGCTATTGGTCTTATCCAAGGCTCATTAAAACCTTGCAAATTTGACTTGTGCAAAGTCATCCTCAGGAGTTACCTGTTGAAGTCGTTTTACACCTTCTTGTGTGAGAATGGCAGAGCTGAGCCTTTCAGATGGTTTCCAAATGAATCTGCTCTCATCGTGGTGAGGAGAATCTTAAAACTGGCTTCAGTGGAAGCACGGGATGTGGTCCAAAGTAAAAGAATCAGCACTCTGGGAGTTTGAATGAAAACTAGTAACTAATAAATGAAAAGTACTTTTGTTTATCCATGCTGGCAAGCAGCCTGTCTGTAGTGGGAACACCAGTGCCCGAGTATGTTCTTTATGCGTTTGGATTTATACTATGCTAAATTGGGAGCCTTGCCAAAGCATGAGGTGCCCCTGCCATGAAAAGCAAGCTTAGCTCTGAGAGCCATTTATGAAATCTGAGTGAAACAGAGCTCCCAACTCCGTGAAATCTCTCCCTTTGCTTGTTCCAGTTTGTGTCTGTCTAGCACAGACTCCTATTAAAGATGCTGCTGTGTTGCTGAAATCTGTACGATGCTGACTATGGTGGGAGTGTTTGGATGTAAATTGTGCAAAACATGAGCTAGAGTCCTGCATGTTTTATGTCCTTAAAATTCCTTCACTGGGAGGATTCTCAGGTGGTTTATTCAGCTTAGCTCTTTTACTGCCTTGAAGCAGCACCAGGTGTCCAACCCACCAGCACTCGTGTGACCCTGTACCTGCCTCTCTACTCACCGGCGTCACAAAGGGGATGAGTAAACCATAAGTCATGGTTTCTGGGGTTTGAAAGTAAATTTGTAAACCTTGATTCATTTGGATGTGAAGGCAGCAGAAGGAAGGTTAAAGTGTTATTTTTCCAGTATTGTCAGCTATCAGATGCCTACCCTTATCTATATTCCTGCTGTGAGTCTCGTGGAGTTTTATTGAAATTTGTGTTATGGTAAGTGTTATGAGAAGGGGAATATTCCTCTGTATTATTCCTGATGCAGAAAACAGAGGATGCAAATATTCTACTTAGACTTCAAAACGTATTTTAACATTAGGCAGTGGAGTAAGAAAGAGATGTTTAATGCTTTTTCTTGAGGTTTACACCCAAGATAATGGGTAAAATTATGAAATTTGGTCTAATTATTATATTAATGTAAAGCTGCTGGAGGGAGTTTTGAGGAATCATTCATCTAAGCCACACTTTATATATCAGCCTGATTTCTGTGTGTGAGCATCCTAATTACAAAATCCCTCACAGTTAAAACTTGTGTAGGACATTTTATTCAAGTCAGGCATCTATTAATAGCTGATACAGCATAAAACAATGGAATGATAAGACAGCTGCAGCTTCATGGAGGAGCTTTTTAAATTGCAGACAAAATACTCCCACTTATCTCAAGGCGTCTTGGTCAGCTGCTTCATGTCTTCCACTGGAGGGGCAGTGGGTGGTTTTATCCAGACTGGTGAATCTGAGCCCTGGTTTGACACCACCTCAGTCTGAGGTTGAGCCATTTGAATTTCACGGGTATGCAAAGTGATTGGGATGGAAGGTGTGGGGGGGAAGAGGCTTTCAGCTAGTTAGAGCCTTGCACTGTTCTTGGCATGATGCCTCCTGATGGGAAGCAGTCTAATAAAGCTTCCATTTTCAAGTTGAGATAAAAGCATTGCCTATCCAATAGATCTATGTGTAGAGACTAATGCCTCCTCGCTTTGTTTTCACGTATTATATGTACAACTGGCATTAATTGTTACATTTTCCTTATGTTTTTCCAGTATGTTTTTAATCTCTGCAGGCTGTATTGATTTTTTTCCTCTGTTGCTTCTACACTTGCCACCAGGACCTCCTTGTAGATAAGGTGTTTCTATTCAGTGTGTGATATTTCTTGGGAAAACACTCTAAAACACTTTTTTTTTAAAATGTGTTTTTTCTCTTCTCTCCCCCCTTTTGCTATGTATTAAAAGGAAGATGCTGGAAAAGAATTCAGAGCACAAAGCAGGGACTTGCAATGCCCTTTCTCTTTCAGCAAACTCTTTTATTCTACTGTGAGGAATGAAACGCTTCTGTTACAGCAAACACAGACTTGTGTTTTACAGCAAAAGCTGTTTAAAAGGTTATACACAGACTGTACACAGAGTTGAGCTTGGTAACGAGAGTGTTTCTGTGTTGCTAATATTGAGAAGAGACCACTTATTCTGAAGTCACAGTTGTTACAGAAGGAACCTTCTTTTTAGTACTCCTGTCATCTCTCTAATTCAGAGCTGAGGGGATTCTGGTCGGAGAGCTAAGAGTTAAGGCAAAATATTGGGCTGTCACAGAATTAGGCTTGGGGGCTAAGAAAAGGTGTCCTTGGCCATTCCTCTTCCCTGATGAATAAGGATGGGGAATAAAGTTTGACATGGGATGGGTGAATCCAGTGGCCCCAGGTAAAGAAATCACACTATTTCATAGGTTGTTAAGGTTTATGAAGTTACTAAGTTTAAAGAAACTAAATATTAAAATTCTTCATTACCTCAGCACATACAAACAGCAGACATGAAACAGTCTGAAAATACTGTGAAGGTGGACTCAGCTGCCATCTCCAGGCAAACAGAGCTGCCAGGGATGACTTGTGGTATATTGTGATCACCAGTGTTGTGCGGATGTGATTTACATCCTTGTCACACATCTCCCACCATCCCACCATCCCAGGCAATCCGAGTGGTGCCTGTCTGCTGCCAGCCCCCCAATGCCCTCAGCTCCCCTGCCATAAGCTGAGTTTTTGAAACTTGGTATGAGCACAATTCACCTTGGCACAGCACGTATTAAAAAAATGTGCCATACACTCCAGCGACAGCCACCCTGGCTGTCAAGGTCCCACAGAAGGGCAGTGGTGTGTTCCTGCTCCCCCATCCTGCTTTCTCAGCCAGCTGCTGTGGCTGCCCTGATCCAGGGGAATGGGAGTCACAATTGCTGGGGAATCCAAACCACTGCCGAGCCCTCTTCAGTAATAAATTGAATGGTTTCACTTGTCCTGGGAGGCTGGACCTTTTCCTGCCCTATGCACTCCCCTGGACACACGGTTGCTGCCCTCTCTCTTTTCCTGGTGTGGGCTGTGTGAGCCTGCTGCCCTGCCTGCTGCTCGGACGGTATCCCGCTGGTTCCTGGATATGGTATAAACAGCCTAACCCACATTTAGCAGTTAGAAAACTGTGCTTGGAGCATCATGCTGTGCACTTCCCACAGCCTGTGTGTATGATGTGCATGCCAGCAGCCTTGTCTGCCTCAGCCGTGCATCGTTATCTGGGCCCTTCAGATCCACTGCTGCTCATTAGGTCTCTTTCTTTAGCACAGCACTGCCCACTCGTGCACCTCCAAAATGTCAGGGGCCCTCCTGGCTGATGCTGCTGGAGGGATGACACGTGCACGAAAACAGTGCTTACCAGAGGTGATTTTGGTAGAACACTAACTGCTAGTTCAGCCCCAGCTTGGTGCCCCTCTTGGGAATGGAGGACAGGGAAACATGAGCAACTCTTGCTACCAGGTGCAGTAAAGACTCAGATCTGCTTCTGTCCTCTGTCCCCCTTTATTTATGCCGTGCGTTTGGGTGTGTTTGGTGTTTGGCTGCTTATGGACCCCTCACAAGTGTGCCGGGGTGATTGCCCTGCATCCATTACTTTTCCCAATATTTATGTGGTGATCTCGCTGTTCTGGCTCAGTTCTCAGTGCAAGGCAGAGCAGAAGAAACTCCCCTTCAAAGCTCAGGGTTCAAAACCAAGCCAGTATCTCCCACAGCACTTTATTGCCTGGGAAGCCTATCTCAGCTGTGCCTCATGTACCCTCAGCCTGAGATGCTCCAGCCCCCAGCCTCCCACGAGCAGGAGAGGGAGAGGAGATGAACTTCCCGTCAAGCACCAGGACAAGGGAAAGAGCAGCAGCCTGAGCATCTCCCAGTGATGCTCATTCTTTCATGTGCAGTGAAAGAAAATGCCACGAGTAGGTCAAAGAGTCTATGCTCTGTTGTCACAGGCTGTACCTCGGGCAAAACACAGCTGAAGGAAAAATCAGAAACCTTCCAACCCAGTTAACTTGGATCCTAAGCAGAGTGAATGTTAGAGCAGAACTACATTTCCATCTGATGTCCCTAAATGCAAGTGATCAATTTAGAAAAGAATTTAATATTAAAAATTCAGCCACCTTAATCAGAAATAAACCATGATTCAACACAGATGTACAAAAAAATGTTTTGAATTTTTAGGTCTACACCCCAACCCCAGAGAGCTAAACACTGAATCGTCACCACTCTGAAATGCATGTTGTCTCTTGGAAAGTTCTCCAAAAGGTGAAATGGGCTGTGGTTTATTTTGCTTCCAGACTGATCTAACTAACTGTTCGAACTTTCAAAGAAACTGTGTAGGAGTCTGACATTTAAAAGAGTGGGGGAAAAAAAAAGAGAACATGGGGGAGGAAGTTCGAATATTCCTTGCGAATTTGAAAAGATATTTTTCTGCCCCCCTCCCTGAAGGAGAGTGTGTCTGGAGCACTGGCATTTGCTCCCAGTGGGTAGATATTGCTCCGTGTGTTTCCCAGTGGTGCAGGAGAGAAGAGTGTGTGGATGGAGGACTGATGTCAGGTTTGCCTCACTGGGTAGTCCAGGGGGAGGAAATCGCTCAGGAGATCAGCTCTCCCTGCATCGCGAGACGCTGCACTGAACAATAGGAAATATTTGCAAGGATTTTATGGGCCATGGGAGATTCAAAGCTGGAAAATACAGAGCATACTACAGACGGGTCATCTGCCCAGGAGCCAGACAAATCTTGTACTCCCCTTAATCAGTGCAACCAGGAATTCCCTAAACTGAACTGGGGTTCATTTTCAGTGTGCTGTTCCCCCTCTGCAGTATACAGAATTTCCATGCATGCATACACGTACAGATATATAATAGAATCATATAGAATATATTCTGATATATGCAAGTATTTTCCCTATCTGTTTATCTTCTATATTTTGAGACACACTGCAGATGCAAATCAGTTGTTTGGAAGCACAGGAAAAAAATTGCCAGAGCCTACATGTAAGCCACAAAAAGGTGTCCCTTGGTACACACTTTCTGAAATATATCACAAGAAAACCTGCTTTTTTCCTTAGGAAACCATCACCAGGCAATACATATTCTTAGAGAAAGTGTTTTTTCCCCTTACCATACTGGCATAGACAGACTCACGTAAGCAATCTGGATTTAGAGGTATAAAAACTCCTGAGGTCTAAAGGTCTGACAAACAAATGGCTAAGTTCCCTGCACTCCTGTTGAGCAGGTGACCATGGGTTACTCAGTACAGCTTCACTCCCGGGGCTCTTGAGGTTCCTAACAGAAGGTGCAGGTCCACCCTGAGAGCCAGAATGATGCTGCTATGACTGGTAAGAATTCAGCTCTCAGAAATTGCAATAAAGGCCTCTTTCAGGCAGAGCGTGGCGGATGTTCCTGAGGCTCGTGGCTGTGAGGTGTGGAAACAGCCCATTAGGTTAAATCCTCTCCCTTGTCAGCGTTGGATGTGGACTGCTGTCCTCCAAAACTGTGCTCACACTAATTCTTCTCACTTATGTCATGCCTCCCACTGAAGTAAAATCAAACTCCAGTGCTGCTCCTTTCTTTGAGCTTCCCTCTACATCCTGTCTCTTTTGTTTCTAACAGAGGTTGGGAATGCAGGCTGTTCAGGATCGCAGCTTTCAGTACCAAGACTTGCACTGAAAATAGTGCCTTACCAGTGAGGCGAGTGACAATGAATGTCAAATAGAGATTAAAAAACACATTTTCAGGGATTTCAGTAAAAAAAGCAATCCTAAGAGAGTACTAATTGATAAAATTACCTGCTGAAATTATTTTTTAACTAACTTAATATTTTGATTTACTGGAGAAATGCAAATCAATATCACTCTTCTTCAAATAATTTCAATTTTCCCCTTTTTCTTTCATACAAGAAACCTGTGAATTTCCTAGTTTTCTTTTTTCCTTCCAACAGTAAGATGAGCTAAGAATGTTCAACAAAAATTTAAAAAGAAACTTCATTTATATGAATAAAATAAAATGTGTTGTGTAAAAAAAGGACAGTAACCGGCTCTCTTTTCATTCCTTTTCTGATTTTTGGTTGTGTCCTGGAAATTTTAAGGGTATATTTTGCTAAAATTATTTCAGTTCTTACATCTTGCATATTCCAGCTACATTTTAAAATATTTCATATCATCTTAGTGGCATATTTTCAGTTATCAAGAATGACAGTCGTTCAGTTCTGCATGTTTTTAATGTTGGGGTTTCTTACATGTGGTTTATAGTTAACAAAAAGGTGTGAACTGATTTGCACCAAATTCCCTCACAACAGCAAGACTTTACAATAAAAAGAGATCATGAAAGTGAGGGAAGCATTAAAAATAATGGCAGAATAATTCTTTTAATCACTCAGGATGGGATAAGCATGAAATGCAGCCATAATATGAATGATAATCTGAAGGGGGAAGTAACAGCTAAAAGACTGAAAGAATTTCAATTAAAATATACTAAGCTTAACTGATTGTGCAGATAAAGCCCACCGACACAGCGATGATGGGCACTCCGCACATGCCAACGCACATTCCCAGAGCACACCAAACAGTTTAATTAAAAATGAATTTCGATACAATTATTACTGTCGCCTGACAAACAACTGCAGCAGAAAGTCTCATTTCATCTCCCGAGCTCCCGATGCACAAAGCGTTTCGTTCCCGGGTATTTACCCAGCCCGGTTTTGTTTCAGACCCGGCAAGGGGCAGCTGAAACGCGCCGCAATGAGCATATCCTCGTGTCGCTCCTTTGTTCTGGAATTTTATCCGGAGATATAATGAGAGGGCAGGCGGTGGCACTGCCGGAGACCCCCCTTTGGCGGAGGAGCCGAGCGCTCTCCGTCGCTTGGGCTGTGTTTCAGTGCCCTCTCGTGGCTCGCGCCGCGGGGACACGGGGGACAGGCGGCCCCACGCGGGGACACCGCCACCCAGGGATGCCCCACACGGCACCCCACCCGGGAACCCCTCCGCCCCTTTCGGCTGCACCCACCCTACAGCATCCCTGGGGACATCGCCGGCTCGGAGCGTCCCCGCGGGGCCGCGCAGGCTGGTGGCGCTGAGCCACACAGGTCCCTGTTCCCCGGGTCACAGCCCTGCCGAGCCGGGGCCACCCGCTCCGGAGGGACAAGCCTTGCGGGGACAAGCACAGCCGCACTCCGCGGCCGGCAGGCCGTGCGGCGCTGGCCCCGCTCCGGCCGGGTGGCGGTGTCCCCTCCGTCACCGTGCGGTGACTCACGCTCCTGTCGTGCACCGCCACATCAAAGGATGCTGCAGCCCGAGCGGTACCTGCCTGCATGGGGCTTCTCTAACAGTCAGGGGTTATGGACTGTGTGATGGCTACTTCAATACTTAATCGAGCATTTCAAAGTTCCCCTGTGATCTATACATACGTGCCATTTAAAACATCTTTCATGTCTGTTTTGTTCTCATAACATTTTTTTTCCCCCACCAGCTGCTTCTGTCTGCCCCTTGCTCTCCTCCCAAACCGAGCAGTGGCTCTCTCAAACTGCAGGAGGCTGCAGGCTCAGGAGCAGGCAGGTTGTGGGCAGCTGCCCAGGGAGCATCCCACACACATCACAACTTTCTTTCAGAAATTAAGTTTCTTGTTCTCTCCTAGTTCCGAGTGTGCTGCCAGTCACACTGATTTGTACCAAACTGTGCAGTACACGTGCTCTGATACAGAAAATTGCGCCTAATTCCAAATCGCAGTCGCTTATCTAAGACTGGTTAGGAGTCAAGCTGTGACCATTACATTCAGATCACTTATGACACAAACTCGATTTAAACACGTATCTCAAGAAGCATAAACGTGTGTCTTCTGACTTTACTACAGTTTTAGATGATGGTAAAAGTCAAAACCACCACCATAATTACCCATCTATTTCTCATTGTGTTTTCTGTAGTGCCCATCACTGTAAAACCTAGGATATGATGTTTGAAAGTTAAATAAATGATGTGGAACTTAGATCTTTGTTTCAGCTAGGCACTTTTTACAGCATCAGAGCTTGAGTGCAGACTGCAAGCCTTGTCTGTGCACCATGTCTTTTATTGCTTCCTGGCTTCTACAGTGCAGCTTGGGAATTTTAAGGCAAAGGAGGGTGTGTAAATTGTACAGCTCTGTACCACAGATGGAACAGATCCCTGATGTAATTCTGCTGAAGGTAGGAGAGCTGTAAACGAGAAGGGCTTTTGCTCAATGTTTAGTATATCCATTTCACTGAGCAGTGCTCTGCCCAGCCTCTGAAGCCTTGTGCTGAGAAAGACACAGCTGGCAGAGAGCACTTGTAAGTTTTTTAAAAAATTTTACTGAGCAAGAGTCATCTTTCCTTCTTCTGTTTTTCATGTCTCTCTGAGACTATGTAGACACCATTTTTTTTATTTTCAGGGATACAGCAAATCAAAGCCATACCAGGTCTGGGCAGAGTTTTTCCTCTGATGCCCTCCAAAGGTGTGGGAGTCTCCCATTAAGATGTTGTTGAATCACTGTTTTTATCTTCTGCTGGTACTGAAATTATGTTCCAAGTGTGGGGAAGTTTTTCATAAAGGTGTTTTTGCAAAAAAAAAAAGGAGGAGAGGTACTGGAACTCTCTATGTCACTTTAGGGTTCTTACTGATCAGGAATCACAATGTGTCAGTGGAACTGAGGCAGGTTAGGAGATACCCTTAGATTATATACCCTGACACTTGCAGGTAGCTGCTACTTCTGCCTACTTTCCCAGTTTTTCCAGCCATGTTAAAAAGAAATGTGCTCGGTCTTTGAAAAGGGCAGAGGGGAGCAGATGGGGTCACAAGAGCAGGAAAAACTTCTACTACGACCATCCAACATGTGTGGTCAGGCAGCTCTGCTGCATTATTAATATAACACTGTGCACACACAGTTCTCAGTCTTGTATTTTGTGAACCATTAATCAGCGAGATACCCTTTCAGGTACATTCTAGGATACCTTCTTTTCAGGCTCCAATATTTCAAGTAACTCTAGCGCTGAGTCTGAAGAGAGGAGTTGCTTGTTTGTTTTGTGAATAAAATCCCAAAGGACGAAGGGCTAAGAGATGCTGAGCAGCCATTTCAATAGGTGTTCCCACTGCAGAGCAGAGAAACCTGCAGTTCCTGCCACACAGATGTCAGGTGTGTGCCCAGTGGTGGGAAGGGCTTGGGGGACTTTGTGGCCGCAGCCCCTTGCTGTGACTGTGAGTTGAAGTGCAGCTCCCTTTGCACAGACAGGCACGAGAGATTCTTTATTTGCCCAGACTGGGGTGAAATCCGTGTTGCTATGACTCTGCTTTTTCTGTAACTCCTGTCCTAGTGAACCCTGTCTTGTTGCTCACTGACATTTTCTTGAATGCAGCTGTCATATACAGAACAAAAGGTGAATGCTCAGAGATGTTTTTGGAAGCCAGTTGCAAAGGCCAGGTTAATGGTTACTTGTGTGCTAACACAGACTCTGACCCACATGGTGCAGCCAGAGCTGTGGAGAGCATTGCTATCGTCTGCTCGCACAGCACAGGATGGCACAGCACAGAGACGACCTGGAGTAGTGCTGTCTCCTCGCTCTGCCTCATCTCTCATTAGCAGCAGCCTCTACAGCAAGAGATGCTTCTTTCGAAACTTAAAAAGTGAGCGTGAATGCTGTTCAAAAGCCTGCTTGTTAGAAGACTAGAAATGAGTGGCAGCCTGAGCCAGAGAGATATAGAAGACTTTAAATACATATATATGAATCGTATATGCCAGGCTATGAGCCAGGGTGTATAGAAACTGACCTTTCTCTTTCATCACTGCAGAGTAAACAAACTGCATAATTTGCTCCATCCATGTGTACTTGTCCCCTCTGTGCTGTCTGTCCCAATGTCACTTGCTGCAGCTGCATTTGGCAGCTTCACTCCCTCCCTCTTCCCTCTGTTCCTTCTGTCCTCTTTCAGCCAGCGCAGCAGGGAGCCAATTCTTCTATCTTCACTGTTTCTTCACCAAAAATATGGTCCAGTTCATTCGGGTGCAGGGGTGAGCCCAGAGCAGCTGGGCAGAGGCAGTGTAGATCAAAAAACATAGGAACACCTTGGAGGAGAGCTGTCAAAGCAGCCCCACTTTAACTGGGGCAGAAAGTATACCTGGCTTAGATACAGAGCTTTATGTGCCTGGATGCTTGTCTGGAGAGGCAGAGATCCTGCTCTTGGTGGGGGAAAATGAGGTTATGGCCAAGAAGAGAGATAAGAATATAAAGGTCCACCAGTAGAAAAAGGCATGGCAATGGAATGCTCAGACCTGGGCTAATACATGTTCAAGTACTAAGATTTGAGTTCAGACTTAATGTCACACATTTTTACTTTTTTGAGGATGTATCTGCTCCAGCTTGAAGAAATTGTTCAAGAGTACATTTGGATTCCCCAACGTTGGGGCACTTTGAGATTCAGCTGGAAAGGGTGCTGGGGCATGGTGTCTAGACCTTGCTTTTGCCAAGCAAGGTTGGACCAGATCCTTAATGTCCCCTTCTATCATGGTATTTATGATTCTATGATTCTTTGATTTGCTAGCTAAATTGCACTAAAAGTCAGTGTTCTCAAGGCTGAAGATCTACATTTAGTTTTTCCTTGAGGTAAGCAATCTCCATAAGAAAATATATGCTTTTCACTCACATAAGCAAACAAATATTCTATATGAAACTGAAACATAAAATAAGCTAAGAAAGCACCCTCCTGTGAGTACAGCAGCCTGCTAGAAGTCCTGAGTAAGCAGCACTAGAAATCTATTACTTCATGGAGGCTGGAAAAGATTTGCTTAATATTTTCAGCCCAGTTGACAGTTTTGCTAACCTCTCTCCCTTTAGAGCATTTTTCATGTAAATATTTTTCAACAGCAAGTGTGCAGAAGCAGGGTGGTAAAGGAGCAGGGAAATTTAAGAGAATCACGTGAAACTGGCAATGCAGGAACTGAGACCTATCAAGAAATACCAACTCTGCAGCCTGATCTGCTCTCTAGTGGATGCCCACACAGGGAGACTTCAAAGTTCCCCTGTTTATAAATAAATCTGATCTCCTCTGGGCTGCACATACATACTTCATACGTACTGCCAGCACACAGTCCATCTCAGTGCATTCAGCTGGGAGCCCTGGCCCCTAAACTTAGGAACTCTGACCTCTAAACATGACTAAGAGGAGCCCACGTGTTGCAGCCACTCACCTCAGTGCACTCTCTGAGCACCAGGTCCATGGTGCCTTTTATGACAAACTCCACAGGGCCCAGGTGCCATTCAGGATAACTGGCTTCATTTCAGTGTAACACTGAGATTTAGTCATAAAATAGGAGTATGAGCTCTTTATTTGTTCTTGACTGCTGATTTCAGGCATTTACTGAGGGATAACCATCCCAGAAGATGATAGGCAGTTATTTAATCAGCCTTTTTCTTGTTCCAAAAGAGAATTTTTCCTATAAGTTTCCACATAAAGGTGAAACCATGGCCACTGAGAATTACAGATTATAGAAAGGTCAGGCTGCAGGAACACTCCTACCTACATGCCCGGAATCCTACGCAAAGTATTTCGTGAGCCTAAAGAGCTGGGAGAATGGCACAGACTCACTGTAATGGAAATTTTGAACATGTATTAAGCCACCAGGTGTTAAGGGAGGTTTAGGTGATGGGAATGGGTAAAAGCATTATTTGTGGGGAAGTGATGTCATAACTGGGAAAGTCATCCCTGTCTTTCCTTCGTGCCGAGGTCCAGCCTTGCAATGAGATCGGTGCTGGAATGGGCTGTGCCAGGAGGCTGAGATACCTCCACTGTGAAATGTCTCTGAGATCCAGCTGGAGAACATTCCAGCAGTGCTAGGGCATGGTACAGATTGATGAAAATCATGTGAATTTGTGTGATATTTGCTGTTTTCTGGCAGATTGGGTTGGTAGATGATTCAGGTATGTGTCTTCTCCCTGCTCTGTCTTCTCCCTGCTCTAGCATCAAATTCCCTTCACTTCTCTTTCTCTTTCTGCGCTGCTCATTTGGATGGAGGTTAGGTGACCTGACATCCTTTATTCATGAAAGGAGCCCTGTAGTATATGCACACTTGTTCTATGTTCATGGGATTAATTGAGTTTTGGCAAAAATTGCTGAGCAGCAGCCCTGAAGATAAAAATCCTGCATTTTCCTTCCCAGGAGCAGAGGGTGTTGTCCATGCTGCAATGGCTGTCCTGCAGAATTTCTCCTGCCTCATCTTGAACACCACAGAGAATTTCAGCTGCTTGTACAGTCCTTGGCCTTGCTGAGCTCAGGATAACAGTGCCAGCCTGTTATGCTAGCCTGGTAGACTTTACAGCTTCCCCTACCTCCTCCTAGCTATAAATTTGATTGGGGGAACCACATTTTTTTTCTCTGGGGAACCAGAGAGAATCACAGTTGGTGACTGATGTCATCCCATTCTCACTGCCCAGCTGTAACTCACAGGCAGAAGATTTTCTGGCTTCAACACCTAAAGGTGGTTTAAAAACTGGTTATCTATCTGTCTTATAGCAAAAAGTGTCTCCAGTTTAATTGTGAAACTTAACACCATCAGAAAACTCCTGTTTATCCCACATGTGCTCTTATGGAACTTCTGAGAAAGAAACTGCATTTGTCACTGGGGAATAATAAGTCTTATTTATAGAGTAGTCCATGCATGAAATCCTCTGGGCAACTAACAAAATACAGTCTGGCTTTAAAGAAAACAGCAAGAAAAGTCTGAAAAAACATCTCCACGTAGTCCAATAAATGCCAAGAGGGGTGAAATAGTTTCTTAATGTTTTTAGACCAAACGTGGTCAGCAATAAATGAGTGTCAAATGGATTTTTAACAGACATTTTCTGGAGCTGCATGGCTATCCTCCTCCGAACAGTTGGTAGCTGTGTGGGATGATCAGAAAAAGAAGAGAGAATACAGCTGAAAAGGTGACAATGTCTTGACCTTCAGCTCATCAGAGCACCCCTTCTGTCTCTCAGCAACTTTCATCTAAAACTGCTGAAAAAAACTAATGTAGAGATGGCTCTGCTGAACACCAAGTGACATTAATTTTACCCTCAGATGTGGCAAATTAGGAGAAAAGGTGTTCTATTTAAAATATTTCCTGGTTAAGTCTTGAGGTCCCATCCCAAGGGAGGAAATTTGGGGTTTTCTTTAATTCATGTGAGCAGGGCATTCTCCATACTCTGAAGGGGCTGAAGTCATGAGGGGATTTGAGGGCTGCTCTGCCGCCCTTGAGGATCTGCCGGTCCCTGGTGTCGGGGATGGCTGATGAGTGTCAGGGATGAGCATTAAAGACACAACATGGGGGGAAAAGTGTGAGAAAGGACAATAATATCCAGAGCCTTTTTACCCCTGGCTGGAATACGTGTGACTATCCAGGGAAAAGACTGGGGACCAGAGCCAGAGTTGCTCTCCATGACAAGGTTCTCATGCCTACTTGCTTTTTAACAAGAATAAGTGTGAATTCAGGATGCTATCAAAAACCAGATGATAATTTATGCAGGTACAATACATCTCTTAATATCTTCCTTCCAACCACATTTCCTGTATGTTGCAGCTTTTATTTTAATTATTGCATTCCAAATGACTTGCCTTTCAGTCAGCAAGACCGAAAGATCTTGAAAGACCCCAGAAGTAATTTATGAGCAATTATCTGATTTTCATTTTTAGCAGTCTGTACTGTTCCGATTTCTGTCACCTTGGAATATTCTTCGCCACAGTGTAGATAATTTAACTAATAGGAGGGACACCCATTTAAAAGGGGGCTTTCTAATGACAGGCCCTGCTGAGCCTGCTGACACTGGTGCTGGTAGTTGGAATTATTATGGTGGTTCTCAGCATTTTCATTAATCTCTTCTGCATTCTCTGGGGTTTCTGAGCTGAAATTTGCCAGGCAAGGTCTTAGCAAAGTAACAACTTTTATTCTCTTTCCTTAGGGCCTTTTTTCCTATTGTGAGGGTCTATTAAATAAGTTAAAAGTAGTTCACAAAACTACAAATGAAGATGGTGACAACAGGCTGAAGGCATATATAGGGAGAGCAATGGCTGCTGGAGCAGCGAATTCCCCCTTTCCCATACATTTGGGTTGAGGAGGGTGATGGAGTGGCAGTGTGTTGGGAGAGGGAATGAAATGCATGCAAAGAGCCCTGTGAGGACTGCCAGATGTGGCTCCCCCACCACGCAGAGCAGGATGCAGGGCACACACCTTCCCTCTCTGCTCATCCAGGCACAGCTCAGGTGTCCTCCAGCATGTGTTGGACAGTGGGGCATGACAGACTGTCCTGGGGGCAGCACAGTCACGTACCTGCCCACTGTTCCCCCTCTCTGCCCACCAAGAGGCCACTAAGGGCAAGAAATTGTCCAGTCTGACTGTGCTTGAGCAGCCCTGAGAGGACAGGGAGCTCATGGAAGAGCTGGTGGAACCGAAGCTCTTGTATTCCTGAAGCACAAGGGCTACAAAGGGTCCCCTCTTGGACAGAGAGCCCCACAGAGGTGGCAGAACCCAGATATCTCTCGTCCCCATGTCACCAGCTGGGGAGAAGGTGCCCACAGCTCTTGCAAACCAAATTAACCAGAGCAACTTGGCAAAATGAGCATTTCCTCATTCTGGTCACTAACAGAAATTATCTGTTTTCATCCCCCTGGAGTTCAATTTGCCTGTTGAGACTGCTGGTGGTTCAGAAGACATGAAAATTCCGCTTTTTTGCCTGTACAGCACTGACTGCAGGAAGCCCCATTTTTGTGTGGAGCATTTGGGCACCACCACAATCCAAATCACAAATAACATTTTTGTGTTTGTCTTGTCTTCCCTTTGATCTTTCCCACAGTCTGATGGCTGATAGATTCAGCTAGCTTAGAAACAAATATTTATTGCAGCTATGCTCTTCCAAAAATAGAAATTGTATACGTTTAATCAGAACAACTTAAATTTTTTTGAGTGTATCTGGAAGCTCAGGGGAAGGAAATCACAAGCCTTTAGAAAGGCACAGGATGCAGGCATGTGCACGTGTGCCATGTCTGCACTAGTGCCGAGCTGAGCACAAATACGACTGCTGTTCTCAGCAAACATCAGAGTCTTTAGAAATTTAAACATTCAGCATGCAGAGGAAGAAAAGGCATGGCAGCTACCAGCAAACTGGGAGGTTTTGTTTTATTTCTCTCTCTGCTCCTCTTGAACGCACTTAGAGGGGATGGCTCAGAGGATTCAAACTCCCTTGCTTGCTTGTAGGGAAAAAAATCCATCCCTGCTTTGGGAACCCAACCTCTCTACCCAAGTGGGAAGTCACAGATGTAACACATCAGTAGGTAAGAGAAATGCTCGCCTTGCCCCCACCCTGGCACATCAGAAGTGAAACCTAGGTCAAATCTTTTCATGTGTTGCTCATAGTTTCTTTAAAATAGTGTTTCCACTGATGCACACCAACGTGATGAACATTTTTTCATGTATTATTAATGCATTTCTTTGTACCATGTTCCAAAAAAAAAAAAAGTTTTGATTTATTCCACACCTTAAACCCAATGTGACAAACTAGTGAGATGGCAGCAGGCTGCCTCTTTCTTTCTCCAAGATTTGAAAACTGAACTTAAAAGTCTGGAATTATACTCAGATGCATTCCACTCTTGTAATATTAACATTTTTTTTATTACCTGAACTATTTTCCCTGTCTCCCTTGACTCCCACAGCAGGGACTCTCATATTATTTCCTGCAGTGTTCCACCCCCACTTTCAGAGACCTGGATTTGAGGAGCTGCCCTACCGTTTATCAAAGCTTTTCCCTTGGTCATCAGAGAGAGTCTTGTCTGGTTTGGGCTCTATGAAATTGTCTGCTTCTACTTTTTTCCGTGCTTTTTCTTCCTCTTCTTTGTATCGAGTTATCTGTTCACAGCTGAGTAATCTCAGTAGAACTGCGGGGATGGAGATCTTCTTGCCTCACGTCAAAGATACAGAACCTTTTTCAGCTGAGCCAGGGATTGGCAATACAGACAGGTATTTATAAGTGCTCACACAAAGTAGGCATGAGGTGTCCGCTGTGGCAATTCCTGTGCAATATTGTATTGATCATATATACCTCTGACCTCCTTTCTTGCCCTCTAACCGTACAGTTCACCTCCACCAAGACTAACTACTTTCAGTCTTCTTTACTGCTTTGGTGCCTCTCAAGCAGCAACCATCTTTCTGGGAAAAACAAGAGAAAAGAAAATAAAACCCAAACAACACACACATAAATCAGAAAAGGAAGGTCTTTGTTTCTTTTCTTCAAGATGTAGGATTTTCTCCTGAACCAGGGCTGTAAAATGTATAATATCCATTCCTAGGTGAGCTGATATGTTTAAAGCTCAGTAGATTGCTAAACATATTAAATCATCTCTATATTTATCCCACAGATATTTGGGAAGCATTTGTTTGACAAGAGAGAAAAAAAAATTTAACATTTAGGTAGGTTGTGAGATAATAAATTTTAAATTGCCAGTGTTGATGTACAGAGAAAAATTACAGATCATTTCTCAGTGAAACCACTGCTACTACGACTCTAGATGGAGTCCATCATCGGTAAATATTTTAAGGATATGGTACTAGTTTAGGTGATCCTACTGCAGAGCAGTGTGATGTGACTCTAACCAAATGTTTTGGTTGGTCTTGCTCGGGGGCTAAATTCTTTGTGAGCTTTCAGCTCTCCTCTTGGTGCTCTTTCTCTCACAATGCAAATCCTCTCCCCTGCCTGTGCTTTATTTCTGAAGTTCTTTAAAAACATTTCTCCCTGCAAGCCTTTCTGAGGTGCAGGTAGTTCACACAGGTAGAAATTTTCGGTTGTCCCTAATCTCCATCCATTTGTGTGACAGTCCCCTGCGTGGGAGCTTCTCAGAATAGAAGCCTCTCCTTCCTGAGAGTTTGGAAATCATCTAGCCCAAATCAGCACCTGTGACAAAGATGCTGACACCAGTGTTGTGGATGGCCATTATTTATTAATGTTCTTGTAACTGGGTAATGGAGTGCTCTCACCTAATACTAATAGAAATATCTTTTTACCAAAAAAAAATAAAAAAAATAAGTATGTGAGTACAGATAATGGGAACGTTATAAATGTCACTACCCTGGTCCTCGAATATTTGCTTGAACAGAAATCTAAATCTACTTTATTTGTATTTGTTTTTCAGTTATTTGGGGAAAGAAAATAATTTTTTCCCCCACACATCATTGCCACATTTTCCTAAAAAAAATAAAGAGAGAAGATCCTTCTTCTGCTGTGTTTCATGTTACAGTGCTTTCTGAGCCTGGGTATTTTTTTGGGAAGCTAATCACTTTCTGTGGCTAGTCTAGGTGACAACTGCAATTACAAAACACTGATGTTTGCTTGAGATCCTGAGATACAGGCAGAAAACAAATTTTGTGTGTTAAAGGGAATGCAATGAACCAAAATCTCATTCTAAGGGTAATACTCGATCTGCTAACCCGACAGTGAAAAGGAAACCCATAGGAGCTATATACACCAAACCAAGATTTACCAGCCTGGCTTAATGCATCCCTACCAGAGGATTGTAGGAGACTCTTTTGCTAATGGTTACAGAACACAAAATCTGTAAGTTATTAGGGCATGTTTTGTAAACATAAAAAGTAGGAAAATCTGTAAAATAATTTATACTTTTCCCCCACTTCTTTTTTCTGACAGCATAACTCTGCCCATACTGTGCTGAGAAAAGGGTTTTCACAGATTCGTGATGTTAACTGTTGAATCTATATTTATGAGTTTCCATGATGTTTCTGTAATAGTAAGATTATTAACGTCCTTTTTACTTAGTATGAGGCACTAAGGCAATCAATGCATGAAACTCACCTGCCTGTAACAGCGGCTGGTTCATTAGCCAGGGACTGCTGTATAGACTGGGGTGAGCATTAAGGAGTATGCATTTATTTTTAGCAAGCACTCGATATTCTGTGCAAATCCAGCATGAGAAGGGGGAGTGGAATTCTCATTGGCAAAGAATCTTTCCCAGAATGGCCTCATTCAAACACTTTATACCTTTTCTTTCTAGTCCTGCACCCTAAGGTGCTGGTGAAAAAAGCATGAAAAGCACAGAGAGGGCTTTTTGGTGAAACTAGTCCTCTGTTTTGAGTACTGTCCCCTGAGTGTGGTTCTACCAACAGCTGTGCCCATTTAATGCTTTGTCTAGTTCCCATTTTTGACAATTAGCTCACGAGAGCATGAGGTTGGGTCCTTTCAAAAGCCTCACACGGTCTTCAGACATACCTTGCTCGTGTTGAATTCTGCTCTGTCCTTAGTATCTCTTTCCCTTTCAAGTGAGACAAGGTTAGATGGGGAGGCAGTTCCCAAAACCTGGATCTTGCACCCATTTGTGAATTCCAGCTTTGGGGACACCCTGGTCCCTTGGTGGGCACAGAGTGGCCTCACCATTGATGCATGGTCAGAAAGACCCTGACTTCAGCACTCGGATCCCACCCCACCACTGCGTGGGGCAGTCACACACTCATGGCACAGTGCTGAAACCTCGCTGTGACGAGGACAGGTTGTGAACATATTCATTTCTTAAGCTTTAAATAATTAGATTGGAAGTCTGCTTGCTCAACTGAAGAGCTTGCAACAGCATGTGAAAGAGACGGCTATGGAAAATGCCATCATTAGGAGTATTTCCATAGTGGCTATGGGTCTCCATCAGCAGGCAGATGTCCCAAAGCAATGCATGCTGTATTTTCAAATTAATATAAAGTGTATATGTGGCCTTTGTAAGTTTGCTGTATATTCAGGGGAAGCTCAAACTGAGGCTCTGACCTGAATTTGGAATTGAGTGGTCCTTTCACTTAAGTAAAAGCTCATTTTTCGTGACAAGAATCCATTTATTAGCTGAACCAAAAACCCCATAAGCAGACAGTTTTAGGATTTCAAAGTGCCTTCACACAGGTTCTAGGAAACAACTTGCAAAACATGCAGGAATTTATACAGAGATGTTTAATAAATCAAAGAGACACTTACAACAATGAACATCACTCAGTTTAGGTGATTAGTTCTTTACAGTCATTAGGATTGGAGACCAGAGTGTGTGGACTAGTCTCTTTTTATAGATGATTGATGGGATGAGAGAGATCAGAAACAATATTGTAGACAACAGATGAACAGAGAATATTAAAAAAGCAATGGGGGGAGGATTGAAGCCTTGCTGAAAGATTAAAGAATAGAAAGAAGTACAAATGAGCAAATCAATTATTGTGTGAAGATTTCTAGGATGTTGTTTAATTCATATTGGCCTGTTCTATATTTAGTTTCCTCACAGTTTCTTTTTTTATTGATGTTTCTTTTAGTTCCCTCTCTGGAATCTGATTCTAAGATGCATCATTGAATCATCCTTTGAGGGGAAATGTTACAAAATGAGACCCAATCTAGCAAACATTTTCTGACATGAGCCGTCTTGCCTTAACTAAGCAAAATTCAATGAGGCTGTTTCAGAGTATGAAAATTACTCAAGGAAGCAAAAAGTTTGTGAATATGGGCCATGGAGGGGGTACATCTGCTTGGGGAGGGAAGGGCAGAGAAGGAAGGAAGCTTTTTCTTTCCTCTGGAATTTACTTGGGCACCCAGTACATGGGGCAGGTTGCTGGAGGATGGACCCAAAGATGTAGAGAGCAAAGGGGATTTATGTGCAGCGCCTGTCTGTCAGACCCCCTTGGTTGATGTGATGTCAGGATCTGGGCAGCTCCCCTGTGGGAACATCAGCTCAGGTGCAGATTCAGGGGCCAGGGAAAATTGGTTTTCCAGTTTCTTCTCCTGCCTGAAGCATCCTGTTCCAAAGCATCCTGTACATGGTGTGTAAGTTCCTTCCCTCAAGGAGATTTTTTGCTTCAGTTTTTGGGATCCCACTCTGTTAAGTGCACAAGCGAGGGTCTGAGAGAGGAGAAACCTTTGGCTAGGGAGGCACCATGGTAAAGGGAAGGGGGAAATAAATACATATTTAAAAAATCATATACTGTTTTAACAGACCACAGACTTTAAAATAATGTAACCATGTTGCTTTGCTGTCTTCAACATGCCACTAAAGAGCTGAGATCAGGCTGTTCAGGAATCAGTTCCACTTTGGAGCATATTTGCATTAAGTTTAACAATAAATTATTCAGTTTTGCAATTCCTAGCTTAGGAGTGATTATGACATCACTGTAATTAGTTTTAATGTAAACACTGATACGTGCTGCCACCCATTCCAGCACCTCCACATTTGAAATTTGCAGTGAAAGCTTAGGGGCCTGTCTAAACCTACTGTGTGAAAAGTGCTGCTTTACACACAAAATATCAGCCTTTTCCCAAAAAGTTCTTTTCAACAACAGCCAAAAGGATTCACTGATATCTTTCTTGGGAAGCATTTCATAGGAACATAGTGACTCTTACCTCCTTTCTTGTTTCTGGGAGACTGTGATGCATCACAGGAAGGTTGTCAACCAGGATGTTCCTGTTATTACCAAGGGCTAGGAAAGGAGGAATTTGACTGCTGCTATCATGAAAAATTGTAATGGTAGGCTCATATAAAAGTTTATTAAATTTAAAAATACTCACTTTATGGTTTAGGACTCTGAAGCAAGAAAACCATGGTGACTTTCCAGTGAGCTGATACAGTTTTTGGCTGTTAATGAAAGAAGCCTCCCTGGACACTGTGTGCATTTTGCTTTATGAACCCCAGACCCTGATTTTTCATGGTGCTGGGTCTGTCCATTCCCAGTCTGGCCCTTTGAAGGTTGTGCTGGTGGTGGAGGCACAGAGACTCTCTGGGCTGCAAATATCTTGCTCCCATCACTTTCACCAGGTCTGGCTCTTGGTGCCTTCCATCAATGTATCTTTAAAGCTTGCAAGGTTTGATTGCAATGAGAACAGAAGTTGGAGAGTGGAAAAAGGAAAAAAAGAGATTTGGTAGCTGCTTAGTCAAAAAAAGGCTGGTTAAAGAGGACCACAGGGAAGCAGACAAACAGTGCTGAATGCAGTGAGCTACAAGGAACAACAGTGGCTGAAGCTTTCAGAGGAAGGTAAGGATGAATTAAATAGAAACAGGACACAAAATCCCTTAGGATCTGCTCACAGTTTCGGTGACTAACTTACAAACTATTAGCCCCACAGTTATCAATCTGGTGCTCACATTTAGCAGTGTTGCTGAAGAGACAGCTTTCTCAAGCCAGAAAGTCTGATAAAAACCGTAATCAGTTTTACTTGTGGTTTCCACTGCTACATGGAGAAAAGTGCAAACCATGCTGTGCTGCTTCTGTTACAAGTTCCAAAATCTTAAATTTAAAAAATACATGTTTGACTCCAACTATGTGAAAAATGAGCTGCAATATTGGATCAGTGTCTACAGAAAAAATAGCTTTTCAGAAAGAAAATCCAGGTCAAAGTGTAGATCTGAGGGAACAAAACGAAGAATTGTAACCTGGGGAAGCTGGGTTTGAAATTAAACCAACATCTTTATGCTCAACAAAATTGGCCCTGCTTATCACACCAGGCCAGCCAAGTTGGACATGAAGACAAGATAAACATGACATAAGGCTACTCATGTCACCACCTCCACACAGGAAAACAAGAAGCTGAGGCAGGGTCTGCCACCATGTACATCCTTTCAGCTGGCCATTCAGATGAATAATTCTGTCAGTATGCAGCAACGACCGTTAGACAATAAATGAAAGTTTTAAATCTGTTTGACATACTTATTTAGTGTGCCGCACATGGAAATCTAAACACTTCAAGAGAATAAAATATTTGTATAGTTCTTACTAAAGTAATAATTGTTGTTTCTGTCAGAGCTGCATGGCTGTACTCACAACACTCGTGCATTGTTGTACCTGAAATTACTTGCCTCTGTTATTTCAGTTATTCAGACAATTCATTGAACAGCATACTAAATTATTCTGCCACAGAATTTCCAGATATTTACTATGCGTATTACTGTATGATCACCTGTTGGATTCTTTTCCGAAAACAAGTGATGACTCTATCAGAAGTGTGTGACTCCTCTTTAAAGTTACACACTACAGCAAATGGGAGGAAAAAATAATTTTAAAAATTGCAGCAATTATTATTTAATGATGCATTTTGGAGGCATGTCTTGGGGTTTTTTCAAACTCAAGTTTAAACTCCTGATTTCTGATTGCCTCTAAACACATGTAAAATAACACGGGGGTCACATTTTATTACATCTTTGCTTGTACAACTTCCCTCAGATTAATGCTCCTGCTCTCCATGTTGTCTGGAGAGAAACCAGTGGGGCCTGTGGAGGAGGCGTTTGGCAACTGGAGCAGAGATTAGCTCTACCTTTGCAGTCTAAAAATATCTCTGTTTTAGGATGGTTGGACAGAATTTGGCCCTTGGGATTTATAGCCTAGGCAGGTTAAGTGAGAACTGTGCACATTAAATGCAGACTTTGAGGTAGGCCATCGCATCTTTCCTAAAATGATGTTACCCTACGGTCAGATTTTGTTTGTTTTTAATACTCTGAAAATTTACTACAGGGGCTTTGATGCATGTTTTTCAGCTTGAAAGCAAAACTGTCTTCCTTCATCCACCACTTTACAATTTTAATGCTTTTAGCAGGCAGCTCCAAGACACAGAAATGGGCTCAGAAAGCAGCACAGCTAACAAGAATATCTGGAGCTGTTCTAGGAAAGATATAAAAGAACACCCAAGAGGCCAGAAGAGGAAAGAAAATCTTTTGGCCAGGTGCCTGTCAATCTTTGAGCATATGGACAAAGCTCCACTGTGGCAGGTTGTCCTCCAAGGGCTTGGTGGTGTTCATTCACCTTCAGAGGAAGAGCTTGGTACCAAATTAGTGTCAGAGAGAGGGTGCTGGTCCTGCTGTGCATCCCTGGGGTGGAATTGCCTCTCTCTCCAATCAGCTGAGCTTTTTGCACCAGCTTTGGGCTTGCATTGAGCCTTTGATGTGTTACTTTGGGGTAACAGCACAGTGGATGAGGGAAGAACCCTCTTGCATGTCCAACAGAACTTTCTGCTGCCTGCACTTATTCTGGTTTTTGTTTGTTTGATTGTCTTGAGATTTTTTACTGTGCTTTTGATCTGAGCCCAAGAATTGAAACCATCACTGGGAATGTGCTGCTAGAGAGAATTATGAAACAAAATGCAACCACAACACTCTAAATGTTGATTTAAGGGATGTCTAGACTTCATGCTGGCTTTCTGCACCAAGATGAATTTCTCATAGAGAATGCCCCTCCTCCACTTTCCAGATTTTATATTAAAAGTCAGTTCCCTATAGTCTCTCTCAATTTCAGTCCTTCTGTATAAGGAGGAGTAATAGGGCTTCTGCTTTCTCATGTTCATTTGCATTTTGAAAAAGGCTTGTATTTAATGGAAGTGGAGGGAACACTAAAGAGGAAGCAGGAACATATGTAGGGCTTTTGAGTTATTAGATTAATTAAAGAAAGCCACAAAATGGTAGCAGTGGAAAAGACCGAAGTCAAAGCATCCAAGGATATTCCATGGCATTGCTGCTGACTCTAAAGAAAGATGTCCTTACCCATGAAGGGCCTGGCTTGCGCTCTCGTGGGCTGACACCAGCAAGTATTTCTAGAACTTCTGCTTTTGTTAGAGTCACACGGTAGATGTTTTCATCTTGCTTTTATCTTTGGAATTTTCTCTCTTCTCTCACAGCTGCGGTGATTTGTTTATTCTGGTGTTAATCACTAGATCTGCAGTTAGTGTGTCTAACAGCAGAATAATCCACACTCACCAGACACATGTAGGTAGATCCAGTACAGAATATTCATTTGTGTTGGAGGATGGAGAAGAGTTATCAGCCAGGAAGGGCTCGAAATGCTTTCCAGGATCAGAATTCAAGAAATCTGTACAGTGGCAGAAAAATATCCAAGGGTAATATTTTTTCAGTGGAAATTCCCATTTTTGGGGGGAAAAAAGGACAAAGTAATGCTTCTGCTGCTTATTTTGGCAACCAAAGCTGCTCAAGCATTATAGAGCATAATACTTACTAGTAATACCAAATAAATCATTTGAGACTACAGACTTTAAGGTTATGATTTTCCTTCCTTTATAGTAGACATCACAGCTAGGACAGGGCATGTCTTTTGCCTGGAGCTGCTCATTAACATAGGAAAAAATTGTGAGCCAGAAGAGCTTATTATCTAAACAGATAGGACATAGTAAGAGTAGAGAAGTTACTACCCACACTCTTATGAGTGGAAAGAAGGAATATTGAGAATAAATTATTTGTTCAAGGCAGTATTGACAGCTATGCAGAAAACCACAACCCCACCGCAATTCTGATCCAGTACTTAAAACTTTTGTTGTCATCTATTTATTCTCAATTTAAAAGGATTTGATGGTTTTTATCTGGTTTTTTGTCCATGTTTATTTTTCGAAGAACCTAAATTGTCACTGAGAAGTTTTTCATGCCTGAGTACAAGCCATGATCACTAGGATGGGCTTGGAGATGTAGGGAATAGTCCATAACCAAAAGAAGGATGCCTGTACCTGACTCCTGCAACACCTTCGAAGCCTTTTGCCATGCACAGCAATATACTTTATTCACTCCTGTGCCCTGAAAGGGTTTGCCATATCCTGATGGGCAAGGAAAGCAAGATGGTGCATGTGGGCTCACAACTCTGAAATATCAAAATGATTCCAAAGTCTCTTTTCAGTTTCTTGAAGCTCCCTGCTGACAAAATATTTCCGCATGCAGGAAAGTGAAAGAAGGACTTTCACTTGTTTAAACTTCCAGTATAAACTTCAGTCCATCTCCTAAAACCAGCAGAAGTTGCAGGGAGGTTGTTCTTCTCATGGGGTCTGGCCACTTTGCCACAGTCGGGGGGCAGAATGAATGGATCCACTGGCTGTTCTCACTGGTCAAAATCCTTCTGTGAACAAAGAGAGACCAGCAGCCTTGTCTCTTGCATCTTACTGTGTAGATTTATGTGGTATAAAAAGACCATGAGCATTGTGCTAGCTCTCTGCACATGGCAGGATTTCACTCAGCAGCTTGAGAAGGTCAATTAAGTATTAAATAGCACCCAGGATAACAGGGTAAGATCACTACGTGCCATGTAACATTTTTTACATATCATGAGCTGTGCACAAGGGCATATCTAAATAAAATGCATAGGAAATAGCATCACACAAATATGATCTACATTTTTTCTTGATCAAAGAGGCTGAGGGAAAAAATAATTAAAAAGTAAAAGCCTTATGCAATGAGATTTAAAAGAAAACTTTGGAGGCTGACAAGACGCATCTGGCACAACTTCAAAGTCCATCAAAGTACATATAATCAATGTTTGTCAATAGCAGTTTTGCATCCTTTAATTTATCTTTCATGGATATAAAGCATGATGTTATTAGGATCCAGTCCATACCTTAATTCTGTTTGAGATTTGATGAATCAGGGCTCTATTAAAATTCAGTGCAAATCAGCTTACTCAAGGACACATTACATAAAGTCGTGTGTTATCTAACTCCTTTTATCTTGCTGTCTTTCTAACTAGTTAAAGAATCTGGAATTTCATAAACTTGTATCTGTGGCTGGCCACCAACATACTAAGTCTCAAACACATATTTCTTGTGGGCACCTGCTTAATGTATGCCCAGGTGGCATATTCAGCATATCAAAATTCTTTGTGTATTTTTTGATGCATGAAATCTTTAGGATTGTTCATGCTCCAGAGTAAGGAATCATCAGAAACAAGGTGCTCTGGCCCCTAAATTTCAGCACTTCTCACTGTAACCAAGTGCTCACAACTGTCTTTTTCATCACAAAATCACATTCAGGATGGGAAATGATGAAGCCCTTGGGATTTCACTGCTTTCTTCCTCATATTTCAACATGAGGGCACTATTTCTAACACCTTCTTTCTTTTGGGGTTCTAAACTGTCTCAGAGAAAGAATGGTCACTTCATTTGTTTTTGTAACACAAAAATATCTGATCAGCAAAAATTTGTCCACATTTCCGCAAGAGAGGGTTCTTCATTCTTGCAGTAATACTCTGATTTCCTGAGTTGCTCCTGTTGTTACAAATGCTTCAGCCGCAGGAGACTAGAGGTTACTCAAGAATTTAAATTTTTATTAAAAAAATAAATCCTAGTTCTCACATTAGTGAACAAAAGCTTGAGAACATGAACTGTGTTTCATGTCTGAAATTTAGAAAATTATAAGAAAACCACACTTTGATATTTTTAAAACTAGATCCCATTATTTTTCAGGTGGGAGAGGAATAAGTATGAATCATACTTTTTTTTTCCATTGATAATAACAGTTGGAAGATATTTCTAATACAAGACAAATATTTGTTTTTATTGTTAATTTATGCTATTCCCATCTTTGATACTTACTGACTTGAAACATTTGCCAGTGGTCAATGCAGTGATTACCTGGACAGGATGCATTTTTTTGATCAGGGCAATCTGTTGAACATTAAACAATATTTGAAGCGTGGTTAATTATTTGCATTGAATTAGCTTGGCCTCGAAAGATTGTGGTTTGCCTGAAAAAACTTAGGCAAGAAGAAAAAGCTAATTTCAAGAAAAAATTGAGGATGTTTAACAGTGCTTTGATGCTTCAGGTTCTTCCACTGGTTATTCTCCTAGGAACCACATGTTTGTGCGTGAGTATGTTTTTAGCTTCTTTCCATGTTCCAGCTCTGCAGGATCTGCATTTCAGGCCACTGAGGTGACCAAGCTAACACTGCATAAGAGGGAAGCCCTTTGGGTTTTTTTGTTGTTATTGTTTGGAGCAGACATCTAGAGAGGCAAGGAATGGCTCTTATGGGCACACTTAGTGGCTCACTGCCAGGAGTCTGTGCTGGGGAGCATAGTCCCTCCCCTGGCCCTGGGCACTAATAAATGCCCCAAAACTCAGGGCTGCAGCATGGGCAGCTCATCTTAAAATCATAAAATATTTTGGGTTGGAAGGCACCTTAAAGACTGCCTTGTTCCAACCCTGCTGCCATGGGCAGGGACATCTTCCACTAGACCAGGTTGCTCAGAGCTCCATCCAGCCTGGCCTTGAATGTTTCCACGGACAGGGCATCCACCATCTCCCTGGGCACCCTCTACCAGTGTTTCACCACCCTCGCAGTAAAAGTCTTCTTCTTTATTTCCAATGTTCATACTGAAGGGACTAAATATCAGATTAAGCAGGTCAGGTGGGCGCTGCCTTGGCAGCTCTGCAAACTATTCTGTAAAAGGTAAAATTTCCCCCAGGCACATGTTTTGGATGACTGAATTACTGTTGTCACTAACGTGGGAGGAAGGTTAATGGCAAAATATTCAACACAGCCAGGGGTGACCAGAGCTCTGCTCTGGCAGAGCTTGATATACTTTCCGACATCTATTCATCTCCTCTTTAAAGACGCCTGGAAGAATGACTTGTAATCAAAGGAAAGTTAAAAGTCAGTTTTTAAAAAATTTCTTTTGTTCTTCCATGCAATCAAGTAGATTTTCTCATGAAGGAATCAGAGGTTCTTTAAAACATCTGCTTTCTTAGTGACATTTCCTATGTGTGCAGGTACGTATTTACTGAAATGTGCTGTAAAAATTCAGATGTTGACAAGTTTAAATTGAATTCTTTGGGAAAAATATATAATGAGGGGGTTTAATGAGGCATAGATTTTTTTAAGAGCTCTGGAATTTGAGATCAGTGACTTTTGTAACTCAATAGAGTAATAGTTAATTAGTGTGTCATCAGGACCAGTGTCACACTTGGTCCAGCAGTACCTGCACCATCTTACTGAGCGGATCAGCTCTAGGGTACTTCAGTGCCAGTTTGACAGATTTTGTGGGAACACCATCTAATATAAATAAGCTCATAATGAATTTGGCAGTGTTAATTCATGCTCGGTGAGGAAGATGTGGTGCAAGTCTTAGACAACATGAAGCCTGGACCAGATTTTTCCTAACTAGTCCTAAGTGTTAGATTGATTCAATAGCTTTGACAGTCCTAATGTGACTTTGCTTTAAAAATCACTATGGAAAATGTAGAGTGTATCTCCCCCACCTCTGAAAATTCATTAACATTGCTAAAATGCAAAAGCAATTCCGCTGTCACTGAAAAGCAGCACGACAGAATATTCAGCAGGCTAGTTTTTAATAAAACATGTTTTTTCTTCATAATTAATATAACAAGGTTTTCTGGCTTAGCACTTGGCATGGATCCCAGAAAAAAAAAAAGGGGGGGGGGGATGAGTCGCCATGATGTGACCATTGTATGACAAACAAGTTATAAGAGGATATTTTTGTCTTAATGATTTGTCCCAAAGAAAAAGTTGTACTGAAATAGTTTGAATGAAAAAATAATAGATGCTGTACTTTGCTGAAACCATGGAAAACACCCTGAAATTCCTATTTTCTTCCTTTCCTAGAATTATCCATCTTCATCATTTTTATTTGAACCTGGTTTTAGAAGTTTTATAAGTAACAAGCTGATTAACAATATTATTGGTGAAACATAGCAGAAGTCAAACATGGGTTTAAGCAGTACATGCTGAGTCAGTCACAAAATAACAAGAAAATACTTGGACATTCATGGATCTGGCAGGTTTGGAGCAGAACCCTAAGGCAAAAATTTTCATTCAGTTCTTTCATACTACCTGAAGAGAAACTGATTTCATCTGCATGAATCGAAATCATTTCCATAAAAGGCATAAAGCTGCATGGTGAGAACTGAATTTGGTCTTTTATGTTAGCATATGTGATGCAACTGCACCAAAGGTTGTCTCTAGACATGTTAGGTCTTCTAGGGTTGGGTTTTTTTTCCCTGCTTTTCATTTCACTTCTGCTAAGCGAGATGCTGTAGTAGAAATGTGCCTGCCATCAGCTATTGTATTGCTAAGTATTCTTTAATTATCCAAAGAGAAAGTCGAAGAACTCTGCTGCAGTTGAGCTGTGTATCCTCACTTATCCAGACATGTATTGAAGAAGCAACTTTTCTGGAATGCACTCAGATTTAAATGGTATGCTTAAATGTTGTGCTGAGCTGGACTAGAGAGAAATCTGGAACAGGACAGGAACAGGATAGCTGGAAAGTGCTATCCCACAACACTCTAGTGCCAGCCCTGCCTGTACACCAGGCTGCAGCTCCCACTTAACAGTGCTCTAAAGTGATTCAGCACATGTTCGCAGGGAGAAAAGTTATTTTTAAATCTACAGGTGTTCATATCAGGCCTTTTCCTTGTAGCAGATTTCCCTGCAAACTCAACTTCCCTGGCAGCAGGGAGGAAGACTTGCAAGGATCAGAGTAGCAGAAATGGCTCTTCACTGAATATTTTGGAGCTTCAAAAAATTGATGTTTACTTAGTTGTGACGGAAAGTGTTTTGAAATCACTAGCCTTGCCCAATCCAAAAACGAAGTGCACTTAGTAAGAGAGAGGGAAGGACAACAGTATCACATTAAGATCAAATAATTACAAAAAAAGAACCGCTTATCATAAAGCCCTATCTCCCTCCTGGCCCAAAACAAGCAGGACGCTGCTGCCAGCAGTGCAGGTCTTTCCTTGCCTCAGGTGCTTGGAGACCAACATTTTAGGGCGCTCCAAAGTCAACTCTGTCTGACATCTTTTTCTAACCCCCATCAGATCCATTCCTGCTGCAAACTCCCACTTCTGCTCCCCTCACCCTCCCTCCAGAGCCGCCCCACGCACACAAGGGCTTCGCGCTCCGCCGTGTTGCGAACCGATCACTGCGAAGGGAAGTGAATGCTGCCAAGCCCGCCTGGATTTGTGGCCCATCAGGTGTAAAACCCTTCTGCAGCGCTCGCCTAAATTTGCCTGATGCAGCAGGAAAGAAACAAAGCCCTGGGAGCGCCCCCAGCTAATTTTGCACCGTGCTCTCAGAGAGGGAAGCGTTCCTCGCTGACCCCCGAAGGCAATCAGCTTATGCCCTGCAGCGTGCAGGTTGATATCCCGTGTAACTAAAGGCACTTAATGACTTTGCATAAGCTTTAAGTCGAGCAGTATAACCTGCATTCCCAGCTCCGGCTGCAGGAGCGTTTGATAGCACAGGCACTCGTGTTAGTGTGACTAGCTGGCTCCTGAAACACATCTTGTACCTTCCCCGTGCTGTGGCATCAAGGCTGACCTCATTTTCCACCAGGACCATGAGTGCACCTCAGCCACCAGTGAGCAGCTTCTAAAACACCCAGCTGCTACCAAGCCACATCTTACAGTGCAAGGATTAATCTGGAAACTTTGATTTCCTGGAAAACAGGAGCAGGTAACTCCTGAGCAGAGTACCAAGCTGGTTTCAGCAGCACCTCTGAAGGATCTTGCTTTTTTCTTGGACCCCTGTGGGTTTTGTATCAGGTGTTATCATGGGAAAGGTTCACAACTAAATAATCAGCAAAATAAAGGTTTTAAATGTGAACTTCTCTGGGTAGTCTGGGACTGGTTGATAAACACCATTTACTCTGATGTACAAATTAGAGTTCAGTATGGAGGCAGGAGATGTCTTGTTAGCAGAGAAGTGAAGAACTCAGTGGTTTTGGTGGAATCCTCACAGAGAATTGTTTCCCAGGCTAAAAACACAACATGTGTTGCATGTGTGCTCCAGATGATAATATGCCCTGCTTTCATTAAACTGCAACCATGGCCTTGGCTGAGAAATACAATGTCATTGCTGGAAAAGCCACTTTCCCTTGAAGTTCAAAGACTGTCACTACCCAAGATGGTTGCAGGCAAAAATCTGGCCGATTGTAAGAGCATCAGAACTGTCGATTCCCTCCTCCTTTGGCGAGCAGCCCAGACAAAGGTTCCTACTGAGAGCTGTCAGCAGGATCAAGGGGTTCACTGCGAGAAGGCAGTAGCTGTGTCTGCCCTCGTGGCTCCTTCATGGCTTGTGTCACTTGTGGATGGAAGTTGATCAAATATCCATCTTCATTCTCCAGTTCAACCCCATCCCACCTCCTTCTTGGCTGCAAAGCTGTGACTGCACAGATGAACAAATGAAAGCATAATCTTTGTTTTCCTGCCATGGAGGCCACTTCGTGACAAGTTGCAGGAGAATTTGCAGGACTTTATGCAACTAAATGAACAGGCCAGTGCAGTTTAATACTGGAACTCCTGTAGTGCTTTGTTGCAATATGTGTATATGCATAGAGCTAGTTTTCATCTCTCTTGCTACTCTGTCATGCAAGCTTGAGTAATTATGCTGTTTTCTCTGGAAATCTCTTTTGCACACATGTAAATTCACAGCATAACCCTGGGCTGTCACCTTTTTGCTCTTTTTCTCCACCTGCTTTTGTGTTTTAGTGATTCATTTTTATTGTAATAAGGGGTGGCAATGTACTCAAGACACAATAAACAGTTCAATTGCAGAATGCCCTTGACAACTATAAATAATTTCCCTTGAATTTGGGGTCAAATCTTCCTGGGTTTATTCAGAATGAATTGCTAGAGATTAACTGGACATTTTTGTCTGAAAAAGAGCCATAGGATTCCATCCTGAGATGAAGAAAGCTCATGGTTCTGTCATTCCTATTTGAATCTATTATTTCATTAGTGTCTCTTTCTTAAGGAGTTGAAATGGAAAAATTGTGTGTACCATGTATTTGCAATGTTTAATGTTAGTACAAAGTCTATTTAGCACAATTTTGATGGTTCTTTGGAGGAATGAAGTTTTACTGAAATGATAATCATTACAGTGACAAAATACAACAAAGGTCAGGTGAAATTAGGATATTTTGAATTTCAGAATTTTTTTCTAGGAGCCCTATAAATGTACTTGAGTTCATAGTCAGCAGAGTGCTGGTACCCATATAAGACATCTCTCCTAGATTTTTTTTTTTTGCTTTTTAAAATTTTTGTACAGTTTCTTTTTTACGAGCCTAAAGTAATAAAATTTAAAATTGCTCTCTGCAAATTCTTCCAGCCTTGTCCCTCATCACTGCAGACCTGCTATGAACAGAATCCAGTGATTTTATTCCCTCTTGAGAGAGCACACTATCGGTGTCGAGCTGCAGCAAGGAGACTGTTTGGTGAAATCAGCCCCACAGCCTAATTTCTTCTCCCCCCGCCCCCCTTCCTTTTGTTTGAATGCTGCTCCTCGTCGGGCTCAGTGTTGCACCTCGTCAGAAGGACAAGATCCTCCTCTGCTGGCCACGAGCAATACGGCACTGCAGGCAGGAGGCCCTGCCTTCGCTGCCCCTCCTGCAGCCCCCTCCCGGACCCCCACCCTGCACAGCCCTCTGACAGCCTCCTTCTGCATCCCAAATCCCACATCCTGCATCCCACATCCTCTCCTGGAGCAGGGGAAGGGGAGAGCTCCAGCAGACAGGGAGGAAGGAGTGAGCTCTTCCTCCTCCTATGCTGCACACTACCATGGCAAGTTTCATGCCATGAGTCAAAAGGCCAAAACTTGGCCCTGTGCTGGCTAGCAGAGGTGAAAATGCTTCAAAACCAGTGTGGTCTGGTGAGTGGCCCTGAACCTCAGTAGGGAGGAGAAAACACTCCATGCTGAGAAATCAGCTGTGTGAGAGGTTTTGTCCCGTGTCGATCTGCTGCTGCAGCTTGTGACAGGCACATGAGGAGGGAAAGCTGCAGCACAAAATGAGATATGGGAGCCTTACAGTAAAGATTGTGTTTAACTCCTGGACCCTCTATGCTGGTGCTCCAGAAGCTTTTGTTCCCAGTGATATTTATGCTGTGGCTGCAGACAGAGGCTTTCATCCAAAAGCAGGAATCAAAATCTAGGACTCAGCCAGCAGCCACCAAGCCACTGTTGACTCTGAAGGATGTTCCTGGAAACCTGCACGTTGTGGAGGGCACCAGTTTATTGCAAGAGGGAATTTAGGGTGCCTGTCCTTTTGTGGTCAGCTCTGCCCGTGCTTAGACAGAGGGGCAGGTGGATAACCTGGAAAAGAAAGTCATGCAGCACAATGCTATGTCTCTCATCTTTCCTATTTCCTTGGGATGAAACATTGTGAGACTGCCATCTCTGCCCTTCAGCTGGGGGAACTGAGGCACAGAACAGCCTGGTGCACCTCACTCAGCCTGGGCTGAAACTCTCCAGCGTTCCCTGGGGTGCCAAGGGCTGCCCCAAGTGCAGGGGCAAGCTCACTAAGTCAAACTTTTCACACCCAAATTCTTTCCAATGCCACAAGGCAAACAGCATAACAGTGCAGCAGAGAGAGCTGGAGAGGGAGATTAAATGTTTCTTGCATCATCCTGCTCCCATTGCTGCTTTCTTGTTCTTTGTTCCATCTGTTCCTCCAAAAGAAAGGAGTACACTTGCAGGGTTTGTTTTGGTCTGTTTATGGGTGAACGCTACCACTAATTGTAAATGGAGCAATTAGACCTTTGCTTTATATAGTCTCCATTGGGGTCTGGCAAAGGATCTGACAAACGCTGTACCTGCACTCAAGAAACATATACACCAAGGACAGAGCTTTTACAGCCTTCTCATTTACCATCATCTCCGCACTCATTCGGGAGGGGCAATTGTGTGAGGATGTGTGTCCTTCCAGCTGCAAAGGATTTAGTTCTGTATGTGTGTGGCTCACTCCAATGCACCTGGGAAGGGGCTCTGCTGAGTGGTTCAGGGGACACTGCTCTCATTAAAGTCGGTGGGGAAGGGGAGAGCTGGAATGTCTGTTCTCGCTGGCTCAAACACAAGAGGGACGCAAACGTGCCTGAAGCAAAAGCTCATTTATGTATTCCAGATAATATTCACTAACCTGAATTCTGAGCTTTTTATTTTGTCCTGTTTCTTATTCATTGCTTGTGATTCATTTGTTCTTAGTCTCATCCAGCGTTATCTGAGAATGTCTTTATTCTATATATAAAGTGCAACTAAACAGGGCATATATTTACAGTTAATTGTATCAGTAGCAATGCATTAGGTGCACATAATAATTGTGTGAGTATGCATGCTGTACTTAATATATTTGTTAAATTGTTTGGAAATATGTTTTATTCCCTAAAATCATGTGAGGGATGAAGAATAGCAGCTTCAAATCTCCTTTACACCCACTGTTAGCATGTGTATCCTCACTGCAGGCAGGTAATCCTGTCCGCAGCTGGGATTTAGAGCAAGAGGGAAAGCGAATGGAAATTGTCACACTGGGGATGCGTCCTGGTGTAGAGTCAGTGCCTTTCCTTTCAGGCAAACCTCACTCACACTCTTCAAAGGCTGAGAGCTGTTTTCTGTCTTTTTCTGCTCCCTTTTGTTGCTTGCCCTTGATCATGAGCCAAACAGGAAAGGCTGGAGCCCCATGTTGGAGGTGGGACACATGGCATTTTCTCCTGCCTCCAAAGGTTGTTGGCAGCCTTCCAGCTCTGGAGTCCAGATCCCACTGGGGGCACCAGGTCCCAGGCCACGCTGTACTGCCCAACATCCACTCGGCTGTCCCCAGATACCTCCCAGCCTCTGGCTTTGGCAAACAGCTGGAGCATGGCCTCTGTCAGCATCTCAGAGAAGCTGGACAAACAGCCAGTGCGCCTTCACTTCATAAACAAACAGGCAATTTAACTCATTCAGGACAGGTTTGCCCCAGATCAGACCAGCCCAGCGGCTTGGGCTAGATGTTTGGAAATGCCAGACTTCCCACGCAGGTTGTTGAAATTTTGTTAGTCCTTTGAAAGAACTCTTAAAATCTAGGCCAGTTAGCTCCAGAGTGGGGGACAGCCTTATCTGGATGTGCAGTATTAGGGGCAAACAGAATCTTTGTACTGTAAGAAAAGCTCTGAGCTGGCTTTTGTTTTTTCAGAAACTGACTCTCTGATCTTTATTATCTCATGCAGGCTTCCCATTTTTCCTTCTGGGACAACATGATGAAAGGTAAGTGGTTTCAGTTTCTTCATTTTAACTTCTGCCTGCCACAAAACTGAAAGGTTGGCAACTTGGTTCACCAAGACCCTTCACTAGTGCCCAGTGCTGAATTATATTACCTTCATGCAGAGCCTTGCTGAGCTTAAAATAGGGCTTTGTCCCAAGTGCAAGAAGGTTCAAAATCAAGCCCATGCAAGTGAAAAATTGTTAAGGGCTGTGTTGCATTAAGATGTTGATAAGGGAAAAGCTGTGATGAATATTGCGTGAGGATGTGTAGGATGTGTGAGGATTTGTACAGCCTTTCACAGCCTACGTGGTCCATGTAGAAGATTATGGTTTTATTGATAATTCTACTGTTTTTGCAGGTAAGTCCTGCTCTTTCTTGTCTTGATTTCAGTGGCTCTTAGACCTGAGTTTCTAATGCATAACTAATAAAATATTTCAATAATTTTGCTCATTTTCCTGCAAAAACATAGGGTGGGTTTTAGTATGCACTCATTATTCATCTGCAATCCTGTTCATTCCAGTGGCATTTTGGTTTGCAGGCCAAAGCAGAAGTCTTGTCGTTCATGCAACAGTGCCCAAATCAATGTTGCTGTTCAAACATCATGTGTGTAAAAAAAAAAAAATCCAAATAATTTTTGTGTCTGAGCTCAGTATTTGGGTTCTGCAAATATTTGGCCACAGTCATGCACTTGATTCAGGGTTTACACACCTGTTTACACACAAGTTTGCAGCCTTGTGCAAATTGGTTGATCTGCCTTCTGATGGTAGAGTATCCCTTTCACAATTTCTTAAATCCTTCCCTGCCTTGTGGTGTTTGTTCCTTACATCTGTCCCTCCACCGTTCCTACACTCTCCTACTCCCCATCCCCCTGCAAGTCACCATGCCTTCAGCCATCACGGTCCCACTTCGCCCCACATCCATCCCTCTGAGGAACAAAAGTGCTGCAAAACTGCTTTTTAAGTAACAGCCACAAAACTATTTGAAAGGCTTTCTGGCTTTGTTGTTAGCTGGTCTCCCTTCTTTCTGAAGCTGCAGAAACTCCCAGCCACAGCTGGCTTGGAAAGGGGGAAATACTGTGAGGTCTTATCTCTGCAGAAGGAAATGGGAGATATCTCATTATTTAAAATGCAGTCAGGATTTCAGCCTCATAAAAATAACACTACAATAATCTCAGAGCTGGAGACAAAAAGTATTTAGGGGGGTGATAGGAAAACTCATCCTGCTTAAATTAGGCCAGATTTCAGTCAGTCCCCCAGAGGTTCAGAGAGCTTGAATAAATGCTGGGTACTTTCTGGCGCTCTTGATGTGTGTTGGCAATAGGCTTTAACTCTGCACATCACTCATCTTGACAACTGCAGTCCAACAAAGTTACCTCGCAATTCAGGTCACCCGATGGCATCCTAATGCATCACTTTCCCACTCGGAACATTAGTCATCACTTGATCCAGGGAAGGTTTTGAAAACAGTGTGACTGTCGGCATTGGGGTATCTGTTCTCTCCGTAACAGAGAGCCTGTGTAAGCTAATGAACAAGGGGATATTGATCAGAAATCCATTGCTTGATTGACAGCTCTCAGCAATGTGAAAAACTGCAGATGAAAGCTTGAGCAGTTTAAAAGATCACCCAGACCTCAAAGCTGATTTGAAGCTTTAAAAGTCAATCTCTGTCTATCAATTATGGGGGGATTTTTTGTACTACACAGAGGAAAGTTATTCTTTGAAAATTTGCATGCAGGATGTCTAATTTAATTTCATGTAATAGTCACATTTCAGTGACAAATGTCAGATCACTGCTTTTTTTAAGCATGTTAAGGTTTTCCAGCACTTACAAAGAACGAGCACTCTGATTTAGTAATATGTTTAAATCAACCAGTGTATCAGACTTTGTGCTTTAATTATGTGCTCAGATAAAAAAAGTGTTGTTTTTGCTTTACTAAACCTATGGCTTGTTATGAATAATTAAAAAAAAATTGAATGGGAGCACTTCTTAAATAAGAGATGTGGAAGCCAAATAGATATTTAGTGTCAAAGCAGTGATAAATAAGAAGACATCTTTTAGTTTGATAT
The DNA here is from genome assembly GCA_036630365.1 of Acanthiza pusilla. Lineage (NCBI taxonomy): Eukaryota > Metazoa > Chordata > Aves > Passeriformes > Acanthizidae > Acanthiza > Acanthiza pusilla. Next base: position 8,421,397 of record JAXCHO010000234.1, on the reverse strand, counting down.
CATATGCCCCAGTGAGGGTTTTCTGGTCTTTGTTTTTCACTGCTTTGTGCAGCTGGAGATGACATGGAATGGCTGGAAGATGGGAAAGCATCACTCATGTGATCTGTAGGAGCTGTGTCTGTTTCTCAGTTTCATGAAGAGGGTTGGCAATGGGGAAAGCAGGGATGCTGCTCATTTCTCAGATCTGCTGCACTCTTACATCACCTTGTCTGTCCTCCTGGCCAGTAGCCTCAGCTTCCTGACTCCCATATCCATGTGGGGCCAGGGTACCCAAAAGGGTTTGCTGATGTCTTCTGAGCCCTTTCCACAGGCAGTCTAAACTCCATGCCATGGCCATAAAGTTTCTTGAAATGGCAATTACCAGCCCTTGAGGGAGCTGCTCAGTGTTGTATGCTTTACCTCAGCCCTGGCTCCCTGGAGCTGCCCTCTTCAAGGGCTGCTGGGTGCCAAACTGGCCGCAGGTGGGCAATAGCCTATCCCAAAACTGCCCCATCAGTGCACGCGGAGCTTTGTGCCCCCCAACCCCTCAGAGCCGCCAGAAGCACATCTTGCAAAATGTGAATTATATCGTGGCCAACTTGTTTACAGAAGAGCTACACTTAAAAATAGTTCATAACGTGTCAAGTAATTACATAAGTGCTGTTAATCAATGATTAATCTGTTGCTGAGAAATTATGTCAAACAAAAATCAAGTGACAGCAGCGTCATTTCTTAACAACACACACTGAGAAGTTGGTTTAAAAACTGGGGTACATGATTCTACAATGGCTTAGCTATTTGTGCTCCTTTGGGGCACTTATTTTCTCTGTTGATTCAGGGGAGTCCTCACCAGCCTCTGTAAAGCATGCTGGCAAGTTTGCAGTCCGCCTTTTGATTCTGTCACTCCCCTGTTCATCCTTCCTAACTTTTAGCAGGTATATTTTTCCATAAAAAGGGATATCCCATCCTCTCTAAAGCATCTGCAGAATAAAAGCCAACATGCCCCTCTAAGATTCTGAAAATAAACAGGGGATACAAAATCAACTACTTCAGACAGTTGCCTCAACCTCAAGTCGTTTGCAAAATCTCCTCTCCAACAAAGTGAACTTGGAGGCTGCATTTCAGGCAAAACTTCCTTTTTGTTTTTCTTCCTTAACTACATCACATTAAATTTAATTTTGTTCACTGTAGACAATGTCCTTATCTTTCAGCAAGATCCTTCTGTTCCTCAGCAAGGCATACACTTCTGCAACACTTGCACATAGTCAAGACTCGGCTCCTGTGGAAATAATGAGCTGAGGAAAAGGAGTCTTGACTTGACATAGCAATAAATGAGGTGAAACTTTCCTCTATTTTTTTTTTGTCAGAAACGAGAGTTGGCATGTAGAAAAAAAAAAAAGAAGAAAAAAAGATGGTTCTATTTTAATATGAAATATAAAACACCCATTGTACAAACGTGGAATTTCTTTCTTTTTTTCAGAAGCAAAGAAAGAATAAAGATAAAGGCTGCAAGCGAATGAATGAGGAGAGAAAACTAAGATAATGCAGTCGATAATCAGTTCAAGGCAGAGCATTATCCATGGGGCCATCGGTCCAGCCCTAGGGGAGAGCTTTTTAAAATGTCTCTGTACGTAGCTTAGCTTTGCTCATTACCATAGCTTGTCTTTGAAACACTGGCGGGGCTTCCACTGGCAACAGCCATACCTGAGCAAGGAGCTGCCAGCCCACTTTAATCAAACAACCCCCCCAACGCGATGGCAAAGCCACGGGTCCCCGCGGGCTCCGTGAGGACACGGGCTCCTGCAGGATGAGGACATGGGCTCCGTGAGGACACGGGTACCTGGAGGGGGAGGACATGGGCTCTGTGAGGACACAGGCTCCTGCAGGATGAGGACGTGGGCTCCGTGAGGACACGGGCTCCTGCAGGATGAGGACATGGGCTCCGTGAGGACATGGGCTCTGTGAGGACACGAGCCCCATGAGGACACGGGTCCGTCAGGGTGAGGACAGGGGCTCCGTGAGGACATGGGCTCCTGGAGGCTGAAGACATGGGCTCCTGGAGGGGGCAGACCCGGACTCCTGAAGGCCGAGGACGTGGGCCCTTGGAGGCTGAGGACATGGGCTCTGTGAGGACACGGGCTCCTGGAGGGGGCAGACACAGGCTCCTGGAGGCTGAGGACATGGGCTCTTGGAGGGGGAGGACAGTGGCTCCTGGAGGGTGAGGACAGTGGCTCCTGGAGGCCATGGGCTGGGAGAGGCAGGGATGGGCCCCTCAGCATGTGTGTGCTGCCAGGCCCTCACTCCTCGAAGGCTGTTTCGTAGGCCAGGAGTCACACAGCCATGCAGGTGCCTTGGGCCCTCCATCCTCCGGATTGCCCTTGAGGTGGGACTCTGTGTCCCCACACACAGCAGGGCCCCTGTGCTGGGGAGGGCCCTGCCTCGCTCTGCAGCCATGGAGGTGATGGTCAGCAAAGCAGTTGGACAAAAAAAAACCCTTTTTCTTACAGGAACCTAAATCTCCTTTTGTCATTGTGCTGGTACCAGCCTCAGCACCTGCCCCAGCTGTGGTGCCACACGAGGCTCCTTTTGGCTTTGCTACCTTTTGGCTTTTGGCCTACAGCCCCTCTGGGGCATCCTGGGTGCCACCACAGGACACATCTGGGCAGCCAGGGTGCCAGCGCCCTTCAGGAGCATCAGCGAGGCCAGCATGGGGGCCAGTTGTGCTCAGGTGGCCATGCTGGGCACTGGGTGAGCTCTGCCTACACCAAGGAAGAGCTGAACAGCACCTTTGGTCCTCAGGATGATCTCTAGGCCCACCGACATCAGAAATGAGCTGAAAGGACTGTCCATCTCAGGGAATATCTTCTTTCATAACTTGTCTCCTTCCAGTTTTAATTCCTCTGCCCTTTAACTCTCTTCTCACCCCTCCCTGCAGATGAGGCTGATGACTATGAATACTACTATGACTACACAGAGCAGGACACCAACCTCCAGCAGCAGCCCTGGGAGGAAATGAACTGGTTCGAGACATCTTTAGGTGACAGCTATGCCAGAAGAGGTACCTCTCAGGGGTGGGCAGGAAGGCAAGGAAGGGGTAAAATCCCAGCCCTGTGCTTGAAACATGAGCGTGGCAGGCCTGGCTGCCAGCCTGCTCTCGAAATGCCTGCATCAAAGGGATGAGTTAGGAGGATCGTTTGCAGTGTTCTTCTTTGTATTTCTCTTGTAAGGATCCTGTGTTTTATCTCCAGGTTTCACAGGATGGATTCTGATCATGCAGAACATTTCTGATTGCTACTACAAAAAAGCACAGGCTTATTTGTCTATAGACACTGTAAGATGTAATTGCTGTTTTCATAGGATATATGTTCTGTATTTATGCTAGGAAGCAAATGTAGAGCAGGTTTCTTTTTTTTTTTTTTTCTTTTATCAGTTGCAAGGGTTTTATTTCCTTTTCTTTTTTTGTTTTGCCAAACTTCAAGAGACAGGAAAGGATCCTTGAGATTGCTCAGGGGACTGAAAAGGAGAGACAGGGAAGTTCCCTGTAACATTCCCCAAGTTACCCCCTGGTACAAAGAAACCAGAGATGACTTTTTGCTGTCCCCAACACCCATTGCTCCTGGCAGCCTGTACTGCTGTGGAGATGTTGAGCACAGTGCAAGGAGCAGCAGACAAGTGACTTTCAGCAGGTGCCAGGTCCCACCGCAGGTGGCAACAGCCACCCAGGGGTATGGTAGAGTCTAATGGTGGTGGATGGCTTTACCAGAGGAGATTTAATGCTATGTTCCAAACCGGACAATGCCAAATCCACATCACTCCAGTCTGGGGTCCTGAAGGCAGACAGCCAGAGGCAATGCCACAGAGGCAAATCTGTCTCTGATCAAAGGAAGGGACTTGCCCCATTACACCTCTGTAATAGGGCAAAGGGAGTAAAGCAGCTCCAGACCCAAAGCCATGAGCTACTGCAGCTTGGAATATGCTCTGCAGCAATTCATAGTGCTCCTGTGGCTGTTGAGCTGATGCATAAGCACAGCACATGTTACACAGGATGCTGTGCCCAGGAAGACAGACTCCTGCAGCCACCGAATGCAAGAAGAAAAAGCAGCTGATGAAGTTTAAGAGGCTGAAAGATCTCCATGCTTACCTCTGCAGACTCATGCTTCTCCAACCCCTGCAAGAACGGTGGTAGGTGTGAAGCCAAAGGAAGTGGCTTCAGCTGTCGCTGCCCCAAGCCATATGGTGGGACTACGTGTGAAAAAGGTAATGGCTCTTTTGCTAACCTACACTCTGTATTTTGGCAGTTAATGCTACTGTTGCAACTTTATAAATTCACTGTTTGCTGAGCTGAGTGCTCTGACAGCCCACAACAGTCATGTTCATAGTTCTTAGCACCTCATCCAGGCCAAAGTCTGTCTAAACAGCATCCAGTAAAATAGACATCAGGAGCACAGAGTGCTCCTCTATGCCCTTCCGGGTGGGCAGTGCGGAGCTGCACATTGGTGCCACGGATTTTTTGCCATAGACACCATGAACTAGAAGTGAGATCCCAAGTCCACACCTGCCAAACAAAAGCCTCTTTGGAGCACCAGGAGAAGGCATCTTCCCATGATCCCTGCAACGGCACAGCTCCTGTGCACACACAAATGCTGATAACATACTTTGTGTCCCTGTTTTCCACAGTGGAGAACATGTGCCTGGAGAAGAACTGTCACTTTGGTGACTGCCTGGTTATATTGACCCCACCCTATTTTAAGTGCAGCTGCAAGCCTCCCTACAGCAGACCCTCCTGCCAACATGGTGAGCACTCAGATGGGCACAAATTGTGGTGGGGACAGCACCATGGCCAGTCTGTGGTGGGAAATCACCCACTGCAGAGCGTGATCCTGCCCCAGTCATGCTGCAGCTCCCATCCATGAGGCTGGCCAGTGATGGCTTATGATTGATTTGCAGGGTGGTGGTTCAGTCACTGGTAAAACCCCCAGTGATATGCATTTTTCGAGATTTCATGAGAGTTCAAAGCTAACAGGCTGAGGGGGAGCTCTCTGCAGTTTCCATTGGGCATGTGAGTGGCTGTACATTGCTCAGCACATTGACAAATGTTTTCTGTGTTTTCCATATTGACAGCATCCAAACAGTGCAGGCCAAACCCCTGCAAAAATGGAGGTACCTGCATACGGAACAGACATAGATCCAAATTCACCTGCAAGTGCCCTGAACCTTTCAGAGGGAGATTCTGTGAGATTGGTACGTCACAAGGGGAAGAAATGTCAGGTTTTCCTTAAACATTCAAAATGTAGTGAAGATGCCTGCCCAGTTGCCTATGACTTGCCAGACTGAGGGGACTGCTTCTGCTGTCAACAAGATAGATGTAAGAAAGATGTTGGGACATTATTCTAACTTCTGGCCTGCATTCAATAAGGAACATAATTACTTGGCCCAGTAAGTTCTTCTGCTGTTCCATAAAATGAATGCAGGACAAGGAAAGGAAGGAAGAGGAACCACTTTGAGCAAGGAACAACACAGAGGTAATTTTCATATGACCATTGTCTTTCTACAGGACCAGATGATTGTTATGAAGAGGACTCCTCCACATATAGGGGAAGAGTGAACCGAGCAGAAAATGGCAGGACCTGCCTGCACTGGAATTCCCACCATCTCTTGGACCACCCCTTTAATGCCTTTATGGAGGATGCTGACTCATATGGCATTGGTGACCACAACTTCTGCAGGTAATATTTTGAATCTGTAGAGGTCTCTATGAAAGAAATCCTTGAGTACAAGCTGCTCATGAATTTGAGAACTAGATGGTGTTAAGATCTCACTTCTTTCTGGTGTCAAGATCTCACTTCTTTCTGGTGTCCTTTATGGGCAGGACACTGCCTGCTCATAAAACACCAGAATGCTAGAGATGCCTTCTCTTACCCTACCAATGTGAGGCTTCCAGAAGCTGCCATCTGTTTTTTGAACCAGTCTCACATTTTTCTTATGGCTAAGATAGGTATGGGAATAGCAATATGGCAGGAGCACCCCCTCACTCAGGCATCTTCTCTGTCAAACCTTATGAAATATTATCTTTGGAAGTTCATCTCCCATATGGGAGCATGAGGCTTGCTCCCTAAGGATCCTCAGCTCTTTCACTGGTTTTATGGAGATTTCCCCATTCCCACTGGCTGATTCTCTCAACTGTTCCCTTCAGGAATCCTGATGAGGATGAAAAACCCTGGTGCTACACCAGAAAAAATAATGAAGTAGATTGGGAATTCTGTGATGTTTCACCCTGCTCAGGTAAAAAATTAGAAGTGAGTGATTTGGCAGCATGTAGGTGGTCTAGAGCAGCAGATTACTCCCTGTTGCTTAATTCTTCCAGTCTGGTATTTTCTCTGCATTATACATCTACTGTCTCTTCCAACACAGCTGAAGAGACCCCAACAGAACCCCCAACAGAATCCCCTGAAATATTCCAAACATGTGGACAGCCAGAAGTTCGTAGGACGCTGAAAAGGATCTATGGTGGATCCAAGGCTAAACCTGGAAAACATCCCTGGATGGCATCTCTGCAGAGACAGACTCCAGATGGGAATGAACATTTCTGTGGTGGAGTGCTAATTCAGTCATGCTGGGTTCTTACTGCTGCACACTGCCTTGAGTAGGTGCATGTCCTATGATTAAGGTGGATACATGTATAAAAATCAGGATGGTTAGTAAAAGCAGCTTGGTATCCAGATTGTTTGCAATCAAAATGATTGCTAGGAGTCCAATTGAAAGGAAAATATAGATGTGAAAAAAAATAAAAATTGACACATACATAAAGATCTTTACATACTTGAAAATAGTGCTTGCTGGTATAACAAACTTAAGCCCCACTCAATTAAAATGAACTAAAGTAGTGTGAGGGGAAAAAAGGAGGAAAGTAACAAGATTCTGCAATGTATAAAAGAAGAACTCTATGAAAAACTCAGGGGATACTGGGATGCCATAAGCAACATCACATATTACATCAGAATTAAGTTCTTCAGAACAGTCAAAATATGCCCTTAGCTTTAATTTTTTTCTGTGTCAGCTAGCTTAGAATATTACATTTCCTCCAACATTTGTACTGAATTAGTTGGAAACCACCATCCTAGGAAACAGGTAAGTTAGACACTGGAAATCATTCCAACACAAATTATTTTAAATATGCTCAGACAATGGCAAGTAACTGTACTCCCATGGCTACATGAGCTGCCACTCGTCATCACAGCCACAGTAACAGACTCCGTACACACTGCTATTCTGCCCTAAAATGCAAAGAAAATCACGTACAAGCAGCTTTAAATCACTTTATTTCATGATTGCTAGTTAAGAGCACAAGTATTGTCTAACACCACTGCTTTCCTAACTAAGCCTTCCTATAATGATTTTAGGAAATCTTCTGGCCAAACTCTACAACAGAAAGAAATATCTTGACTTCCTGGTACTAAAAGTGCAGGTTTTCACCATCACCATCACTGATGGAAAATGTCTGTATGTAAATTGCTCTCTTTTTTTTTTTTTCTTTTTTTTCCAGAAACCCAGAAACAAAGATCCAAGTAGCCCTTGGAAAGCAAAACCTCAAAAGGAGAGAGCATCATGAGCAAATATTTGATGCAGTGGAAATAATTTTACATGGCGAATACAGAGAGACGGGTGGTGTCCTACACAATGATATTGGTAATACCTCTCTTTTGGGTACTCATGTGGTTCACCTCCAATCTCCATTGTTTGAAGTGCCTCTCTCCCATTAAAGTCAATGTAAAATTCTCATTGAGACTATGCTCTGGACTTGGACCACATTGTGATCTAGACCCATTTGAATCTTTGGGATGTAAATTGTGATTGGCCGGCAGAAGCCTGTCTGTGTAAGAGGAGTCAAACAATGGGAACAGGTCCAGTACAGGAGGGCAAATGGAATGTTGGGTTTGTGCAGCATTGCATGGGGTTGTATCACACACTGGTAACAATGGTTAGGGGTCAAAATTAGCTCCAAATACTTTTTGTTGTTTATCTCCTCTCCAGCACTACTTAGACTGAAGCCAGTCGATGGTTACTGTGCAGTGGAAACAAAGTATGTGAAAATAGCATGTCTCCCTGACTTCTTCCTTCCTGCTGGGACTTCCTGCTTCATTTCTGGATGGGGCGAGACAGAGACAGGTACTTGTGGGCTGACTGGATTTTGGTGGGTACTCCAGTGGCAAGGTGGGCTGGTGCTTTGCGTAGCAATTGCCAGACACAAATGCAGACCTAGGCACTAGTGAAAACAAGACATCCGATTCAAAAATAAGGTCAGTTAAACATGCCATGGAAATTACCCATTAGCAGAAATCTCCAACTGCTAAATCAACCAAACTTCTCAGAGCTCTGATAAAATGCCTGATGCGGTTTTTTTGCCTGCCGTCTGACTCTCCATGTCATGGTTTCATCTGAAGCCAGCAGCAGAAGCAAGGGAGTATCGAGAGAGACTATTGTATAGCTTGTGTGTTTCAAGACAGCACCAAGAAAGACAGGAACTTTCACATGGTTTTCCAGCTCATTGGGTCAGATAAAGCTTTTCAGAAGCAGCATCTGGATCTTCAGATGTACTGAAAATAAAAAAAAATCCCAGGCTTTTCAAGTTCAACCAGCTCTATCCAAAAACCTTTCTTGCCCACAGTAAATCCTAAGGGGAGAAATTATTATGCTTAAGAAAAGATAATGGCAATTTTCTGAAAAATGCATTTTCTCATGTTCTGATTGATGTGTTGCTGTAAAGCAGCAGAAGGAAAACGTGTCACTGAGGCTGCAGTAGGTGTCCTAGTGCTTTGTGACTGATACAGCCTGATACGATACGTGGGACCGAATTCTCCCTTCTGATGTAACTCCCATTGAAGTCCACAAGAGACAAGTGTGCTCATTTGATCAGAATGCACCAACAGAATTTAATGGACATTTTTTAAATGTTCCAAATAAAAAGTCTCCCTTAAAAGGGTAAGGGGAATTCTATGGGTTTTTTTCCCCAACAAAGAATATCAAGTACCCTGTACATGTTCAAACTAGATGGCTCCTTCTTTGAGCAGAGCTATTATTAGCATTTCAGGAAATCACTGCATAAATTGAATATTTCCTGAAACTCAAGCAGAACCAAACTTATAAACCACCTTTAATTATCTACAGATGTAGTACTTTGAAACTCTGGCTATTGCCTTTAGATGTCAAGTTATGTCTTTAGATTCACTGTAATTAATCATTGCCCTTAAATATTGTATGATTTTCAGTTTTCATCTGTTTCATTAGCTTGCATGTTAAAGCATCTAAAGGCACCAGTCTGAGAAGTGCTGAGCAGCTCAACATCCCATGGGGACCTGTGGGAGCTGCAGACAACCAGCACCTTGGAAAAGCAGAATTATACAGACAGAGCTGCTTGGAACCACATTCTGAATACCCTACTTCGCTTCTATTCAGGCAACAACTTAGTGTCCTGAGTGAAACTTCAGGCTCCCACTCTAACCCCTATCATTTCAGCCAGATAGTTCTTTTCTTCCCAGGCTAGCACATGCATCCCCTCTGCTCTTCACCCACTCCATCTATATGGCAAGCAAGCTCATATTTTGAATTAAAAAAAACATGTAATGGGAGGAAAGTGACTCCATGTTTTTTGGTGCACATTCCATAGATGAACAATCCCGTCAGCTGTTAGATGCCAATGTCAAGTTGATTTCTCAGAGGAAATGCAATGAACCCGAACTACACGATAACCTACTAGATGAAAGCATGTTTTGTGCAGGAAAACTTCGGAAACCTGGAATCGATGCTTGTCAGGTCTGTTGCTTTTTCTGTATTTGAACACTAATTTTTTGTGTAAAGAGTCAGGCTGTGCAGAGCTTTGGCAGCATGCTGCATATGTATCTTTTCTCATATCAGTGTATTTCAACAGCCTTTCTGCAGTACACTTTGAGTTGTACATCCTTAGAGCTAATATTGCCACTGTCACCTACAGGCAGATCTGTGGAATCAAGAGACCAGCCTGGAAAGCTTGGCTTCTGAGGCAGTTTGTCGTAATAACCTGAAAATCAGTTCTTTTTTTTCTTCTGTTTTGTTATGGCCTGTATTTTGAGTGCCAGTTCTAATCTGATTTTCACTATCACAGCTAAGACTTGCAGGGAGTCAGTATTGATGTTTCTTTTCATTACAGCCACCACAAATCTAAAACAATTTCATACTTATACCATTGAGAGGCAGGGAAGAGTTGGAACAACACTTCCTAAGGTGCAAACTACCTTAGGAAAAGGTAGTATACAAAGCATACTTTGCAATAGAAATCAGAAATAAAACAAAAAAATGAGACTAACCAGCTCAGGATAAGGCTATTTTGAGGAGTGTGAGACAGCTTAAGTTTTCGTTTGTGCCAGGAATCACATCTGTGTCTTTCTGGGTTCAGGCTCTGAATTCCTGGTACTTTCATGCCTGGGAAATTTCATGTGACCTTGTCAGATATATGTCACAGACTGGAAAAAACTTATATCTAAAAAGTCTGGTATCATTTGACCTGGTCACACAACTGCAAGTCTGCTCAGGGGCTAAGCAGCATCTGATGGTACATCTGATAGGAAAAAACATCATTGCAACTTCAAAGTCTTGTGATGAGGAAGAAATATTCTGATTTTGGTTAATATTTTGCTTCATGCTTTGAACATGTGTGCTTCCCTTCATCAGGGAGACTCTGGAGGTCCACTGACTTGTGTAGAAAATGGCTCCCACTATGTATATGGCCTCGTGAGCTGGGGTGATGGGTGTGGGTTGAAAAACAAGCCAGGAGTTTATACCCAGGTGACAAAATTCACCAGTTGGATTAAAGCTGCACTTCAGTCTGCATCGAGGTCACGTCATTAAGAGAGAGCTTTGGAGAGACAAATGGTAAGCTTGAGACATTTACTATTTTTATCAATTCTCAAAATGCCTTCTCTTTGACCAAAAATATTATTGATATTTTCTCATGGCCTACATGGGGCATCCTTCCTCGGCGTCTTGAAAATAGCCTTAAGAGTGTTACCTAGAATGTCAGCGACAGTTTTTCTGTTATGGGCTTTGAAATAAGCCCATATTTTGTAGCTAAACAGATCAGAAAGAAAGCTACTCAATTTCTTCCCCAAATAAATCAAAGGCTCTGATATCAATGTTTCTAGATCTGCTTTTCAAGCCGTGAACATTCTCCAAGCTCAGCTGCTGCCAGACATTTCTTCTTGCCCTCATGCTCCTGTCTAAGGTGTGTTTTTTCTGCCCTCATTGGATCCTGACACCTCAAAGCTATTGTGCCCTCAAAGCCAGTGCCATTTTTTCACACGCATAAGAATCATCACATGGCTGAGTTTGAAGATTGCAGCCATTGGAATTTTCTGAGGAGGGAGGATCAGGCAGGACAATTTTTTTAAAAGCACTTCTGCAGGGTAAATAACTACAAAGTCCATCAGTGATACATTCCAGATTGAAAAACCAAAAAAGCCTTCAGTACTAGAATTATTGACTTTATTCCTGACTAGAGGATAGTTACTTCTTATGCTCCAGATCTACAATACCAGTGAGTCCTGGGGAGTCCTAAATGCCATTTTAAAAGTCTCTGTCTAAAGCTATTGGATAATTTTAGGGTTCTCATGAGATGTACATGCCAAATTGTGTAATTCTTGCCCAATGATTCTGCACAGAAATTTGAAAAATGAGGAATTGGTATTATATCAGGATATAAAGAATAAACTTGCTTGTGAAGAGTCAATTCCTTAAAATAGTAATGTCACTCTCAGTTGAATTCCAGGATTTACAACCTTCTCTAAGTAGCTATCTAATCTGCCAATAGCTACCCCTACTGCGATAATTTCTAAAAGAGTAATTCTGATTATTTGCTTTGTAAGGTTTGTAAAAGACTGAAGAACTAATTGTGATCTGAATGCAACCTGATAGTCTAGAGCAGATTCCCTGATGTCTGCTAGAAGACCTGCCTTTGGCTAGTCAATTATAACTTTGCTCCCACTGGCCTTTGACTCGTTCATCTCTTAAACCACTTGAATCAAACTTTTGTATTCTCTTAGGTCAATGGTGCCAATAATCCAGGAATGTAAAAATCCCCCAAAAATTACAAACATGGAGCAAGAATCATCTGATTTATTCATTACAATTTTTTTCATATTCTACCATCTGTGGTACAAAGCTGAGCCTGCCAGTCACCTAGTACTAAATTCATTTACAGCTTTAAATAAATAGCAGAATCTGTAATACATTCAGTAATAAATCACCAAGTATCCACACAAAAATAAAATGATCAGTTATGAATTGCAAATGTTTTGGTTACTTTTTAAAACAAAAATTCTTAAATGCCATCTATTGTGTTTCCCAGAAAACTGGAAAAGCCATAGGATTTGCAGGACAAGATGAAAATCTATTTGTGTTACGTCATGTTTCTGTTTACTTCTGATAGAACTGCATTTGCCTTCTCTTGACTTGCAGAATTTCTGAAGCATCAGGGTTGACTCCGACTTGCTGAGATCCTTCTGTCTCCAACTGGTCCTGTAAAATCACAACCAAATAAATTGTGAAACCAGCCTGTGGACAGGAGAGGGTTTTAACTATTATTCTATAACAATATTTGTATACTCAAAATTACACAACTGGCAGAAAAATGAGGAAAATCTAAGCCACTGTTCTGCACTGTGTGAATTTCTGCAGTGGAGAAGTGCAAGAAATGAACCTCTTCATATAAGTTATTTATGTCACATACCAAAGGACTAACTGTGCTCAAGTTCTAGTTTCTATTTTGAACCGTAAATAAAAAGTACACCTGCAAACACCTGAGTCCCACATATGGACTGTACTCCTGTGGGTTTCCCTGGGACTATCAGATCATTATCATACCTTTGACTTAAGAAGATGTTGCCTGTAGTTCCCACTACCTGCATTACTCAACCATCGTTTTAATTTATTTCCTGAGTAACTTTTCAGATGGGAATGTAAATCATGGATATGTAGTGTTTCTCTTGGTCTGGATTATTGTTTGACTTGTTACCAAAGTTAAAAATTAAATGATCGAAGTATTTGAAGTGCAGTGCTTCTCCTTTATTGTAGCTGAATGCTTCCTAACTTGTACGGGCTACAACACTCCTGTATGGACTTCCGCTCTCTCATGCTGGGACACTGCAGACTGGGACTCATCCCTGTGGAGGCAGGGAGAAGGAAAGCCTGGAAGATCTCTGCTTGTCATTTTTTAATCTTGAGCTGGACAGAGGTGGTGGAGGCTGGAGCATTGCCCCTTTGCACAAAGTCTCCCACAGCACACATTCTGCTGTTAGGAGCCCACACTCAGCCTGTCAATACAGCTGCCAGTGGAGATTACATGGCAGCACGTGGTTCCAGCTGAAATTAAGAAAAGAGAATGGGAGTTGCATGGGGAGTCCCTTCCACCTCTGCTTCTGCCTTCCACAGAGGTACCAGGACACTTGGAGATCTGACATCATCCACAAGTGGCGGGAAACACATCATGACACTGACACTGCTGAATTCCCTTGAGAGATTCCTTCAAATTAGGATGTACTGTAAGCCCCAAAGCTTCATGAGGGAAGGGTACATATCCTGTTCAATTCATAGGGAGAACTGAAGACTCCAGGGAGCATTCAGAAGTATTAGACAGGATGTGTGCCAGTAAGGAGCAGAGCTGCAGGGATTTGTGGGAAGGATTGTTTACTCTACTTACAGCTCCAGGTCTGTAGTGAGCAGAAGCACCCAGCAATCCCATTTCCCGAAGGTATGCCAGCTCAGCAGCTCTTCTTGCCATTTCAACCTTGTGAGAACCTGGGGGGGTCCAGCCGATGCCTCTGAGCCAGTTCAAATCAGACTTGTATTTTACCTGAGAGAATGAAACATACACCAGGATATATTATTTTGTTGGGCTCTAACCAAATCACATGCCCTGAGTATTCAAGACAGAGCATATATAGAGCAGCAGAGTCAATAATAAAAATCTATTCATTTTTAGCAAGCGATCTGTGGTTCTTTCACAAAGGTCATTTTGTTGGCAGGTCAGATCTGCAAAGGAGATTGCACAGACAATCTCTTTCTCCTGGGAAGGACCATGTCACTCAGCCACACTTACATCACTCTGCAGCTTGTAGGCCTGCTTTGCGTGTTTCACATTTAGCTGCTCAGGGTCACAAGTGTAATGGTGCAAGGGCTGCCTGTAGTTAACATTGCTTGCAAGCTGCTGGCTTCTCTTGGCATGGAGGAATCCTGGCTGGTTGAGGTGGCTCTGGAACTGTGCCCTGTTTAGGGGATAATCATTCCTGTACTGGATGTCGCTCTGCAGTTTCCCCACTCTGAGGACGTGTCTGATTTTGGGATCATCATTTGCACTGAGGAATCCGATCTGCTGGCCTCTGTCTCTCAGGAAGGCTTCTCTGTATTTGTACTGCAGGAAGTGCAGAGGAAAATCTCATTTTCACATTCAAATTACCTTCAAATTCCGTTATGAAATAACTTATCTTCCCCGAGCTATCAATCATGTTTCCTGTAGTGCACAAAGACCAAGGGTTTGTTTGATATCAAACTACATCTCCTAATCTAACAAGACACTTTAGAAGAATGACCTTTGTGCTCATTTTTAAAGGAGTGGAAAGACTTAGGGGGCCCAAAATGCTCATCTCTCAAAAGTAATCAGAGATCCTCCTACTGTTGCACCCTTGGGTACACACAATACACAGCTCAAGCAATGAAGCTACTCCATCTTTAGCTTTCTTGCCAACTGTGGTCTTCTGTATTCAAAGATGACCCACTTTATCCTAGACCGTGCTTTAACAATTCATAGCCTAGTACCTATTTTATTTGATTAAATTATAATATGTCTCCCTCCCAAGAAAAACTCTTGGGGCATAAAACAGAACAGCCTGGTTTTGGACATTATTAATGGTTACCTTTAGTTGGAAGCCTTTGCACTTAATCAGCATTTGGTTTCATCGGATCACCAATTTTCCACACCAGAACAAAGTTCACTCATGTCAGAATTCACCCATTTTTATAGGATGGGGTGGCATGGGAAGAGGGTTGGGAAGTGTTTGAAACAGAACAATTCTTACATCACTAGCAATCTCTCTTGAAGCCTTTGCTGTCTGGAACGGGATGGCGTCAATCCTAAAATCATAGCCAGATGCCCTTGTCTGTTCCCAAGATGTTTTATACAATTTCTGTGTTGAAAAGAAAAGAACAAAACAGTCATTTCCCCCTGCAGTTCCTTAAACGCAGTCCCATAACTGCAATAATAAATGTTTTATCCTACTGGGCTTATTTGTATCAAGAGTCATCAGTACCATCTCCGAGGTTTTGATCCAGTTCTACAGCGCTTCAACTGCTTTTCTATTCAACATAATGATAAAATGCCTCATCTGAAAAGTGCCACCAGGGTTTCCTTTTGTACTTGAATGTGGTTGTTTTTGATGTGATTTAATTTCTATTAGAAACTGTGATGCATCAGTCACATCAATATTGCATTGATATTGCCCTTATTCTCTCTTTTGATGCATCCACTTGCAGTGTCTTGGGTTTCCTGGCATCATAATTTCAATACCAGTTATTTCAAGCTTTTCAAATGATCCTCGTCTCTATCCCCAGCCACATGTGGCTTCATTAACTCATGTGGAATAACAGCCAGTTCTAACATATTTAATGTGACTTTGAGGATGTGAATCACATTTACATCCTGAAGAGAAATTGCTCTAGATTTGGTTCTTCTTCCATTAGTAGCTTTCTTAAAATAGCTTCCAGTCCGCAGGTCCTGCTACACAGCCATGGTATCTGAGCTGACACTTTTGGCTGTCCTTTTCTGATTTTATTCACATGCTTTCTGTAAGTCTTTGATTCATCCCTTCTGGGGACTGTGACCATATGAAAAGAAGCACAAAATCCACTCCATGTTTTAAAACAATCTTCTGTTTCACTGGTGCTAGGAGGTGCTCTATTTGAAAGTAAACTGAGATGCCAGAAATCCTACAAGACAGCCAGGGCAAAAGCAATGCCAGCATCACTGTACCCCCTGCTAACAGGGCTGACCTTTGATTTGTGAACAATCCTTGCACACAATATTTGCCTTTTTACATTTTCCTCTATTTCTTCAAAAAATGTAATTTCTACTTGTTTCTTTCACCTATCACAAAGCTCCTTACAAACTAAGGTAATTCTGACCATACAGGTAAAGACAGCAGCTACTTAACCAGGGAACGGGACATTAGGAGTAGACTGAGTTCCTCTGTATGAGATAATGTGGCAACAAATTCTCTTTAATTCCATTCACTGATTCAGTTACATCCAGGTTGATGACAACTATGCCTAAGGGATCACTTCAACACAGTGTTGCAGCTTCGGAAAAGTAGACTATATAGTCAAGGAAAGAGGATTCTCCCTCCTCCCTCATCCAAACAAAACCAAAGAATTTAATTTGTAACTAACCATATCTATGATGAAGGTTTGAAATCCTTAATAATAGCTTACTGCCCTAGAAAGTTAAATGAATGCTCAAAAGGAAAATTAACACACTTTTCCTGATACCCAGCCCAAACCTAGCAGCATCTTGGCTGTTCACTGCCTCTGGCTTCTTTTAGTTTTGGTCAGGCTCAAAGGACCTTACTTCTACATACATGAAAGTTTTTATTCCCAAACAAGTTTACCAAGTCAGCTCCCCAAAGGAGAAGGTTTACTTACATCGCTGATGTAAAGTGCGTTCTGGCGGGCTCGGATGAAGTCCGGATGATCAGGAGGCAGGGTGTACCTGTGCCTGTCTTCAGAACCTCGGGCCTTGTACAGTCTCTGCAGGGCCAAAAATCATTGAATTCAACTCATACTGGAAGCAATGTCAAGATCATTTCAGTTATGCATTATAGTACAGCAAAAGTTAAGATCACTTATACATTAAAATGAAACCTACTTCATTGCACTGGAGGTAGCTGTTTTTGGCATGAATCAAATTTGGAGAGTCAACCACAGCAGTGAACCTCAGACTTTCTGGCTTCTGACGGTACTTTACCTGAGAGGGAGAGGAGGCAACAAAACAAATGGAAAAAAACCATATTTCTGTTAATGATATATGACAATTCCAAGAGTGTGATAACTGGGGTAAAACATAAAAGACACTTTCCTGAAGCTGCTGTTCTGCTTTAGTCTCAGTTGCTCTTTCAGCTAGGGACTGGAGATGCCTTTGTATCAGGCAATAAAATTTTTTGTATGTGTGTGTATGTGCAAAAGGACTTCCCATTGAAAATTCACATGCAAAAAGCTTTTGAACAGTACATTTTTGACAGCTCATAATTTTTCTCCATTAATGCATGATACTGAGCAGGCAAATGCCCCTTCAGTGTGGTTGTCAGTGCTGTATCTTTCTATATAACTTCCCTAACCACCTGCTTAGAATTTCATAATGGAGTTTACTGCATTTATTTATTTCTACATGTTTTGCTTATGCTCCTGTGTTTCATTTGGAATGGAAAATATTCAGCAGGTGTCACACAGTGGACTTGCGTCTCCCGTACAGCTTCTTGGTAACTTACACCTTGTATAAACAGGCTCCCACATCAAAAGGAAATGATAAGCTACATTCGTAAGTGTCATGTAACGAGGAGCCTTGATGGTAAACAATTCCTACAGACTTGCTATCCCATGAAAGATTTATCAGTTACCTCACTGATGAGCTCTCCAGCCTTCTTTACACTTTCTATCTGCGGAGATCTCAGAGCCATCCAACCAACTCCTTTCATGAAGTTCAGGTCTGATTTATAGCGATGCTGTTAAAAATGAAAATCGTTAACTATCAGTTTTGTATCCACAGCTATTAAGGTTTTTAAAAAACTCCCTGGTTCATACTCACATTTTGAGGTTTTTCATTTGCCATGCACATATCAGATCGTAAAGCCAAACTGTTTGCATTTGTTCATTCCACCAGGAATTAAATAATGTATCATATGCAAGTTACAAGAGAAGGCCCCATGAGTGAATTAGTATGACTCAAAGCAGTAAGTAATAACCTGTTTGTACTGGGCGTAAAAGAACCTCTTTTGAAATAATTTTATGAGGTGAGTTCAAGTCAGGAATACTAATTATTTTATCTGGTTCATGGTTCCTCGTTAACCCCATTTCTAGGAGGACACATTACTCTTTCTTTACTCACATTAAAGGCTTACATCTACCTCTTAATCTATTACAGAAAATCAGGCAGACCCAATAAAAGTGAAAGTCAGTAAAGTACCCGCAATCCCAACAATCCTGACTTCACTTCAGAGTCATGGTGTCTCACTGTGTGTCTTTAATCCAATCATCGTATTTTTTGTTTTTTGTTGTCCACTGTATGTGAAAGGACATGACAATCAACCAGCTCATGTGTGCTGTCCATTACTAGGCAGTGAGGGTACCAGGCAAAACCATCATCACCATTTGTCTGGATTCCTGCCTTGGGGTTCTAAAGGCAAAGAGCCAAGTGCTGAGGTTCTCACTCATATCCTCTCCTGTCCCTCTGCAGGCTCTGGAGTACCTGCTGGTAGGGTCCAAAAGAAAGATTTTTACCTCACTCTGCAGCATGTGGGCTCTCTTGGCCCACTTCATCTTCATGTCTTCCGGGAGTGCTGTAAATTCATGGAGCCTCTCTCTGTAATCTTGATCGCTGGCCAAGGCCTGGGCTTTCCTGGCGTGGACAAGGTTCACCATGTCCATGGGCAGATGAAACTGAGACCACACTTCTTGTGATCCCTTCTTATACTCTTGTTCACTCTGCAATTTGGCAGCATGCAAGCAGTGCAGCAACCTGGTGTCATCCAAAACACTTTTGGCACCAATGTGTTTTCCTCTCTCCATCACAAAATTGTGTTTATATTTGTACTAAAAATGGGGGGGAAAATGGTAAAAGTGAAAATGTGACAAACTTAGACCAGCTATTCTAGTTAACTAACTTAAGACAAATTACTGAAACATCTATGTTTTCTGTAAAACCAGTCAAGATATGTAGCACTAGAAAGCAATTGTTTGAATATCTCGTTGCTCTCAAATTTAAATACCACACAGCTGCAATATTACAGTTAAGCACATCTCAATGCATTTTCTGAATATGCCCAAAGCATTGATCATGTTTAACCTCAAATCATGTACATTTATTATCTCCCTGAGAATTTTATTCCCATTGCTAGGAATCAGAACATAAGTGACACAAACAAAAGACAGGAGAAAAAAAGTCTATACAAAAGTGAGACACCATGCACTCTGTAGCCTTGAGATTTGCAAATGCCACCCAGCTGTTTTAAAGAGTAAATTCAGTTTTCCTGGAAAGAATAAGAACCAGCAACCCCTCATTCTCATCTTAGCTGGGACTATGACTTTCCCTGTGATCTTGCATTTATCCTCTCTGTGAAATAGTGATGATGATGATAATGCTTATTTATACAGCATCAACAGGGTGCTTAGAACTTTAAAGGGAAGGCCTGGGCCCTGAAGAGTTCATAATGTAGTTGAAATGGGATAATAACACTTATCTACCACACAAGAGAGTTGTGGGGATTAAATTACAGCATCTAATGTTTATAAAGTGCTTCCAAGATGAAGGGCCAAATTCAGATCTGTTGTAAGTGGATGTAATTCTATTATGGACTTGTACCCTCTAGAGCAGATCTGAAGCTGTAACCAAAAGCACTCTGTAAAATACGGTTAAGTATATATTATAAATTACAACTAGAAATGGTTGCTTCATAAAACAAATACATGTGAAATATACTCATATTTTATCACATTAGAGTATGCAACTAAATACTGCATAAAATGAAGACTTTTTGAATGTCTTCATAGAATTTATTAAATTTCTTGTGACGGAGGGATGAACTTAGGCTTTCTGAGAGATGGATACCACCATGGTGGTGGTAAAAACAACAATAGTGGTTTGAAAACAACAATCCAAATTACAGGATATTTTTAAAGATAAGGTGATTTGTTTCCTCTATTTAAGAAGATAAGGGGGTACATATTTACAGGAACTTGCACTGATTTTCACTTCCTAACTGGACAGGCAATTCCTAATTTTTTGGAAACTCAAAGAACCCTCAGCTTTTTCTGACTTCATTTCAATTCAGAAGCACTAAACATTTCCAAAAGTCAGCTCAAAACAGGGTGGACAGAGTTTGTGAGCACGTTATAAGATGAGGAACTAAAAGCCTGAAAAAGAGCAGAATCCCTGTTTTTTCTGTTTGCAAATACTTTGATTCATTTGCTATTTCCCACTGGAAGATGTTTAACCTGGCTGGGTTCCCGATTAGCAGCGATTCTTCCTCTTCTTTTTTTTCCTAATTCACACAAAGAATCTCATTCATAAGTAATATATTCTGTCTCACACTTGTCTCACATGGTTATGGAGTTGCTTTAATTCAGTAAAATCTGCTTTAGACATTGTTTTACATGAAGTTAACAGAAATTAGGCAAGAAGGGAGGTTGAATCATTCAACTCACATCACTGGCAATTTCTCTGGAGGCCCTGGCAGTCTGGAACGGGAGTGCTTCCATTGTCAGCTTGTAGCCTTGAGCACGTAGATTATGCCAAGATTCTCTGTATTTTGCCTAAAGTAGGAAAGGCACATGTAGACTGCTGTTTCACTTTTAAATGCACAAAGGAACAAACAAAGGAACCATCTTTCATTTGTTATTCTGTGTTACAGTCTCATTCTTTATAATCAAAGGATTTTTTTTTTAAATTATCTTTGGGAAATCCTACTAACTCAGACAAAACATGTCTCGTTCTTTATGTAGATTTAATTTACTCACAACCGTATATATGCTAATGGAGATAAATATCATTATAATCAAATCAGGGGAAGCATAAATAGAATAGACCTCAAATTTCCTCTACTTATCCATCTTCCTTGCCACTGCACAATTCATCCTGCATCTGAAATAAATTGTAAGAAATACAGAACAAATTCTTACATCACTGAGGTTGGCTGCATTTATTCTTGCCCGTGTAAACTCAGGCAGACCCAGCGTTGGTGTGTAGTGATGCCGACTGTCCTCTCCTGCTGCTTTATACAGGCGCTGGGAAAGAGATCAAAGAGACAACTGAAATTAATTTTCTCTATTGTTTCAATAATAAAACAGAAGCACTTAAGTTGTTCATGATTAAGACAACTAGAGTCAGCCATCACTGAAAACAACTAAGAGTATACCACTGTGATTGCAAAGTTGCTTTTTTCCTGGGTATAAAAGATGGGGGCTTTTGCTGGGCATAAAGAACATCTACATTAATTTTTATAAATATATGATGATGCCAAACCACTACATACTTAGCCTTGCATTGTTACCTTTCCAGCAGGGAAACAGTGGACCTAAGAATGTTTAAGAGGATCATGAATGTGTGTTAAATAAAAGGGCAAGCATTTCTGGTAGACAGGGCATATTTTCCAGCTTGAATGTTTTCTTCATGTTATTTTATATGATTTTGTAATTTTTCTATAGGTTTTGTCTTGTTCTTTTGTAGTTTAGAAAAGTGATTCCTTTTTTAGGACCCCTCAAAAGTGGATCATACTATGCAAATGAGCTCCCTCCAGAACACCCCAGAGTCCTGATTTTTGAGCCTCTGTTTCATGCAGAAAAAACTTGATAATGGAACTCTGTTGTATGGATACTATGTAAGCTTTTCGAGAGAGATTGAATTGAAAATGGTATTAAATGTTTGGAAACAAAAAAAAAGTGATTTAATTGTGAAAAAGCACAAATCAGTGATGCTTGCACTTTTTTTGATGCATTTTTCTTTCATAACAGGGTTGTCTATTTCCCACTTCTCCATCCCCAGCTTGCTGCATTTTGAAAAGCATATTTTCTGATTCACGTTAGGAGAGCCTACCTCATTAGCAATCATATTGCTGAATTTTGCATGAAGGAGGCCAGGAGAGTCTGTCACCGATGTGTACTTGAAGGAATGTGGCTGCTGACGATATTTACTCTGAGTTCACACACAAAGGAAAATGAACAGAATAAGCAAATTGTCTTGTCAGGTAAGGGACTTTTTCCAATTCCAGTGGCCTAATACTGCTACTTGTGCTTAAAACTCTAGTTTGTCTATTAATCCTTAGACTAATTTACCTTTTGCTGTTCTGAATTAGGTGCATTCAAGTCTCACAGGGGAAATGTAAAGTAAATAAGGAATAAGGCATAAAATAAAAAAAAAAGGGCTGCAGTGCTGAATATTCTGAAAACAGTAATGAGGTTATTTCACCCCTTGTCATTAACCCTGGGTAGTGGAATTACAGCAAAGGCAATCCAGTCCAGAGAGAGAAGGAGCTGCACAAGGCCACTGAACTTTTTTGTGAGAAAAACAAGGTTTCACCTGGCCTGTGAGCCTATGTCAGAAATGTCAACAAAACAACTGCAAGATCACTGCAAGCAGGGGCCTGTTCTCTAGAGCACGACTCTCATTTTTCCTCATTTCATATCTATGTGAATATGGGCAAAAGATCCAAGATCTGAAGTTAGGAAAGACTGTATGACGAGAACACAACTGAGGAAATAAAAGTCCAGTTACAGAGGAGAAAAATAATAATACACAAAAGCAGCAGGTGAAAAAAAGACTGACTGTAAAGCAGGAGCAGAGCTGAGGCCGGCGTAATGTACTGGGCATTGCATAACATTCTAACTTTGGAGAGATAGTACAAGGTACTTGTTACAGATAGGCACAGCCTTATTCTACATTGAAAAAGCCCATTTCAATTCCAAAATAAAAACATAAAACAACCACCTCCCGGGTCTGAAACACAGGAGAAAAGATTTGCAAAAAAAGTTAGCAAAGTTTACAAAGCCTTAAACTCCATCAGGTTCGCCCATCTGCAGTTAGGACACGAGCGGAATGATCAAACGCAAGGGGAGGGAGTCTGGCATTATCCAGTGAGTCACTTTGCCAGCCCAGTCTAATAGAAAGACATCTGGCAAACTCTTGTTCGTAGTGGAGAAATCAAAACCCTCTTTTGTTACCTCGCTGATGAGTTCAGAAGCTTTCTTCTTTCCTTCAATCTCTAGGGCCCCTGGAGTAATACATCCAACGCCTCGCATAAAGTTCATGTCAGACCGATATAAATTCTAAGGAAAACCAAGCAAAAGTAATTACGAGTTTGCATTTGAGATGCCCTATATTTATTCACCCAAAAATACACAATAAATCCATTAAAATTAGTATCTACCACAGAGAGTTCGTACACATTGCCCTAAGATTTTGTGTTTATAAATATGACTGTGTGCATACAGCCCTGACAGATCTACAGCACGGATGCAGGATTCTGAGGACTTCTGAGCCTCATGAACAACAAATGACGCTTCAACTCCTATCTTCTGTTTGTAACCTTGAAAAAACCTTTTCTAGGTACATGGATTTTCTTCATATATAATACATAAATCACAGGTAGATATTGATTTATAAACATAAAGTAAGAGCAGTTTATAAAAACATAAGAAAATATCTTTAAATAAAAGCTAGTCGCTTTGAAGTGAGAGAAACTGCAGACAAGATAGCCTCAATTTTTGTCAGTTCTAAATGGTCATAATATGAGCAAGGAACACTAAGAAAAAATAGCACTGAGCCACTGTATGCACTTAATAAAATATTTTCTGGACCACCAAACCTAGCAGTGACTCACTGTAAATATTAATTTTTCAGAAGTTACTAATAGGTTACTGATAAATACATTACAACAATATTATTTCATTTGATAATGAGAAGGATGAGGAGTGGGATGGATGGAAACCTGCCTCAGAATCTCTGATGATGTGTGTTTCACCCAAATTAGGGCAGCACAACTGGCATCTGATGTCACACTCATTTGGACAGTCTGCCATCTCTCAGTCTGTTGACTGAAAGTGTTAAACCAATGTACAGTGGCATTTTGTGGCCAGGCATGTTTTTAACATACAGCCCCTCCTGAGGCCTGCAGGGGCAATGTAATTTATGAAAAGTCCTTTGCTCAAGGCTGTGCCTACAGATTTGTAAGTCATTATCCAGTTAATTTTACTCCAGACTACATAGGGAGTTAAGCTAATCCTTCTCAGAATTTCAGTGGATATGTCTTGGGCCAGAACTTGTAAGTGTCTTACAAATTAGATCTTTCTCGTGACAGTATACATGAATTCCACCCAGAAGCAAACCAAGTTGCAAATACCAGTTGGTAAAGTGTTTGCATAGTTAGCAAGACCTTAAAGAGGGTATTTCATCAGCAGTCCAACCATCCTCACTTGCAAACCTTTCTCTACCCAGTCCTCAAAGACCGCTGAACTTTATCTCTGTGTAGTGTGATCACAGACATTGTTCTACTGCCCAGTAAGATAAATGTCTCATTCCTACATGTAATTAAGGGGGAAGAGCCACTGTTTACCCCTCAGCTGCTGCTCAAACACAAGCTGTGAGCTGTCATGAGCTAGAACAGAACTATCGTGCACCAGAATTACCAGGGGAATATCCCTGGGGTGTTTGCAATACCTCACTCTGCAGTTTGTAGGCGTTCTTGGCGCAGCGCAGCCTCACATCCTCAGCCAGAGCTGTGTACTGGTGGAGCAGCTGCCTGTATTCCTGCTCACTGACCAGAGACTGGGCTTTCCTGGCGTGCACCAAGTGGATCATATCCAGGGGCAGGTGGAAGTGAGACTTCGTGTCCTCGAAACCTTGCTTATATTTCACCTAAGTGAGAAACAGATCACATAGATACCACAGCAGAATAATTAAAATTCAGGTTTTGATCAGAAGAGACATTCCTCATACTTCTTCCATTTTGCAGTATAAATTATTCTTTTTAAAAGTAAGTTCCCCAACTTGTTTAACTATACAGTGAAAGATCAATAATTATAATTAAAATATGTGGCAGCTTAGTCTTCATCCAAAAGTAGCCATCTACATCATATTCAATTAAGTTGAGATTATTTATTTATTTATTTATTTTGTTGCTAAAACTAGGTACATTCAATCTATAAAAGTAACAAAACTGGTAAGTGAAATCCTAATTCACTGCATTTTAGAAAATGCCACAAAAAGGGGAAGGTACTGCCTGAGAAAAAAAATGCAAACAGCCTTATTTATATTAGAATTAGTACAAATCCTCAGTCAAAACATTCGCTGATTTGGCCAGTTTCATTTCTTAGTTTTAAAGTAATATTTAGTAGGGTTTTGGTTTTTTTTTTTTTCTCCCTTCACCTCTTGTCTCTGTCCAGGAAAAGAAAGATGTAGAAATCTTCAAAGAACTTTTTTCACATGACAGTTTCCAATCAGATTATGCAAATTTGAGATGTTCAGGCTGTTCATCAGGATAATGAACATCCAGACTTATTGATGGTCATCAACTGACTTAGAGTAACCTGAGAGATGGATGGATTCTTCACACATTTACTATTACCTGCATGTCTAAGCATGCCATCTGTACAGGACCAGCACTTCTGAAAACCATGAAAACACTCCCATATATTTCACTGCTTTCTGGATCAAGCCACAGTGTTCAAAATGCACTGAACAGCTACAATTCTTATAGGTAAACAACAAATTATGTGATTCTTAGCACATCTCAAAACCAAGTGGGAACCATTCCCGAACCAAATAAATCCAACTTGAAATTCCATAAACTAATTCATCCTTTAGTCTTTCAGAAAACAATAAATTGAACATAAACTGAATAACTTCACATCTCTACCTAATTTACTCCTGTACAAAGACCTGTGCTAATTCTCAACTTGACCAGCCTCTGAATGATACTTTCACAGAGTAAAATATTCTGTGCTAGGCAACAGTGGTATGAAGCAGGGGAGTGTGCAAGAACACGGGCTTCTTTTACTGTCAAATTAATGTTACTGTAAATAACGTAGAAGAATAACAGCAAGAATATCACGGTTATATTAAAATATCTGGAAAGTGGGACAGAAAGCCGTAAGTTTTAAATAAGTAGGCTATTCCACAGCTAGTCCACAGCTAAGTGCAACTTCCATGAAAAACTATTCATAATTAGGAAACCCATTCAAGGATGCCTCCCTCTTCTTTCTTGTACTTACATCACTCTGCAGAGATGTTGCACGGACAGAATGAGCAATACGAATGTCACCATCCAGGCCACACGAGCCAGCCATCTGCCCTTTCATTTTCTGAAATGCCTCCTTATATTTGTGCTAAAAAGGACATAGGGATAGAAATGGGGATAGGAGTGAAGAGAAGCATTAGTCCAGCTGTTAAAACCTGAATAAAAGGGGTCTGATAATACAGTAAATTCTGACGATACTCAGTATGATAAGAAATCTGAATAAACCCTTAGTAGGTTCTAGGAAGACCTCACCTGACTGCAATCCCTGTGACTGTCCAGTCACTACAGCAGGCAAACTGCTCAGGTTTGCGAATGGATGTTTGCTTTCACAAACCTGCCTTTGCTTATTTACCAATAACACCTCATTGAGGATGCACTTCCAAAAGCACCACTAACTAGTCCGAGGCCAGATGCGTCCCAGATGTAGAGCTGGCTGGACATGCTGTTTGCATCAAGGGTCACTCAGCAGAGCAGTACAGTCTGGAGCGACTGACAGGTCCTACTGGACAGTATCAGCAATAAGTTCACGTACATCGCTTATGATTTCACCCGAGGCCTTTGCTGCCCGGAAGGGGATGGCATCCAGTTTCAGCTGATAGCCACCATCTTTCATCCTTCTCCAGGACTCCTTGTAACGAGCCTAGGAAACACGGAACAGAAATAATGAAGAGTTGCTGTTCAGAGCGTTGACATTGCAGCATTTTTGAGATTCTGTAAGTGTTACCACATTAGTTTCTTATTGTAATGATGAGGGTAAATACAAATGAAACTATTAATGTAAATGGGAGTTATCACTAGACAAATGTCCATTATAAAAGTGTAGTTTTTGTTCATTCTTAATCATTCTATTGTAGGTTAAGTTTGACAGGAAGTTTGATTTCCCATATTACTTCAGAAATATTTAGACCATAGAAGGATCATGTACTGGGGAAAGGAAAGAAATTTAGTATGATTTCCTGTTTAGGACAAAGAGCAAAGCACTATGAAGTTTTCCACTTTCCTTGAAAATATTAAAGGTCAGGTTTATACCTCACTGATATTCATAGCATTTAATTTGGCCTGAAGGATTTCAGGAAGATCTGTCGTGGGTGTGTACTGGTGCTTTATACTTTCTCCATGCTCCTTGTACAGCCTCTGCAAACAGAGATGAATTTCAGTGGCAAGTACTCACTACATGTTCAATCATTAGTTCAAACAAAACCATTAACAATTAGGCTTATGGAATGCAAACACTACAGAAAAGCAACAGAGGCATTACTAAATACAGGTAATTGTATCAGTCAAAATGGATTCAAAAGGCTTTGGGAGTCTGATACACTTATCAGCTAGAGTATGCTAGAGAGGAGCTCCTTGAAGTTTTGAGTGTGTAAATCAATGTATATGAAAATTCAGATATTTGAATGTTAATTTGATAAAACTTCTAACATATGTGAGCAGGGAGAAGAGGAATAAATAATAGTCATTAAGGATGCGCAGCAATGAGTAGCCCCCCAACACTCTGAAATTCCAAAGAAATCTGGGGAGTTGAGGCTCCCCAAACGCTTCTCTAAAGGCGTTTAACTTTAGCAGATAAATGTGATGGTAATTATCTGTGCAATTACTCCAAATTTATTTCCAGAGTTAGTTGCAAGGGGGTGCTCAATAGCCAATGGTAAAAGATTTAAAAACCTGAGAGGGTGACTTATTCCCTCAAAAATGGTGTGTCTGTGTGTGCCACTTGCATCAGCCCTTGGAGGAAGAGCACAGGGCTGGCCCAGGAGCAGACAACTTTCAGATGTCTGCAGACAGGTAAGAGGAGTTCTGTGCAATTAACTGGAACTGGAACTTCCCCTGAAATGGCTACACAGAGTTCTCCTCTTTCATATTATTTTTCTTTCGTAGCCCAGTTTCTTCTTACACTGACACTCTAACTTTCAGATGGCTACAGATAGACACCGTTTTTTTGGCCTTAGACATGACCTATGTCTGGAGCACCTGACTTGCCTTTCCCAGGCTATTATTTCTGCAGGAGAGTTCAAGACCTTCTAGATTAGAATGAACCCCTGCATTTCACCTATCTGACATTTTTTAGCATCTGAACCCCCTTGTGTTGCAGCTCCATAAGAGGAAAACTAATGAGAACTCTGTGTGAAGAAGTAGAGCACCAGACTGATTTTGACTGTGGCTCAGTGGAACAAAATGACTTATATTTATCCTGCTTGAGATGTAAGCCTTTTGGATCTTATTAATTAAACCAAAGGCACAGACACCAAAAGTATTACAATAGCATGTGTTTTACACAAAGTCTTTCATCTTCTCCTTCACTTTAAAAATATCTATTTTCACAATAAAACATCCTCTCATGTTTGAAACTTGTCTTTTTTGAGTGACTTTTGCTTATTATTCACTTCTGTATTATCCCAGTTAAGTCTACAATATTTTTAAATCGCTCTTCTATTAAAAATAAACATGTTTAAACACCAAACAGCCTCAATTCTTCCCTTTAAGGTTTCCCCTCCTGGATTTCTCTCTCAGAAGGATGACAGCTTGAAATAATTTATTTTTTCTTCCTTGTCATGCTGCCTTACATTTTGTTTGCAAAGAATATGCAGAAATTGAAATTTGAAAGATCTGTTTGAAAAGGGGAAAGAACCCCGAATGTGTTCTTCCTCAACAAATACCAAAAGGCCAAAATTCTTTAAAGGTCAAAGGTCAGTCTCGCTCCTTAATTTTATATCTGAAAATAAATGGGACAGAAAGCGCTTTCTGTATGAAAATCCCATTCACTTCGGTGGGATCCCCACGACTTCCCAATCCAAGTTAGAAACACGCTCTTTGTGGGATGCACCACACCAGAACACTGAAGTTTCATGGTTCCCAAGGATAATCTCAGAGAAAGAAAGAGAGAGAAAGCCAGTGCTTCAATCAGGTCGTTCAAAGAGGATACCACTCTTATAATCATAATGTATATACATTATAACTTACATCCACAGCCTGGTTATAACTAATTCTAGCCTGGATCATCTCAGGAGTGTCTTTAATACTGGTAAACTTCAAAGCATATGGATGCTGACGGTACTTCTTCTGTTGAGCAGAAAAAGATCAAAGCTGTGAATTTTGTGCTGCTCTTTCATGCTATTTGAAAGAGAAAAATCATAGGTTGCTGGAGATTAGAGTGAATTTGTGAACATAATTATTATTCCTCTTTCCTCATCTTTATGTCCTAGGTACTTTCAGATTAATATTTGTTTCAATTTAACAATAACCTTTTGCCAATTAATATTAATCTTTAAATATAAGGAAAATATTTCAAAATCAGATTCTGCTTACCTAAATACTCCAGAACACAGGATTTTTAAATCTTTTTACATTACTTCAAATCAAGTATGACCGACTGTGTTTTTAATTTATAGTTTCTTTAAGCAAGAAATTATATACAGTTCTAGTGTGTTAATAATGGCAAGTATTTAACTTACTGTTTAAGAGTTTAGGTTACCTCATTAGACCTGCAGCAAATCTGTGCAGCCATTGACACTGTACCTAATTGTTATGGTATATCTTCTAGATAATAATATAAATTTTGCTTGCTGTTAAGGACCTATAGTATCTTCTGAGAGGTCTTGTTTTATGTACATAATTTAGGTGTAGGCAGTTCAATGGAAAAATGACATTTTTTCATATGGCCAGGTCTCCAAAAGCTTCCCTTCTTGCAGGAGTTGTCTTAAATCTATCAATACCCTTACCACTTCTCCAAATAGCACATACTAAATTTTCCAAATGCCTGAGATGAACTCATGGCTTGTCATTTTCCTTTAAAGTGAGCTGTGATCCACAGAAGTTTACTTGAAGTGACATCTTGACCTTTTGAAGACTAAAAATACCAATGTAAAACACATAAGCACTTGTAAGTATTATAAGCTTGTAAGTAATGTTTTGATTTCAGAAAGTAATACCTTAAAAATGAACAATTTTACTAAGTTTAAATGGGGACAAAAGTTGTTTATGCCATGTCTTGATAAGATTTGAAGACAAAGCAGCATTGACCAGAACATCTCTGCATAAAATTGCTAGAAATTATATTCTGGCAATTGCTTTTTACCAGTATTAGGAGGGCTAGTCACTGTGTGCATGTAAGAAAGGACAAGGCTCATAGCAACCTAACATTACTTAGCACTCACAAGAAGGTTGAGATGAGCAACTTAGGGGGTCAAATTTCTGCTCAGCAGTTTTCACTACTGTAACATCCAAAAAAATCTCATTAATTGTGTCTAAAAAAATCATCCTTCTCCACAATGGATGTTTACACAGGGAAAAGAATAGTGTTAGCAATCAGCCAGTTGTGAAACGATGACTGAATTTTTCTGAGACACTGCAGAGTGAATGGACAGATGATTCCTGCATCACAGTTATTGAAAAATCACAGGACTGTCTCCTACAGCAACAGATTTGGCCAGTAGGACTACCTCTGAAATAACAGAAACAGAATACTATGAACATCTCTACCATAACTTCATTTGAAGGCCTCGTGGGACAGGCACAAAGAACTCTAGAGCTGGCCTTCTCCTGTAAGTGATATTGGTTATAGGGAAAAATAATGAGGAAAACTACTTGGGCTGATAGCTACAGAGAGAGATCTCTACAAGAATGTCAATAGCTAGCATGAATATATATGAAAAATGAGCAAGAAGTAACGTGTATCTGTTACAAAAGAAGGTTCTGGGTGCAATGACTCCATCTTTTCATCATCTCTCCTGTTTTGCTTCATTAAAAAGGTAGGTTAGTGGGTAGCAATTGAGCACTGTTTGATTGCCATTATTATTCATAATATCATTTGTCACCTACTTTGTTTTTGCGAAGGCTATATGGACTCCTACTGGTATGTGTTTGGTATCTGGTTTCCCTCTAATTACCAGTCCTATCCCTGGTTTTGAGGGCTTTCATGTGGTATGCCTTTTTCTTTCCCCTTTGAGTGGAAATTATTTTAATTTTATACAGACATTTTGCACGCATTATGCAGCAAATTCTGTTACATGCTGTCATGAAATCTCACCTCACTAATGAGTTCTCCTGCCTTCTTAGCCTGTTCCACATTTAATGACCCAGTGGCTATCCATCCAGTTCCTTTCATCCAGTTCAAATCTGCTCTGTATCGGTTCTGACAAAGGAAAAAAAAGTCCTATTTTTAGTGTTCATACACTTAAAATGCCATTAAAGGATTCAGACATCTCAGGAACAACAATGAAGTCAAATTAGTGCCTGCTTTTGTTTTATTCACTATTGCATAGTTGCAAGGAAAGCAAAAAAAACCAAAACCAGAATGAAACAGAAGTATAAGGACTCACCAGCACTTGGGCAATATGCTTTGCAAGGCAAATTTTTAAAAGTGGTCTACACCTTATTGTTGTTTGCAATTTTTACTCTAACTTCAGTTTTATTGCGTATAGAGCATTCTTTAAAAGGTCCAGGACTTGCAATTAAAAGAAAATGAAACTTAGCATTTCCCAACCCATACCCTTTTGTTTTACTGGAGAGAAAGCATTTTGTTTTGTTTGTTTTTCCATGTGTCTTTAAGGAAGAAGAGTGCGGGAGTACTTCTCACTCTTCTCACAAAAATCTCTCCTGCCAACAGTACTGAATTTCAAATGCTTGACTGTAAGTCAGGTTTCTCAAAGATGCCAGAAAGGTTTCAGCAGCTGTACCTCAACAAGACCTGTACACAATTCTATTTCAGACTCCTTGAAAAGTTCTGACTGAAAACTCAGAATGGAAAGTCTAAGTTAAAGTTACTGTTTAGAGGATCAGACAGTTCATCTGATGGTTACAGCTGAACATGTGGCCTCCACATGCAATTTTATCACCAATTTTATCACCATGCATTATTTAACCTCCTTGCACACTAGGAAAACAAAAATAAATGTACATCATATAGGAATCCTAGTGTTTTATTAACATTTGAAGAAGGCTTTGAAGAAGCCATGCTCATAAAGGGAGTTATTACCCCCTCAAAAACACTGCACAGCTTAAATATATCTCTTGAGGAAATAAGTGGTTAATATTTACTGTTAATATTCACTGTTTAATAGCTGAAAAATTAGATGCATAAAGATATCATGGCATTAGAAGCATAAATGTCTGAAGAAACTCAGCCTAAGTGGGGCTGAGAAAGGGCTGGATGGAAGGATATTGAAATATGTGGAGCTCTGGACTTACATCACTTTGCAATCCGTAGGCCCACTTGGCATGGGCCACTTTCCTGTCAGTCGCCAGGGCTGTGTACTCATGGAGAGATGTCCTGTATCCTATATCTGTGGCCAAATTCTGAGCCTTTTTGGCATGGACAAGGTTAACCATGTCCATGGGGATCTGGAACTGACTCTTCGTGTCCTCAAAGGCCTTCTTGTACTCCAGATCACTCTGCAACTTTGACATTTGCAGAGAATGAGCCATCTGCGAATCTTCCTCCACAGCTTTTACTCCAATGAGCTTACCCTTCATCTTCTCATAACCTTCCTTATATTTAATCTGTGAAGAAAAAAAATAGACCAACAGTAAATGATCTAAGCTGCCAAACTGACAGCTCTATCATTAGTAAAGCAATGGTCTGCCAGTGTTGTGACATGCCGGGTCCTCAATACAAGTAAATAAGAAAATCATTTGCAAAAGAGGACTGGAATGACTTAGAAATTAGTGTTTATGAGGAATAAGCCCTCTCTTGATAATAATATGTTCACAAAAACCTGTAAGAATTGTTTTCTTTTTGGTTCTCTCTAGGAAAAACAACATTCTTCAGGCACTGAGGTCAGAAGGTTCTTTCAGGAGTTTTCTGGCTAGGCATAGATGTATTAAGTTAGGATGTTTCACGGGAGATTTCCACTTCATTTTGAGCTCTAAAATTCACCCTCAGGTCAAAATGAGAATAGGAAAACACAGTCAGCATGTGGGGAAAAGCTCCGAATTGCTCAGAGCAAACCTTCTGACTAATTACAGAATGCCAATCACCCAGACAACTCCTCCATCGCTCCTTAGCATGAGCCGAGTGAGGGTGGCTCAGGGCACTGAGACATATGTGACACATCCCCAACACTAGCAGCAACCTGGGCTGTCAGCTGTCCTAAGAATAAAGGAGGCTGATGGAGACCATACTCACATCACTTGCCAGATCCCTCTTTGCCTTAGCTGTCAAGAGTGACAAAGCATCCAGACGAAGCACAAATCCTTTTTCCTTCTGCTTCTCCCAGCTACTCCTGTAGAGTTTCTAAAGAGATGACAATAACACAGCTTCTTTATTACTATCAGTCCATTCCATTTGTTCTGTAGTCACAGTGAAAGCTCTCAAGTAACGAGTCCCTCCTACACCCCATGCCCAGAAACCATATGGCTATGGATCAAATCCCGGTGTCTCCCCTTATATCCCATAACTGTGGACACTGTGGTTACTGCAACCCCATTATCTCACTGGTTCCAGTGAAATTGTCAATGTGCCACTCATCTGGAAGCAGGAAAAATGCACAGCATCAAACTGTGAAAGTGGCAAGTCTTCAGAACGGCAGGTGTGACTAGCACTTATTAGGAGCATGTAATTAAATTTCAAGTTTTTACATCTAAAATATGAGGACCTTCTGAGAGAAAGAACCTAACTTTTACCTACAGAACAAATATTTCAACAGCAGCTGTAGCTACTCACAGGAGTGAGGGAATCACACAGTACCTCACTGATATTGGCAGCGTTTGCTTTGGCCAGCAGGAAGACAGGGTCATCTTTGTTGATGGTATACTGATGGAGAAACTGCTCTTTCCCTGACCTGTAGGCAACCTGTCCACAGACAGCAAAACATGGTCAACAAGCAGTAGCGCACATTAATGTTGCTGGTTAAAACGCCCCAAATATTCTAGGATTTGTTAGGGTTAACTTATTTGGTGAGTTATTCTTTAGCATCTTGAATTTTAGTTAAATATTGGTTTAAAAACTGATCTACAGTCAGGTTTACCAAACTGCTCATGGTTAAATTTCAAGGAGGCTGTGAAAAAAACCACATGAATCACAATATTTTCATTTTCATTCCCAAAATTAGCTAGCTATAAAGCTGACAGCAATTCATACTCTGTACAAAAATGCATGCAAGAGCATATTTCATCCAATGTTAAACTGCAGCTACTTCTTAGCTAGAACGAAACTTTTTAATAGGACATAGAAACAGAGAATTCTAGGCATGAAATGAAGAACACTGAACAATTTAGTCTGCAGAGAACATTTGTGACCTAATTGTAATTGTTGACACAATACTCCAGTGAGGACTAACATTCCAACTTCGAATGAAAACATCAAGGACATTTTATGATCCACACAGCAATCATCTCCATTTTATATCCCAGGGCTACGACAACAGAGAAAGGAACTGCTCTGTTTTAACCCATGAAGTTCTTGGAGGAGCTGTTGCAAAACTATGAAAATATGTCCCATTTCACAAAATGTTACATTTCTTACATCCCACAGAAAATGAAGTCCCTCCTGTAAAGCTCTAAATCTACGGTCACTGTTCTGATTTCAGCACACACAGAAAGGCAGCATGTCCAGCACACAAGAGATAACTAACAGGAGCCAGGAGCCCATTCCCAATGGTGCTTGATTTTTGTTGCTGTTGTTCTAGTTCAAAGAATTCAAGGAGAGAATTAATCACATAAACAAATAAAACCCCTTAGAATAAATATGAAGAAACTTTATATATTGAAGGGTTTCACGACTGGGGGCTCTCTCACCATCACACTGGTGTACCTATGTCAGAAATGACCACATTATGTGTAAGCTGCTTGCAAAGAGACAAATTCAGTCAAGGACTCACATCACTTTGAAGTTCCTGGCTTTTCTTGGCATGCTTGATCTGAGAACTGTCAGCCACACTGGTGAACTTCAGAGCATCAGCCTTCTGCCTGTACTTATACTACAGCAAAATAAAGCAAGTTACACAAAATTTTCTATAGGACTTGCCCTCCCCCAAAAATGTATCACTTTTAAAAAATACATAACTGTTAGAGCCAGAAGTGCCCTGTAAATTCCCAAGACAGGTTTAGCACTGGTGTCAACAAAATAAACTTCCAAGTAGTACCCAGTGCAGGTATTTTGAGGAGAGGAGGGCAGTGCAAGTGTGTGCCAAATGCTTCTGACGCTGCAGGAATGTGTACCTTCGGTGCCAGATGTATCTACATATCTCACCAGAGCACACCAACCAGTGAGGGGTGTTCACAGCCTGGGTAGGACTTAAATCTGGACCCAAGACAGCTGATAAGCCACACAGTCAGTATTGCTATCTCATTTTCTCGCAAGAGGCTTCTCAAGCATGTGCATGGGTAGTTCAAATCACTGAACATATGTTACTGAGATATTTTTGAATTATTAAGATAATAATTAAATTAGGGCAATTTCAGTGTCCTGAAAGTGACTTGAGTTCAAAATCTTCCCCATCCTCTCAAAATCTTCCTATTTTCAAAGCAGAGCTCAGCACAGATACTGCAGTCAAGCCCTTCTAGGACCAACAGCTATGAGAGGCTTCCACAAGGTTCAACTCTTGGATGTGGGAAAAAATACTGTTCTTTATTCATCCTCTAGTGCCAGTACTTATATAAAATCCATATGAATGGACAAATGTGCATAGACACTAATATTTTTTGTTTGGTAAATAAGACTGTCCATAGTTTCATTCCATTTTACATTTTGTTTTACATCTGAAACACACCAAAGTGAATGGAAAACTTTAACTGACTTCACTAGGCTTTAGAACAGGCCTGTTTTGTATTAATGTCTTTGTTTCAGCCTTTTGCACCACACATTTGAGAGTAAGCTAAGCATCCTTTCTTTCTCTGAGACAGAACAAGGAAATGCAGGACTCTGTTTCAAGACCACAGCGTGACAGGGGAGACCAAGCAAGCACTTCTTGTATGCTTTAGTTGAATTCTTATTCTAACAGTTCAGTCATGAAGTGGGGCATTCCACCTAGAAAGGGTGTAAATGTATTTTTTTTCATTATCTGGCATTTCAGGAGAGAAATTCTTCAGTTTGAACTGATGGGTGAACAGATCAGTTTACACTGTGTCTCTGCTAGGGGAACACAAAATAGAAGTTAAAAAAGCATGCAGCACTTCAAAGAGGTGCTCATCGCTTTATTTTAGAAACCTGGAAGGGAGGGAGGCAGATTAAAAACAGCATGTTTTGTCACATTGCATGGAACACAATGTAGTGACATCCTGCAAAGAAATGACAAAACGCCAGGCTTTGTATGGCAATAGAGATCTCTGAAATAATATCCACCAGTCTCCCGATTAAGTGACTGTCAGCCGTCTCTTGGCCTTGCACAGCACTGCAATGCAAAGGCAGATCATTATGGATTAAATATTTGTGGAAGTGATTATTACCACAGCACACCCCAGAAGGAGATGTCAGTCTATCCCTAGCAAGGCATCAGATCTGAGGTAGCTGCTCTTCTTTTGTTTCTAAGATGTATTTTTTTCCCCTTGTAGGAGCAGTGAGAGGATGTCAGAGACCCAAGGTGTCAGAGAGTGTGATCGCCAGTAACTAACCAGCTTCTGTTCCTCCTTCCAGAACTAAGTGGGATTTTATCCTCCTTGTCAAACTTCCCCTAATTTATTCTTCTCTCTGTTCTCTAGTTTTCCTAGCACTGGTGAGACTGCTCAACCATAGCTAAGAAGCTGAGGAAGGTTACTTCCATAAGGCTAATGGCAGTGCAAAGCCACAAATTAGTAAATAAAAGTGATGGAAAGCAAGAAAAGCTGAAGCTGCCAGTAAAGACACAGCCCCTCCTTGCCAAGAGGCAAGGAAATGTTCAAACAGGGCTAACAAATATCAGTTTTTTCAATATGGCTCCTTAAAGCCTCTGTGTACTTCATGTAGCACATGAAACTCAATGGAAATTCAATGCTGCTCTGAAAAATGGGCAGGTGAATGAAAAGAGGTAGAAGCACAACTGTGGGGACTTCTACCTCACAGATTATTTTAATAATTATATAAAAGGAAAGCATAATTTTAATCGCTAACGCAGCATCTTCTAAACTATAGAATAACTAAATTATGTCCAATGTTTTCCCATTCCTCAGATATTCCTTGTTAGGAACTCCTTACCTATTCCACATAATGTAGTGGAATAAGTGTGCATAAACCTTTGAACAAACTATGGACAGAAGCCTGAGCACTTTGCTTACCTCACTGACTAAATCTCCTGCCTTTTTGGCTTGCTGTATATTAAGACTTCCTTCTGTGATACATCCAGCTCCTTTCATCCATGTCAGGTCTGCCCTGTATTGGAGCTGCAGAGGAAAATTACATTTATTGGCACAGGGAACTCAAGTATAATGTGTGCAAGTGAACATGTGCACCCTTTCCTATTTAAAAGCCATTGCAAAGACATTTTAAAAAGCCACAGTACAATCAGACAGTGTTCATATGAAATGAGAATTAACATGGAAATGGAAATTAAATGGAAAAATGGAATGGAAATTAAATGGAGTTAAATGGAAAAACTCTCTAAGCACTTATACTGTTTTTAAGAGTTAAGCTGAGTTTGCATCATCTTACATCACTCTGGAGATCATAGGCCTTTTTTGCCCACTTGGTCTTCATATCTTCTGGAAGCATTGTGTACTCATGGAGTCTCGTTCTGTAATCCAAGTCACTGGCGAGAGCCTGAGCCTTCTTGGCGTGCCGCAGGTTTATCATATCCATAGGCAGATGGAAATGGGCCTTGCTCTCCTCAAAATCCTTTTTGTAGGCAATCTATAAGTAGAAGGAATGAAAATAGGTTGTCTGTATCAGATATTGCAAAGCTATCTTAAATCATCCTTCTCGTTTGAGTCCTTCTGCAGATTAGGCAAAAAAAAAACCCCAAATACATGTAGAAATCAGGTCCTGTAAGGGACAAAACAGATGCCAGGACAAATTTTGCAGAATCTTAGAGGCATTTTTTCTATTACAGTACATTTTACTTTTAAGCATGCCTTCATAGACTGGAAATTTCTCCATAGAACTGTTGATATTGAGGTTCTAATGTCATATTTTATTCACATTGAGGTTTTAATAAGATGTTATATTCCTGTCCCAAAATAAGGACACCATTGCCCAAAATCCCCTGCTGTGCAATCATTGCAGATTAACAGATGGAGGAAGGAAACCAATTTTGTTAAATGCTTCCAAGAATTTCTTACAGTGAGAACAGTAACAGTGGTAGATCTCATGGTGTTTCTGAAAGTTTCATAATTATGAAAAATACCTTTTGAGTAAGAGAAATAATTTACCTCACTATTCATCTTGGCCACCTTCAGAGAGTGCAAAAGTCTTGAATCTTTGGTTCCAGTTGCTTTTCCTTTTGTTTTCTCATATTCTTCTTTATACTTAATCTGACAAAAAAAACCCACCGAAAAAAACCATGTAAATCTAATATTTCCAATTACCCATAAGATAAGCAACATGTTCTTCACTGGTGACTTGGATGGTCAAAATTTAGAAGAGCTTAGTCTGATTCTCTCATTGTCACTTCAAATTTCCCACATTTTCTCACAAATTCCAAAGATACAAGGTCAGTCTCATCTATGGTCTTTAACCTCATTCTTTAAGGCTCAGCCCTCTGAGGTGAATATGCTTATAAACTTTAATTCTTGTGATTATCTAAATTATCTTGTTCTTAGAGGCAAAGTTAAATCAATCCAAGCAAGGAATTCAAGATTTGATTTCCTTAATGAAGTGGGATTTCAGAATCCCCATCACTGCTCAACACTTTCCAGCTACGGAAAAAGTGTATCCCTTTTCTGCCTCTCCAGAGGTTTTAAATCATGCTGTAAGTTGTTTAGAAAGGGGGTTTTTTTGAAATTTTTTATATACATGTGTTTATGTTAAAGAAGCAGACTAAAGAAATATTCATTCCCTTTGTAGCAGATGATAACACTATTTTTGGGTCTATAAACAATTCAAAACACTGACTTTCACTATGGGTTTATTGTGCAAATTTTGCTTCAGTCTGTACACATGATTTAAAAACAATAATTTTTGGAGAGTGAAATTTCACAGCAGAATCTGAGAAATTTTCCAACTATTCATTAGCCATTGAGGACAATGGACAGCCAAATGCAGGACTTAAAAATCCACATTAAGTGCACTAAGCTGTATTTCCCTGTGCTATAGCTACTTATATAAAATAATTCCCAGGTAATTAAACGTAACATACATCACTGGCAAGATCCCTTGAAGCTTTTGCAGCAAGCAAAGGCAGAGAATCAAGTCTCATTTCAAAGCCCTGGCCCTTGCTCTTCTCCCAGCCTTCTTTGTACTTAATCTGAGGAAGGAAAGACAGCAACATGTCACTAACACATAAACACACAGGATTTACAAACAAAACAAATGTGAAAATGACTCAGAGCAAAGCAGAAGTATAAATATGCTCAGTCCACAAACTGGGACCTTCTTAAGTCACAGTTCTTTGTCATTTTGAGCTAATTAATTGTCTGGGATTGAGTCAAGAATTTTATTCTTGGCGTTCCCAAACACTTAAAGTCCCAGGACATGCACCAATAGTCCTCATTTTCAGACAGATATGGAGGAAAGAAGGTTTTTCAAAAGTGCCTCTGGTTACTTCTACTTATGCAAATAGTATACATCTATGGGAGCTGATTTATGGGGTGGAACAGCTGGTGCCAAGAACCTGACATCACATTACTCATTCCAGGATTTTTCTTTCCCGCTCCCCAAACTGTAACAAGCCAAGTCCTGTGCACTGAATTTGAAGCTGCAGTTCTTTAAGTGATCTATGTGAGAGCTCGAAAGGAATCAGCTCGTGTGCTCTGAGGCCACCCCACAATGTGAAGCACAGCTCACGAAGCAGCTCTTGCAATCAGGAGATTGTCTTCTCATGAGCCACACTATCTCACAAACAGAGAAGAAATGCAGGAGAATCACATGCTTAACTTCTGAAAGTTAGTGGAACTTAAAGTAATAGCTTTTTGTCCATGCATGAAATTTTCGGGAAACCCCAATTTCTGGATTTGGCTTTTTGCATGTTTATATTTTACCAGTATCTTACAATGAGCATGCATTCCAACACAGTGCAGTCACAAAGAATGTTCCTCCACAGCACTGTGCCAAAGCAACTCAAATAAAACTATGGGGAAGGACAAAAACCAAAAAACTTGCAGCAATGCCAACTCACAACCAGGAAAAACCATGAAGCTGGTTGAAAAATAAAAATCACATCAGTAATATCTGGAAGCTTTTTCTCATTTTGGACTTATTTGTCTTGGGGTTTTTT
The DNA here is from genome assembly GCA_036630365.1 of Acanthiza pusilla. Lineage (NCBI taxonomy): Eukaryota > Metazoa > Chordata > Aves > Passeriformes > Acanthizidae > Acanthiza > Acanthiza pusilla. Next base: position 8,381,058 of record JAXCHO010000234.1, on the reverse strand, counting down.
CCCTCCAAAACTATCTACAACAATGGAGGACTGAAAAATACTTTAAAAATTAAATAGCAGTGCAACTTTTCCTGCAAGCACTTGATTTTAATGCACAAGACTCAAAGTGAATCACTGTATATTGTCATGAATTGAGAATGGCAGTAACAGTGGGCTTGATCCAACTTTGCTGAAGTCACTGCTCCTTTCCATTGACTTCAGTGCGTTTTGAGTTATTAAAACTGTGCTGATCTTGGTTTTTCATACAAATATCACGTCAGAAGCAGTTCATTTTGTGGAGTGAATAATGATTTACTAAAGAAATTCAAATCACCTGAAAATGTCTTGGAAAAAAAGTCTAGTGGTTTTGCTGTCCTTGAGATTGGATCTCTGTCTATTCTCGGTATCATATTTTATGTTTTTTTAGTATAAAGACCAATGATAAATGCTAAATGCATCCAGAAATAGTGTCATCAGCTTTATATTAATTTCTGTCTAATAACAGCATCGTGAATGCCAGTATTTCCACAAGGCTTGACTTACCTCACTGTACAACTCAGCATTGGCTTTTGCTTTCACTAACTGAGGTACGTCCTGAGGCAGAGTGTAATTTGTTTTTGTCTTCTCATACTGGGCTCGGTAGTTCAACTGCATATATCAAAAAGGCCAGGAAGAAACTCGGTTATTTTCAACTTAATAAAAATATAAGCATTAGACTGATTGATTGCCACTAAATTTCAGGCTACTGGTGCCATACATTAAAGATACACTCAAGGTGTCACTGATGTAAATATGAAGGCAATAAGACAATTACAACTTTCACTTATTTACTAGGAAGTAGAAATTTATCCTATAAATAAAAAAGCTACTAATTAACTTATAGTACAAAAGATATCATTAAAAAACTTGCCTTAAATAATACACAGAAGATAAATTCCTAACAAAGCACACTGATTCAAACCCTAAAAAATGGAGACAATATTGGATCTACTGATATGCTTGCCACATTTTTGAATGTGATTTCATTCAATACATGTTCCTGTTTTGACTATAAATCTGCTGGAGAACTATCAAAAATAAAAACACATAAGGCTACCAATCCTAAGAAATTAATAACATTTATAAATAAACAACAGTGGCTAATGATGACAGAACTTACATCGCTGAGCTGCTGCGCATTTATTTTGGCTTGAGCAATTTGTGGAGTGCTGGCAACAGAGCTGTACTTCAGTTTGTCTATGCTTTGTCTGTAGTTTACCTAATTTACAGCAAAATTAAAGATGGAAAAGATTTAATAAAGGAAAGAATGGTCAGACTGGAAAATAAGAGATTGAATAGACAAAGTTATGTTAACTAATACTCTCAATAAAACATTACTTAAACCATAATAAATTGAGTTGAGGAGAAATGCCAGGATCTCTCGGATGAGACCTCAAAACTTCCTTGTCTGAGGTCACAGTTTTTATCCCACTCTGAAAATGGCTTAACTTATAATCATTTCCTGTCAAAGCCACAAACTCCTAAGAAGATGCAGTACCAGCTGCAAATCATTGTTATAAAATCCTCCAAACCTTTGATATAAAATTTATATTCTTAACCATCACTTAGTTCATTTTTATCTTTATCAGACAAGAATTATTGTAACTGTCTATGAAGAGATTTGTCCAGTGTAAAACTGCATAGAGCAAATCAAATCTCTTTTACTTTGTCTTTACTGAATTTTGGTGCAATAAATTAATCACAGAATTTCCCTCTGTGGTCAGAGTTTTGAGTGGATAATGAGAAAAGAAAAATATGTACTTATGGTACAAAAAAAAATTCATTTTAATGTCAGCCATCAAGAGGACTGGAGCCCAATAAATTAATAACACATTAATATGCTAGCAACAACAATAAGTTATAAAATAAATATGTTAAAGCCCCAAATTATGGAAGATTAAAAAATCACATGAAGCTTTCCTTCAAACCTGTTGCTGCCAAAGAACTCATTGCTATATTACAAAACACAATTATTATTCCCTGTAGGCCTTCATTAATATGCACTGTAGTTAATCAGCACTTTGCAAACACTGCAAATCACATTGCTTAAAACTAGTTTCTTAAGAACACTTCTTTCCAGTACAGTGGAGCATATTTCTAGAGACTTTGAGTCACTGAAACTATTTCAATGCAAACCTTCTTATCTCAGGTGTCCTCACATAAACTTGCTCATGCTGCCAGAATGACAAAAGCTAGGGGAAAAGGCCTGGATTATCTCACAGGTCCAAAGGGACCAAGGCACTCAAAACAGTGCATTTGCTTCCTCAGAGAGAATTTTAATTCTATGGAAAGGGATCATTTCTTTTTAACTGAAACAGTGTATTTATTGTGATTGCTTAGCGTATGAGAGTTGTACTCCTAAGAGAGCTCAGAGTAAGCATGTTGGTCATCAGGGAGCAGCCAAGTCCTGGGACTAATTCAAAATCCTAAATGATGATCAGGACTGGTGCAACTGAGTCTCTGTGGCCAATGGAATTACATGTTTCAAACCCTGATGCTGCCTATGAATTGTAGAGTCACTGGAATTACTGGAATGTTTTTAACCTTTTGGACGTGAATTCGTGCTTACCTTGGAGTCTTTAAGGACACAGCTCTCTCACACAGTAAGCAATTGAACACTGAATTTTACTGGTTTAAGCTTTCACAAAGACAAAGCTGAAATTACTGCTGTAGAGGCAATGGTTCATCTCAGAGTTGAAGTATATTAAATACTTCCTCGAAAACCATCAGGGTTCTGAATTCTAGCTCTTCATGCTACCATCGTTTTCTTGGAAGAGGTATTTAGGCAAAGATAAATCTCACGTAATGTTAATGACCTCTCTAAGGCACATTGCTCCTGTTTTATTGCAATTCCAATGTAAAGACAGGATATATAGACTTAAGGAAGGCAGAAATGCCCTGCAGAGCTGCTGCTCCCTCCTGTTGATTTTACAAGCAATGCCTGGTGATTGAGCTCCTAGCTAAGGCACAGGTTAAGTTGCCAATGGTAGATGAGATCAGTCAAGCTTTTAATGCTTGTGAGAGGTGAAAGTATAATAATCTGTATAGTCTGCCATCCCTCATTTATCTGAAGGACACATAATAACCACAGCAATACCCAAATCTCCTCACATTGTTCCATCAGCAACTCAACCCCAGGCACAGAGGGCACCTCTGTCCCATGGAGCACAGGCTGAAGGAAGGTTATGTGACCAATTAGTTCCCCTTCAAAGGGAACCCCTATCCTCGGGGAATTCACAAAGGATGAGAAGGCTGTTTCAGTCTCCCTGTCCTTTCCGTGCTGGCAGTGCTTGATGCTGCTGTTGAAGCTGCCCCAGGATGGTGAGAGTTTTGCAGCACGGAGTTGGGATAGGGCAGAAGTCACTCATTTCACATCTCTCTGCAATCTGTGCTGAACTGAAGCCAACGACAGGACATGGCACCTCTTTCTAGTCCTCTGAGACCTCTTGACACTGCATTTTTTGCTTTAACTTTGCCAGCACTGGCTGTTTGCTCCGATCATTAAATCATCATTTGACACACACAATCTATCACAATCTCTCCTACAGGGAGATGATGAGCTGTGCAAGTCATAAGGAAAAAAAAAGCAATATAAAATTATTTACATCTTTCAAAGGGACCAACTTTCTTGTTGTCTGGTATGAAGGAGTGAGAGTAGCTGGATAATTGTAGTCAACACCATCATGTTTGTAATCAGACTTATAGGCTATCTGAAACACAAGGAGAACAAAAAAAAATTATTCTTTTCTTTTTTTTTTTCAGCTGTCATTTGTTTGAATAATTATCAGTCAAGAGGAAAGGAGAAACAATAATATTAATATTAAATGCAAGAAACAAAGTAAGTTCAATGTCATGAGTGACAAAGAAAATGAAATTATTTGCATAGTTTAGCCACTAATTGATTCTTTTTCAGCTTCTCAATTAATCCAATGCCAACAGTGGGAGCATTAACTTAACTTCCACCTATGACACATCTCTTTTATCTTTCTGCTTAGTTCTCAAGCTTCTTACAGATTTGTAAATAATGTACTTGAAGGAATGGTATGTAATGAAATAGCTTCTTGACTAACCCAGTAAATTAAATTGGAATCCAGAAATCTTCATTAAAGACTGTTTTTTCCAGCAAAGGTCTGACCCTGGGGGTGGTGGCAAACAACCTTCAGTATCCTACTGATGTCAAAGAAAACTGAAGGATCTCAGTATGTTGCCAGATCACTGAAATTTCTTATTTTAACTTCTTCCACACACTGAGCTATAAAACAGTACAAAAGGGTTTCCAGAATTTCCCCTCTTTGCAACATATCTATCTGTCAGATCCCCAGCACAGTTTAAAGTTTTCTATCAACTTAATTCTGGAAAAACTGAAAGACAAGGGGGCAGCAACCATACAAGTGTGGTTGAAAGGGACTTACATCGCTTGCCAAGCTGCCAACTTTCATGGCATGGAGCATTCTCTTGTCCATGCCAATGCCCACATAGTGACCTTTCATTTCATTCTGGTAGGTTTCTTTGTATTTAAGCTGTACAAAAAAAAAGATAAAAATACTCTGAGAAAATATATTCAGCTTTTCTACTGAAGAGTTTCAGCTTTTCAGAGTGTCCATGTTTTACAGCAGGGAGACAAATTGTTACAGCTCTGGTCTTCTACTATTGCTCCAATACAGGAACTCATCAGTCCACAACAACCTTGGTACTTACAAAAATTAAAACTCAAACCCTCTGTGAGTTTCCTTTTCTAAAGGTGTCATTTTAATGTCCTTCATATGACCCAAATGCCACCTAAAGAAGATACCTCTGTGTTCTATTGCTGCATATTATTTAATCAAGAACAAATCCTAGAACAAAGCTCCAGGAAGACAATATTTGTACATTAACAAATGAACAAAATTCGGTTGTTTTGGTGCATCTTTCACCAATCCCAGAGTGAAGGATTTGACAAAAAAAATGGAACATTCTACCTGTATGGCAACAGATTTACTCCTCTGGGATTTCAGAGAATGGTAAGAGGCAATATGAAACAAAATTATATTTCATAAGATACAAGCAGTGTAATTATTAACACTGATTACTTTCACACAATAATTACATTCTTGTCTGGCACGAGCTCTGCTGAAGTATCTTCTGCCTAACTTTCCACTCAGAAAATGGAGATACACAATGAAATAAGTAACAATTATGACAAATAATAGTAACAGCTGACCACTACTTCTCTAGATTGGCAGTCCATGGTAAGCAACCTCTCTTGCACACACAATAATAGTTCTTTTCATAATCCTATATAAAATGAGTCCCAGCTATACATCAGGACACACTAGGATAGGTGCTGTACAAACACAGGATAAAATCAGTTATAATCACATTTCCAGCACACATTTATCTGAAACACACACACAGAGATGAGCTGTGATTCCAGCAGCCACCAGGGTAAGCAAGCCACACACGAGCTACTGGAAACTTACATCACTGGTGAATTTTGAGATCTTGCTCACATTCTTGAACTGTGGAGTGTCACAGTAGTTCATGCTGTAGCCTTTGTTGTTTCCAAGATCCTTCTTGTACTCCACCTTAGTGACAAAAATGCACAATGGGAAGATCTGGTAAAACCTTAATCTGCTCTGTCAAGTTCCTTCACATACTTTTAATTAGGCAGACCCACTGTCCAGAGATTTTGATACATGGTTTTCATCAGCTGGCATATGATGAAAATTAACATGAATAGAATTTTCATATGCTCAGTTCTCATTTTATAGGTAAAAGAAACGCAATTTCATCCTCTGCAAAATGTGTGAGACAGTGACAGGAGGAAAATTATTAACAAAAACAATGATATACAAAGGATTTGGAAGGTGAGCGTGGAGCAAATGAACATGTACAAGTGTGCCATGTACCAGGTTCCTGCAAGACCTCAGCAAGGGCTTTTGTACTCCTATAGTCACTCCTGTTTAAGGAACATGCAGTCAGCCTGTAACAGCTGCAGCAAGAGACTGTGAAAGATGAGAAGAACTCAGCTTGCTCAGTCTAGGAAATCAAAGGCAGAGAGAAGAAAATGATGTATTTGTAAACCTCTCAAAAAAGTAACCATGCAGGGAGAAGAACTTTTTAAAGTAAAGGGTAACGTTAGCACAAAACACAGTGGTAATAAAGTGGACAGGAATAAATGTAGGCTAGAAATTGGAATAGGAGGATTATATGATACTGTGTGGAAGCAGCAGGAACCAGGAATCATTGGCCCAGGAGGCCCCTTCCAGCCCTACTTCCAGGGGTTTTTCATTATTGAAGGTTTTATACTTTGACATCTCAAGAGTATAAGTTTTTAAACTGCCATGGGGAAGTTCTAGAAAATCACATTTATTAATAGCTTTATAGCTGATATGACATTATAAATAAATTAATAATTCAGAATCTACTGAGAATTCTCTAGCAATCTTCCCTTGCCAAGCAGAAAAGGCATCAATTATCAGTGACTCACATTCTTTCACATGATGGAAGAAAACAGAAATCTGCATAACCAGAATGGTATAAATTTTGGCTCTGTTCGTGTTATTTTTTCATTATTAGAATAGCCATCTTTGAGACACTCTAAGGTACACATCCAATTCATCTTAAAGCACTTGTGATTATGTCTTAATATAATATTAAAAGCACAATTCAGGTTGGGGGATGGGTTTTTTTCAGATTTCTATTCTTCGTGTGGCCAGAACTAGAATCACTCTCCTGGGGTTAATTTCCCACACTTTCATACAGATGATTGGAAGGGCCAGAACACAGCACCTGCAGATCTGTTCTTGAGCTTTTCTCTCCAGTTTCCATGCTACACACAGATGATTTTTGTTATATACAATGAAGTAAGAACAACAGCTTTTTTTACTTGCAGTCCTTGCTCATCAAACACAACTGTTCGTATGAGCCGCTCCCAAACTTGTTAAGAGATCGATTCAAGCCCTTACCTCACTGACGAGCTTGTTAACATTTTGGGCTTGTTTAAGGACCAAGTTGTCTTCAGCTGTTAGGGAGTGAAAGTGAGCTGCACCTTTCATCTTGGAAAGATCTTTCTTGTATTTTATCTGAAAAGAAGTAGGGAGAAATATAAAATAGGGTGTACACCTCTTCATCATTACTATTTAGTCTCATGAGTCAGGATAAGATTTTCCCTGTTCCTGCTTTGATAAGTAAATGGAACTTGTCAAGTTGAAACATTGTGAGTGTTTACTTCCTGGAATAGCCCAAATATAACCCCATAGCCCTTCACAGTCCCCGTCAAGACATTTTACTAGGCAGTATTTTTTTATCCATTTTTGCAATAGCAAAACAGCACTGGTGTTGTTCATAGCTTGAACAGATAACTAGCAGATTCTTTGTTGGTGACTGGTTGGAGCTTGTGTGCCCTTTTATTAGTGAAGTAATCTTCAGTACTTTAATTTTAGGCTTTTAGTCAGAGAATTACAGATATTCATCAAGTGCTTTGCAAACTTTTCCTTTTGTAGAAACCAGCTTTTTAAAAAAGCTGTGTCTTTTTGTACTTTTAGTGTGTGTAAGCGAATTATATTTCTCTAACAAATCAAGATCGAAATAAGTGAGTTCTAAATTTAATTTAGACATCAGGTTATTGATGTAAATTTGACTTGGATGGGTGAATAGAGATAGTACTTGACGCTTTGCCAGATTTTGTCCAGTAATACTCCTTTTGGGAATATGTTTCAATATTTCTTGCATACAAGGAGATGCTTATATTATATATCTTATGTTACTGTTCAGAAAACAGATTCATAATGTACAAAGTATTTTAAAAGTGCGGATGTGCAAATTGTTTTAATTTTTTTATTTTACAAGCCTGCACACAGTTCCTCAGCTTCAAAGCTATAAGGCAGGTTAATGAGTACTGTAGTGTGCAAATGTTACTGCCACGAACCAATCCTCCTCCTCACTCCAGGTATTACAAATTAATAAGGAAACTACTGACCATTAGCATTTTCAAAACCTATGAAATGGTGATCTTTATCTGGAAAGGTTAAATATTTCATGTTTCAGCAGTGGATCACTGAGTTTGTCATCAAACTGGGATTGGTCACAGAGGATTTGAGGTTTTTTATATTCTCTCAGTGATAAGCTCAGGTAACAGAACATGACTGATCCTTTCCCTCCAGTTTACTGCTCATGCCTAGTCCAGGCTAACACAAGCTGAAAGGCACAACCATCTGTTAGCTCCCCAGAAGACAGACTGAGCTCATCAGCTCAGAGAGCCCTGTTGGGGACAGGTGTCCACACTACAAAGGTTGTCACTCACAGGAGCCCTTCAGAGCAGCCACAGGGTACCAACCTACAGACTGACCCATTTTTTGTCACTGCCATAAACAGTCTCCTCAAATAGGACTGAGGCTCTTTGAGGGATGGGCTGGGTGCAGGAATCATACACGACCACCTCTCTGCCAATTCTGCAGTTTACCACCCAAAACTAAAAATTCCCAGCCCAGAAATAAGCTCACTTTTGTGAAGCGTCAGTGTCATATTCAATGTTTCTTTTCCTCCATATGACTTGCTTTGTGCTAGAGGCACGATACATCAAAATATCAAAACCAGTACAGTTCCTTCATCCTCCATTTATTCACTACTGGGAATACCACAGTAGTCCACAGGATGATTAAGGCAGTTGAAGGTTTCATTAATAATACAGGTGCAGATTTGCCAGGAGGGTTAACCTAACAGTAGGGATCCCCATTAGTTGCAACATCTGTCTCCTCCCTCATGCAAGTTGAAGCTGTGCCCCCTTCTATTAATGGATATTATTAATCCCCTGAGCCATCCAGTTCCCAGCAATGCAGCGAAATGTCACTTTTGTTTACTTCTCAAGTGCAATTTTAGCATTCTCCTCCCAGGCACTGCTCTGACAAACTGCTGTTTTTAATTGTTTATGAATTGTATTGATTCAGGTTTCATACTTACATCACTTGCCAATTCATTTGCTTTCTTGGCATTTTGATAAGCTGGAGTGATCATAGCAGGAAAGCTTCCTTTCCCTCTGCGTTCCTCAAACTCATCCATATAGCCCTGAAGAAAATTCAAAGTGTTTACTCAGCACGCATGAGCAGGTGGGGCCATGGGTTATTTTACAAAGCCCCACAGTCCTTGTTAGTAGGAAGGGTTCATGGCTTCAATGATTTTTTTTTTTAAATGAAAAAAATGACCAAAATATAAGAAGAAATTGACCTGTTAAATTACCCATGCCTGTGAAACTACTTGTGCTGCATTCCAAGAGAAATTTAGGTAGCTGTTAGCTGTGGTCAAGATAGCATTCAAGTGTACAATGATATCCAACCTTCTAATTTCACATCACTTCTTACAGAGATGAGATCTGCTTGTCTCCCTGTTTGTCAATACATATTTCCCTGAAATATTATTAAAAAAGCTAATGGTTTGGGCAGCCAGCAGACTTGCTTAAAGTTAATAAGTTTAACATAAGATCAGCCTCACACTGTGGTGTTACAGAAGCTGTTTGATCTTTCCATGGTCATTTTTCACATCATAATTGACCAAAAATAATGCTTTTCTAGTGCAGTGATGTATTTTGAAGAGGGATTAATACATGAAGCAGAGATACCTAGATATCAAAATGGCAAACTCCTTAGTGAACAAATCACAAAATTCAATTTGTCTGATTAAAAAAAAAACAATTTTTGTGGAAGTAACACTCTCAAATCTATCTACAGATAAGTTTTATGTGTAAATGTTTGAAAATTTGAAAGCCATTTTGATAGCTTAACAGCAAAATAGTGAAGTTTTTTTTTAATGCACAATAATCATTCCAAAGTCTTCTGTGGTGAGTTCTGGGGAGAATATGATGTAGAAACAAGAATCAAATAAGTGAGATGTAGTGTAATGTGTCTTCTCTGCAATATTTTGTAAATCCTTTGTAGTGAAGAGGCGTTTTAAATGAAAATAGAATGTGCCACAAATAGAATGCATGTCAAGAATGCCATGGAGGGCACAGATAGGAAGGACTACAAATATTTGGGATATCTCTTTTGTGAGTTCTCAGTGCAAAACCATCCACTGCAGGTCATTTTGTGCACTGTCAATGTCACACGGTAAGATAGGTCACACCATAAGTTTGTGAACAATATGATGCAATTATAACAATCACATCTAAATTATATGTAGTTACATACAAAAACAAACAGGCATAGAAAATTAAAAATACCCCTAATTAATCATCTGAGCTAGCTTCTTAAAATACCATTAATGAGTTTGAATTCTCCAGACTAACCTGCGTTTTTCTTCTAACTTTCTCAAATGCACTTTAATATAATTTCTAAAATTGTGCATATATTCAAAGTTTCAGAAAACTATTTTAGCCACTCCTAAGGTTTTTGAACAGGACCTAAACAGGTGTTCAGCACAGGAATTTTACAGTAAGATTCCTTATTTTATCTCATGTATATATATATATATCTGTATGATGTACACTCAACTCACTGTTGATGATCTCAACAGTTAGAAATCTAATCCCTTTACCATGTTAAGTCACAATTTACTCAGAAAGATCCATTAATTTCGGTGACTCTATGTTATTTGACTAATAATATCAGTATCCAATCTATAAAGATTAAAACTCAAATTGAATTTGAAGTCTGTGACTGAAGTTTCAAAGATCCTTTCAAAGAAAAAAACTTAAATTAATTCTAAAACAGAAACATTCTAATGCTTGAAAATGTAATTAGTGCTTTTTCAAATTCATTTTATTTGTTTATTCTTATTAAAACTTGTAGCAGTTCAAAAGACAGAAACTAATTGAAGGCTTCACTGCTACAATTCTAAATTCATATTTTTCAAGGATGGTCTGCTTTTCACAGAATCCTAGATGTAGGCTTGGACAGAAGTGAGGAAATGTATAATACCAAGGGTTTTAGGAAAATACAGTCCCTGTTCCTTCATTTCTCCCCAGTATATGGACCTACTGAGGAGCAGGACAAAAAAAGCCTAAGATTAAACATATAGTTTTCTATATACAAAACCACTATTCAATTCCTTTCAAATTCCTTTTAGCTGTATTCGGTTCTATTTAGCTCTGCTGTTTCCCTGACTTAATTGGAATAGAACTTTGGGTGCATTTTGGAACACCACAAAACGAATTATTTTCCCTTAAAAATGAAACAAAAGCAAAATGAATGCCACCGACCAAAACAGAACTAAAACCTATTTGGTTCCACAAATACAGAAATACAGCTTGTCAGGCTTACAATACCCCTTTTGTAGAAGAGCTGAAATCTAAGAAGTTGTGTATCTAAGAGATTCAGTGCTGTTCACACATATTTAGATCTGCAAAGCTCTAAGATTTGTGGAAATACCAGGGAAAAGATGCTTAGCTATCTGCCAAAAACTTCCTACCATTTCACAACTCTTCTGCTTTCCTCCTGACTGAATTTCCTTATTTATGGAATGGGAATATCTCCTCAAGTAAACACATTTCAGTGTGATACACAACAACAGCACAACAGGAATGGGGAGTGCATAAATGCACACAGATAAAATTTGCCAAAACGCTCGTGCAGTGGCAGTGCAGCCACCCTGGAGTCACATCTTTAAGTGCCAGCGCCAGATACATCAGACATTAGGAGCACAGTGCTGTTTTCACACCACCCTATCCCTTGAGACCTTGTTTTCTCACGCAGGAAAACAAAGTGAAAATAGGTGTCACCAGTTTCTAAAGCCTTGAGCGATCTGCTGGAGTAATGATCAACATCAGCATGGCTATCTCTTGCATGTTGCATACCTGTCCATATTGATCTACATTTTCTCTTGCAAAAGCAACATCTGTTCCAGCTGTATGGCTGGCTTTTCCCTTGATCTCTTTTTCGTATCTTTGATGATACTTTACCTAACAGGAAAAAAGGAAACGAATAATCCAGGTGAGTTTAGTCTGGTACACAGATGCTGCACAATAAATAACAACCAATGACATGCACATGTTGTCAGCAAAGGATTGTCAAAATTCCCATTGCCACCAATCTACACAAGTTAAATATGCCACTTGAAGATACAAAACCAGAACTAGAGGTGTACTTTTTAATAATGCACCAGGAACAGGGGACTTGCCATTTCAACTCAAGCCGTAGTTCAGTGTTCAGCACCACCTGCTTGACAGGGGCTAATCCCTGGTGCTCCAGCATTTTAAAAAATATAGAACTGATTGTAATGCAAATTCATGGTTATCACAGAGCACTTTTTTACCACAGGGTCACCTGAACCCCATCAATAAATGGGTTTGTTTCTGAAAGGTGCTGATCTCCCCAGGGATAAAGGGAATATTAGGCAATCAACCTTCAAGTTTAGACCAAGATTTGCACTACATTTGCTGAAGTCAAAACAATGCCTGTAACCTGATGTTGCCCTTTAATCACCACGTGTGTTTGCTGACAAAACTGAAGGGTTTTCTACAGATCAAAGGCACACAAAAACATGTAATTGTTTTAGAGTCAGTTGCTTTTGCCTTCAAAATTACAGATCTCTTCCTCAATGACTCTTAATAATGTTTTAAATTCACTTCCATTGAGTTACATGTTCTTCCATATGTAATCTTCTCCAACAAAAAGAGATTTTCTTTCCGTTTCCAATGATGAAGCACAATTAACTGTACATTTAAAAGCAATACTGATGTCCTTTTATGGTGCTTATTAAAGAGTACAGGGGTGCTGTGGTTTTGTAATGTTTGGAAAGGAAAAGAAAGCCAATAAAGATCAGCATGCCATGCTCATTGAACTTCTGCTGGCAAATGTTTTAATTCAGAATTTGTGTGACAATTTAATATTTTCTTTCCCAAAAGAGATTTTGCTTTGGACACTTACATCACTGGCTAATTCGTTCGCTCTCTTGGCTATTTGATAAGCTGGTGTGATCATCGCAGGAAAGCTGCCTTTTCCCTTCCGTTCTTCAAAGTCTTCTGTGTATTTCAACTGTAAAAATTCAAGACAGTCCAGGAGCAATTAGATCAAATGTATTTTGATTGCACACATAATCAATCCCTAAAGCTGCAAAGTCAGGCATTTGATAGCTGTCATCTCCCAAAAGGAAGATAAACCATGAAGTCTGAAACTTTGCAATTGGGTCTTTAACCACACAATCACACATCTTCTGCATGGCCCCTTTGTCTCGTTCAGGGTGTGGAACAAAAAGAGTTGTTTTAAGAAAATACTGAAGGTGTCTGCAAGATGCCTGCTCTATTTATATTAGAATCAGGCAGTTTCTTTCTTTACTTTGCATGGTACCGAGCTGCTATGGGGTATAGAACAGACCTTTCTAACTTCTGTTCTGACAGCCTAAAATGGCCTCAAACTGAATATGGTTTTTGTAACTGGAAGTATTAAATACTCAATGGCAAAATGGCCTTTAAAACATTAATTTTTAATTTTTCTTTGTGTTCGTATTTTTAAGTGAATTAAGGACCACTTGCAGAGCCATAAACAGGTCCATCTATTTCATTTCACTTACATCACTTGCAAGCTGTGCTCCAGCCTTTGCATGAAGAATATCTGGAGTGTCTGCAACAGAGGTGAACTTTGAAACTCTCTCTTCATGTCCACGCTTATATTCTACCTGAAGAGGAAAAACATATATATCCATATTACAAACAACAAGCAGCAAAAATGTATTTTCTATCAGAAGGATTCAAGGGAAAATGAGCAACAGCACTCATGACACTCTCCACTGTACAGTCAAGCTGTCAATACATTTAAGGCCCAATTTCCTTAAAGTGAATACCAGAACCAGACAGAAAGGGACCCAGATATTCAAATTTTCAAAGAATACTTGATTTGTGTGAGCCATACATTTGATTAAAATATCATGAGAGTAGTCATTAATGTCCAAAGATCATGCTGCAATGACAATGCAAACAGTGTCTGCAGAAAACAATGAAATAACTTAAAAACATTCCTACAGGATTTATTTTTACTTGATCCTTTTCAGGTGAATTGCTATCTTTATAACTAAACAATTTTCTGTGCATATATTTAATTTGTATATTACTTAATTTCAATATTACAGTTCTTCGATTTCAAATAACAAAATGAAAATTTTCAAATGTAAATAATTAGATGAATAAAGACATAATGTGAAAGCAAAGGTAATGAATTAAATGAACATTTTAGAGAGAGTCACAATCTTTTTCAGGTTGTGCTAAATTACAGCAAAAGTTGCTACATTTTCCAGGAAATACCTACATTGTCGTTTATCCTATATGGTTGTATTCCCAGGCCAAGTAGTTTGTTAAACCTCTTTTCTGCATCATGCTAAAATTTTATCACTTTGCAATAGAACAACAAATATTCACCACAGAATCTAACATCTAAAGCAAATGGCCTGAATACGACATTATCCAAATTCAGGAGTCTAAAATGTAATTAAAAACCCCTGTGACTTACATTACTGCTTAGTTGATTGGCTCTCTTAGCAACCTGATAACCTGGAGTGATCATAGCAGGGAAGCTGCCTTTGCCTCTTCGTGGCTCATATTCTTCTGTATATTGAAACTAGAAGATAAATTTGTTTTATTATTACAGAAGAACCCACTGTAGTTTAATGTGATTCCTCTTTTCATGACTGCTTTCTAAAATTATGTATCATTTTATTTAAAACTAAACAGAATAAAGGACTTACACCTTATAAGTTTGTTAGTTAAAACTATTTCCTGCATACAACAGAAAATCTTTCTCATTTGTATCAATTATCCACTGTTAATTGGCTACATTGACTGGGTCACTAACCCATTGAATGGACATAGACATTCATAATTCAAAAGTGATTTCCATCACATGGAAATACAGTCAACAAAAATCTGGTCTGTGGAAAATATGACACATTTGTCGTCGCAAGTTCTGCTCTACTGAGAGAGACAGCACTGCTTGCTAGACCAGATCACCTCAGTTTGGTCACCAGTTGATGCATTTCTCAATCACATAAATATATAAATTTATGATTTCTAGGCTGGGCAATAGAACTCTTATGTGACTTTAATCACTAAGTGTTGTTATTGACAAATAAATATGTCAGTCTCTCCTTTGGCAACATCTGGCAAGATTCCAGATACTCTTCCTGCAAAGCCTGGAGGTGGCATCTCACCAAAGACTGACTTTCATGCATTTTTAAGTTTTCCGAATATGATAGACCATGAAAACAAAGCCAAACATCAGTCCACTTACATCACTCAGAGCCTTCTGTGCCTGTGTTATCTTGACCATCTCAGGATCTGGGATTGTTCCTGGGTACCACGATTTTCCTTCCTCATAGGCAGCATAGTAAGCATTCTACGAAACAAAAACTAAATAACTACCTATCCTCACCCTAGGTTTAACACTCAAACAGCTGCTCTGACAGGAAAAAAAGGAAACATGCACAGTGCTGTGGAAGTGAAATTCACTCTCTGCAGCCACACAGCGCAAGGCCCGCGTTCCACATCCCTTCAGAATGCCAAGGCAGAACTTGTATAACAAGAGCTGACATCAAGATGACAGGATCTGGGATCCTGGAGTGAGACTCAAACAACACCCCCTGGGAATCAGATCACCTGCTGTGAAGCTCCAGTGCCAGTAGAGAGAAGACACACAGAGTATGGCTGTACATGCAGCAGCCCCAACAGCTGACTGTAGTCACACTCTTCCTTCCTCGCCTCTGATTCTTCTATCCTGAGCTATAACTGAGCTACTTTGCCTTGAAAAGTTTAGCCAAATGAGAAGCAATGGCTTTTTTAGCATTGAAATGCTGTGATTAAATCCCTAACAATCAGGACAGACTCGACAGATATTCCTTACCTGGGTAGCCAATTGTTGGGCTTTATAGACACTTTCAATTTCTCTGGACCTTGCATCCCATTGAAAGACTGATCTGAATTCTTCACTCTCTTCTCGATATTTTATCTAAAAAAAAGATAATGACTTGTATTAGCTGTTTGTTAGTACATGCTAACACACACCTCCTTTCAAGAACAAGAAGGGAGACAAACAAGGTGAGGAATGCATTTAGCCTAAGGCCAAAACTCTGCTTTCTAGTTCACACCCAGCTTCTGCCTCAGATTTCTGCTAGTATAGGAGCTGCACATCTGTGAAGGAGCAGCATATTACACCTGAAACCTGGCATGACATTCTGAAAGAGTAATTTGATCTTTAGATAATACTTTTGGGGGAAATAATCTATGAGGATTGAAATCCCAAAGAAATTTTAAGCGGGATGAGTCCATGCAGCATTAGATGAAAAAGCCTTCAAAAGTGAGCAATATTCTACTCTCTTATTTCCCTGCACAGTGTCCACAAAGCATCATATCCTAACTGTGCATATGTAAATGACTACTATATTTAGTCCTCGGTCATTATTTTCCTACTGCTACTTTTATCATGGTAGCATGTTGAAATCCAACTGAAATCACAGCTCTGTTATACAACTTGCCCTTCAGACATAACAACCCAGAGTAGAAAGTTTAAACTGATTGGACAAAAATGTTACTGAGCATGTGTACCATTATTCCGATTTCTAAATTAAGTACAGAAGTGCAGAGAGTTGAGTGATTTGCCTGCTAACACAGAAATTCTGTGTAGAGAGACTTCATTTTTATCTCTGCATTTCAGTTGATGTCTCAATATAAGACTTAGGTGAGAACATCATGTTAGGATAGAAGAAACATTCATTTTCTGCATCAAAAATAACCTGATGTAAGAAAACCCCAACAAACTACAGTAGAAAATGAAATCTTTTCCCAAGTTATCATTATTCTATACAATTACCAATGAAAATGTTTTTCTGCTCTCAAAATTTTTGTAGAAGTACTTCAAGCAGGTACTGCAGGATCTGTTTCTTTACTACCCTTAGCAATTTTCTCTCTGGAACAGAGCCTCATTATGTGATTGAAAAGGACAGAAGGTGTTTTAGGTGTGTAAAACAAGGGAAAGTGATCTTTGAGCTATAATTTCTCTGGCTTGTGTATTCACATGCACTGGAAGTATCAGTCTCATATCACTGCCTAAAACCAGAAATAGAACCTGCAGTAATCCCAAACTCATTCCTGAGCAGATCCGTCACACACAGTTTAAAGTAAGTGTGATAGCCACCACTGAAATAGTTACAGCCCATGATACTGCAAAAACTGAGGCATAAGAATGCTGTACAAGATAATAAATGCTACAGTGTGTGATGAAGGCTATTCATGTGGATCAAGATTGTACAGCTAATACAGGACATCAGAATGAATTCAGAATGCCATAATCTAAGAAATACAACTTTCTTTGTTTATTTTACTGATGGCTAATCACATCAAAACCCATTGCTGACAAATTACATTCACAATGAGTAATACTATTTTAGAATATAGAAAGACGTGACACTCAAAAAAACCAGCACTGTGCAGAGAAGTGAGCTAGCTAGTGATTACTGGGCGTTCCTGTGGTTTTTATTTCATTAAATTCTCAGAAGTGCGAGTTTGGAAAGGATTTGTGTGGAGGGAACAATGCGGGAGGGAATGGGCATGACGGCGGGCCGCGAGCGCCCCTGGCGGCCGGCCCGGGCACAGCAGCGCCAGGCTGGGGGATGCTCATCCCCAAAAACAGCTCCGGAAAACCCTGCAAAGAGCCCTCGATCGCGTGTGCTCCCAGCTCGGCTTCCGCGGAAATACTCCACAAAGTATGACAACTTCTGCCTCTGCCCCACCTGAATATAATTGACCTGTTGTTTCAGATCAGTTTCTGATGAGTTCGCAAAGCGAGTAGGTGGCTCTGGTTTCCAAAGGTTGTGCAGCCCTTCTTATTCACTAAATTTACACAGCTCTGGGCAGTTCAGGTGAACTATGCTTCCCTATAGATTATCAGATATACAGCTGAGAAGCTCCAATCAATTTTCCCTTCTGAGAGCAGAGGCAAATTCAGACGTAACCTTTCTCTCGCATGAGTAATTGCATTTGAAAAATTATGATTCAAACCCAGCTGAGATCTTACTGATCTTAAAGAACACAGGAGGGTAAGTAAAAAGCACATACTTATATTTACAAAACAACAGACTCAAATATGTTATCAAAATGTAGAACAAAGACGAACACATTTGACCCTAAAGCTTCTTACCTCACTTACTACTTCCGACAGTTTTTTTGCATTCATATTTATTGGTGTGTCAAATACACTTGTGAACGCATTGTTTTTTGGATTGTGCCTAAAAAAGGAAAAGTGCAAAAGGATGTTAGGAATGTGCCAGACAGTTCAACAGAAAGGTTCTCTTTGAGCACTCAAAAACACAATACCAGCCTCTGCCCCTCTATACACAACTTTTCCCCCAGTCACAGAGATCTTAGATTGCATTCAAGTTATTATTGTATGGAGTAGGTGCCTAGAGCAAAATTAATTTTAATGATCGTCATATCAATGCTGTGTTTCTAATAACAAAAGAGAATAATAGAATAAAAAACAACTGTCATCTCTCCTTTTTCTGCTGACAAATTTGACAGGAATTGATCATTATAAAATAAAAACTTCCTAGAACAAACCAACTCCAAAATCTGCATTTTATACATTTTCCTTATGATTAGCTCAACCTTGTTAACTCTTAACCACTGATTTGGAAAGCACTGAATTTTGTGGTTGGGTTTATTTTCTTCCCACAATACTGAAATGGAACTTAATTTGATATCTTTTAATACGTTGGCCAAATGATGCACAGTGAAAAGAAATTCCCATCATTTGTGATTCACGTAAATACAAAGATATGCATGAAGGCACTGACAATACCTAATTTCACATCGCACATGGGTCAGGCTGAGTCCAAGTGGTGATCTTCTATTATACTAAAATGACTAGGTGAATTAAACCTTTGTTTTATTTTAAAAAAAAATGGAAGGAAAAAAGGAAATACACTTACGCTTGACAGTAAGGCTTTTTCTCATGGCTAACAAAGTTGTTTACTGTTAGCATCATCTTGCATACTTCACAGTGAAAACAGGCTTTATGCCACGTCTGGAAACACCACAAAAGAGAGACCAAACAGATATGATTTGTATTTCATTATTATTCTGCTAAGTTTAAAATCTCAATATTCATCCTTACCATTCATTTAATGAATTTGATGATTTTTTTCTTCAAATATACATGTGTTATTAGTTCATTTCAGTTCTGAACCCAGTTATGAGTAAAGAACTTTTGGAACCGAGAGATTTGCACAGCGTTAGAAGTGCCAATCTGTACATTTATTATAGACCAAAATGATAAAGAAAGAGAACTGACCTGATCTATACAGTTAATCTTCTCAGCAGGGTAAACCCCATAGCCACATCTAGCACACGGCTGCACATTCATCTTGAAATCCACAGAGTGAAAAATATATAGGTTTATACAAAAGGTTCAAAGAGTATGAAAGTGACTTTTTGGCCTGTGCAAAGCACACTCTAGACACTCCAGTCAAGGCCTTTTGCTGTGGTCAATGGCTCCCATTAAAGCTCTGAATTGAAGTATGTTGCTCCCTTTGCTGACCTTCTGTTTCAAAGTCAGCTGCAGGCTGGCTTTTAAAGCTGCCAGTTAGTAAGAGCGGTTATTTTGGCAACTGTGTCAGT
The DNA here is from genome assembly GCA_036630365.1 of Acanthiza pusilla. NCBI lineage: Eukaryota > Metazoa > Chordata > Aves > Passeriformes > Acanthizidae > Acanthiza > Acanthiza pusilla. The sequence continues at coordinate 8,361,470 of JAXCHO010000234.1, read as the reverse complement.
GCAGAAGGGAGGGTAGCAATATCTTTCTCTAAATAGAAGAATGAACTCACAGAAACGAATCACATCCATGTGAATGTTAGAGCCTGATCATTTCGTATTTCAGTTTTGCTGTCATAAGCTCAGGATGAAGAGAAAAGTAAACACAGCAGCAGCAACTTGCCATAGTTTCTCCTCACCCTGATGTACCACATGGAGGAATATTCTGTATTTAGGAGCAGCCTCATAGTAGAATGAGGTACCACCAGAGATACAGGCCAGAGATGGGTTTGAAGCTTCCTGACCCCTGGGTGGATGCAGAAGAGGTTCACTGCCACTGTCCCAGACAAGTCATTATTTTATCCCTTGGTGCCAGTTCAGTTTCACCTTGTATGTTATGGTCAGCAGGGCAGAGCACACTCATTTCTCGTATCTTCCTGTTTCACCAACCTGTCACTCCATCTCCAGGTGTAGGAGGACGCACAGTGAAACAGACAGAGCCTCTTGTCTCAAAGAGGTCTAAACACGGTGGGTACAAATCCAAATTTCAATCTCCTACAGGAAAAACTTCAGAAAGGAACCATTTACTTTTGAATAGAATGAACAAAGCAGCCATTTAACAGTGTTCGCCAAGAGTAGACTGGCATAGATTAGAATATAAAAAATTTTTCACCAAAAAAAATTATAAGGAATTATTATGTCTGATATTAGGATTCAAGCAAGCTATTAGTGTTGTGAAATCTGCTCTGAACAAAATAAGCCATTGTGCCAGATACAAATGGTCAGGATTCAAGATTCCCATCTCACCTAATCATAATACCTCCAGCTGCAGGGCTCCATAACCCTGGGACACAGATAAGAGTTATCCCAATCTGAGTAAAAGTCTACTTAGTCATCTGTGCATCTGCATCATCCTGTGCCTGCAGCAGTCCTGGGATATTGCTAAGCACTTTCCCTTTCTATAAATTACAAACAATTCCATCAAAATAATTCCAGTCTAAACCTTCTGGGTATGCTTAGAGAGCCTCCTATTCATCTCTCCATTGAGATATGCAGTTCTGCTTAACTTATTATTGCTGCTTTTACTGAATGCTGACAATGTACTGGCACAATGTACTGTCAGCAACTGGTGTGCTGAAAATAGAGTCTCTAATCTTAAGAGCAGTGGCACAAAGTCCAGAAAACACTCAAGGCCTTTCAAAGTAAATATCGGTATATAAACAGATGCATTTTCATTTTTTAAAAAATGTCCCCAGAACATAATTTCTTGTATTAAAATAACTGCTGAGTTACCTTGTGTTATTCTTTTTTGGATCAAGAGAGATTTATATTGACCAAGTTGCATCACAATAATATTTATCCTGCCCACACCTGTGAACCAAATTAGTTTGGAAGGTTTCCAGTTCCCTTCTCACATAGCTTTGCGTCTTGTCCTAGATTGCCATTCGGTTTATGCAACTGACCTGTTCTAGGGTCACAGTGGCCAGGCTGTCCCCTCCTTATTTAGCACTTGGCACACTACCAGCTGCTGCCTCTTTGTGTTCATCTACTCCAAGAGCCACTACATTGTATGTTTTCTAGACAGTCCTAGCTGTCTCCATGCTGTCTGAAGCCATGCTGGAGCCCTTGCCTCACACTTCAGCAAGAATAAAGGTGCATGGCCTGTTCCTATCCCTGCACAGAGAGTACATTGCTTAAGACCCTCCTGAAATGAGTTCAGAGAGGTGATGATAGCAGGACATCCCTGAATCCCACAAAAACATAAAGACTTGGCAGTTACAGAACAAATAATTCATCCAGGAGTCGTGCAAACACTGTATTTTCCAAGTTGTCCTGTTTCTCCCGAATTACAGCATGTTCAAGAGGAGAAATGTGGTGAGCCACAGCATCCTCTACAGCTAGTCTTTCCCAGCCATGCTGCTTCCCTCACATCCATTGTTCACCTTTCTGCTGGAATCGCTTGAAGATTTCCCAATTTCTGAGGATCACAGAACTGCCCTGCTGCATGGCTTGTTCTTCACCACCCTGGATTGAAGCTGAGTTGCTAATAGAAAAGGGAGTTTATTGAAAAATAAACATTGGAAGGTCTCATTACAAAGTACGTGCTGCATTTTGATCATGCAAGGAATTAAATCACAAAACCAGCGCAAGTTTGTTATCTTGACAAATCTTAGCAAGATATTTTCTCTTCAGTTAAAAGCTCATTGTGGCTTTTTTCCTCCTTTAGTAAGGCCTCATAAAGGCTTTTTGATATCAATGAAAATCTTGAAAGGCTTTACTTAACAGTTGAACCTTAATCAATGTGGTTTAAAAGTACTGTGGTTACACGTAAAGTACAAGGAGACAGTACCTTGAAAGTGCAAATTAGTAGGAAGAAACATTGTTACCTCTCCAGCCTCCTTAAATTCATTGAATTAACTGTGCAGAAAACTTGGAGCAGGTCTGCATCCTCCATCTGATTGTGAAAAAAGCACATACTAGTTACACAAAGTAACCTCTTTAGAGATATTCAAGTCAGGGTCACCTCCTCTGCCACTCCTGAACTGCAGCTGTGCCCTTCCAACACATGAAGAGCAGGAAGTCAGACACCACAAATTATGGCAACCCTATCTTCCCTCTGTTTGCAAAAAAAAACCCAAAGGTGCTGGTTCACTGCACAAACTGAGAGTGTTATCCACTGTTAAAAGCTGCCTGTAAAATTTCAAGCACTAGACCAACCTCGTTACAACCTTATCTGAACCCTGTGGTTAATTAGTAACCTGGGCTCAGGGCCTTTTCCTCATACAGCCTCTCCATGCTAATCAAATTCAGCATAGTAGCAAATCCAGCTTACAAAAATATTGAAAGAAAGCTGGAAAATATTTATCAACACCAAAATCTCCCAAGACTTGAATAAAAGCCTCTAAGGAACCACCTTCCAAACTTGTACAGTTGCTTTTTACATTTTTGCTGTTTTGGAAACCACCCAAAAACTGTTTACATTTAACGACTAAAAGGATTTATGCTTACACTTTCCCCTTGTTGTCAGTGTCAGGAAAACCTGAGAGTGTAGGGATTTTGCAAATGCTTCTAACAGAGCAAGATAAAGAGAGAAACTGAAAAAAGAACCGAGACCAAGAAGATACCACTGTTACAGAGCAGAGAAAGAACTGGTAAGGATGTGCTACAATTTAAGCTGAAAGCTTGAAGAAAAGTGTGAAAAGCAAGCACAGCATAGCCCACATGACCACCAGTGTCCAAATATGCACATTTCTTGTGTATTATAACATAAATAAGACCCAAGTTTGAAACTCGTAACATATGGTATGTGCAACAAATAATTTCTGCCTGATTACAGGGAAATCCCACCAAAACACATGCACCAGCCTGACTGAGATGCATTACTCTGTAGAATTCCATAAAATTGTGGTGTGCCAAATCACACTGCACTGTTGCCACGGCATATCAAAACCATTCATCCTTTCTTGCAAAATATATAAAAATCTAACAATGTCATTTAGGAGAGAACACCTTGTGAGTCACTCAAATTCTAAAAGTATCCCCACACCTTTCTCCCAGGTCTCACAAAACCCCATCCTTGTTTGCATAGGTGTTGTGCAGAACACAGCACACAGTTATTATTCCACACAGGTATAATTCATTTGCCTTGAGCTTTCTAGTTTGTACCTGCTAACTACCTTTGAATTTCCCAAAGGCACGCCCCATTGTCATCCGACAGCTGCTTACAGTGGTTAAACACTAATTTTCCCCAATACAAATATCTAGTCAAAGGCTTCATTTTTAATGTTTTTAAGAAGTAGAGTGAGTCTCCAGGGCAAAGGAAAGGAATGGTGATGCTATAGGTATCGCCTTGCTGGCTCTTGCCCATGTCCCATAATACGTATAGCCAGCTGTGCCACATTCTATATGAGAATTTTTTCCTTCCTGACCCTTGCCTAGGTAGCAATCATTCCATGCCTGGAAGCAAGATACATCTTTCTACTATCTTTCTAATTTTTCCCCTACTCCATACCGAAAAAAACAAGGTTTTCTGGGGGGGGAAAAAAAAAAAAAAAAAAAAAAAAAAGGAAAAGGTCTAGCACCTTATACTGCGTTAAAATTAAAATGTATTTAAGAAAGATACAAAGATACTGCAGTACACTGAGAAATTAAACTTTCTCTGTGTGAATGCCAGCAAGCAATGTGCAAAGAAAATAGAGATAGAAGTTTCACCAACAGTTTAAGTCAGAAACTCCCCATAACCAATTCCAACAGTAAACTCTTGAAAATTGGCAAGCATTATCAGACCACTTTTTTGATAGCAATACAATGACCCTTAGAACAAAGCCATTTCTAGGTCTGCTAATTTGGCAATGGCAGACAGGTGGTAATGGATAAACATTTTCATCAAGATACAGAAGCAAATAATTTCTGGATTTCCTGGGTAACACCCATACACCTCATCAGAAAAGCATATTTGGATGTTCTGAATTTCAGGTGCCATTGGTAGTCATTGCTGGTGATTACAGAGTCTCCCTCCTCTCCTCTCCTCTCCTCTTCTCTCCTCTCCTCTCCTCTCCTCTCCTCTCCTCTCCTCTCCTCTCCTCTCCTCTCCTCTCCTCTCCTCTCCTCTCCTCTCCTCTCCTCTCCTCTCCTCTCCTCTCCTCTCCTCTCCTCTCCTCTCCTCTCCTCTCCTCTCCTCTCCTCTCCTCTCCTCTCCTCTCCTCTCCTCTCCTCTCCTCTCCTCTCCTCTCCTCTCCTCTCCTCTCCTCACATCCACTACAATCTATACATTTCCAGTGTCTCTGCTGTCCATGGTGCTCCACTATGGATGTGGAAGTCATGCTGTCTCCTTGAAAAGAAGCAGCTAACAGATGGCATGAGAGGAACATAGGATTCTGTCAGTTTGATTTCCAGAAGAAAACTTTGGCTGCACATCCAGCCAGGAGCTCCAGGCACAATCCCAGGACGCAGGGAGGGGTCCCAGCAGCAGCGCACAGACACACGGCAAGAGCTGCTCCATCACACCGAGGCACTGACCTGTCGGGAAGCAAAAGGCTGTTTGTGCTACCATGCCTGTGTTTTGCGCCAATTATGAGGCAGTTACACTGAAAAATGTCCCTTTGATGTGAATCTCTTCAGGTAGTGAATGTTAAACACCACACACTGCTGGGTAGGTGTGTGATTTTGCAGGATCGGAGCCTGCATCCAGGAGTAATTAGCAAGACTGTGCCAATCTTCAGTCCATGTACTGGACTGCTGGGCCTGATGCTACGGCTACACAGTGGGATACCGTAATTAGCAGAGATGCAACACACAGAATAATTGGGAGGATAAGGAAATGCCACTGAAGTTTATATAAGGGGAAAAATTTCCTTAGATCTAGACAATCTCGTGTCACCATGAAACTTCAGGCTCTTCTTTGGCGGGGGTGTGACTGAGCACAGCTATTAAAAAGTGGTAATTTTGGTTTTGCTGTGATGTGACCGTCATTACCCAGGGAGCGGGGAGAGCCCGGGGGCGGATGGGGCCAGGGACAGGGATGGGGACAGGGAAGGGAACAGGGACAGGAGAAGGGTCAGAGACGACAGGGATGGGACAAGGGTCAGGGATGAGGACAGGGACGGGGCCAGAGACAGGGATGGGGTCAGGGATGGGGACAGGGATGGGGACAAGGATCAGGGATGAGAACAGGGACGGGGACAAGGGTCAAGGATGAGGACAGGGACAGGGGTGGGGTCAGGGATGGGGACAGGGACAGAAGAAGGGTCAGAGATGAGGACAGGGATGGGACAAGGGACAGGGATGGGGACTGGGACAGGGAGAAGGGTCAGGGATGGGGACAGGGACGGGCACAAGGGTCAGGGATGGGGACAGGGACGGGGAGAGGTCAGGGATGAGGACAGGGACAGGGAGAAAGGTCAGAGATGAGGATGAGGACAGGGACAGGGACAAGGGTCAGAGATGAGGACAGCGACAGGGAGAAAGGTCAGAGATGAGGATGAGGACAGGGAGAAGGGTCAGAGATGAGCATGGGGACAGGGATGGGGTCAGGGATGGGGACAGGGACAGGGACAAGGGCCAGAGATGAGGATGGGGATGCGCCAGGGGAGCCCGCCCCGCCCCGGCCCCGCCCCGGGGCAGCGCCCGCCGCTTTCGCTTTAGGTTTCGCTCTAAGTTTCACTTTCGCTCCCGGCCGGACCAGCACCAAGGCAAGCCCCGGGCCCTTCCCAGCCCTCCCCCTGCTGCTTTCCCCCCCTGCCGCCCTCCCGGCCCCCCGGCCCGCTGTCCGCCCTGGGGATAAGCATTCCTGGCCGCGGAGCCCTTCCCGGGGCAGCCCCGCGCTGCTCCGGGCCCTGCCCGCCGCGGCCTGCGCGCTTCGCTTCCTGCTCGGGTTCTGTGTGCCAGAACGCGGTGTGCACCCAGCTTGGGAGCTGCTGCCCTCGGGGAGCTCCCAAAGCTCAGCCAGCAGCCCTTTCCCGAGCAGGAGTGCAGCCATGGAGCCACTGGTGGCCTCCGAGCTGCCGCTGCTGCTGCTAATGCTGCCAGGTCTCCGCGGTGGGTTTCGATGTAAACGCGTGCTCTTGTCAGTAAATGGGTGATAAGAGCAAATTTAATCTGCCTAACTATGGGGAAGGGGCGGGAGTCGCTGCTGATTTCCTGATGGAAATGTGGAGCCAGGGACACGGTGTTGCGGTGAGTCCCACCCTGAGCGAAGGTCCTGCGCCTGCCCTGCGCTTCTCCCCGTGCGGAGCTGGCGCTGAGCATTGTGCTTCCAGATTCCCTTCTTCTTCTAGTTTCCCAACACCTTAATGACCTAGATTGAATTAAAAGCACCCATAGAAGATACACAGGGCTTTTTCACTTACACACATTTGACCGTGTGTATGAAAATGGAAGCACAGGAGCTCTCCGGGTGTTTTAGTACTGGATAGAACTGCAGATACAAATAGTTTGATGTTAGTTGCCCTTGCTTTCATCCCAAGATACTTCTTTCTGGACCATGAAAAAAAATTCTGGGAATTACTCATGTGATGTGGCAACATAGACACATGGTGTGATTGTTGGGACTGCCCTGTGCAGGGCCAGGAGTTGGACTTTGATGATCTTAGTGGGTCCCTTCCAACTCAGAATATTCCTTGATTCAATTCTGTGATTCTATTCTATGATTCTGTGATCATTCACCATAAAATTATTTTTAGTTTTGCTCTACTCTACTTTTTGAGTGTGGTATTCGACAAGTTCCTTTTGGTAACTGCCACAAGATAATAGAGATGGCTGAACTTGTGCAATGCCATGTCAATTCAGGACCAGAAATATGTAGCCACTGTTTCTTGACGAAGCATTATACAATAAAACTGACTAAAAACCTGACGTGTATCTTCTATAAACCACACGATAAACAGACTGGTTTGTGGAATGATATCTAAACTGTGAGCTGTCACTGAGGGAAACTTACATTCTTGTATTTTTGTTGGTAGATGTCGGAGGATCAGCATCTCTCTGCTGGAGAGGGAGGTGATGAAGATGGCTATGATGCAGTTGATGCAAGGCCAGACAGAAGCAGCAGGTTCTCACTTTTTGGAAAGTAAGTTACTACTTGTACTCCTGCTCTTCTTGTTGTATCTGCTGCCATGCTACCCTTTTAATCATGGAAACATAAAAAGGCTTGATTTGGTGTTCACTTTGCCATATCTACAATGTTACAGATGGTCCGGATAGAAAGGTGGTTGATGTTGTGTGAATTTAATGTATCTGGTCTGTACCTTAAAGCATTTCTTTATAGTATCTACCTATAGGGAAACCCATAATATCTCCCATAAGTTTTATTTGGCAGCTAAGAGATCACCAAGTTCATTTAGCATCAATTACAGTCCCACATCTTAAACATTGGCCTTTGGTGGAGATGGGAATTAAATATGCCATTAATTATCTATTTCACTGCACTCAGCTCAGCTAATCTCCAGCATCACTGGAATCCCCTGCTGACTATCTAAGTTCATTTAAAGCCTGGATGTGCCATCTAGGTTGTAGCACAGAGAAGCCTCACCAAGTCTAGAGATGTAACCCCTCACAGAATACATTAAAAACCTTTCATTTTAAAGCATAGTAGTCTCTCTGAAGCATAAGCTTACTGCCATTAAATCAGTGGGAAGCAAAAACTATTTACTGCTTGTCTGTACTCCTGAAAACACTGGATAAATGTGATTGGAAATGCAAACGATGAAAAATGAACATGCAAAGTTTATAAATACTGCTGAGTATCAGCAAATGGCTACTTCACGTTGGATTTAGTGAGATTTTGTATGAGGTATTTAATACAAAGGCCAATGCACTTACAGAAAGCTTTTTTTTTTTACTATTGGACATTTACATTAAAGTGGACAGTATAATTCAGAGAAAGTGCATGGCTAATATACTTTTATTTTTGCTGTTTATGAGTTTAATAGGGGTAACAAATTGGTGAGAGAAGTGAAGATGCTTTAGTCTTAGAAGACTTTTGATGTGCTCTTAAGCAAATCACTGCACTTTCTCTGTCTCATTTTATCATTCCTCAAATATATTTTGTGAGGTGTATGTGTATTATTAATTTTAACAAATAGACAAATGTAACATTTGTTTCTAAATCTTGTCAAATATTTTTCAAACATGTCTTTTCAACTTTATAAAATGTGTGTCTTGATACTTTATTTGGTCTTCTTTATAAGAGGTGATATGCTAATACTATTATTAAATTATGCAACTCTAAGTTAATAATTTCTGAAGAAAAGGCAATAATCAGCATTTCTATGATTTTCTTCTGTAAGAACTTTTTCAAATAATTTGGCTATTCATTGCTTTGAGGCATTCATCTTTTGGGAGCTCCTTGAAGATGCAATTTTCAACATTTTCCTTTAGAACTAAAAAATTGCTCAGATGAAATATGAGGTAATTGAGAGATTCAACTTAGATTTTGTAGAAAAAATATGTTTGAGAAATATGACAGAGTTTCTTGAAGAAAGTGGTGATTGCTTAAAGAGGAATGAGGTGCCGGGCAATTAAGGTCTTAAAAAAACAAGCATGGAGAGGTCTTTGTCTTACAGAAACTAAAAGTCTTTGACCTGAAGGAAGATAGGAGATGAATGTGAGAGGATAAAGGAAGATGGGATATGATCCAAAATTGTGATTGTAACGAAGGAGAAAGTGAAGAGGGAATGATCATTCTTTGTGCCTCAAAGGAAATCTAGGAGACACCCAATGAATAGTTGGTGCAGTAGGTTTAAAACAAGTGTTAAATGTAATATTAACAGAGTGCAGAATGTCACTGCAGAACATAAAGCCAGGGGATGTGAGGATGTCAAGATTTTAAATAAGTTTAGAAGAGTATTTCTATGTACTTGTGGAAGAAAAGTCCAGTGGGAATATTGATGTTTGGTGAAGTTGTTCCTAAGTCAGGTCTCTGTGAGAATATATTCAGTATCCAATTTATTTTCTTCAGACACATTTCTAGTCAGTACCAGACACCAGGTTATATGTACTTTTACTTGAACCATTGTGGCTCTGTGTCTTGATTGCCAAAGCTTCATTTTGGCAACATGAAGTAATATCTCTAAAACAAGACGCCTAGAAAGCTTTAGAATGACTACAATTTTATTGTCCCTGGGTTTTCTTTTGTTATATCAACCCAGTCTTTACCACCTGTGGAGTACTTTCAGTGAAATTCTTCACTGCATTTTACGTACTATTGCGTAAAATATGTAAGTTCAATAGGAAAACAAGTAACTTTTGATGTTAAATAAGCACATTAACTTAAATTTGAGAGAACAGAGCAGTGAGAAGCTAAATTCAAAGCTGTGCAGAAAGACCAGCTGTTTCCAATAGCTTCACAGCTTCAATTTGCCACTCTCTGACTGTGACTGGAGATCTGTCTTGTAAGAGCAGTAACCAGAAATAAATCAAAATCTTACTCATCCCAGCATATTTCTCCCTGAGAAATCTGTGAGGCTCAGGGCCACGAGGATCAGGAGGCCACAAGGCTCAGGAGGCCACAAGGCTCAGAACCAGCCAGGATGAACAGATTCTTCTGACAGCTCAGCATTTTAGGGGAATTACCTTCTATGTATTTCCTTCTCATTGGAAAAGTGCTAATACTTAGTTAATGTTGGTGAGAAAAAATTGTTGGGTGGGGAAAAGAGTTGGAAGAAGTTCTGGAGTGAATCTGCCAGCAGTGTTTGACTCTGGATTTTATTTAGCCACTAGATGGCAGAAAGGTATTAATTTTGTGTACTGCGGAAAGGACAAAATTGGGCTGTGTTGCAGTAGAGCAAAAAGTTATGTTTCAGAAAGCAAAATTATCAGGATACAGTCTGGCAGTGCTGTGCACAACGAAAGTTTAAAACATGGTTAAACAAAGATTAAGTGAAGGATTTCAATTATGTATTTTATTTTTTTTTATTTGATACTTGGTCACTAATAGAATTTTTCCTGTATAAATTTTTCTTTTCTATGCCGTGTGTGCTCCTTTTACACTTTCAAGGTTTTAAATATAGTCTTGCTTCTCCACAGGATGATTTAATGTATTCATTTGGTGTCTTTTGTGTTTTATTGGGGGCCTCCACTAGGGAAATTGATAGCAGCAAACACATTTTAGCTTCCAGGAAAGCTAATGAGACATGAAATGGAATAAAATTGCAGTTCCACTATGTTAAGTAGAGCTAAGATTTCTCTTAATCCTAATTAAAGTTGGTTTTTTTGGAAAAGCTGTATCCAAAAATTCCCAAGGTTTGGTAGACTTGCACTTCCTCTGTCAAAAATCCTGACTGCTCATGGGCTTCAGTGAAGAAACCTAATGCAGAAGAGGGTGATTGTTAGCAGTATCTAGGTACCAGTTTTATCCTAATTTAATTGTACAGAACCATTTGTCTTCTGGTTACTTTTATCTGCTTCAACCCTACAGTCTTGTTTTACAGCCAATATTCCCCTCCTCTTCTGGAAACAGAAAACACAATTTAAATATATATTTTAAAATTCTTACGAATGCTTACTTACAATTGAAAGTGTGTGATTCTCTAGTGCCCTTAATGCAGGCACGTGAAATAAATGTTAAGACAATCCCACTGAGGAATTTGAGAGGCTTGTAGGGAGTGCAAACATATAGTCACCAAGAGTATTTCAGCTGTTTAACACTGTAAAACCAAAATATCTCTAAGATATTTATTTTTGTCAAGTCACACCACTATAAAGTTTGAGATTTTCAATTAATTTGAAAGTTTCCTGGACAGCGTGCATCTCACCTTCTGTAGTTCAATGGTTGTGATAGTTATATTGTTAAGATATCTACCAGGTTTGTTAGTTAGTATTTAGGTGCAAAAGATTCATGGATATGTACCTTTCCTTTTCATGTGTGCAGTGTTTAATTGGGTTACAGGACATAAAAGTGGGGAAGCACAGATGTTACCAAAAGTTGTCTATTTTAGCTTCATGACCCTTGTCTCAGTATAGCCATATTTCTCAAATGGCCTTGTGCTTCAAAGAATAAATACTCATTTTTGAGATTCATCTTCAGCTGAACCTCAGGTTTGTAGTTTTAACAGGTGTGGAAAGTTGTCTTTGTTTCAGCTCTGCTTTTCTGTTGTTCCTCTGTCTTTTGGGGAGAGGTGGAATTTTCCACCATTTTTTCATCCACTTTTCACATTCATTCTGAGTTGGAAGGGGCCCACAAGGATCATCGAGTTCAGCTCATAACTGGTCTGTATGGGGATTACCAACATCTTATTTTATATTGATTTGTAAAAGAAGCTGCTTTTCAGGTAGAACTTTTATTAAGAATAGCTTCACAGTGATGCAGATGCGTATGCGTTCCAGAGTTGTCCATTCTGTTACTGGTTTTTCAGTGCCAGAATATTACAGGCCTTTCAAAGTAAATATTGCTAAGAAAAGTATCTCTTTTATCCCTAGATAAACTAAAAATAGCAAGCTACTTTAAAGGAAATAAGAGCTGATGAATCGTTATCTGAAGTTATGCTCTGGGCTGCAGCTCAGACATCTCAGCTAACCTGTTTCAGCCTCATGTTTCCTTTGTGTCTCTAAGGAAGTCACTGTGTGCCTTAGTAGGTCCTATTAATGGGTGATGATTTTCCCTTTTACTGTCACAGCTCCAAAATCTTAATTTTGTTTGGAGTTTGTTTGTTCTGCTTAGCACAAGGTAAATATCAATTGTTTATGTTCGCCCCAAAGTGCCAAACATAAAATTTCAGAAGCAATCTGTAGTCTGGTAAAGTTCCTACAAAGACAATAAATAGATTGTAACGTGGAACAACAGGGATATTTCATTTTTATTGCTCTTTTATGAGTTGGGGGGGGGGGCTGTTAGGGTTTGGGGTTTTTTAATGTTTTTGTTAAAGCAATTTTTGTTAGATCTGGAGCTCAACTTCTGGAGAGCACTGCAGGAGTATTTAACAATGAGTGGAAACTGCTGCCAGTGCTTGTACTTTCCCTTGGATGCTTACTGGATGTACCATACAGGAAAAACCCAAGTATCTTGAAATAATATCAAGTCTGTATTATAAGAACTCATTAATTCACAGTCAATATTTGTTTCCAGTCTCCTTAGAGACTTTATATTATAAAGCACAGCAAACACTGGGTTATCCAGGAACTGTATCTGCAGTAATCACTGTCAAGCATCCTAATTACTTTTTAGTGTAGTAGTTTATTTCCTTCATTGCAACAAGTTCTGGGCTGTATCATGCAGAGTTTGGAGCACAGCTGTTATGTAATGTCACGCTTAAGCTTTCAAAGCAATCCAAACAAATTTAAGCGGAATTTAGAATAAACCAAAACTGTTTGAGGTGAAATATGTAGGAAATAGTTCTATTAATTAAAGCACAGAGAGGTTTTGTAAACTCTGCATGTTAATTTGCATTATTTTGCTAGAAACATCCATTGTGTAAATATTGTGGCAATGGTGGATCAGGCTTTGACAGAAGGAGGAAGGACGCATCACGAAGTGAAGTCTGCTGTCCCACCTCCATCTCAAAATCCATTTTCCTGTACCCTTACATGGGACCAGGGATAGAATGAGTGATGGGAGCGTGTTTTCCGCGTGTCAGCAAAGGTAGATCAGGCCTGCATGACCTCAGCTCGCAGGGTGATGGCTCCGGGGGTTTGAATAGCCCCAGAGAAAAGTCCAGCGTGACCCACTGCTGACACAGGCGAATGTTGGGGCCTGAGCACACAGAGCATCCTGTTACTCTCTGCGATGGAACCCTGAGCATGGTGGGCTCCTAGAATTAGCAGAGAAGACCAGACTTGCTCCTGAGGACAAGCTGAAGCTGTTTTCAGATGCAGTGTGGCGTACCCTTTGATGATGAGCCAAGGTACTGTAGAATGCTATTCACCTCCTTCCTTCTCTGCCACCTGTTTGGAAAAATCATGAGTTTATACCCTAAAACAGTTTCAATGGTTATTGCAAGCTAATTGTGGCTCCACTGGCATTTTGCAATTGCTAATCCTTGCCAGAGTGTTCTCTGAGAATTAGTGTTTGGAGGGCTTGCTATGTTTTGAGTCATTTTCCAAGCAATCTATATGTACCTCTTAATTTCTCTTAGTACCTATGAAAGGTAAAAAAAAAGCTTCATCCTTTTGTTGCATATAATTGTCAGTTGCCTATGTACATTTTACTACCCAGGGTATGATCGTGCAAGATTTCAATTTCCAGAACACCCATGGAAGGTATGGATGTGCAGGTTTTCTAGAAGTGAGCAGAAAGCCATTCAGCAAGCAAAATTCTTTATTTGTAAAAATTTACCTTTTGAATGTTATTTGTTGCTATTATGTTGCATACAGTATTGTGAGGCCTGCATGGCAGATATCATGCAGCTAATTGGAAAGCTGAATCTCAATTACAAAGTGATGATTGAGAGTTTAGAACTCTGTTTTGCAGGCTTTACACCACAAAATTGTCATGTGGGTTGTAAATGATCCTTAAAATTTTAAGTGCACAAAGGCTAGGCTGCTGCTACCTCTTTTTTCTTTTTTTTTTTAATTTACTTCTGTGGTTTTTTAACTGTTGTGAAATTTGGACAGTATTAGAGATAAGTCTCTGCTGAAACTTTTTTGTCATAAGTGCAGCTGGCTTAGTCCCAATGCACTTGGTGGGCTTCATTTGTATATGATACATTAAATTGAAGTCATGGTTTTGATTTGAGTTAGTTAAGGCCATCACTAACATATAGTTAAAAAAGAAGGCATATTTAGATGTAACTATCAGAACTCCAAAAAGTATGCCAGAAGTTGTAGTCTGAAGCTTGTTCTTTCAAACAGCTCAACTCTTCCATTTCACAGTGACTTTTCAACTCTTTTATTACACAGTGAGTTTTCAGTTGTCTTGGACAGAATTTCTCAGTTTTCCAGGTTCACAGGGAAGATTCTCTCTCCTAATTGGAGATGGATCTGAAACTAAAATGGAACAAAAAACTGCAAGAGTAGTTCAGGGTCTGAAGAATGTCTTATGATGAGGTATTTAAAATATATTTAATTTAAATTGACATTAGATAGTTACATGCAGGCATTAGCAGCTTTCTCTTTTCAGGAAAACTAATGTGCAGTAATCAAAGATAGAAATTTGTTTCTGGACTGAGATCTATTGTAGACCTCCAAAGTGCACAGTAAGGATGCCTCTGTTTCATGCATTTTCTTTCCAGAAGGCACCTGTCGTTAAGCTGATCCACACACTCTGAGCATAAACATTGCACAGATGTACAAAATAGTGAATTTAAAAATTATTCTCTACTGGACAGAGTCACAGAATCCCAGAGTGGGTCGGGTTGGAAGGCACCACAGGGGCTCCTCTGGTCCAAGCTCCCTGCTCCCTGCTCAAGCAGGGTCATCCCAGAGCTCATGGCACAGGGTTGCCACTGAGATTGGCTCAGTTGGTTACAGGATGGGGCATCAGTTTCTGCACTGCCATGCCCCTGGAAAGAAGCCATGTGACCTGCAATTGCTTTATGAAATAAGTTTGTTTAGGCTTCATTTTGAAATGGAACAGGGAAGAACAAGAAATACGGAGTTACTCCACCAAAGTTACTCAACAGCAGAAGCACAGTTCATTATGGTTTGTTTAATACCTTTCATCAAGTTAATTGGGCAAAGCATAGCTAGCATATGGTCTTAATAAATATTTTTTTTTGTGCTGTACTCTTGGATGCGATACTAGGAAACTTTAGCAAATGCCAAGATTTCTTTAAATAAATTGGAGTTTTATTTTGCAGATTTTCTGTGAAATCTGTATCAGCACTGCAACATATATTATACAAAGAACAAAAGTATGTTTTTGGTATGATACTGGTTTTTTGGATGAATGAACTCAGTCCTATCTTGGAAAGAATTTTTTAATGATAGCTTAGGTCCTTCCCAGCTCTAGTATTATCTTGGTAAATTCAAGGAAATAATCTCATTGTTTACCTAACTCCTTTATTTCCAGACTGCTACAGCAATATTTTCTGTTCAAAATTACTGTGTTTACAATTATTTGAATGGCCTGGGACAGGGCTTTCCAAAGGAATAAGAGGTACTGTCCCAATAGCTTCCTAACTTCAGGTTCATTCAAGGAAAAGGCTTTGCCTCTGTTGGCTTTTAAACTGTCTCTGTTTGGTCAGCTGAAAATCTGATTCCAAAGAAGCCCTCAAGAATTAACTGTCAGTTCAAAAAGAAACTGAAGGCTAATTAATCCCATTGGCCCTGTTCTTGAGAACATTTATAGTCATTATTTTATTGCCTGAGCAGTCCTGTTGCTCCCAGGAGGAAAGGGGAGTGTGTTCATCAGGGGCTGTGATGTTCCAGGAAGCACATTGGCCATTTCCCTTCATTCCACCCATTCCCAAAATATCACTTTTAAAGTTTAGGCATTTCAGCAGACCAATGTATAATATTCAAGGGCAGAACTGACTTTACATGTCACTGATAAGTATGAACTTCAGACTTCGGTATTATCAGTTCAGCATGTTTCACTGCAGTTTTAAATTTCTTCAATAGGTGGACAAAGATCATGAGAGGGAACAGAAATCTAGGACCTAGATTTGGGGTTTTGTGTGTGTGTATGTTTGTGTGATATTGTGTTGTTTATGTTTGCTGTTCTACATTGCAGCTGTCAGTTTTCATGCCTTTTGTGTAAGGCACCTGCTTGCCATGGTAAGCAATATAGGTGAAATAATCCTTAGGTGTTTTTGGGAAACTTTTATATGCAGTTTTGTAGGACCACTTTTCTTTGCTCTGCTAAATGAAAACTTTCTATTGTCTGGAAAATATCCTGACTTTAACATTAGAAATTTTTTCAATTTCCTTTTGACATCTATGTGGAATATATTTTAAAATAATCTTCTAAGGACTGGTTATTTTGTTGGTGTTCATCTGTCAGAGTCATCTGTCATTTGCTAACATTTGCTAATAGGGAAATTGAAAATATGCAATGCTTACTTGAACTTCCTCCTATACAATTAGTATTGCCCCTTTTTCCTCAGGAGACTTTTGTTTCAGCTGTTAAATTTGGGGGTTTTTTTAGTTTCTCTATTGGCACGTAATTTGCAAGCCTGAGTGCACCTTCAAATGCACTATAATGCAGTTTTAATATCTGTCCTAGACCTTGTGGTTTAGTCTTTATCCCATATAATTTATGCTTTCTGATTTTTAACAGTAAAGGAATATTCATTTTTATAAAAGACAGTTCAAGTAGTGACACATTCTTCTTGTCTAGAAATGTTGCTACTCTGCCAACCTGAGGCAATATTAATGGAAGGAAGCAACTGAATAATCTATTATTTGCATGCAGCTCTCCATCTGTGTGACACTACCAAAATGGATTTGACAAAAAAAATAGTCTGGCTTAGAGAACTTAAGATCTAAAAAGCTCTAGTCAGGTTTAACAAGTGTCTTTTGCTTGTTATTGCCAATAGGTTTCCAGATTAAAAAAAAATTGAAGTAGGGAGAGTGTACAGTAATTATAGGTGTGGTAAATACAGTGAAATTAGACTGGGTATAAGTATTAAAGCTGGACAAAAGTATTAAGGCTGCTAGTTTGAAGTTTGAATTGATCATCAGAAAGCATCAGACATACGAATTATGGAGACCACATTAGACCACTAATTATTGAGGCTAAGGTAGAAACAGAGAAAAAAACATTGAACATTGTTTTGTCTAATTTATAAATCCTGTTTCCTGATCAATTTTTTTTGAAGAATAACTCTAAATTGGTCTCCAACACACTCAGTTTTACTGCTCATAGCTTTGTGATGCCTTGTGAATTCAAGCACAGTCTTCGCATTTTCATTGTGTTCTGTCTATGCTTTAGCTATCTTTTTAAATAAGAAGTCCAATCCAGGATTTTTCCCCAGGAGTGCAAACAGCACTTGTGATGAGCAATAGTCACAAACATAATTTATACTGTGCATGCAACAATGGAGGGAGTGGGGTTTTTTAGACTGAAAGAGCAACATAGTGCCACAGAAACTGCGTAAAAATAAATCAGCTATGTAGGCTATGTAAGTTTCTTTAGAGGCCTTAAAACGAATGCATTGTCCCATGCACTTACTCCACAATATTGAAACTTAATGGGGGACTTACTCAAATGAGGCCTGTGAAGAGGTCCCCAAATGTAAAAGTCCCAAGGGAAACATCTCAGTTGTTTGTAATAGAATAAAGAGCATTGCAGTTTTAAGACTCATTGCATCCCACAACAATTAAGTGTATGAAAGTTCTGCTGGGTGTCAATAGATTACATGAAAATAGTTCTACTGTGGACTTGCTTACTCCCTTAAATTGAGTAGTATCAGAATTGTAGAGGGTTTTTTTAAATCTGCTTACATTTTTCAATACAACAACAAAAGGCCCTAACTTTCTTAGGAGGAGGAGAAGGGGACTATAGCTTGTTTTTAAAACCTTGATATCTCTCTGTAATACCGTTTTTGGAGTTTATTTTGAACAACTCTCCCTGGAAAAGAGCAATCACTTAGATGGCCAGGCAGAGGATTAGATGAATATTAGATGAATAAAGACAACACGTAAGGAAACCTTTGTCCTGCACGCGGATTCTTAATATGTTGGTGTGTCATACTAATGTATGGTAGCAAAAGGAACTGAGGAAGGTGCCAGTAGAAAGGAAGCCAAAGGAGAGAAAACCTCAGTTGCTAAGAGACACTGCTTTATTTTTTCTAAATAATCTTTAGGTGTGGTTAAAAGTTGCCAGTGATATTTTTATCCTTCAATCTTGAGTCATATTGAAACAATAATTTACTCAAAAGTATTAAAGAAGGTTTATTGTGATAAGTAGAAGTCCTTCAGATGATAAAGTCCACAACTCATGCAAGTGATCTAGCTCCATTTACTTTGACAGAATTTTAGCCACTCATACTGATAAAAAAAATGTACTATTGCTATTTAAAAGTTCAGTAACAAAATTATAAATTGCATGGATAGCTTTAGTTTTTATTTGAAAAGTGAGGAGTTGATAATAACAATTTCTTCAGGGTTTGTACAGACTGAGTCTAGACTAGATGAAATCACATTCCCAAATATGCTGCTGTCAAGCCTAAGGTCTGGATTTAGAGACACAGTGAGGGTGAAAATGTGCAAAGTGAACGAGAGTGCCAGAGTGGAGTTTTGGTTTTGCTGAACTCTTGACCAAATGGAGAGAACATGAAATATGTGACAGTACTAATGGGAAGAATATTTCTGTGTAAGGGAAGGATCAGTGACCACTAATGGAGTGAAGAGTAATGGCACAGTTGTAATTAAGACCTGAAGAATGTGTAAACAGTCATGAAATTCAACTTTCTATTTAGTCCAGGCAAGTCTGAATCCCAAAAGAGGGAAATTGAAGACAATAGATGTCAGAGAAGGAGAATGAAATATAGCGGAGGGCACATAGTTCAAAACATTTTATAATAGCATATAACTAACCTGTAGAAACCCATTTGGAAAGTGGAGTGATTAGAAAGCTTAGTAAGAACAGCAGTAAACATATATATCAACAGGTGTCTAGTTCAAGGTTTAGAAAATAAAGATTTAGGCTTTCAATCATAAGCCAGCCTGTCACTGACAAGGCGTTTCCCTTAAGGACTGATTATTCCATATTTATAACTTTATTAGTTATCGTTACAAGGTCTGATTTAGCTTGTTGCAGCTGAAGAGTTGGACGTTATGCTGTCAGTTTAGTCCAGTTAGGCAATTCCCATATTGTGCTATGTTGGCACGGGAATCAGAATCTTCAAAAAAGAATTTCTGTCTGGACTGCAGGCCCTGGCTAAGTATAATCCACAACCTTTGCTTCCTTATTCATTCAATTGGGACTGATGCCAACAGATTTCTGGAACTTTTTATTGTCTGCCAGTAAAGAAGTGATAGGCGTAACCATGCTGTGGTTTTTTAGTATCTCATTAAACATGTTCAGCTTGGGACAAATCATTAGAATAAAAAACCATTGTATCCTCTATAAAAGAAGGGGGAAATGTGCTGCCAAGGCTCATCTGTGACATTTGCCATTGACTGGCGTAGAGCTCCTGGCTGCTTTTGAGAATTCCAGCAGCAGGAATTGCATCTCTTAAACTCACGAGTATTTCTGCATGAATGAGTGCAAACTATTGAACTTGGGAATGAAGTGGTTTCAGGGAAGTCTCATGGCCACGTTGTTGTGCCACTTAACCCCTGGTGCTATTTTCAGTGAGGCTTTTTGTGGGGTAACGTGGCTGCCTGATTTCTGGGCTAGAGTCAGATCACTGGCAGCATTTTGGGAGAGCAGACAGTGCAAACATGACATTGCTCAAATGGGTCTGTCCTGAGTGTTCACAGCTGTTCATGGGTTGGACATAAACAGAAATGTGTGACCTTGAAAATACCATATTGTCTGTTGGTAATACAGCTTTTTCAGGAAATCACTGAAGCCAGATAAATCTGTAGAAACTTGAATCTGTGGACTGAGGAAATGCCTCTTCATGGACCTGAGTGGTTATTTGTTGTTGTGAAGTTTCTTTTTCTCTCTTTGACAAAGAGCTGTCTGGTGATGGAGGACCAGGGGGAATATTAGGTTAAAATAAGAATCTGAGATCTCTTTGAAAGTCAAATGTAATATTAACATCATACAGCTCTGAATAATTCTTTAAAATGGCTAAAATCTTTTCTTGAGGCAAAGCATATTTAATTGTTGCTTCCAGAGCCCTCGAGAAGCATATACAAGGAGAATACAAATACTTGCAATTTGTCAGAAAAAAACCCTGTATTTCCAGAGTATCAGACAAAATTCTCAAGTAGATATGATTCAATATCTTGTTTTTTGGTCTCTAAGGGAAGTCTAAAAGAGGACATGGTATTAAGATGGTCACATGTAAAAAGAGTATAATGAAAGCCTGCCAGGTGCATCTATTTAATTTGGCCCTTTATAATAGAATATGACAACTCTCAAAGATGAGAAGAAGCTGTTTTAAAATTGAATTGCTGTAGCATTTATACATGATGAATCATTTAAAGAAGGTTTATTATAGATTCCAATTAGTCTTGTCCTTTAGTAATAAAAAAGAGGACACTTAAAGCTAAAAGACAACCATTGTTAAATCAGGCAGGTAAGAAAATAGATTACCTAAACAACATTTAATCAATTCATAGCAATCTCATGTCTAAAAGCTATTATTGAAGCAAATAGCTTAATAATTCTTTAGGAAGATGTCAGAATGAGAATAGTGAAAGTAATTAAATTAATTGAGATTATAGGAAAAACCTGATTTTGTTATAACCAAACTGTATTGTGCAGTTCTTTGTGGTGTGCAGGTAGGTTATGTTTTGCTCAGATATCAGCAATAAATACGATTGGAAGCTGGATGCTGGAACAAATAAGAGAAACTATCTACTGCTTAGTCTAAATCTTCACAGAATTTAGGGATGATGGTGATTCAGGAAACAAATCTCATCACATCTGAGTAAAATGCATATCTCCATGTTCCTGGAATAGTTATTAAGGGAAATCTGTCTGTTCTTTCATTAATTACTTCTAGTAAAAGTAAAATATGTCCAGAAGCAATTTGCAAAAGGGTACTGCCAGTCTGACTTCATTTAGGCCGTTTGTTTTATCTCTGGGTCAGGATCTGTGTGTCCTACTCAGTTATTTTACCTTGTCAGAATCCAACCACACACAATAATAACTTCATGGAAATCACAAGATCTTTATGCCTCAATCCAAAATGTGAAGGAAGAAAACAAACATGAGAGAAGGAAATACGTTGGGCAGGGCTCCACGGATGGTTGGAATTACGATAAATAGGCCGTGCATGTGACTGGTCACTAACAATAATTTCATTTGGTTCACCTAGAAAAAAGAAGAATGGAGAAGAAGAACAGCCAAAGCCCTCTCTCAGTAATCAATACCGAATTGTTACACCCACATTC
This sequence comes from Acanthiza pusilla, assembly GCA_036630365.1. Classification (NCBI taxonomy): domain Eukaryota; kingdom Metazoa; phylum Chordata; class Aves; order Passeriformes; family Acanthizidae; genus Acanthiza; species Acanthiza pusilla. The sequence goes on along the minus strand of JAXCHO010000234.1, from coordinate 8,340,107 downwards.
CAGTATAATATGGATTACAAGAAAGTTGGCAAATGTATTATTATAAACAACAAAAATTTTGAAGACAAAACAGGTAATGTTCTTCCTTTGATGATACTCATTACAGACCATAGAATTTTTATACTTTCTTTAATCAATAAGCATTTTATTTTTAGGAATGGAATTTTAATGATTGTATTTATCCTTTTTGATAAATAGTTGTTACTAAAACTTTTCCTGTTCTCTAATACTTAAGTTAGAATGGCTCTTTCCCACATCTTTTCAGTATATGTCTCAAAGACCATGTCTCCTTGCTGTACCAACTTCAAACTAAACCTTTGTTCCAGAGTTTAAAACCACGTTGTTAAAATTTGAACTTTGGCATCTGCAACCCATGTTATAAATTCTCTGTCCCTGCGCCACAGCTATGAGCTACAAAAGGTAATAGCTGTAGCTGTGCTCTGTTCACACTCCTGCATTTAACTTTTCAGACCACATACAGTTTCAAAGCAGACACACACTTGTGTTATAATCAACTTTGTAGGATTTTTTCCTATACACTTTTCAAACACACTAAGTTGTTTTCCCCAAAGATTGTGTATCAGTTCCTTTTACTTGGTATAATAGGGACACTTTTCACCAGGTTTTCCGTGGGGTGCTTTGTGCCTGTTTGCCCTGCATAACCAAAAGGAGATGAATCATCCATCCTTAGAGGTCCTATGTTGAAAGGTGCTGGAGGCATGCCAGCATTTTTCAGGATAAGATATGTGTTAACACTGGACATTGCATTATTTTTAAAATCTCACGATTTGTTCTTAGGGCTGCTAGAGGATTGTTTTAAAAACATATCACCGAGACTTTGTTCAAGTTTATCAATTATAACCTTCAAAATTTACCTTTGAACATGTGATCCATTTTGAGTTGTGTAATGTGCAGTCAGCCATGCTCTTTGTTTTCCGGCAGGAATGGGCACACGCAATGGCACCGATAAAGATGCTGGAGATCTCGCCAAGAGTTTTAGAAACTTAGGGTTTGAGGTTTATACATACAATGACCGGAGCCGGGATGATATGGAGAAATTACTGAAGCAAGGTAAAAGTTTAGGATCATACAATAATTTAGAATGGGACAGACCTCTGGAAGTCACTGAATCTGCTCCCTGCTCAAAGCAGGTTAGAGCAGATTGCTTAGGCCCTACGCATACAATTTTCTATATGGAAGGATTTGATTTCTGAATAGACTGGGCTTAATTCCCCACCTCATTCCCCAACATCATTTCAGAAATGCACAGTGTCCTTGTGAAGAAGCACTTGTCCTGTGTGTTAGGTGAAGAGCCTTGTCACATTAGCTAAGGAGTTCAGCCTGTTGGTTCCAGTGGGCTGAACTCAGGGTCAAGAGAAGGACACATCCATGTACTCAAGGTACTCATCATCAAAAAGTGATCCACTCCTTCTTATGCCTGGCGGTAGAGGCCCAGTGTATATGTAGCCTCAAAAAAATGTGTTTGCTAAATATAATTTCCATTTTAAATGTCTGTGCCTTTTGACTAAGAAGTATTTCGCTTGCAGCTGCCGAGGAGAACCACAGTGATGCTGCTTGTTTTGCCTGCATCCTCCTGAGCCATGGGGAAGAAGGGCTCATCTACGGCACAGACGGACCCATGGCTATCAAGAGTCTGACTGCACTGTTCAGAGGAGACAAGTGTAAAAGCCTTATAGGCAAGCCCAAACTGTTTTTCATTCAGGTAATAGCCCTAAGGTAAATATAGTATCCTACTACTGCAGTGGGGACAACATGCTCTGCTGGTTGTCTGCTCTAGAAAAAATGTGTCGTTTGACTTACTGAATGTTGGTGGAGGTTTACTGAAAAAATGTGTTGACAGAATTTGTCTATGGGTAAAATGTTTGTTTTTAAAAGGTAATTCTTATACAAGATTCACGGGTATAAAGAATATTATAACTAATTTTGCCCATGGTTTCTCTTGGTAATATGTGGACTTCAAAGCAAAATATAAGCTCCCTTTTGTGCAGACAGAACCAAGGACAGTACATGATTTTCAATAGGAATAGTACTATCCAGATCTCTTTGAATTAAGGCTGCCTCTACAAATTACTGAATTCTATTAAAAGAGACATTTTCCTCTTCCTTAGTAGCCAAAAAAAAATCATATTGCATTTTTAAATTAGCATATAATTAATTGCATATTAAACTTTTAAAGACAGCTGTTACAAACAGTATTAACTGACATACCATGGGCCAGAATTCTCTTTTTTACATAATACATAGTATTATTTACATATAAGAGTTGCAGCAGATGTGGTTTTCCCTAGGCTGTTCCATCAATTAATCCTCATCTTCAAAGTGAAAAACCCTGTCTGTTTTATACTCTTCAAAATACTAAAGTGATGTTTCCTCTAATTATACTTTTGAAATGGTTAAAGACTTTAAAATTATCTTAATAAAGGCAACCAGCCCTGTTATATAAGCCAGTCAGACTTGTTCTTTTGCAAGAGCTGTCAGTCAAAGCGACTGATCAAGGGCTGAAAATTACCCACCCAGATTGTTGTCCCACTGTGCCCTTTAGCTAAACCCATGACTGAGAGAAAATTAAGAATCAAAGAGATAAATGGAAAAATATTAAAAATATTTAAAAATATTAGAAATATATAAAAATATACTTGTAATGGGTGGTCAAAGACTAGCACAGGTTGCCCACACTGTGGAGTCTCTACCTGTGGAGTCCACTGTAAAGAAATTTTCCAGAAGTCATGCTGCACAAGGCATTATGTAATAATTGAGTGTTGAGAATGACTCTGGACTAATAAAATTAAGCATGTTTAGAATAAACTAATGCTGACATGGCACATGACAAACAACTGAAATGCACAGTCTCAATACCTTTACCTCCCTTTACTTACAAGATCTATATTTTAAAAAGGGTCAGCTAGTAACTTTATCACTGAACAATTAGATATCCCCCAGAATTGCATCTCTGCTTCTAACACATGCAAAGTACTGCTTAGAACTGAATCCATTAAAAATGTTGATGAGCACTGATTGTTATAGTCCCTTGTTTTTCCTTACTGGACAAATTCTATTTATCTCCTCTACTTTCAGGCCTGCAGAGGCTCTGAATTTGATGAAGGTATACAAACTGACTCTGGACCTGCCAATGACACCCTGGAAACAGATGCCAACCCGAGATACAAAATCCCAGTAGAAGCAGATTTTCTGTTTGCGTACTCCACAGTGCCAGGTAAAGAAAAAGGGTCAGAGCTGGGGAAGAAGCCTGAAAGTTCACCATCCATATTGATTGGATTGTAGATGGACCCTCACTGATGATACATTGGACATTGATGGACAAAACACAAAGGCCAGGTTTACATTGGGTATCCACTCCTTCTGCACTGGCTGTAGAGGAAAAGGGAGATTACAGATGGCAAAGGCAGTACTGTTTTTGGGAATCCTGCTCTTCCATGTCCCAGGATGTTGAGTATGTGAGGAAGGCAGGAAGAGGAACATTTACAGCCCAAAATTTATTGTCAGAGAGGAAATCTGTGACATCTTACTTTTTGCAGTTTCCCAAATGCCAAAATGTAGAATGGTACATGAATAATGTTGAGGTTTGGAGAGTTAATACACATGATTCTCAACCCTAATGAAGTAGGATATGTGACACAAGTGTTAAGAGTTAAGCCTTCTGTTTGTGCACTGTTAATATTTGCCCAGAATCTTTCACACAAAAGAGCAAAAATAACCCCACCTACTTTCTTCCGTGTCTTTCCTGCCAGGCTATTACTCCTGGAGAAACCCTGGGAGGGGCTCGTGGTTTGTGCAGTCTCTGTGCTCCGTGCTGAATGAGCATGGCAAGCAGCTGGAGATCATGCAGATCCTCACGCGGGTCAACTACGTGGTGGCCACCAATTTCGAGTCCCAGTCTGACGATCCGCGCTTCAGCGAGAAGAAGCAGATTCCCTGCGTGGTCTCCATGCTCACTAAGGAACTTTACTTCTGAAAGTGTAATGCAGCCAGTGGTGAAAGGGCAGGGTATGGTTTTGGGTGGAGATGTGGTTATAAACAGGAGTAACGCATTTTTAACGACAGAAATGTGATAACGCTAGATTTTTATATTGTGTAAGCTGGGATATCTGATGGATGGACAGTATGAAATGTTTTAAAGAAGTAAATGCTGTGGGCCAGCCTGACAGCTATTACTAATTATTGTATCTTGGTTTTTCTTAGTGTGGCTGTCATGATTTATGGCTACTGAAGATGTTATGAGTCAGCTACCTGACCCATAAAGGTTTGTGCCCAGAAAGCACACTGTAAATTAAGAATAAAACCAAAAACTCTTGAGACTCCTTCTCTTTTACTGGTAGCTCATGGAACCATAAGCTCCTTGGAAATTTCCAAAGACGATCATATGATGGGTATGTCCCGTGATAAAACAGTTTGTAGCAATTTAAAAGGGTGTTTCTTAGTCTAATATCTTCATTTCCTTTGAATGAACATTATTAATGAAGGCTAATGGTTGCTCTGTATTTAATCTGGAAGTCAGTTTACTTAGTCATCATTCTAGCAAAAGATGAATGTATGAAAAAGTCAATAGTTTTAGATTATTTACCTGAACAATATGGAAATAAAACAAATAGAACAATCGAAATTAAACTCTGTGTAAAAGATTGGCAAATTTTACGTATATTATATAACATATTAAAGTGCCATTATAAAGGTATTTTGCCTTGCAAATGACAATTGACTGAACAACCTGAAACAGTGGTATTCCAGTTCTTCTTATTCTTCCAAATAAAAATGTCTGCTTCTTGATTCAGAACCATCAGAAAGTTAATGACAAGGCTTTATTATAAAACAATAAAATTTAATATTGGAAAGATATAATTACATGTTCCAGTGACAAATGTATGTTTAGATTTAACTTCTATTTGTGAGGAGTTTTACCAAATCTGGAAATGCTTACTTGAATCAGAAACCAGAAGTGCCTTCTTGGTTACTGTGCAGTCTAGATTTTGTGTTTTAAAATTACGTTGGTGATGTTTATATTTCTACTTTTTATATTCACTTTAGTTGGTAGCTAGCTCAATAAAGGAAGTTTATTATTTGGTTAAACTGATAAAGGATTAGTTGTTCATCCTTTTCCCACTTAATGTACTCTATACTCTTTTGCAATCTTCTAAGAAAATAAGAGAATACTATTAAAGCCAAGTTACCAAATTGTTAAGTTTATTTTCTTACAAATACTGTGACATAGTGAGACATATATTTTTTTCATAAGTCAAATTTACAGTTGTTTGAATTAAATAAATTGTTGTTTTATGGATGTATTGAGCATGACATCAATAAAGACCTTTTTTTTTTAAATTTCCTTTGTATGTCTGCATGTTTGTCACTCCATCTGGTGAAGTAAAAACCAACCAAAATATATCCCAGTACCTTTCTCTTTTCTCTTCTTTAAAGAATGCAGTTGGTCTCTGGCATTTTTTCAGGAGAAGGTTTACAGTGTCAGTGGAATGGTAGATTAGAAAAGCAATTTGGCATTGGGTGACTTGGGTTGGACAGGCCACATCCTCTCTTGGAGTAAGCCAAAGTTAATGGAAGTATTTTATTGGAAATATCCACTGCTTTACCAGTGCTTAGTCTTGCCCTTTGTACAGTAAATTGTACAGAGGTCTAGCAGTGCATCTGGAAGTGTTCTTCCTATTGCTTCTGCCAACTATCGTCATCTTAAGCTATTTGCTGGCATTAAGGATATTCCTGGTTTACCCTATGAAATGTGTCCAGTCAACAGTTCAGTATTTGCTGCTTCTCTGGAAGCTCTTTCATGCCTTTATAGTTCATTAGTGGATTTTGCTCAAGGTTTAATCCATTTTAAAATTTCTGATAACAGTATTCCCCTGTCTCCAGAATTATCCTTTGGGCTCATTCTAGTATGTGAGATACGGAAAGATGAGGATAAAATTCCTGAATACACTGCCAGAGAAGAAAGTAACTTGGGAAGACAACTTAGAGAAGTAGTGAAAGACAAGAGAAAAACATTTCCTTGTGTCAGGACCGGTGTCTCTGCTAGATGAGCATTACTTTAGATCATGTCTAAAGAACATTAATATTATTTAAGAAAATTTTGTACTGACAGACATCGCCCCTGACTGGTGACAGTGACATGGCTGAGAGCTGTGCCAGCCCCTGAGCCTGAGGGAGCCCTCTCAGAATGAATCCTTTCACTCGAGCAGAGCCAGGGTGCTGAATAGTGATTTGAAAGCTGCAGGGCGTTTCAGCTCTTTCCCCTGACCAAATTTATGGCTATTTTCTATCAGAAAGCAATTCCCTTACCAGTTGCAGGATAAGCCAGATGGTTTATGAAGCGTGTGAAACCACTATCATTAATGATACACTGAATGTTTCTGGAGAGAAGCCCAAAAATTCCATTATAGCCAAGACAGACACTGAAATTACCTTGTCCTGACATAGGCAGCATAGGAAATCCTGTTTCACCATTAGTATGTTTTACTAAATGCTGTTTAAATCTGAAATTGGCTTCACTTTATGGTACTTTTATGATATTTTAGGGTTTTTCATGTTGCTTTTTCTTCCAGTCATGGGTGGATATAATGCTTTAGAAACAGCTTGGGAAATGAAGGGACTGTACAGAAAGCTAAACCAACAAAACCATGCCATCTCCAGCCTTTTTCTCTGTATAGAAAACATTCATCAATGTCTCAAATGTGCATATTTTTTGTTGCTTCTAAGTGAATACTAATCTTCTGGATTTCCCCTTTCCAAAATAGTCTTTCATTTTCTTCCCATGAAGAAATAGGCATTTCCTCGTGGGTCATATTTCAGGGTGTTTGTTTTTATACGTGGACTATAAGAAGGCAGGGCAAGGACACATCATGTTTTGCTGCAGGAGGCAATACAGGGAATCTGGATTTACTTGAAGGTGTATTTCTCTAAAACTTTATTCACCATGAAGACATTTTCCTTGTAAGTATTGACATAGTTTGCTTTCCTTATCTTGGAAATGTTTTTATTACAGCTTGCATCTTATTAATTTGAAGCATTTTATTTGCATTTTGACTGAAATGTCTCCTTGCATTTCAAAAGGTTTGAAGCAATCAAATCCCTTAATGCCAGGCATACAAAAATCTGAGGGGGTATAATCATGGAATTGGCATTATCTGCTTTGAATTAGACATAACCTATTTATAATGTTGCTTTCTGTTGAAAAGACAATTAAATGTAACAATTAAAAACTTTCTCCTGAAAGGCAGAGTGAGATAGCACAACTAATCTCACAGGTATTTGTCTTCCCACGTGGAAATCTTGACTTTTACTGACATCCAGAAGAGACTTTTATCCTATCAAAGGTTCTTGGAACATTGTTTTGTAGTAATTGCATTGTTTGCCAGCTGAGGTGACTCTGTCAGTCACATTGAACAGAATAATGCATTGCCTTTCACTGCAACCCCAGGCGTGTGCCCCTACTATTGACTTTGTGTGCAGTCATTTTTAGTTTTGGAAATTGCTTTTTTTGTCCTTTTATTTTTCTGGTAGGCAACAGATGAAAACTCTAGAAGCAAATTTCTAAAAGTTTATCACAGTATTTGTACAACAAGTCTTTTTCCCCAAAAGGCAAAAATTGCAAAGGTTTCCCTAAAAAAAAAACCCTCCAAAAAATACAGACAGAAATGTTGTCCAGAGACCTTTGATGGACCTAAGTTTGCAGTGGGTCATTCCCATTTACAGCCTGCAACAGGAGGAATGAAAATCTATGGCTTCAGTTGTGTCTCAGGGGTAAAATTCCATGTGTAACCCACCCCGTTCCTGACCACCTCACTCCTGACTGTACCATGTTTACTTTTGGCACCATGGAGTGAATCACTGAAGAAACAAACAGAGGAAAGCCCTTAAATCTCTTATTCTAGCCAGGGTGCTGAGCGCAGAACCAGAGAACGGCACTTGTAATCCTTCAGGTTTTCCCAGGAGAGCCTCTGTGGCTTCAGGTGGCACAAGTGGCTCTGTGTTAGCTCCTTGTAGATAACAAACAACTTCCAGCCAAGGTCTGATTTTGCAGGGAATGAGAGCTGTGAGGTAAGGCAAAGGGAAACTTCTGAAAAGGCACAGTATTAAGAATACTAAGAATATGAGAATAAGAATATACTATTAAGAATATAAGAATATAAGAATATAAGAATATAAGAATATAAAGAATATAAAGAATATAATATATAAGAATATTAAGACTTGCAAATTACTAAAATTGCCATAGTATTATTGCTGTATTTTTCTATATATTTTAAACTCTTTAGGCCAAGCAATGCCTATTTTATACAGGGCTGATCACGCTGGCAAAGCAGCGTCAGAAACATATACAGATGCAATATTCCTAGGTTACAGGTGTTGTGACTAGTGCAGAAGAAAGGGCAAAATGAAGTTCTCTTGGCAGCTCTCACCACTTCTGGGCAAATCCTCTTTTTGGCCTACAAAAATGTATAATATATGTTATTTTTAGTTTTGTGGTTGTATTATAAAATGTTAAATATAACATATAATGTATAATATAGTAGAAAATTATCTATAAATATATTTAAATTAATACTTACTATGGTAATTTTATGTAGTTTAATCCTCAGCATGAGAATTAACACTTACAAGACTTTTGTTATTTTCTCAGCAGCAACTGTGTGTGCAGTGAAATGCTGCTCAGCTGCAAGCAGAGTGAAAGGAATTAACTTCAACATTTTTGCTCTCTTTGCTCTCTGGGTGGAAGAAACAATCAGGATGGCTTCTACAAGTAAAAGAAATTCGGCAGGTACAAAATTTCTTTTGCTAAAATTTGTCAGCAGTGAAGTTGTAAGATGACCTATCCTTAGATGATTGAATGCCATCCATGAATTTCATTAGGGGTACACTTCAGATCACTAATTAGGAAGATAAGTAAGACCAGATCCCAAAAGTTAAATAAGATCAGTTAAATAAGACAACAGCTCATGATATCTTCTGAGCCCCCACATTTTCACTGCCATTAGTTTACAGTTTGGGCCAATTTTAATGCGTTAACATCAGGAAAGCAGGGCCTGGTTCTATATTTTATAGCCTCGATTTGTGTTTGTCTTATGGCCATTTAAGCACAGAAACCCACTGTTCAGCAACAATTTCCAGTTCAAGCAGGCCTTTTTAAAAGAGATTAATTGGCAGCAAGTTCAGTAATGGTGCTGTTCATTTCTCTTTGATTAGTGAGAATTCAAAATACATTTTGCCCTGAAGGTGGAGTCTGCAAGCATGGATTCCTCATCAAATCACCACCTCTTCAACTTTTCAGCTCACAGGTATACCAGCACAGATTAGTCCTATTTCAGCAATCCCTCATATCTGCTATCCTGAATTTTAATGAGAGACAAATTGCTTTCTCTTTGGCAGAATTCCTGGAAAAGGCGTCTTTTTGTCCTGTCCAAATCCAGCAAGGGGAATTACATCCTGAAGTATCTAAAAGGCCAACACGTGAAAGGCTCCATAGCTGTTGATCAGTATGTAACTCAAATGCATCATCTTTTTATTTTAAGTCATGTATCAGCCCTCTTCAATGGCCACGGATTGTACAGGCAGTTGTTCCTGGCTGAGGTTCTTGATTCAAAGAATCAAGAAAAGGGTCCAGAAAAGGGTCCAACAAAGCCCAGAAAAGAGTCCCTTGGGCTTCTGGAGGCTTTGGGTGCAACTATGATATATGTAGAAGTGAAATCCTGAATTTCACTGAATCCAGGCATGGAGATCACACACTACATTGCTGTTGTGCTTCTTCCATTAAAAGCATTTCCATTGTGAAGCTTTCAAAAATATTGCAGCTTGCTCTGTGGTATGTGGTTGCATTATTACCATAATTATTGTTGTTATTATTTTTATTAATTTAGTGTCTTGGAAGTTAATGGAAGTAATGCTTCAAGTGCTTCAAGTATCCATTAAGAGTACTTCTGTTCCTCTTCCCCTGCATTAAAACACTATTAATACACAATTAGTTTCAAATCAAATCTATTGTTTTATAGTGGTTAAAAAACTTCCGCAAGAAATTTTTCTTACTATCATTTCTTTTCAAGATTCTGTATTAAACCAACAGCCCCTTTTTCCAGAAATGAGGATCCACAGTCTGGACAATCTGCAAAAGTTAATTTTATTTTTTTGCCTGGAGGTATTGTTTATTGAAAGACCATCTCTTTTGGTTGTGTGCATTTATTTTCTTGGGCACTTTTTCCTGTAGAAAAATGTTTAACTTTGCCCTTGCGGATCATATCATATTGTGCTGTGCTTGGAGTAAAATATGGACATACACACCTATATAGATGTGTGTGTGTGTATTTGTATGCAACTGTGTAGAGTTATATATGATGTTTCATATGGTTATCTTCGCAGAATCATAAGTATTGAAGTTGGCATAAGTAATGTTGAAATTATGGAAACGGTGAGGAAGATGTTTAAATGCCTTCCCGAGCAGGTGATGTCCATCAGCACTGGGAACAGATGTTATTACCTCATTGGGAGCAGCAGGTAGGCCCAGCAAGGTGTGCAAGAGCAGTGCCAAAGGAGGACCAAACTCCTGCCCCCAGGCACAGTCCTGCTCCTTCACAGCCTCTCCCTTCCTTCTGTGCCTCACAGCTCTGGGTTGAGGTGATTCAGCTATCTGATCCAATAAAAAATAGTTATTTTCTATGTCATTTCCTGCCCCCCTGCTCCCCATTAATTTTTTGGTGATTCAGGCAGGTGAGCTCACCTTCCCTGCAGCCACACCTGGGGAAGCAGTGGGAGCACAGGGCTGGGAGTGGGGATGGCAGCAGCAGCACCTCAGCATGGCAGTGCCATTCCAAACTGTGCTGCTTAGGGGACAAGGAAGAGCAGAGACCTTTGCCTTCTCACCTAGCAGCTCCTGGGAGTTAGAAAATCTTTTGCTCCTCATGGGTAAACCACAGGGAGCAATGTTGCCTGAAGAGCAGGGTATTAATCAAGGGAAGCAGATTAAGACAAAAATTCTCCTGAAGGAAAACTGACCCAGAAGTACTGAGTGGGGCCAGTGTTGCAGCAGGGTGGTGAGGTCCCTGCAGCTGAGTGCTCAGCAGGGGCAGAAACAGGTCCTGCGGAGGTGATCAGCCCCAGCTCGGTCAGGTGGGGGAGGCTGTTTGTCACAGTGCTCTGTGCTGCTGGTTCCCAGCATCTCCTGTTCATTTCCCAGTCACGAGCGTGTCAGGGGATTTTTGGCCTTTTTGCAGAAGAGCAGCTGATGTGTGAAATTCTGATAAGCACAGAAGAAAAACACATACCTGAGTGTTACTTGAGCGTGCCACCCAACGCCTTCCCCAGGGCGCGGCTCTCACAGCCCACGCTCAGCGGGAAGCATTCCAAAATTAATCCAACTAAATCCACGGCAAGCATGAAAAAGAGCTCCAGCCATCCTTTCATGGCATGTTTCTCATCCTGGTGGCCCAAAGGCATTCCCAAACCTTGTTTTCTCTCTGAAGTCAAACTCTGCCGTCTGGCCGTGTCCACCAGAGTACTCCTTCCCGAAAGGAAGGTGCAGGATTTTCCCATTGATCTCAGGAATTGTTATTTGGGCCCCATAAGAGGAAGTGGGTGGGCAAATGGGTTACCCTTGTGTGTTACCTGTCAATAAGATTTTATTCCTGTCGTTCCAACCCACAGGCAGGAAACAGAGGACTGGGTCACTCTGATATCTTCGATCTGCAGGGAGGACAAAAGAGGTGGATGCTGCCCTCAGGTGACATGTTACTATACTTGATTTCAGGAAAAAAAAAAAAAAAAAAGATGTTTCTATTTTCATTAGAAAACTCTGCAAAGAAATTTTCCCAGTTTTTGCCTTGCAAGTTGCCTCTGACCTTGGTTATTCAGAAATTCATTTTCATATAAATCCTGTACCCTGGCTTTATGCATTAAGCAGGCATTGCACAGTCTGTCTGCCCTGAGATTGATTTTGCACTGAAGGAATCTCTTTGAAGAGTAAGCCATATGGAAATGAGGAGATGATTGATATTATGCTGCATCGAACTGCACCTTTGATGCAGGATAACTTGTGTGTTATCCTTAGCGGGTGCATTTTGGTTATATTCACATGTTGTTTTACATCAGTCTGTTAGTGTTCTGAACCAGCTGGAAGCCCTGGCAGTTCAAGCTCAGGCCCAAATTTCTGCACCTTGTCAGCCAGCCAGGCCCACCAGTTTAGACTCAGCACTATGTACCCAGAGCCCTGCAGCTTCCAGTCAGCTCAAAGTGCACACAGGGAAAATTTATGTCTGCCTGAAAAATGCCATGTAGGCAACGCCTCTGAGCCATTAGAAGTAAAACTTGCTCTAGTGGGATGCACTGGTACATTTTAGCCCATGCTCAACAGGTGCCTGTATTCTTAGACTGCTGTTCCCTTATTTCCAGAGCCAAGATCTTCCAAATCCAGAAGTCAGAAGCCGGCCAGCCTCCTTGCCGCTGTTCTTGAGTTCTGTCGATATGACCACTTTTACAGAAAGGCAAAGCTACCAGAAGGTAAACAGATCAACCATCCTTAATAATGAGTCAGTGCCTAGGCATGACTGTGATATTTGCGTAGTTGCTTTTTTCCATCAAAAGCTGTTCAGAACTTCTGCAAGTTGTGTATTCTGGTGGGGCTCCTGAGTAGGACCTGGATGGTAACATCACAGAGTCCCCACAAGGGAGATACTTTTGAGGAAAGTCTGCGTGTGAGTGAAGGCAGTAAGAGACAATATTCACTGGCTGTCTCAACTGACTGGCAAATGTTAGTGGACATCAAGCAAACTCCCAAAGATTTGCTTTGACATGCCTTGGCAGAGGCATGTGATGATTGTTTTGGCGGCTGCTCACCACATTCCTCCTGATTTGTGATTGTGCTTTTCTTTATCTCTCTCTTTTTAGGCTGTAAAGCTTAGAGGGGAGCTCAGATCCAGTTCCTCTGTGCCTTACAGATTTTCCCCTCAATATTTTAATAGGAAGGAGGGAAAGCACTGCTGCTGTCCCACAGCAATTGCAGTCCAGGTATCAGGGTGAAATAGCAGCCGAGGAATTGCTGGGTTTCTGTAGTCACAAAGCTGTGTACAAAAAAAGCTTCCTCCAGCAGAGGAAGCTGAATGTGCGTGAAGCAGCTCCAGTGTATCTTTATGAGGAGTCAACTTTTTTCTTTATATACAGGAGAATGGTTCCTCAGACGACAAGAACAGGCCTTACTCAGATCCTGGCCCTCATCAGGCTCAGTGTGACTCACCAAGAGGAGTTTTTCCAAGCCTGGTGAGCAGAACCAATCAAACAGCTCTTGCCTTGCTCTGTCTGCAGAAGTGACTGCTGTCTTTTATCTCACCTGGGTATCTGTGACTATAGATTATCCACCTATTTTCCCACCACACTGAGTTGATTTCCACTATGAAAGTTTCCTAAATATTTAGTGTGTTTTCTTGTTTACCACTGAAAATAATATTCTAAAAATGTGCTTGAAATACCTGTGTTTGTTTGGGGTTTTTGGAGGCAGATCCTCAGAGTTTCTGTGCAGCAACTGCAATTTGTGGCAGCTCTCACAGCCCTGTTGAAGAAAGCTCTGCAGTTGCACTGACTGAGGATTTGCCCCTTCCAGCACAATTCTCAGCTCTGCCACAGTTGTTCCTAAATGGTTTATTTCTTCAGCCTTTGCCAGTAGCAATCGAGTCAATGTAACTAAATTACAGAACAAGGGCTTGTTAAATTGAGGCACATCTCAGAACTGACCTTCTGTCAGCATTAATATGTCTTCAAGTAATTTCACTTCCATATCTAGCAGGAGTGATTTGGAAAGATAAAAAGATGAATGTTATCATCTATTACTGGCTAAGTGTTCTGACCTGTGTTCCCTGAACCAGTGCCTGCAGCAGTTTTCCTCTGCTGTGGATTGCTGCATTTGCAGCAGAGTCAAGAAGACAGAAGGCACAACCAAGGCTGTACCGCACCACTCTGCAGCTTAAACCCATTTTTATTGACAGTTTATGCACTGAACTATGGCCTGGAGTGACTGAGACACAGGGCAAAGGATCTGTTTGGCTATCACAGCTAACAGGGTGGTAAATCACATGCTGCAATCACCATCCTTGTGTATAGACTGACGGCAAGTATGAGATAATGCAGCTAAATTTAGTGGAAAGAAGTGAATAGTTGAAACTACATCGCAATGCCATGGGCAGTCAGCATAGCTCAGCTGATGCACAGTACTTTATTCAGTTGTGAGTCTGAGCTCTGAAATGCACTGAGTTAACCCTTGGTCTGATTTTAACCAGTCCTGCTCTGGGTGAATGTCAAGAATCTCTGTGTGTCTCTTCCTTATGCATACCTTTCCTGTCTTATTCATTAATTCTTCTCATACTTATGATGCCTCAGAGAGCAGGTATGCTATGCAGCTGCTCAGGCTAGGACAGACTGGCCATTAGGGGTAAAAGATAAGGATTCTGGATTTTAGCTTTTTAGCCTGAAGCAGAGAGAATAGCACAAAGCTCATATTTCTGTTTCAGTATGTGTGAAAATAAATAACCTTCCTGTACAGAGAACAAGAAACAACGTTTGTTCATTTGATAAAAATACTTCTCTTGACTCATAAGTTTAACATCTGCTAACATCTCCGGACCTATTCTCCACTCAGTGACATCTAGACAATGGACTTCCTAATTAATCCCTTGTATTTACTTCCTTTTAGCAGTGTGACTCCCCATTTCAAGCATCTGATGTGTTTTTCTTTTTATCAGTGGTTCCCTCATCCAGGTCCAGATCTTGAAAACTCTTAGTTGAGTAATCACTCATGCAAACAGGATTCTCCATGTCACTGAGTCTAGTCATGCTGGTAGGGAGCCTGGAGAGATCTGGGGACCTGGCTCCTTTTCAACCCCCATTTTGGACCATGAAACCTCACCTAACTCAGTAATTCAGTATCAGCTGTTTTGATACACAGCTTTCAACATCTGAAATACATCAAAATGAGGAGCCCTGACTTGCATCGCCCTGTGCCGTGCATTACTGTATTGCAGGCACCAAGGCAGATTTCTTTGGATCTGTTACACACCTGATTTTTTGAAAGAGAGTTTCCTCTCTCTAAGGGCAGCACATAACTTTTCTTAAGGAGCTTTTAAGTATCAATGACTCAGTTGTTCTCCAAGTATAATTTCTATCTTGTGCTACAGCCAATTTTCTCCAGGGTCTAATTTCTCTCCAATGTAAATCCATATTATGGTTCAACAGAGACTTGAAGTTTGTCCTAACTCCCATGGCATGAGTTGATTTTAATGCCATTTATACCAACAAGGAAAAAAAATACACTGATCATCCTTAATTAATATTCATTGGCGGTTTCTTCTTT
The DNA here is from genome assembly GCA_036630365.1 of Acanthiza pusilla. Taxonomy (NCBI): domain Eukaryota; kingdom Metazoa; phylum Chordata; class Aves; order Passeriformes; family Acanthizidae; genus Acanthiza; species Acanthiza pusilla. The sequence goes on along the minus strand of JAXCHO010000234.1, from coordinate 8,324,737 downwards.
TTACATGTAAGAAAGTAATTAGTTTCATTTACTTTACCTTGAAAAGAGTAATATATTCATGGCATATTTAGCAATTAGTAAAATGATCACCATGGAAACCAAGGATGTAAGTGTAGAGATAAAAAACAGTTGCATCACAAACATGGCACAGAGAATTGAACTGGGAGGCAGCTAAATACTAATTACCATACTCTTCACTATAGCAAAGTCAACAAGGGGACATAAAAATAAATAATTTCTCATTGGGACTTGAAAAGGTAAACTTGGTGGAGGGTTTAATTTCTCCTTGACTTTCCAAATTGCCTCAGACTTGATGTTTCAGGTATTTATGAAGGCAGAATATCACTCAGGACACGAAGGATTCTGTGTCAGATCTCCAGTCTTCTGGGGTACCTTTTCATTCACAGAGAAGTATGAGATAATAAATTTCTCATTAGTCAGGGAAATCCCAAATTCATTCTTTACTTGATAGCAGTAAAAAGCTGCTAAAAAAGGACAAATATGTCCCAATTCACTCCTAGATTTCCTATAGATTTTCTTCCTCATGTAAGGACTTCAGAACTAAATGCAAAGAGAAAATCTTTTCCATGAAAGTGACCCAAAATTCTGCAGATTCGTACACAGAATGTTTAAAACATTTGATTTTTAAACAAAATAACAGGCTGTGATCATGCAATCAATGGCAACAGCCTGGTTACCACTAATCCTTCTATGAGAAGTACCAATACCAGTGGCTGGTTTTGTCTCTGTGCATTGAATTTCAAAAATACAGGCAGAAGCACAGATATAGAAACCTTGTTTCTAAAATAATCTGGCTCTGAGCATATCTCACTTCAAGGAGAAATGTTTCTTCCCATGTTTTTTGTGAATATTTGCTGATTCTATTACTTCTCCATGCAAATGGAAAGATACATGTTAATCTGTATAACTGAGCCTGTTGAATACAAGCCCATTCTTTCAGCAGGATAAAATTCTGGGAAGAAGTAAGGAAGATCTGCTGTTGTCAGATACAGAGGAAAACATCAGAAAGGATGAAGAAGATTATTACCAAACTCCCAGCAATGTTTTAGCAAAGGTACTTTATCAGTGGTGAGTTTTTCTGGTCTGTTAACAGCTCCAAGGACACAGGAGACATTTAATGAGCCAAAGAAGAGCTGGTAGGAGGAACCACTTGTACCTTGCAAAAGGAATACCTAGATAAAGCAATAGGTAATGGAGCTTTCATTTATAGAAGAAAAAAATGCACTAGACTCATTCAAAGGATCTTTCTGGTGCAAAGTGGCATTTTGACAAAAACATTGCTGATTTTGTTGAAATTCCCCAAATTGACTGTTTCATTGTAAATGGCTTGTGCCTATTGTATAATAGGATAGGGATGGGTTTTTTCTTTTTCTGAAAGTGAAAACTTCATTTAGAGAATGTAACAGTACATTAGTTTTGTATATTTTGAAATGTAATTCTGTTGAAGCACCAGTAAGCTGCATAAAAACAGTGCTTTTAAAACACTGCAGTACATTTTGGTGTCACATTTCACTGTGAAACAAGGGAGTAGGAGAAATCATAGTGGTAATTTTATATAAATTTTGATACCTAATTTGGGAGGCTAATTTCTCAAGGCTTCCCATGCAATTAGTGGTCAGGAGAGGATAAGAGGTCAGTCTTCTGCAGAAATCACAGACTGTACATCTTACTGAAGAACATTAACAGTGTGATTTGGTCATATAATCTAAGTGCTCTAAGTTAAGGACACTCAAAGAATAAGTCTCCCTTTTCAGCCTGCTTAAATTAAAAGGCAACAACTTTTTTGTGGTAATACTTTGGATATAGCTGGTCATGTCCCTGTCTGACAGTGCCAATAATTCCAGCATTAACTTCTAAGTTTCAAACATCTTTCCAGCTCTCAGTTTCTGGGAATTGACTGATTTGAGGAAAGCCAGGTTATATTAGCCAATGTACTTAAGCAGCATGAGCACTGAACAAAATAATGAAATTAAAGAGGGATTTCTTCTGTAGGCAGGGAAATGACATTAATGTCTTATATTGCTATGTATTTCTGACAGTGCACAACTGAAGTGTCAGAGCCTGACCCTACAGCTGAGTCTGATGTCCCTGTGCAAGAGAAGCCAATACAGAACAACCCAGTAAAGGAGAACATTTATATGTCAATGAAATCACTGTAAGTAACAGCTTCATTAAGGTTTATTAAATTAAAAGTGACATAGCAGTAGAGATAGAGCTGACATTTCTGGTATTTGCATAGCAAGATCTAAAGGCTGCATCTTGTTTCAATGAGTCCTTGTTGGGTCTTGGTTCACAAAGTTCAGTGCTCCTGGGAACGCTGGAGTCAAATTCAAACTCATCAACATGAAATTTATTCTCACATTACAGACTCCTGCACTGAGGCTCTGGCTGTAGGATGCAGCACTTTTTGTTGACTCACACTATCTCCAGGTGTTCATGACACAAGAGCTCACCACTTTCCTGAGACACTGCAGCCAAACTCCAACAACCTTTCAGACAGGTGCTCTCCAAAGCAGGCAGCACTATCTAGAGGTTAAAAGAAAAACACAGAGATGGGGCATTAGCTCCCAGCTTTTCCATTTAGAAGTTGTGTGAGTTAGGTCAAGTCCTCCCTTTCATTTTCCCATCCAAAGAGTGGCTCTGTTGCTGTGTATTTTGAAGGTACAGTGTTTGCCACGTCACAAAGAGAGACCCAAATTTTGTGTCACAGTTGTAGGGCCACAAGGAAACTTTGCAACCTCCACAAAACAGCACTGAATACTGAAGAGAATTGTGCCTGCAGGGTAAAGCTCCTCCTGAGCCAGAGGAGTGGTCGGGAGTTGTTGGCTGTGGCCTGACACCTACAGACAGTCAGATCTCAGGCCACACGGAGGGAGGCAACTGCAAATGCAGACCCACCGACCAGTCTATCCCAATAAATTAATTCAAACTCATCCTGTGTCTTTGGGACTCCCTGGAGGGAGTTACTGTAAAAACCTCACAGGGTTGTTCCATCTGAGTAGTACATCAAGAGCAGCTTTTGCTACTAACCCCAGTCTTGTTTGGGGCATGATGGGGAGTCAGCTCCAGGCATTATAAAGCTTATCAAATAAAACTAAAGTGAGTTCAAGTACTTCTGAGTTATCACATCTCCCAAGGGACAGCTTTACATCCCTGCAGAACCCAGTACAGCCAAAGCCAACAATCTGTACTCAGTTTCTTTGTCAAGGCATGCTGTTAGCTGGAATGTTTTCAGGCTTAATAAATAGTTTTTACATGCTGAAAAGATTTGTTTTGAGATTTATGGTCCATTTTTAGAAGGGCTGTTTATTTTACTTAGCTTTTATTTTGTCCACTGGATATTCTACAAGAACTTGTTATTCTTTGCTTTACTGATGGCTGCTTGATCCAGCTTTAAACACAGCAAGAGTGCCTGGGATTGTCAAACCCCTTAATTTTTTATCATCATTCCTCTTCAGTAAGCTGCTGGATGAGAGGTGCCAGCTCACGTGCAGACATGATGGGCTCCCATCTCCTCCCAAATGCCAGAACAACAGTGCATTTCCAAGAGACTTGGAAGCAAACAGAGATATAAAATTCCCAGAAAGCAGCTCCAGCCTGCAGCCAACCCTCCAGAGAAGGCAAAACCCATTACCCCTCTCAGTGGTTCAGTTGTCTATACTGCTCAGGTAAGTGTCCTCTCCATTTGGTTGCAAGGAAGACCGATGTGTTCATGAGTTTCAGCTTGCCAAACCTGTCAGCATCCCAGAGGCATTTGGATGATGCTCTTAGTCATTGCATTTAGTTTTACGGAGTCTGCAAGGAGCAGGGAGTTGGACATAATAATCCTTATGAGTCCCTTCCAGTTTGAACTGTTCTATGATTCTGTGGTCTCTGATGCTTTTCTCTCACAGTCAAGTTACAGATGAGATGCAACTGCAGAAATTGGATATTTTCGTACCCCTGGCTGATATTAACAATTACCTAAAACTCACTGAAGCAGCAGGACGAATATGGTGAGTCTGGATGTCTTGGACAGTGCCTGTGAGCTGGGAATAAGTGACAGGCACAGAAGTGTGCAACTATAGACACCCATGTGCAGTTTGGGCAGTGCAGAACAGGGCAGGGGCAACTCATGTTGGTACTTCAGTGATTCCTTTTGCTCTCTCTGATTCTCTGTGTACTTGAGTTTCTATTTCAACTGCTATTGTAAAGGGTTCTACAGAATCCAGCACGGTGTGTAATAATTAGTGATGGATTCAGCCAGAACCAGATCAAAAAGTTATAAAATCATTGAACGTGTGTGTCATTTCCAGAGGGCAGCCCCATAAATTCAGTCCTGTCCAGCCACTGCAGTGACTGCATATCCTGCATGTTTCCTTTTTTGTCTGCCCTCTCCACACCACAGCATTTCACAGTGGACTGCTCCTCACAGACTAGGCTGTTTGTTCAACCACGGAGACCACGTGGTGGCTGTGAATGATCTCCAGCCCCAGGGTGTGGAGGAGGCTTACTTCTTCATCAGCAGGTCTGCAAGAAAGGAGGTGAGCTTGACTAACCTGAAGCTGATAGTCAAATGAGAAAGCCATTTCCTTTTTGCATTTCAAGAGGCTCAATTCAAGCCATTTTGCTCTGGTTTAACTTTGGCGTGGATAACTCCAGCACCAAACAGCTCCTCAGCATCATTCTGGTGTGACACCTCGTGCTCCTGGGCTGTGTGGGGAATGCAGGCTCAGCACTGCAGCGTTTGAGGACTTGATCTAAAAGAGGCTGAGCAACCCCAAGAGATGGTACAGGGCAACCGTAAACTAGAGTTACTTGGGATTTTTTGGCCAATGCATATGAATGGCAGATTTTGGGAAATAAGCAATTGCCTCCAGTGTAATTGCTTGTAGTGGTTTTGGGTATTGAGGGCAGAGCCCTGGACTTCTACCTCCTATTGCTTATCAAGTGCTATGCATCTCCTTGTGTGATACTGTGTTTTTTGAAGAAAGTGGGACATTTCTAAGGTGTTCTTTAACCCCACTGTGATCTAATACATGTGTTTCTGAACTCATATTTCAGTATCCAGGTTCATGACCCATATCCAAGCACATTCATACTTGAATTTTGCAGAGAAGATTGAGGTCATGAGATGCTGTTGCCATCTAAAGAAAGGAAAGCCAATCTCAGCAAGGAAAAAAATACTCCCTTAATGGGGAATTTTTATTTAGCTACTTCAAATATGAGCCAGATAGTTGCACAAATGTTGATCAGATATAACAAGCTATAAAAATGACATTTTTTTTTTCTTTTTAAGGTGAAACTTACTGTATGTAGGATTCCACATTCAGATATCTTCCATGCTAAAGACTGCTCGTGTTCCTGAAAAAAAGAAGACCTCAATGATTAAGTAGGTGCCAAAACTCAAGGGGAAAGACTGGGGAGGAAAAGGTGATATATGGTGTATAGAGATAATCTTCACCTTCTTGAGCTGCCAGACATCTTTTGTTGCTAAAGTACAAAGAAATGGAGAATGTGGATTTTATTTTATGTCCTAATAACTTATTCTGTGACATGAATGGCATGTATTTGGCTTGTATTTCATGTTGGCATGTATTTCTGTTACACGGAATAAAATGAGGGTCAGATAATTTACGTGACCTTTGCACTGTGTATACTTTGCATTTCAGCAGAAAGTGCTGGCTCATGCCTCTGCTCAGCCCTTTGCACTGAGTTACACTGATTTATGCTGAACTCTAATCACTTTGGGGTGTGCAAACAACCGGCATTTGGAATAAAGCCATGTTTTCCCTGGGTTCCTCTTAGCTACAGAAAGGCACAAGTGAGCTCAGAGCTGCAGTGCTGGAGGGAAGGCTGATAAATAAAACGTGTAGTGATTCAGTGGAGCCTCCTTTTGTTATGCCACTCTTATGTTACAGCCACAAAAATACATACAAGGGATGACAGGAATTAGAGCTGGCTGGAGAAATGGGATGTGTCTGGAGCACCTTTGGGTTCACTGACATCCAAAATAAGCTCGAAGTGAAAAAGGAATGAATGGATTTGGGAGAGAGGGGCTGACCTGCTCTGTGAAAGTGTTCCTGGTAAAGACAGCTGGGAAAACCACAAAGAGAAATGATGTGCAGAGACAGAGTGCACTGCTCCTCACAGAGAATGTTTTGATACTACCAAACACTACCACAGGGATGTCACTGGTGTGGCAGCATTTCCAAAGCAACTCTTATTTGTTTCCCAGACAAAGATATTTCCTGTAAATATTTATTTGTGGATGTGCCTTCTTTCCATTGCTGCCATAGAAACATGACGAATTTTCAGCTAATATCACACCAAAAGGAAATTGATATGGAATTGCCTTCAGGGCTGCTTCAGTGGATGCCAAAAGGGAATTTTGTCCTGTCCTAGAGTGACCTCTGTTGCTTACAGAGCCATGGAATGTCATGGCAGAACACATACCTGTGGCTCTGTGTGAACATGAACACTTTGTGTGGGGATTTTTTATGCACACATATTGCTGTAAAATAGATAAATGTATAATAGATAGATGCTGTAAAATTGCTGTGTCAATATACAATGACATGGCAACAAACAGCATCACTGGTTTTGGGTACTGATGATTTCATCTTGTCAGATACAACCAAAATAACTACTGAGTTTAGCAGGCACAGGAGTATTGATATTAAGAGATTTATATAAGCTTTGATTAGGGTGGATTTTTCAAAGGAGGTATTTGTCCAGTTTCCAAATGAGTTAGGCCAAGTCAGCTACGATGGTAAGAAACTACACTCACTTACTCAAGTAGTAAATTTAACAAATGTGCTGAACTTTTTAAAAAAATCATTATAAAATTTTATTCAGCTGAAGATGAAAACAACATCAAGTAACTCAAAACAGGCAAACACAAATATGTGTATAATCTATGCAGACTCAGCTCCTGTTCAAAAGATTAATTTCCAGACTGAATTTTTCCACAGCCTGACTCTTCTGCTTTTGAGATAAGAGTGTTTGGGACATGCTTGTTTCTCAAGGTGGGGAAGGATCACATTTTGATATTTCTGTTTCAGTGGTGTTCAAAGGCCTGTTTGTGCTGAATTCTGCATAAATACAGAGGGAACTCCCTGTTCTGGAACTACAGAGGCTGAAAATGGAAGGAAAGACATTCCTTGGGAGCTCTTCTCCAAAGCTGCTGTGGGACTCCTTTGCTCTGCACTGCTTCTTTGAGCACAGCAAATCCATTTCTGCCTAAGGAGCCCGTGAGGGATGGGATGGCTTCTTCCAGCCCTGAACTGTGTCAGTCTGCTAGGACAGTCCCCATGGCCTGAATCCTAAAATCACAGACCATCTACTTCACGAGCTTCTACTGAGGATGTTGTCCTCACCCTTTCCTGGCCAAGGTTTGCCTCAGCTCTTCTTCTGAACTCCAGAAAAGGAAAGTCCAAACCTTCCTGGGATGTTCCAAGACTCATCTCTCTGTAAAATTAGGAAATTTTCTTCTAATATTTATCCTAGACAACTTTTTTGTAAAAATTAACATGATTTCTTCTTGGCCTGTTTTCTGTGGGCATAGAGAACATTAGGATTTCCACTGTCTCCAGAGAAATCTTCATCATGGAAGGTGTTTTTTTCTGCCTGTCCCCATTCCCTTTTTCTTAGACCAAACATCCTACATTCTTCCATCATTTTTTCAAACAGTTCCTGAACATGGTCATGTGCACACTGAACTGTGAGACAAATACCTTAAATTTCCAGTTATGGATGAACAAAGGAAGTGAGAAATTGAAATTCAAAGAAATTTATCAAAAAGAAATCCAGAGACACGGATCAATTTCCTAGGACTTCATAGAGAAACATTTCCAAAAAGAGGTAAAGAGGATCCCACATGGTGGTGGGAGAAGATCCACCTCCATGGATGCTGCTGCTGAAGCAGATGTTGTGCACTGCATGCTGCGCCTCTCAGCCATGGAGAAATGTTACTTTTGGGCAAAAATAGCATTTGGTTAGGTATAGCATGTACAGAATAATTCCAGAATATTTTAGAAAACTGGGGGATTACTTCTGTACTTCAGTAAACAGTTACTGATGTGTTACTCCGTAATTGATCATTATGTCAGTTTGCACAATGCTAAATGCAGATAATTAATGTCACATATCGGCTGATTCATAACACTTACAGAGGTACAATATGGAATTGACATTTGTACAGTAAATTCTGGTAGAGTGTGTGAAGTTGTCTGCCCACATATGATTAATAAATGTGTTAACACTTTATAACACATTGTATGCTGCAAACCACCACATTTTCCCTTAACATGGCCCCTCCTTGTCCTGCACAATTTACCTGTAACTTCCCAGTAATCTGCAGCTAAGTCACAAAATAGCCCTTTTAAAAAAACTACACTTAAATGAAGATTTAGGTTGTGTCCCTGGCTGTTAATTTGTGGTACATTCCTATGCTGCACTCACTCGTTAGCAACTGCTAATATTTCCCCCTGAATTCCCAAACATGAATCAGGCTCTTTCTACCACTCTAGCAGGAAGATGCCAATTTCCCAGGAGAAAAGCAAGTCCTGGAAGAGAGAGAAAGTAATGACAAGGGAAGTGTCCATATTGGTGTGAGGTCACTGAAGTTAAGAAAAATAAAAAGCCCATTGAACAGAAAGCGCAAACCAGACCACACAACCTCCACACTTCCTCTCAAGGGCAACACTCCTGAGAACTGGGGTTGGAGTCATAAACTGATCAAGAGAGCGCAAAACCTGCAGGAGAATGAGTCTAGCCAGGAAAGGTTATCTGTGCAGTGTCCACCCTGAACTGAGCCAGACAAACTCTGTGTAATGCAGTGTCTCGCTTATCAGAGTCCCTCCAGCCTGGGGGGTTAGGGGCTTATCTAAATAAATCCCTATGCATTGAGTAGGGATATCTAGATAACAGCCAGGCATTCTTCAGTGTGGGTGGAATTTCTGCAAAGGATTCAAAGAGGAGCAACTGCAATACAGAAGAGCATTGGGGAGAGAACAGATCTGTGATGAGCTGGGGACACCAGGTGCTTCACCTGTGTTTTGCCCCAAATTTCCTGGTGACCTCAGATACCTTTGGGTCTGTGGAGATGGCAAGGCAATCTGAGATGCTCCAAGGGCTTTTTTGGTTTGTTTCCCAGGGATGAGCTCTGTTCCATGTATGTGCCTCGCTGTAGCCTGCCGCAGGCTGGCCAGCAAGTCACTGCGAGGAACTGGAGCATGCCAGGCAGTTCCTAGAAATGCCACTGGAATTTTGAATGTTCCTTTTGGCCCCTTATCATCTTCTGATATATTGCAACCCTTAAAGAAGTGGACAAGCCAGACAAGGTTGATACAGATCTTTCATTCAGGAAAACCACCCTAAATGAAACCACTACGAGGATCCTCAGTGACCAGCAGCCCTTTGCTTGCTGCTGACAGCTCCTTGGTGGCTCCATCTCACAGCAGGACCTGCACTTTGGGGAGCACCACGCTGTTGTGGTGGCAGCAGGACTGGGCTTGCCACAGCAAATGTTGGGCCATGCTCAGTTTTCCATCCTGAGCTGCCTGGGTCAATCTGTGCCTGAGAATTTGTTCCTTTTATAACCCAGCAGTGGAAGGTGAAGTTAAACAGTTGGTGGGAGCACTAAGACCAAGGCTATCAGTGGTGCTAATCTTCTTCTAAGATGTTGGGTATCTGTGATGTTTCTCAGTAGGGACATCACTGAGCTACATCCATTTTTTTATTTCCTGCCTCTGTAAGTTTTCCCAGGGAATCTGTTTCTGTTTCTGTCTATGCCCATAAAACACAGCATAAAACTATGGTTTATGCCTCAAGGCTGTTGGAAGGATACTACTTCCATCAGTGATGAGGATTGAACAATTTTTTTAACCAGGAGAAGCAAATGTTTTTGAGTACTTGCTCCTCAGCCACCTCTACTGATCAGTCACATATTGTACACCAGGACACGTTTTGCCAAAATAACCTAATTTATATGCTAAATGTCCTTAAACTAACTAAATGCCCTACAGGAATTCTGGCCTTCTGTCCCCCAATTTGCCCCTCTTCTATTTTATTCAATGTCCAAAGTCATTCTTCACAGATGTCATTTTGCTTCCAAGCAATTGCCCTTGTGCTCCAATTTCTAAGAATAAAAGTGAATTCTGGCAGTGTAACATTTCTGAGAAATCTCCAGTAGTGGAAAAGTAGCTTGGGGGCAGAGCAGAGAGGAATGAAAACTCAGTCATGAGAAACAACTACAAACCAGCAAGAGGGACTGTGAGTAGGAAAAAAATAAGTCAAAGACGGTAAACAGGAGTTCTCTGTTGTAAGTACGTTTTTGTTATATTTGGTGATTATAAAAGAAATAATTTACAAATCTGCTTCAGGTTATTTCCTAGCATCAGACAAGTGGTAGTAAGTAGCACCTGCTCTTCAAGGTCAGCTAAAACACTGAAATAACTCAGAGTACATATGTGTCCAGTCTCTCTGGCACCTGAGTCAAACATCCCCTGCACTGTGCTCTTCACGCTCTGCTGGAAGTGTTTGTCGTGGCCCTGAGGGCACCAATAGTCCATGAGAGCCCTGCCATGGCCACTGCCCCCGAGGGCTGTCAGTCCCTGTGGGATTCAATGTCCCCTTCCTGGTGCTGGCCCCACAGACACTCTCCTGCTCCTTCTGCAAGGAATGAGCTGGGCTGGGAGTGACCATGGAGGTGTCAGAGGCAAACCAGGCTCCTGCTGGGCTGCGGAGCTCAGTTCCTCAGATGGTCGCTGGGTAGCAGCACAAAGGACAAGATTTCAGCTTTACCTCCCTTGTTCAGGCAGCAGATGTGACCAAGGGCAGGGCAGAGAGCCAAGCAAATAACAAGGCCTCAGTAACAAGAGAAATCCAGCCTGCCTTTCTCGATTGAAGAAGCCCTGCTGAGATAAATGCTCCAATCCGTCTCTTCTCTGAAACAGGAGCTGAAAAGTGGGTCAGATCCTGCTGCTGGCAGTGCTGCTTTTGGGGAGGTCTCTGCTAGGAGCTGGAAAATGAAAAAATCAGCTTCGGTCAGAAAAAATCAACTTTGTTTCTCACAACAGAGGTCACTGAAATCATGGTCTCTGCAGGGAGCATGGTGGTGGACAGGCAGGAGGGGTGGGAGGCTGCACATTTAGAGCCTCAGCAAGCCCTGGTCTTGCTGAACTCTGCTCCAAAGTGACCCTTGCTGGCATTTGTGTCCTCATGCCACCTTTTCCTCGGGGGCACCACTGGTGTCCTTTCCCCTGAGGTGGTGAACTTGTTTCCTCTTCCATCCTTAACAAGCAAGACAATGTACAGAAGGAAAGGCAAATAAAGTTTAATTCAAATGCCAAATGGGAAGGCTTAGAGGTTTTTAAAGCTGTTTGGTTTATGTAAGAACTTATTGGAAACTGGCACAAACAAGTGCCTATCTGCTCTGAGATACCAGAGCAGATGTGACACAGTGGAAAAGCCTCTTCCCTGCCAAAGTATTTGCTGGAGATTTGATAACAAGGTGCCATTGTACAGCAGTGGGTAAAGGTCTAGAGCAGAAAGGAGAAAGAGAAGAGGCCTCCAGGCAGTGCAGGGCTCTGCCTCCGTGGGCTGCAGCTCCTCCACCAAACCTCCTGCATGCAGACAGCAGGTAGAGCTGGTGAGATTCAGTGGGAAGGCAGCAGTCAGCTCTCCTGTGTTGTTTTCCATCTCTGCAAACAGTGACAGTGCTGTCCCTTCGTTTCTGTTAGAGGCTCCTTCGAGCTTTCCTCCGCACTGCTGGCAAAAGCATTAAATTCAGCACTCCAAATGCACATTTATAATCTGAACCAAGATGTGAAACTTCAGTACAAGAGCTTCAATTTTTAATATTGGTAGTGACAAGCTTTAATATTTCCTGTAAATTTCATTCATCCCTGTCATATTTCCCACTACATACTAATCCTGTGTGTTCTGCAAATATTAATACTTGGTGTTTTGCAAACATGGTTTGGAATGGTGGCTATTGAATAAAATTTCAAATTGCCTCATTTCACTATAAATCCTAAACACAAAAACCAGCCTGTGCTCCACCCTAAAAAGTGATGCTCTTACTTGTTTTGGTTCTGAAACGAGAAGCAGCTGTAGCTAAGAGACAATGTGAAAATCTGGGCTGCATTCTCATGTTCTCAAAACTCACCTGCTGCTTTTTGTCCCCTACCAAAGAAAACTCACCAAAAATTATTCAGACACAGAAAACACATCAAGGCAATAACGGCATCTTTACCCTGACATGGAAACAAGCCTCCCACAGTCCCCCCTAAGCAGTTTTCAAATTCAAAATACAGGTTCAGTCAAAATCAATCACTAATTGCATGAAGGATGTATCTGAAGCCACACTTCTTAAAAATCAAACAAACTTAAATGGCAATTTATCTTTATAGCCTTTACTAAGCTCATATGAGCAGAGAGGTTTGCTCAAATAAGAGAAATGCTTTAACCATGCCCATGGCATCTCAGTCCCTTTCTCCACTCCAACTTGCTATCAATTGTGATTTCATATCGAGGTTTAAAGGGAAACTGGTACCTTGAAGTTCCCTTTAGCTGCCCCTACGCTTTTATTCTGCAATGCTTTACACCTCCTCAGCGGTGGCCACGGGCTGTGGGTGCCTTCATTTCTCACAGCCAGCCTGAAACCCAGCGCCTGAGTCAGCACAGCCAGGAGCTGCTCTCCTCATCTCCCCTCTCCCCTCCTTCCACCCCTTTCCAACAGAGTTGCTTTTAGCTCATTTATCTGCCTATTGGGGTGATATGTAATCAGAGCAGGAGTCCTGATGGGAAATACAAAGTGATTCTTTAGAGGGGTTGGCTTTGAAAGCCGCTCTGGGCGCCGATCAAGCAAGTGTTACAGCTGCCCCTTTCATTTGCTTTGCCTTCTGCCCTGAGCTTGTCAGCACCACACAAACTGGGAGAGCCTCTGGGATGTTCACAGGCCCATCTTGCTCGAGTGAAAGCTGGTAGTATTTGTGTCACTACAGGACAGTCATTTGATGTGACATTAAGGACACACTGACTCCTCCACCCCACGGTACAGGGGACCCTGGGCTGGTGTTTCTATAGCACCACAGAGACCAAAAGTCCCCATCCATGGACTGAAAAGGTGGCGCCTTTGCTGTAGTCAGAACCTCTACTCTCAACCAAAATAACGAATACTTCCACTCATGAATCTCTAATGCCAGCACTGCCCCAAGACTGAAAAAAAAATTCACTTCTTCATTAGGAAAAGTACAGCCAGACTCTACGTCCTAATTAATGACACTCGCACACTAACACTGAAATTTGGTTTATCCCAGGTCTGCACTCCCCAAAGGACTTCAACTGCTGAGATCAGAGAGATGCCCCTCAGAACCACCAAGACAAGGGAAAAATTCCCACCACACATCTTCCCACAAAATTCTTGTTAGTTATATTTAGTTTTCCACATCTGCTTGTATGTCCTCCTAAGGAATCTAATCCTGTTATTAATCTTCTTCCTTTACAATAAAATGAACAAACATAATTTATTCCTGAGTTTGGATTCTGAAAATATTTTTTTCCATACAAAAGAGGCCAAGAAACAGAGTGACATGGAGAACCTCCTAACTTGAAGGCAGATGAAATGCTGCAGAACTCATCTACACACAAAAAACAGCTGGTGGAAGTGCAAATACACACCAGAAAGAGGGAGGAATGAAAGTAGCCACTGGAATACCTACAGCAGAGCAGGCAACTGGAAACAGACCCCAGCACTAAAGCCCTTCTGCTTTGCTGACTGAAATGAGCCCATCACCATCTGCTCCACATCAGGACAGGATTAACTGGGTCAGTCCAGCAGATGCCAGCATCAGTGTCTTCCAAGGTACACCAGTTGTCTGGTTAGTGTCAGAAATGTTTGCTTTTAAAAGAAGAAAGACCCAACCCTTTGTTCTGGGTAAGAGGCTAGAAACTGATGGCAGGAGGTAAAGAGCCATGGAGAGGTAACAGGTGCCTCACACTCATCAGGCTGCACTGAAAGTTGAATTGTTTGGGTTCTGTTACCACTGGCACAAGGTGAGGGAACTGCAGACCACGAACAGCATGAGCCTGGTGGGAGCCCACACACACACACACTCATTCTCTGTAGGCACAGTCATTCTTGAAAATGCAGATATGAAAGGCAAGAAGATGTCCAAGTTGTGACTAAGATTTGACTTCGGGGTGCTTATTCCAGCCTTTCATACTTAGTGCAAAAATTAGTCAGGAAAATGACGCTGAAGACCAAAAACTCATGCATAATTCCTTAACGATTCAATGCTAAAAGCAATTGCCTGCCAAATAGGATCCCCAAATTTGCTCTGATTTGTACAAGGCATTAATTCAGGCTCGGTATTTGCAAGAGCCATAAAAGGTATTTCTTCATACACCTCCAAAAAGGAGTGAAATCCTGGGAATAAGCACTCCAGTCCAAGACAGTTCTTGTGACAGCCAGCTAGCACTACGCATGATGTAAAACAAAAACTTCAGATTCCTTTAACTGCTTAATTTAAACAGAAGCACTTAACAATGCCATATGTCAGTGAAATACTGATTCACAATTCTTTCAGTACAAAGACTCTTTTTCCCCATCAGTTTCTCACAGTTACTTCTCTCATAAGACAGAAATAAAACAAGTGACTTCACATTACAGAGCTCGTCACTCAGAGACAAGGATCTGTTTATACTTACACTGATCATTAAAAAAATGTTTTTACAACATAAAATGGCATTGAAGATTTCAGACAAGCTACTCGGAGGGTTTGGGGGATGATTCTTTACATGTGATTCAATCCTGGAAATTTAGAACAGTTTTTATTTTTTAGTGATTAAAATTTTACTAGTGTGCCTGCATGCACCCACATACTTCAGTATCATAAACACCAGGCAAATACAGAAGCAGCAGCACTGGATAATCTGGTAGGATTAAGGGCAAAAAATGCAAAGTGAAATTTACCTTTCTGCTGCCAGTACCTTCCAGAATTCAGGTGACAAACCAGGTAGTATATAAACTACTCTGCAAACCCTAGTGGGGATTACATGGCAAGGAATCACTTCTGTACTTTGGTGAGCTCTAGCAGTACCAGGACACAAGGGCAACCTCAGACAAGCAACATACAGCAAGGATAGTGCAGACAGGTTGCTCAGGTTAGCAGCTCTGGCACTGGAAGGAAATGTGTTTTGCCCAGAAAGAACACACAGGCATAACATATATTCTTTATTTTAAAAAAGATAACTAAAAGCAGAAAATATCGAGCAGAATGTAGGTAGAAATGTAATTTGTAAACACTTTTCTCAAGTACATATGCTGCAGGAGCCCAATCCTCAATCCTCTCTCACAAGGTAAGGTTTTTTTTACAATATTTAAACCACAACAGGCAGTTCTGCCTCATGAATTCAGCTTCTCTGAAGCCTGAGTTGACAGCATGTGATATCAGCTTAGTATTGTCTCGTTTATTACAATAAGTTATTTCCAGAAATTATTACCCTGGAGAGTGTTTAATCCCCAGCATTACACATTTGAGCAACTCCACAACTCGAGGAAAATTAAGAATGGGGAAAAAGGAGTAAGATAAAAATAACCTGAAATATGAACTTGTAGAAATAGTAAGTTATGGGGGGGAAAAAAATGTAGCAGATACATGAGAAAGCAAGGTGCCTTTTTTTCTTTTCCCAAATTTACTTTTCCTCAGAGAATGGCAGTGTAGTCCTCCCTAAGGAAAGCTCCATGGAAAAAGGAGATAAATAAAACTCACAGGAACTCAATTCCCACTCTAGCCTACCTCCTTTGATATATACATTCTTCTTTACATTTATTTATTCCTATTGCCCTCAGTCATCCAGTCTCTAAAATGCATTTCCATCAAGCTTCTGTCTCTCCAGTCACCAACATTTACAGTGGGGATGATTTTCCGTGGCTTCAACCACTGAACAAAACGCTTCATCTCCAGGTAACTGCTGTGTTCGCTGTAAGGAATCCCTGAAATGAAAACAAATCACAGCCATCTGTCAGTCTACTCAGCTTCTTCCAAGCCTTCCAGCTAAGAAATACTTTAGATCAAAGGTTTTTTAAAATTCCTATTTGGGATCTAAAGTTTATAGCTAAGCTAAAACAACTCCCCCTGTTGAAAAATGGCTTGAAGAGCTGGACCATGAGATGCTAGAGGCTCTGCTTTTGCAGCGCCTGCCACCACAGAATACAGACTAGGCATTGTGCGAGCAAAACCTTGAGGGTAGGCTGCAAGGACAGCATCCTTGATGGTTTGGGAAGCGATGAATTTTATGAAAGAGAAATTGTGGTCAAAAGAATGCAGAACATCAGATTAAGGGACCACGAGCTGGGAGGGGACAAGTGATGTAGCTGTGTGCAAGTAACCAATAATAGTGTGGCAAGGAGTCTTACTAACCAATGACATAATGACATGTAAAACCTGCTCTCTGCTGGAAAATGTACTTAAGTCTGAGAACCTAGAGAAATAGTGGAATAAAGCTTGTATTGATCACATTGATCCTGTATCGCTTACTCTCCTTGTTTGTGGTGCGCAGCCTTAAATGGGATTACCTTAAATGGTGCTACCTTAAATAGTGAATACCTTAAATGGTGAATTTTTGTACTGCTTCATCCCCCCACCAATTTTACTTCTAGGGAAATTACCTTGCATTAAGTCACCAAGTCATCAGCACAAATTAAGAAACATCAGTGACCTCGTTAAAGGAATGTTAAGGGATTTGGCTCTACCCATCAATAAGAACCAAGAGGAAGACCCAGTCTCAGAAACAAGATATGGAATGAAATCTTGGCTCTGGAACTGCACTGCCACCAGCATTAGTAAAGCCAAGACACGATCCCTGCTGTCTCTACCTGTATCAGATGAAAGCTTTTATCTGCATGAGGAGGACAAGTGCAAAATGTATTTTAAAATGTGCATTTATGGCGTTCTCGATTACTCATCTCACAGATCTCTCCTGAAGAGATCTGCTTGGTTTCTCAATGAGTTACCAGAAAAAGCAGCAATTACAAAAATCAGTAAGAGTTTCCAGAATAAAAATAGGAAAAGCATCCACACAAAGCTAAATGCACTGAATCTTTGCCACTCATACCATATATAGTGATCTTTCCTCTTGTCTGAGGCTTGATATCCTCCAGAGAAAGGCATGAATCAGAGTAGGTCCACCCCGTGGGTTTGAAAGCCAGAACTTGATCAAAATTCTCAGAAAACTTATTCAAGTGATCTTGCAAGGCCTGTGGGAAAAAAAAATAGCATATACTTAATATATATATTATATAGCTAATTAGACTAAAGGTTGGCCATTTCGGGATGAAGAGGCTTCAGACTACATTTTATTTTCATGTGCTGATATTTTTTAAGTATCATCTACCTTGAAATTATTAATGATAAATATTGACATTTGCAAAACAGCTTGTCCCTTAAGACTTCAATTCCTTTATTTTAATTAAGCATATATGAACAGCTATGCATTACAGATTAGAACACAAGGAATAACCACACCTTCTTATAAATCTTGCTCCACAAATCATTCATTTCCTCCTCTAAGCTGGAGGTCAGCAGCTGAGTGGAGGTAGAAGACAGTGAAAGCCTGCTTCAGTGCAAAATCATCTGGTTAATTTGCAGTGCCACAGAGATCCTGACAACTGCTTATGCCCACAAGCAACCAGAGTTAATTAAGCTACCCCCAAAAAAATTAGAGCAAGCCAGTGAGTGCATCAGTTGAGTGTTACTCTGAGCACTAAACTATGCTTCACCACCTCTCCAAGATAGGAAGGTAAACACCTCTCATTTTTTCACTCTACAAAGAAAATTACCTTGCAAATGTTTCCAAGTATAAGGAATGTGCAATCCTATTCCTGGATAAACTGAAATCCATATTGCTTCAAGTTAAAAATAGAAAATCAATTTCATGTGCCCTGTATAAAATCTTAAGGGCACATTCCTAATTTGAAAGCCCTACAAGGTTACAGAACTCAAAATCATAAACTTTTTAACAGCAGGAGAGAGAGGAATACAAAATAAAGACTGATTAAAAAGGGAGGGCAGAGGGGGATAGATGGGCTGTGATAGAACATTAACCAAACTCACAGACACCTGAAAACTATAAAACACGGCAGCAAAAGATGCCTGTGAGACTGCCACATTTAACAACACCTTCAGTACAATGTCCAGTAGCCACACACAGAATCCATCAAATCAGGTGCATAAAAGAATGACAAAAACCCTACCACAGCACACATTTCATTCAGCAAGAGGAATTATGGCTCACTGCTGTGACTCTGAATACAACGTGAATGTTCAGTCATCACTTGATTAAAGGTATATATAATTGATAAAGGTAGCAGTCTAATTCTCCTTCATACTTTGATTTGGGAATATTAACACAGCTTAAGGTAATTATTCATATATTTGCTCTCCTTGCTCCAAGACAATCTAAATATAAAACTTCAAATGCAGTGATTATTATATTAACCAATGCTAATCTGCTTTTCAAATTTTTTATGAATCAAGTGTGCAATATTCAAATTAAGGATGTAATTTCAATCTTATTAAAAAATTAATTGTGCATTTAAATTGCAAGCACTTCTGAAAGTCTCACCTCAATGCCAGTACAAGACCTTGCTGAGTTAAACAACATGAAAGAGATTCATAGACCCACAGAGCCCAGTTCCCTGGAAATTTTCCACTGCATAGTCAGTGGCAAAAGCCTCAATTTTTGAGTTACAAAAAATTGTTTGTTGCAAAAGAACCATGCATGCATTTTGGAAAAGATGGCCTCTTTCCCCAAAACAAATTACTTCAGTGTTTACTCAAAACAAGTCCATTTTAAATACACATTCCAATTTCTTCGTTTATTGCTTTAGCCAACACTGTTCTACTAAACCTTCATCCTTTTAAAATGGAAAATATATTTCACTGCTACACCAACCTCCTTCAATCACCATGACAGTCTGTTATTCAGAGTGTCACTAAAGTCAGCAGTGTACACAAACAGATTCCATAAGGTAGGAAAAGACTCAAACATGATTAAATATTTAATTTACCACCAACTCTAACACCTCTAAAACTCATTTGGCTTATTCAAGAGCAGCCATTTGTCAGTATGTATAGCAATTCCTGTATGTAGCTGGGGTAAAACCAAATACTGCAGTGAAATACCACATCTCTGAATTTTTTTAAAAAATATTTTCTTAACGTATATCAAATCCAAAAGTAAGACAAATGATCATATGAACTCATCTTTAATAAGAATCTAATATTCTCCACATTTTAGTGACAATACATTCCACCCAGGCACTCCTGTAGCTGCTGGCCCCATTGGAAGTTTAGCACTCTGGAAGTGTCCCCAGTGTCCCCAGCTCACAGGGACACAACATTACTGATGATGGCACGAGACCACACTCAACACTTCACACCTGAGGTCACAGCCCCAGTACAGAGGGCCCTGCTGCCAGACCAGGACTCCCATCCACTAAATCACTGTGCCTTTCATCTTTCCTGGTCCTTTTCAGGGTCCAGGCATGGCTTTTGTCACGCTGTGGCTTTGTCTCCTGATCTCAGAGGTAAGACCCTGCGTGACACAACTACTTCCCCCAGGGAAGCCAAGCTGTCCTTGGGGGTACAATCACACCCTCAAACTATGTGAGTATGCATGCACACTGGGACAGGTGACTTAGCAGCCCAGAAATCTGCAGAAGAAACTAAAATAAATCACTGTTTAAGACAGCACAACACATTAAAAATAAGTCCATGCACATTTCCCTCACTCATTTTCTGCTCCTCTGTGGAAACATCACGGAACAAAGTTAAAGCATTAAGATACTAAGTTCCATCTCCTGCAGTTCCATCCAAATCATATAGCCTTTTTTATTCCTTTTTAGGTCAACTCTGACCTTGACTAGTCCTGCAGCTAAATACCATCTTGCTCTGAAGGATTTGCTTGAGATGGCACAGCAGGCCTAAAGCAAAACAGGAAAATTAATTCAAGTCTGTAAGGCATAAACAAGCACTGTTTTTCTCTTCCAGTTTACCTTTAATCTAGAGCCTGCTGCTTTACCTTACTGCCCTTCAGTATTTTGCAGCCTATTTAGTAAAACCTAGAAATTAGTCACCTTTCCTAACTAAGAAATTCCCAGAAAAAATGCTCAACAACAAAAACTCAGCGTCTCAAATCTCGACCAAATGTGCATTTGAATCAAATTAGATTAAATAATGTTTTAAATAATGTGCATTTGAAATCAGAGTAAAAGTAATTGGTTTATGTACTTTTATTACAAATATTAGAGAAGACTGTGTGTGGAAAAACTAAAGCATGTGTATATATGAGGCGTCCCACAGTTCACTCAGTGTATGCATTGGTTTATGTGCAAGCTTCCACTGATTTTCAAGTAACCTTATCTCCAGTGTAAATCATCAGCACAGAGAGTGAATATTCTTTTAAAAGATTAAAATATGCTATAAATACATTGGGAATCAGACACCTGACTGGTAGCTGGCCATGTTCATAGGCTGCCTCAAAACAGAGGCTCACAGGCAGAAATCCTTTTTGTCTTCCTTCACTGGACCAGGTAAAAGACAGGCTGGAAACAGGGACTCCATGTCCCAATATACTAATTGCTAATAGGACAGATCAGGCAGTCATTACATAAATCCACTTCAAAAAGGCCTGCAAAGAGCAGGTCTTTGAACAAGCCTCACCTTATCTTGTACAAGGCACCACATCATGTTTGGAGAAGTTATTAATGTTTAATTGCATTTCATTTTCGATGTATTGCTACATGTCAAAGCTCCACTAAATAAATACGATCTGACAAGAGGTTAAAAAGCACCAAACACAGCACTGGTTGGGAGCAGCCAAGAGAATTTTAGTAGCAGGTAATCAACAGAGTGCCTTTTCTAACTTACCTTAAAATTAATTTGCATCATGGGAAGAACATGAAGCAAAGTGCCCTTCCAGTCCACACTGATGAGGGAATTAACAGCTGCTGACTCCAAGCACTGCAGAGTTTTGTACTTGTCACGGGACATACTTGCTTTTGAGCCCAGAACTTCAGCAATTGCTTTGGGATTCATGAGGAAGAAATCAGAAAAAGAAAATTGTAAGAGAAGTTATTGTTTTTGGCTAGTTTTAGAGCTAGTCCTGATTATTTTACTAGAAAATTTTTACTAGAAAAAAAAGAAACCATATTCAACAGGATATAGTGTTTCATATTCTAAAGTCAAGAAGAGAAACCTGTAATGGACATTAAAAACCTTTGTCCCCTACATTTTAGCAGCAGGATTTTGTATAACAAGTAGAAAGAGAAGGAAGAGTACCTTGATAAATTCTAAGTCACATTTCTTTGCTAGAATGTTACTGAGGTTAACTGGTATTTACTTCAAAGATGCCAGAAACATACAATTTTTGGAGTACGTTACAAACAGCCAACGTTAAACACAGACTAAATTTCAGTGAGAATAAATATTGTATTGATGACCTTAAATATACACAAAAGCACAAAAGGTACACAGCTGCCTGCTCTGAAGTGTACATTTGGGAAATCATGTTGGTTCCTGGTGCTGTAACTGAGTGAAGCATAGCACATAAGATCTCCATTTAGTCAGGAAAATATATAATATAAATCTGTAAGGAAAAACTCAAAATAGAAGTGTAAGAATAACATCCCTTTGCTGTTTCTTGACAACACGAAATTATTAACAACAAAAATGTCATAAAGACCTCATTTATTTATTACTTTTAATTGCCCTTAGCACTTTTCTCACCACAATCAATTAAATAGGTTCATATTCATACAGTTAGTATCCAAACTGGTCATCTCTATATTCAGTGGAGGGGGGGAGGTTATAAACATGGCAGAACACTATTTCTTTCAGAAAGTTAAAACTTACTGATTAGAAAACTAAAAAAACAGCAGAATTATTAAATATATTTAATTTCTTTACACAATATCTGAACATTCAGACTAAACAACCTTTTATATCTCCAAGAAAGACATCTTGTAACACTAAATTAGATATTAATTTAGTTATTTGATCCAGTACACTTCTTTTACGTACCTAAGAAAACTTTTTCTTTTCCAATGGAGTAAGTGCCACAGACAACTAGAGTTCGTGGGTTTAAAGTCACCATCTCAAAAGCAATGTTGACAGCAAACTGGATAACCTCTTGTTGTGGAGGAAAAGTGTACTCAGGGCTACAGTATCTGGGGCATGGAAACAAAATATACCCTTTTGTTACAAAAGATAAAAGGCATCTGAAATTACCAAGAAGGCCTTCAAAACCACATGTACACAGTAAGTAAAAAAGACATTATTTTTCTATGTAATTTCAGTCTATTAGAGGCACTGAGGTGTCCAGATGAAACTGTTGCAACAAAAATTACATTGAGCATATCAGTGTTTTTCTATAACTATTCACTCTGACACTGAATTTTACATTTTCTTCTTCATAAATACCAAACACTTTTTCAAGCTAGATATTTGTATCACGTCCTAATTATATTCTTAGGTCTATTTTTTGTCATACACACAAACTGTAATATAAGGCATTACTCATTCACAAAAACATATGGAACAGAAATAAAAGTCTGCAGCTGGGCATTAGTCATCACTCACAGAAAAGCAATTTTATATACATGAGTCAGAGAAAGGTCTAATGAAAACCCCAAAACTGATTCAACCATTTGGCATTCCTTCACCTTTGAATTCCTCCACACCTCTTTTTGTAAGACAGTTGAATCCCCAGAAAACTAGTGTTCCATAAACCTTGTTTTAGAGCTGAACATTTAGTGAATGAATTTTGACACCCAGAACTTAATACCACTTATAAATAATATGGTGATCTGAGCAAACACTTCAGCATCTTTTCCACCACCCACTTTCAATCCCTTATGTAACCAGTGAACAAGCTACACATACATGAACTTCTAATAAATACATGTTTTTATTCAACACTAAACAAGCTAACAAGGGTTATCACAGTAATGTCATTCATACTTATATTTATTTGGTTCACACAAAGTACTACTAAAGTGAAAAGAGTAGGAGTAAACTGAAAAAAGAACTCAATTTCAAGACAACTTACGTGGTATCAAGGTAAAGGGTGTGGACTTGCTGACCCATCAGAGCAGGGTAGCGCTCCATGGAAGGGTCTGCCCTGAAGTCCCCTGTATGCAGAATAACAGTCCCACTTGGTAGGTAGAAAAGGATCATTGTTGCACCTGGACAACTGAAACAAACAAACAAAAAACCCCCCACAAAATTATGTCAGTTCTATATACTGATAAACTGCCTTAAGAGACACACCACCCTGCAGTAGCAGGAAGGTGTGCAGAACAGCATTTAAAACCATAGCTACTATGCAAACTAATTTAGATGGAAATGCCTGATTTCTAAAGGAATCCTGCAGCTAATCCTATGGCCATACACAAGCTTGACTTGAGCTCTCACTTGAGATGAAACCAAGAAACAAAAAAACCACATCAACAGTAGAGCAATCAAGTATTAACTGCCTTTTTGGGATGCCCCACCTTGTAGGTACAACAAAGAAGCTGCCTCAGTTGCAATCTCTGAGCTTCTGTCACTTGGTTCAAAGGGGAAACGGCACACCAAAGTGAAACAGCATTCTTGTTCAGGAGAAACAGAATTGTGTCACTGGAGATTCATCTTCCTTCCTGCAGGACTTACTGGAGCATTTTCTTTTAAATTCTATTTGCAGGTTTTAAATGTTATCCTCCATCCACAATTCCCTAGTTATAAATACAACTCCCCTACTGGTGACAGTGAATCCATCATGCCTTCTGCAGTTGCTTGCCAAAGCTTTCCGAAGGGCAAGAGCTCAGGCTGGAAACCCTGAGTGAGATTATTTTAGATATCAGTCATCTGCAAAGGGTAAGTGAAATCTCAAAAAATGAAAAACTGGCATGAATCAAAGCTAAAATGACAGAATTGCTGAACCCTTCAAAAGCTGAACTTTGTACCTTGAGGTATGTACAGCTTTTAAATTAGAGCAGAGAATCATAGAGACAAACAGGAAAAATGAGAAGTATACAAATTACATAAGCAAAAAGGCTTCCTTCATTCCTAGAGACAGTTCTGAGGGGACTTCATGGAGTCTTATCTCTCCAAATATAAACAAATCCTACACTAAGTAATATTCAAATCGGCTGTGACACAGTCCTGCATTGCAATATATGTACTGAAGGGAAGGACTCTTCCTCTAGCCACGGCCAAATAAAGATACCAAGAGGCAGAAGAGCAAGAGCACAGGGCTGGAAGTCAGGTACTGCTGAACTTTAAATCCAACATTACCACACAGTGCCAGTGTAACAGACAAAAAAAATCACACTCCTTATCACCAAGTTCAGTAGAAGTCTTGTCCAGATTTCAACAGCCTTTTCTTTGAAGTTCAATTTTCAAAATGGTGGCTAGGTTATGTCTCTCACAGCATCCAAAGTACCACATTTTTCTTTAGCTCGGGATTCCCCTAACATCAGTTGAAGTTATAGAAACCTAATGTATCTGATAATCAAATCTACTATGTTCCCAACTAGACACCAAAAACTAGGAAGTGTCCAGACCACTAGAAAAATCATTCAACCTCTCAACAAGCATAAAAATTATGGAGCTACATGTGGTTAAGACAACATACTCAAAACAAAATTAAACTAAAATTCAAGAAAGTCTGTTTCACTTTTAAAGATAACTCACTTATTTCAAAAGCTAACTACTTGCAAGAAATTTTCCACAAGAAATGCAGTGATACTTACTGATTGGCATCAAGCAACAGCACTTTGATCCCATTGACCACACATTCCGTGTCCATCGGCAGCACGTGGACATACTGCTCCTGGACTCGGAGTTTGCTCTTCACCAGATTGCCAGTTATCTGGAACACAGAAAGGATTTAAAATAGGAAAAAATCTAAGAGAAGTATTTGTTTATTTTAGAAACAAAAGCTCTCAAAGCTAGACAGTCTGGCTTAGAGAGAAACTATAAGGTCCTGGGCACAATCAAGCCTTTCAGTAGCATTTCATGTCTCAAAAAGCAAACTAAGGAAAGCTATTTTAAGAAAGCAAACTTTTAAAACCCTGTCAACAGGCTATGGATTGGAATCAGAGAGGAGGCAAACAAGGGGGAAGAATATCTGTTGCAGACTATTAAGGAAGAGGAGGTGAGTAAATCCTTCCTCAAACATGTGAAGAAGTTTCCAGGTAACAGGCACCTGGATCCTGTCACGGTGCACTGCAGTCACCCCAACACCTACTGGAAAGGTAACACAGGACACAAGCATTCCAGGAAAGTTCCAGAATTAATTATAAATAGTTTCTTTTATGGAAGCTCTGTTGATTAAGGGTGCCCTACCCAGTTACAAGAAGAGCTGGTTGGACATATGACAGCTAATGGCAGTCGTGGCCATTTGGCAGCCTGAAGTACAGGGCACACAGGAGCAGGATAAAACAATTCCACTTGCTTAAGGGGGAGAAGAGATGGCTTATGCAGAATCTATTTCAGATTTCCATCACTTGAATAGTTACAGAGAAGATGGAGCCAGATTCTTCATGATGCACACACACACACAAAAAAAACCAAGCTACAAACTAAAGCTGATAAAAGGGACGTTTCAAATATTAGGGGGAAAAAACAGAGTGGGTACTGCAACAGGCTGTGAAAAGAAATAGTAAAATCTGGCCTGTTGTCAAAGTTTGATTGACAAAAGACTCCTTGCAGTCTGATCTAACTTTGAAGTAAGGCCCACATTGTGCAGGAGATCAGTTTATGTGACCTCTAGAGATCCTTTTTAAACCTGAATTTTTTCATGGTACCTAGACAGGGAAGTTTCATTAATCCTCTTGATCAGTCAAATCAGGGTAAGGATTTCTCACAAGCAAAATGCACATTCCCCTCCACATATCCACTGACCAAACAATGGCACCACTGATCTCCTATTTACTTCTATCACTACGAAAATGATTACAGCAGCATATGGACTTGCTAATATCTAGCAATCCTGAAAAGCCTTACCTTATTACAGTAGATTGGAAACCTGAAGTTTTTTGTTAGTCCACTATAGTGATCAGAGTGAAAATGAGTAAGGAAATAAGCTGTGCAGCCTTCAATTTCTCCATACTGGAAGGCATCAACTGTAAAACCAGTTCCTAGAGCACAAAGGGAGAAGCCAGTCAGTAAATTTGCAAATTTTCAGAACCAGTTTCTAATTAAACGTGGTTTTGTTTTCTTTCTTCCTTCTTTCCCAGTTAAAAGGTAATACTCTACATTCAGCTGAAGGAGTAATTTTAAGATTGACATGTTTTGTGCATCAGTCAGCAGTTACAAAAAGAGATTTTCACTTATTGAAATAAAAATTTCACAAAGTGTTCACACACAAATACTTCAAACGGCCTGCCAAATATGTTGTTCAGCTGCCATTCTACACAGATGGCAACCAGTTAGGCAAATAAGACACTTACCTGCATTCAACTTGTATTTTTGAAAGTTCACATAGATTGAGATCTTACAGTAATGTCTTAGCACAAAATAAAACAGGTAACTGCAGCTTAATAAAACCACATTTTGCAATCAAACTGCAATTCTTCAATCATTCCAAATTTAATATTCCTCTTAAAGCATGCAATAATTCTTAAGCAAGCTATCCGGGGTCTTCAAATACATTGGCTGAGAATAAATGTGCCTGATTTGCCACTGTATGCTTTCAGTGTTTGTATAAAGACAGCTGTACAGAAGACAAACTTTTCTCTGCAAATACTTCTTTTAAATGCAAGGATGCTGATGAATGGTCCTTTTACATTACTTTCTTAAAACCACCAAATAGCACACAGAACTAATTCAGCTGGTGGGACTCAAATATTTTTCATTTTATGTTACACACATTTCCCAGATCTTCTAGGAGAATTAGAAGTAGTTCCACTTACTTGAGGCTAGAACTTCAAGTCCAAAAAAAATAGCAGTCTGACCTAAAGAAAAATCCCTAACCAAAAAATCCTCAAGTGTTTGAGAGGTACCAGACTCAAAACTAACTTTAGTGGTGTGAACATCTGTAGCCTAAATTGCTGAACCACCATCCTTTATCTAATTGCCTGAAGAGATCCTGAGAAATTCTTGGCTGTTTCATTAAATAAACCCTTCTGATAGGTTTTCTTTCTTTGTTTTCATAGCTACAATAAATCATATTTCTAATACTGATGAATTTCAAATGCAAAATTAAACTCCATTCTTTTAACTTAGTGTTAAGGAAATGATTACTATTGACAGCCATATTTTCAGGAGCAACTGAAGCAATGCAAAAAATTAAATTCTGCAATTAGGAGTGTGTATTAACGAGGGATATATTGAAAATAATTTAAGAAAGTGGTTATCAAGAATAAAAATACTGAAGCCTAAAATTAGGACAAAACCACAACACTCCAGCCAAAATCAATTAACATCTACAAAAAACAAGTTGCCTCTCACCTGGTATTTTCTTGTAGAAAGGGCAATGTTTTTTTGTTGGCTCTTCACCTTTAGCAGGTAATTCTTTGTATCTTTTTCTCCACCTTCGTTGGCGACCAGAAGGTACATCTGCAATGGCTCCATTTTGACTTGAACTTTCTGTAACTGCTTCTACATCTTCCACAGACCCCTCAGCTTTCCTTTTTTGCTGTCTGGGCCTCTTTCCATTAGGAGATACTGAACTTGGTATCTGCTTTCTCTCACTCAAACTGGCCTCTCCTTTGCTTTCCTCCTTTGCTTTGGGCTTTAACCCAAAGAAAACACCAATGTCCATTTGTTTGAGTTCTTTGGCAGGACTGGATTTCGTGTTCTTAGTTGCCAGTGAAAGAGATGGCACTGATTTAGAAGAGATGGGGCTGGGAAAGCACACAGCAGCTGTACTAAGATTTCCTTTTTTCTGTACTGCTGTCTGCAAACTCTCCTGGCAAGCTGTTTTTTCAATTGCACTGGCAGTCATTTTATCTGTATTAGTTAAAATGTTACTTGGCTCCTTCAAAACATTACCCTTCTGTGTCAGAAGAGAGCCAGCATCTTTTCTGTCTAGCAGAGATGATGTCTGAGCAAAACTCACGTATGCAGAATCCAGAGCACAGGCACCAGCATCTTCTGACTCTGTGGTTCCTTCTTTGGCAGAAGAGGAAATCAGTTCTGGCTGTTCAGCCTCCTCGCAACTAGAAGCAAAAGAGGATCCACGGGCTACCATGCCTTGCTGAGGATCTAGAAGGTTCACTGTCTTTACTTCCTCACAGAGGTTTTTTTTAATTATGAAATTTCCTATTTCCTTGTGTTCATACTGAACAGGCTTACAGGGCTTCCTCTGTAAGACAGGTCCATCAAATGTTTTAAACGCCACAGAATTAGCGTCTTCTTCTTCCGAGTTCTGCACTTTGAATAATTTATTCTGTGATACTTTTACTTTCTCCTCCTCTTCCTCAGTTTCCTCTTCACTTTCCTCAAATGTACTCAGTGGAGAATAAGAAATTTCACAGTCACTGAAGTCCACTTTTGATTGTAGCAGACTTGGCTGACTTGTACCTTTCTGAATACACAGATCTTTTCCTGTTTCACTTTCTTGAGAGGATGCAAAATCAAAAAATTCAAATTTACAACTATTATCTGTGGTCTGTTGAAGCTGAAATGACTGTTGAGGTTTTTGAACACCTGCAAAAAAGGAAGTACTTTCTCCGATTATATTTAGAGACTTCATTTGAGGTGAATTCTGTACCATTGATATGCAGTCATCATTTGGGACACATTTTATATCTTTAGGTGGTTTTTCATTGTGTGAGGTTTCCTCTGAATGACTTGGGGAACAGCTGGGCTTTGCAGCAGCAAAACACATTATCTTCATCTCCACAGTGCTTCCTGAAGAGTTTGCAACATATTCTCCTGCCCTGTCTGCTGCGAGTAGAAAGTGGCTGTAGCGCTTGTAGTGGGATGGAATGGTGGAGGTGCACAGCAAACCATCAGGACACTCTGTGGAAAGAATTAAACAGAGGCGTAATGTTAATGTCTTTGCAAGTATAGTTGGTATAGTTAAAATAAAAATCATACATGACACAACACTTAGGAGCTTTTTCTTATAAATGCAGCTACTGGAGGACTGAAGCAACAAGTAAAAAGTAATTTTCAAGCTGCCAAGGCTTCCTGCTCTGAGCTGAGAAATGAGAAGTTTCCAGCCTAAAACCAAACAGCTGCTGCTCATACAGCACTATGCCTGAATAATACAGCCCATTAACAATAAGAATACTTGACCCTGTTTCAATGCTGTGCTCATGCAATCATACAGCTTCTGGTTTAGAATTGTCTCACATTCAAGCTACAAGCTCAGAGAAGTAGCACCATAAACAGCCAGTACCTTTCAAATGTAAATAATAAATAAATAAACCAAACCTCAATTCTGACTCAACCTGAAAGTCCATTTCAAATCATCTAATATTACACATTAAGAAAAAAACAACAAGGGTTGTGTATTTACTTATATGAAGAAAACATTCATCAATTAAATCCATAGCTCTTCCTTAAGCCTTTTTCAATAACAGTTTGTTACCCTAACTTTTCAGGCTTTTAAAGTGAATGCATAAATCAGTCAGCAGGATTTTCCACCTGTTAATTATGGGAGTGGATGAAAATGAGGTGTTAAAACACCTACCTTATATTAAAAGCATTGCCAAAATCAGCATAAAAGGACTTACATTTCATTATTCTGAAGAAGAAACTCAAGGAAACTCATGTAAATATAAAAAGGAGAGTTTCCTGACTGTATGCTTTCTAGTTTACAAAAGTTATGAGATGTATTGAGGATATAAGTTGGACCAGAATTTGTTCAGATATGGTATTTCCCCATGGAACTTTTATTTGGAATGTATCACTTTATTCCTCTTGTACAGAACTCAAAACAAAACTGTTGTGTTATGATACAGGAATGTTAATGTCTATTTCTACATAAAATTTCTAAACCACAGTGTCCCACAAGTTAACATTTCAAGTAAATTGGCATATTTCAGCTTCCAAATGTCCATAGACAACTGGACAAATCACATACCAAAACTGATACAGCATAATAAAATCTGTATCTAAGGAGAAAGAAACTTGATGTCCAAAATAGCACCTTTGTGCCCTAAGGTTCTTCTCTGACACTTAGTAATTGTAACAGGTTTCATTATTTTAAATATGTACCTTCAGTTTGTTCAATGAAATACTAAAACTTGATAAACAACCACGAAACTTTCTCAGAGTTTTGAGATTAGATTCTGAAATGAGATTTTCATGTCAGATTTCCACGTTCTTCACAAAGAAGCAAAAATTGCATACAAAAATAGTGCTATTCAGTAACAACATAAAAACATTATAAAAATCATACAAACTACCATTTCAGATTTTGAGTTGAATATAAAAAACAAGGTTTACAGCACCATTCTGTGAGAAGTCTGTAACTTTTCTCTGAAGGCTTTTTTCTTACTTTATTCATACCTTTTTCAATAGGTCCTGGAGTTTCCAAGCATTCATAGACGTGCCACTGAGGTGTCTGCACCAACAGCAAAGAGAAAGGCATCTGGCAGCTGGGGCAGTATCCATCGTAAACAGGCTTTGCATTTTGTGAGCCCTGTCCCACCGGGCTGCTCACGCTCTCCTGGGAGTGCACACTGCTGTCATCTCTACATTGATCCACATCCTGATCTGGCTGTGAGCTCTGCTTGATTTTCTGAGGTGTATCAGTTTTTTCTGATTTCTTTTTCCTATTTCTCTTTCTTTTTGGCCTGCCCTTGCCATCACTTACTTCCGGCACAGGGGTAGAGATGCTCTGTGAATTACTCTGATGCTTTCGCTTCCTAATGGATTTGTACTCCCAAATGTCCTCTTCCAATAAAGCATCTTCAGACATGGCAACACATGAAATATTCCCCTTTCTTTTAAGCAACAGTCCACAAACCTGCCTTTCCTCCCGCTAATATATTCCCTTTTCCCTCCACTCTTCACTACCTGAAGAAAAGCTCCAGAAGCCCATGTTAGAAAAGCAACGCTGGGCCACAAAGCAAGCAAGTGATGGGACAGGAGCATGGTGGATCCCATCCCAAAATAATTTAATGAGCGCCTCTTTGTAGATGTGCAGTTTCTCTTGTTACACAGGGCCCGAGTCTGGAAAGCCTTCCAAAGTGACCCATTTCCTTCAGCTTCCCCACCCTCGTAAGCACCACCCGGCCTCGGCGGGGCAGGAGGATTTTAAAGATTCCTGCCCCAGCAACAAGATTTTAAAACAAAACGAGAAGAATTCAGCAACGGGTTCGTTGCTGGGGTGTCCCGGGATGCTCCTCCGGAGTGTCCCCCCGGAGTGTCCTGGGATGCTCCTCCGTAGTGTCCTGGCGCTGCTGGTGCGTCTCAGTGTCCCCGAGTGTCCGGAGTGCTCCCTGGGATGTCGCGGTACCCCGAGTGTCCGGGATGTTCCCTGGGATGTCCCGGTGTCCCCGGGATGCTCTGTGGGATGTCCCGGTGCCCCCGAGATGCTCCGTGGGATGTCGCGGTGCCCTCGGGATGCTCCGTGGGATGTCCCGGGGTCCCGCGGTTCCGCGGGTGGCGGGCGGGAGCCTCCTGGGCCGTTCCCCGCCGCGGCCGCGCATTCGCTTCCGCAATTTCGTCACCGCGGCCGTGGCTCAACTTCTCCTCTTCGCCCATAGTATTTCCACCCACCCCCCCAAAAAAAAAATAAAATACCACCGCTTAAATTACTGGCGCCTGGTTTGGACTTTGTCCCGGTGATACTCAATTTTTACATCTTACAAACACTAAAGCAGCCAGGCGGGAAAGACGGGCACTGTTGAATCTGCTGGGCGGGAATCTCCACCGTGGGCTCCCTCCGGGAATGTGCTGCTGTGGATACCAAGGATACATAAAAACAGGGAATAAGTGAGGAGGTCCCACTCTAAGACAGACGAATTACTGCGTGTCTGTGCTTTGTGTTTTATTTTCTTTCTCAGTCGCGGCTTTCCGCCCTGGCGCCGCGGGCGGTGCCGAATGTGCGGCGGTGAAGCGCCAGGCCGGTAAACAGCGCCCGGGTGAGGCGATGGCGGCGGGCGGGCTGGCGGGGCTCCTGCCCGCCCAGACACAGCTCGAGTACGCGCTGCTCGACGCCGACACTGCCCAGGAGAAGGAGAATCTGGTTTACCAGTACCTGAAGAAAATGGACAGCCGCGAGCGGGACCTGACGGTGCCCGAGCTCGGCGGAGGTGGGTGGCGCGGCCCGGGCGGGGCCGGGGGTCTCCCGGGAGAGGCGGCGGAGCCCCGGCTCGCCCCGTGTGGGGTTTGCCTGGAGCTGCCGCTGCCTGCGAGGGCCGGGCAGGGCTGGCCCCGTGAGCCGCTGTTTAAATGGCACTTGCAGCTTCAGGAAATGTCACTCCTGGAAGCATCAAGAGCGAAGGGCAAGGAAAAAGAGCCCCTTTAAACATGCTCTCTCCGGTCCTGGCTGCAAAACCACGTTCAGTAAAGCTTCTCTTCTAAATCTGTTCCCGTCTGTACCGTGTATCGATATCTGTCGCCTCTGGTGATAGTGAGAACCTTACTAACACTCCCTGCGTTCTCCTGAGCTGCCTTGGTTTCCGGAGCATCCCTTAGGATGCTCTCTGTCCCCAAACCGCGCTTGGTTTCCCGTGCTTTCCCGGAGCATCCCTTCCGATGTTCCCCAGCTCTCTGTCCCCGTGACTTACCCGCGATTGTCAATTTCCATGTCCCTGATCACACAGACTGTGCTGGAGATGTCATTCGTTCTCCTTCGGTGGTTTGCCCCTTTCACACATTTCTATACCTCTCCTTGGGCTAAGGGGGAAATCAAAGATTAAACCTTGTAGGATCTTGCAGGTCCTGCTCAGGATCCTTTTAACATTTGAGAGGCTCCTTGCAGCTTTGGGAGCTCACATCATATTGCGAGATAGAGACCTCAGGAGGTGAATTTTAGGGTTAAAAATCACACGAATCATGGGAATGAATCACGATTTTAACCAGAGGAGCTAAGGGAATGCTCGCTCTGTCTGGATTTGGACCCCTGAATTGAATTTTAGCTTTTGCCATTAATATTGTATCAGTGTTCTTATTTTCTCCTCTAAAAAGAGCTCAAATAAGTAGCCAACCTCTATGAAAGGTATTTTAATTCTAGTGAAAACGGAGAAATGCCATAAAATATATAAAGTATCCTTTTCTTTTGAAAAGTGAACCGCAAAGCCCTTATACTGTGGAAATAATGCATATACTTTATAAATTATTCTCATTATTGTCACCAAAGCTAAATGTGTATGCCTCCATTTGTGTTTATAAATATATGGAGGTAAAGTTCAGTCTTCCTCTTAGTGAAACAGAAAACAAGCCTCCTGCTGACTTGAGTAGGAATAACTTCTGGGGCACTAAGATCTTACTTGCTGAAACTGTCAGAGTGGAAGTTTTGAGGATTTTTAGATTAGTCAACCTACATTTTTTTTAAAAGGCCTTCAAAAATTGTCTCATAACTGTCTCACAACTGTCTTTCCCCACTATGTTTTTTAGAAATTTTTAGAGTTAATAATGGCAGACCACATTCTAGGATATTTATTCCTTATCTTGATATCAGGTTCTAATGGGATCAGAGGACTATCAGTTAGCAGTGAGGAAAGAATGTTTTCATGTCTCATGTCAAGTGGTTAAAGTAAATGACCAGGAGTACTGTTGTGTATATCTGAAAAAGTTACATTTCTTCCTGTATGACAGAATTAATTTATAATTGTCATTTTAAACTTTGAAAATCAAGATCAAAGCTATAAGCACAAAAATATTTCAGTGATCTCTGAAATCAGTTATTTACAAAAGTATTGGAAGAAATCATTAAGAATTGAACACTTTCTAACTTTTCATAGCCTTTATGTGAGTTTTAAATAATTGATTGTTACCCAAATGACATTGTTGGGGCTTAAATAATGCAGATCATGTTTTAAAATGTATAAAATTTCTTCTGAGGCTTGCATGTTTCTTCAATTAAAAGATGCCTATTTAAATATATAAACTGCACTTTGAACTTATAGTAAATCTTGCTAATATTTATTTTCATTTACTAATTATGAAGAATTGTGGAACATAAGGATGAGCTGGATAAATACAAGACTTTGTTTGCTTTTCTGCCTGCATAGAAAGGGATGTCAAACTTTAAAAAAAGTTAAAAGTACGAGGAGCATTGTGTGGTGTTGGTGCCTTTCCCTACCCTTCCCCTAACTGGCTGTCACTGTTCTCTGAATTCCAGATCTACAGTGGTTAAACGTGGAAGGTCCTATTTCTCTTCACAAAGACCTTTGTGGAAAAGTTGTGGTATTGGATTTCTTCACTTACTGCTGCATCAATTGCTTGCACCTGCTGCCTGACCTCCATGCCTTAGAGCACCAGTTCTCTGATAAAGGTAAAAGTGCTTTGGCTGGCTTGGAATAGAATTTCCTGGCACTGTTGCAGGTGGAGTAGCTGAGTCACTTTGTTGCTGATTACTAAACTGCTGGCAATATTTCAGGCGTGTCTAAAAATGTCTTCTAATCTTTTAAGTAGCCTAAAAAAGGTGACTGTATACTTCCATCACATTTTAAAATGGGGTTAAATAAAGTATCTGCTATGTCTGTGTAATTAGACAAACAGGATATGTGCTTAAAGCCCAAATCTGATATCTGTATAAGTAAGGCAACTTTTAAAAAGCTGCTCAAAAATGTAAGAGAGAGGCTCAAAGTTAATGCAGGTAGGTAACTCTCTACACTTGACTGAGGAACCAGCTCTAAGAAGAATATAGTAAAGGTGGTAGAACAGATATAGACAGGTGGTAGAACAGGATATGGATTACTTTTTTTTCCCATTGGAGCTGAAATAACAAAATAGGTAAGCTTGATGTAGAATTTTTTTGGTATTGGCATCATGTTGTAGCCCTGTATTCTAGAGAGGGAATTATGGTCTTTAAAGTCACATCTGAAATGAGATCTGTCTCTCACTCTGACTAAATAAAAATGCAGGGTAATTTCTGTTTAGAATGCAGTATTTTGTCATCATGCTGGCTTGTCAGAGATAAGCTGTAGTCTTTTACAGAGTGTGTCAGCTACTCACTTATCTGCGATATTTTAATAGACTAAACAGTGAGATGAAGAAAGTGTTACTTTCAGTCCTAAAAGTATTGTATTAAATACAATATATAAGTAGTAAATAATATTGTAATGTTTGTCTTATTCTCTGTTGCTGTTTCTGATTGGTTCTAATTTTGCCAGTGTTTATTTTCATGTGTTACCTTTTTCACTAGAGAAAGAAACTGCAGTATCTTCGAAATTTACGTAGTGCTTTAGATTGGTTTACATAGCACTTCACAGAAGATTCAAACTAATTTTTCTACCTTGGAAAGCTTAGATGTTTGGAGAAATTTGAGATAAAGTGTAATGTTTCAGGTATTAGGAACTTTGTCTAATAAGGAAAAATCTTCATAGCATTTTTTTGGGAGCAAGTCAGTTTTAAGTGGAAAGTGATGAGCAAATGATAAGTGGACTGTTGTGGATGTCAAGCATGTTGGGAAGAAGGTCTAGGTTGAGATTTTGGAAGGTTACATTGATCATAAAATGAATAATACCTTTAAATGATATCTAGTTTATAGTATACTGTGATTGTGTTAATATAGCTGTTGTATTCTTAATCTGGTTTTTAAGGCTAAGCTGTTAAATCAGCTGATAACAAAATATTCATTTTAACAACCTCTCCCCACGAGCTTTCTCTCCAAAGTGCTTGAACATCCCTATACTGGTGTAGAAGAGGCTGCAGCACTCTGAACTGAAGGTCCACTTGGAGACATATTTTTCCATTGACTTGTGTTAAACGTCCTGTCACAGGAGTTACTACTTGAGAAAAGTACTTTACTAATGGGTGATAAGTGATTTTTGTATTTGACCTACCCCTGTAAGTTCTCTTCGGATTTGAGCTATACAATTCCTGCAGGAACTGGAGTGAGAAAAATATGCTTGGGGTGATAGTGGAGGTAAAAGGAAAGAAGAGCAGGTGTGTGGAACATTAATCTTGAATTTAATCCGTTAGTAAGCAGAGGATAGCAGTTGGATTCAGGAAGCGATTAAGGTGCTTGATGGTTCAAACAAAAAGACTAATACACTGGGGTTCATTTCACTATAGATCTCCCTTTTGGTTCTTTTCTGCTGTTTTTATGTTTTTGGTGTCAGCCCTTTCAGGATTATTTAATCCTTTTTTTTGCTGTGCTAGCTATGTTAATATTACAGTAATATGTATAAATATATCTAAGCAGTAAAGGGTTGTAGGTTTTTGAGCCCTAGAAAAATATTTCAGTACCTGGTCTTATATCAGTGTGCATCTTCTTCACCTGAGGCAAACAAGATATATTAATCACTATGAGAAAGAGGAGGGGAGTTGTTGACGTGAGGAACTTGAGAAAAATATAAGTTGGAAGAACAAAACATCTTACTTGAGCAAAGCATCTATTTCATAATGCATTTGGATCTTTAATCTCTTGTTTGAATACTTGAAGGTATATTGCCTATTTTTCCTTAGTTATGAGAATAAACCTCAATATTGATATAATTGATTGTGCATTATGTGTACATACATACTCTGTACGTACACACTCTGATGACTTTATTTTAAAATGTGGTTCAAATGCCCTCTTACGTGGAGCAGGTTGAAACTTCAGCACTGTGATCACCAGACAGGAGAAGTTTAAACACAGGAGGCTGTAATGTTAGGGTGATCTTAAATCATTATATATATCATAGTACATGTGCCATAGTTCTATTGTCTGGAGCTTCAGGAGATCAGTTTCAAAATGAAGACTGCTTTCCATAGGATTGAATGTCGCCCAGCATCTTTATCTGATATGTTCTCACTGCTATCTTCAGTGGTGCTATTTCTGTATTTCAAGTGGCATTCAGAAAGTTATTTTAAACCCCAGTGCATATCCAGTTCATGTTATCAGCAGTCCAGAAATTACTTCTATAAGAGGAAGTACTTTTTAATATTCAGAAATAGCTTGGCATAAATCCAGTGTTGTGCTCTGCTGTAATCCTTCAAACAAAGTGTTTTAAATGGAGTGCATATTGTTATTTCTCAGCATAGCATCCGTCATTTCCACGGGACTTTTCCTCATGAGGGGATGTTGTACCTTACTTGTGCTGCTCAGTGTTCACTGTAGAATTGTCCTTCCAGCTTTAATGACGTTTTTGAAGGAAAAATATAAGTACTGGTGCTGACTCCTTTACAGTTAAAATATTTGACCTGCTGCTTGGATTTCAGCAGTTAATGATAGTACAACTTCAGCTGTCTGATATTCTGCTCCAACAGACTTAATAAGATTGTGTATCTTATAATGACTTTGTAACTTTTTAATTGTGAAATATTTATATTCAAGCCTGCCTTGTTTGTAACAGGTGTTGTCATTTTTTCATAGTTGTCAGTGCCACCATTTTTTTTAAAATATAGGATACTGTATTGCTTTCAGAGGCCTGTGCATTATATCTTTTACTGTTTGTCTAGAGGTAGATATGTCCAGGTAATTCTGGAATTCCACACTTTGGTGTTATTTTTGTGGCTTCTAGTTAACTGTGAAAAAGAATTTTCTAAAACACTGTAGTTGTGTATAGGAATCAGAAGTCAAAGAGGTGTCCTAAGTGTCTTAAAAAACCCCAAAATATCAGTTGAACACCTACAACTTACCCATAATTATTTTGAAAGTATTTTCTAGCTTAGTATGTAGAGGTTCAGGAGCTAAGAATAATTCATGTCAATCAGCTGGGGAAGTAATGGTCCTAATGCCTGGTAATTTTACTCAAGCATTATTTCTGAGTTTCAGTATTTTCTATACATGGTTAGCTATATTCCTACTGAGATGTAATTGCTTTCTGCTTTTTCAAATCCTCTCTCATTCTGGGAAGCAGTCAGTCACATTATGAGATACTGTGGTTCATTTTTCCTTTGCTTTTCTTATTTATTTTATTCAAATATGTTTCAATGCACGACTTCATTTTTCTTTGCAGATGGTCTTGTTATTGTTGGTGTCCATTCAGCAAAATTCCCAAATGAAAAAGTTCTGGATAACATCAAAAGTGCTGTTCTGAGATACAATATTGTCCACCCTGTAGTAAATGATGCAGATGCAACACTGTGGCATGAACTAGAAGTGTCCTGCTGGCCAACTCTGGTCATTCTTGGGCCTCGTGGAAATATGCTGTTTTCTCTTGTTGGAGAGGGACATAGAGAGAAATTGTTTTTATTTACTTCTATAACACTGAAATTCTACAAGGAAAGGGGACAAATCAAAGATAACAAGATTGGAATTAAGCTATACAGAGATTCCCTTCCACCTTCTCCTCTGCTGTTTCCTGGCAAAGTGACTGTAGATGATTCAGGAGAAAGGTTGGTCATAGCAGACACTGGACATCACAGGATTTTGGTTACTCGTAAAAATGGACAAATTCTACACACAATTGGAGGTAAGGATATATATATGTTTATTATAGTACTTTCAGTATAGGAGTAGAGTATGTTTGCTGGGCTGACTCTTTTCTTAGCGGACCAGGCAGTTTGTAAGCGTTGCCAGAATTTTGTTTTGTACTAAAATCACTTTTACTCGATTTGGCCAGATATGGTATAAGACCATCAGTGGGAGACTGTTAATGCAATTGTTGGAGATGCCTGATTGTTTTTCTTTGTTTCATTGACTAAAGTTCATGTTTTCATGTGATGTCCAATATGAATTACAAAAATGCATTTTGAATTCCTCTGAAGGATTTGCAAGTGGTTTTAGATATAAAGGGTGTATATCCACATCAAGCAGCAAGGTAAAGACAAGAGACTGTAATGCCTCCCTTTCCAACAGAAGAAGTAAATGTTGAATTGTTGTGGTGATGTTGTGTATGGAGAGGTTTTTGGTGTGTGTTTCATGTTTGGTTGTTGGATTTTTTTAAGGGAAGAGTATTCCTGTATAGGATCTCCTCTGGTTTCAAAAGCTGGGGAGAGTTGCTAAGAACAGTGACATTCCAGTAAGTACACAGCCCCTGAAAATGCAGTTGCCTTAGTCCATATAAAAAGACTTGTGTTCTCATCACAACTGAGATGATAATGCATAAACAAGTCATGAAAATAGCGAAAGTGTTTTAAATTTAGTTATATTTATTATGAAGTTTATATTAGTGACATTTCAACTTTAGAAAACTAGCATTCATAATTGCTTTTGTGAACTAACAATCTGCTTTACAATGCAAATGAAAACAATTTGCACACTTTATTCTTTACTGTTTCATAAAGGAAACATTCAGTCTTTTTCTGTTTTTTAAGTCTGTTAAAATGGTCAAATTTACATCTTAGTGCACCAAGTACATAACTGTTAGGACAACCATAATAGACATATTTAGGAAGTGGCTGAATCCCCACAATATTGAAAACAATGGTTTGTTTATGGCTAAGAATCAGGACCTGTGTGCTGATATATGTCCCATATTACTTAGTCTGGAATTGACTAATGCCTGCCCCAGGGCAGGATCGTACAAACCTCATAAAAATTCCAGTGGCTCTGCTGTTTGAAGAAAGGAATTAAAATTCTCTTGCTATTTGAAGTAACAGTGCATTGGCTATACAGGCTGTTTATCCAAGTTAACCTGATTTATCATTGAGGTATTAGTCTAAATACTCTTCTGTAGGATGTACAAATAGAATTTCTCACAACACAAGTGAGAGAATTTGGTTTCTTCTTGATACGTGAGATGAAGTCTCTGCCTACAAGCTGCACTTTAGTGTTCTGGGATAGTCATTAACCAGGAATTCAGAAGGAGTGTCCTAAGCTCCAAACTGGTACTCTCCTTCCTGTGGCACTGCTTGCTATTCCCTGGGGATGGGCTCCCTCACACTTATCAGGGGCACTACTGGAATCTGACACACCAGTACTTCAGTCCTTGGTGTCTGATAAGGTCTAAATTGATTTCTGACAGTAGGTTGTAAAAGCTTGTGTCTTTCACTGACTCAGTTAAATGATTCAGTGGGCAGAAAATAACGTAATGAAGTTGATAATGCAGTAATAAATGTGGGCATGCACAAAGGTTGAAATTGTTATTTGCATCATAAATCATGATACACACATAACTCACACCTAAATGTCTTCTGCTGACACATTCTGCTAATGCACTTTAAATGCTACCTCCTCTGAAATACGGTGCTTACCTTCACACCGTTATGTTCCTTTCTGTTTCCTGATTGTTCTGTGCAGAAGACTGTCACTCCATCATTCTTACTGTTCTTTTGTGTAATTAGTTCCGTATCATCTTTTTCTTAATTAGTTTTCTTAATGAGAAAATGTTGCTAGTCAAATATTAGTTTCATGTGTGATTACACCAAAATCTAAAACAATGAAATGGAGTTGAGCTTTGGAAATTCTTTTCCTGCTGGCTTGCTTAGATGTAGTCAAGAATTAGAAAAAGCTGTAGTTTTTTATTTTTGTCTTCCATTGTTGCTATTGTCCTTTAGTGCAATTTAGAACCCTATTAAGACCCCTTTAGAACAATTTAGAACCCTATTAAGATTTCTCTTTAAAATAGGAGCTTAAAGAAGCAGAGAACTTGTGCAGAATGAGTTCAGAACTTAATAGCAGCAGGCTATTTTAATTACATAGCACAGTGACTAAAATGAGACTACACCAAATGGTAATAATGTAAACTGTACAAGGTGCTGTGAAGGCACTTCTTATATTATGTAATTCTCTTGCAGGTTTAAATGTATGCACTTTATTTTTAAGGTGACTTTTTTCTAAAATTACTTTTGAGTTTGCTGTCTTGTATTTATAGGTCCAAACAGCGGAAGGAGAGATGGAGGATTTTCAGAGGCTGCTTTCAACTCACCACAAGGGATCGCTATAAAAAATAATGTTATTTATGTAGCTGATACAGAAAATCACCTAATCAGAAAGGTAAATTTTCCGTAAGGAAATTCGAAGTTTAATCTCTTATACTCTATTCTACTTACACAGGTGAAAATTTACACCACATGAACTACTCTCCAAATAACATCAGAAAGGAAATTTTATTCACTGTCTTGTAAATAAATATTGTTGTACAAGGTTTTTTTTAAGGGCTACATATACTTTTGTGCTTCGTTTCAAATGGAGAGGAGATGGGCTACTCATAGCATAATGAGGTTTTGGTTTTGTTTAGATTTCTTTTCCTAGTCACTCTTACTTTCCTGTTATGAGAAACATCTATTCTTAGTACTGGAAGCAAAAACTGGTTTTGTTTCACTTCCAGCAGTATCAGATTGTTATCTAAAGTTATTGTAGTGCTGTGGTGCAGTGAATATCCAAACTTCCGTTGGCTGTTTGGGTCTCTCAAATACAGGTAACTGCCCTAATATCAGAATAGGCTGCATGTGTGTTCTTTTTGATTAAACACTTGCAAAGTTTTAGCATGTAGGAATTGGATCTTATATAGGCTACGTCAAATTTAGGATGATCAGAAGTTAAGTGTGGTGATGGAATATAATATTGCCTTGTTCTATGTGTGAAAGATTCCCTTTTTTGCTCATCATGATAGATGCATGCGAGGTGTTGGAAGTCACCTAGAAAATAAGCAAAAGGGTAATAAAAAATAAAGGGACTTTTGTTACAGAAATGAAATAAAATAAAAACATATTTGTGCTCTAGGGCATGAAACAAACTGCAAAAATAATTTGCTTTGTACAGATTATTTTATATGGAGATGGAAAATATTGTGACAGTATCTGAGGTTTTATGTTATATAGATTCCTATGTAAATTTAAAATAAAACATCCACATCCACTGTTTATCTACATATTTATCCAGAAGTTTGGGATGCTTTTTCTATAACTGTTGAGCGAATGTTGACAGAGCAGTGTCAATTTTTGTTTTCATGCAATAGGCATGGTTTTGATGCTGCCTGTTGCTCCCCCCCCATACTCCCTGCCTATCAACAAGCATTGTGGTAAAATTAATTATTTTCTTACATAAACAAATGCCTGATATTTGTTAGGATTTCTCTGGTTTTGACATCTATCTTAAATTATCTGTAACTTTGTTCAAATTAATTTCATGCATTCATTTAATGTGTCATTTTGCTTCCCATAGATTGACCTGGAGTCACAGATGGTGACCACTGCCGCAGGCATTGGGATACAAGGTGTTGATAAGGAAGGAGGAGCAAAAGGAGAAGAGCAGCCTATCAGCTCTCCCTGGGATGTGGTCTTTGGAAGTTCAAGTACTGTATCAATTGAGCTTCAACATCTCATATTGCACATGCGTGACTGCTTGCTAAATGTTTTCCTGTTTTGGTATTAATCTGAGATAGAAAAGTAAAGATATAGTATAAAACTGAGTCTAAAAAACAGTCCTTTCAATTGCAAATGGTAAC
Source organism: Acanthiza pusilla (assembly GCA_036630365.1). Taxonomy (NCBI): domain Eukaryota; kingdom Metazoa; phylum Chordata; class Aves; order Passeriformes; family Acanthizidae; genus Acanthiza; species Acanthiza pusilla. Next base: position 8,282,295 of record JAXCHO010000234.1, on the reverse strand, counting down.
TGCAGTTCTGCATTTGATCCTGAAATGTTACTTGATGGAAGAAAAGTTCTTTTGTATCAAGTTATGTAGTTACTGTATCCAAACACAGATGGAAATGTGCACTTGTTAGGCCAGTGCTTTAAGGCAGGATCACTTCAGAAGCAGGTACATTTTGCAGGAAGGGAGCATTGTCTAGAAGTTCCTTTCCTTGCCTATACAGACATATCTGACCACTTGTAAATATTTGCATTTAGGAAATAAAAATAATTTTAGTTGGGAAGCTCTGTTTATTCCTGTTTAGGTGACATAAAATCATTAGGCTCGAGATCACGATAGAGTCAATAAGATAGGAGAGGAATACCTCAGCACAAACCTGGCAAGCATCAGGAGCTAAAATAAATCTTTGCATAACAGGATGCAAGATTCAGCTTCTGAGGCCTTAAGTAGCTTTATTTCCCAATTCACTTAACGCACACCTGAGCCTGGCATCTCATAACTGCCATGTTTTTGGTTGTTTCTGACTTTGAGCTGAAACACAATTTTCTCATATTTCCATTTCAATATCATTTAGAAGTTGCAGATGCCAGTTTGTTAGCAATGGCAGAACAATGCTTTGATGTGGCATAAAACCCTTAGGTTGGTATTTCAGACATGAAAAATGGTCTGAAATTTTGGGATTTCTTTAATCTTTTCTTTAGATGAACGAGGTGGGGAGGTAGCATGATTTACCTCTAATATCTTGAAATTAGAGGTGCTTTGCAAGTTTAGTAAATAATAACATTTTATTGATGTGAAAGCATTCATTAAAATCTTGTGTCAGTTATGAGGGAGGAAAACATTCAAGTGCAAGGGAACATAGAATCACAGAATGGTTTGGGTTGGAGGGGACTTTAAAAACCATTTTTGCAACCCTCCTGCCTTGGGCAGATTCATCTTCCACTAGAACAGATTTCTCAAAGCCTCATCCAGCCTGGTCTTGAACAATTCCAGGGATGGGGCATCCACAACTTTTCTGGGCAACCTGTGCCAGTTCCTCACCATCCTCACAGTCAAGAATTTCTTCCTAATACCTAATGTAAATCTGCCCTCTGTCAGTTTGAAGCCATTCCCCCTTGTCCTACCGCTGCATGTCCTTATCAAAAGTCCCTCTCCACTTCTCCTTTAGCCCCTTTAGGTACTGGAAGGTGCTCTCAGGTCTTCTCCAGGCTGAACAACCCCAGCTCTCTAAACCTGTCTCCATAGCAGAGATGCTGCTCCAGTTCTCATCATTTTTGTGGCCTCCTCTGGCCTTGGTCCAACAGGTCTGTGAAGCTGATTCAGAAATGCTGAAAGTGTAGAATCTTCTGGTACAAGTACATTGTCAGTGTAGACAGAGTGCCACCAGCAGCCTTGACTACTTGAGTAAGCAACTGGGATACATTTGTAGATTTAACACTTCTATTAACAGGTCTTGTACCAAAAAAAAGTGCCTTTTTGCAAAGGTCTGGTCAGCAACACTTACAATCTGTGTTAAGCATATGGAATCGTACTTGGAAGAGCAAGGAGGAACACCTAACAGGGAATTTCACTACATGTGGGTTGCTACTAATGCAGGCATGAGTGTTACTGAATTTTGTGCAATCTGATTTTCCTTTTGAGAACCAGCAAACTTGTGTGGCTAGATGGTGTAGTTTTCAAGAGATCTTGAACCAGAAAGCTGATCCCTGTGGGATGTTATTGCAGAGCTGTTTCACAGATCAACAAAGGGGAGACTAATAACTGATTAGGGCTTCAGAAACTTGAGCTGGTTAACAGAACTATTCAAAGTATCCTATAATTTTACTTTTAATTTTTCATGATGCTTTCTTCTGCTTCTGTCGGTAGTTAAATATACGATGATTTCTTTTAGTTTTGAGAGCTCTGCTTGTTAAATGTTAATTGATATGATAATTTTTATCAACATGAACATAGTGTTTACTGAGTTAGTCACCTGTAGAGGATTAGTCATCTGTACTGTTCAACACTGACTGCTGAATTTTAATAAGTATTTGCATAGAAATCAGATCTTCTGAATGCACTTTGTTCAGACCCGTGCCATTTTTTTTAATATTTAATTAGAACCTACTAGTCAGTTGTCTGTTTAGATTGCTACAAAATATAATATAAGCTGTCAATTAAGCAGAGATTAAATCAATTTGATTTTTTGAGAGGGTTATTAAGTTATTTTGAGAGGGTTATCTGTTAAGCCTAATAGATAAAATGGGGGGATCTATACATTACTGTAATAGCAATAAATTCTAAAATTCTTTAGAAAACTAACCAGAGAGAGTTGTAGAAATGGAGAGTTGTATTGAGTGGAATCTGTCCCAGGGCATGAGGAACCAGGACTACAGTGCATGTCTAACAAGCATTTTTTATTGTCATAAGCTGCACTGACTTCTCTAAGTTTGTTGCCAGACATCGAATTAATTTGTCAGCAGTGCAGCAGAGTTTGCCAAGGTTGTGTTGTTGAGTTGCAAATTCCTAAGTTGCAACTTGCTTGAGCATAGTAGGATCTTCTGTTACTCTGCAGGATGTCAGAGTGCATTTGTGCCTCTGAAAGTGCTGTCCTACAAGAATATACCCCATTATCAGTATATTAAAACCGGTGTGCCAGTGTCTGTTTTGGCATTTGGATGGGTGAGGTAATTTATGAGAGTTTCAAAAATTACTTTTATTTGCATCCACATAGCAGTGTCCTATTTTTACATATCCTTATATCTGTGCAAGTTGCGGGAGGTAATAATGCACTTCAAAAACTTGGGCTTGTAATTATAAATTTTAAAAGGTTGACTTCTGTGTTAACTGGTGTGGCATATGGGAAAAACAGAATACTTTCCCATTTTCCTTATGTAGCTTAAACTGTGTGCAAGAGGCATATTTTTTTTTCTTTTCAGAAAAAAAATGTTGTTTTTTCAATATGAATTTTATACTTTTTAAACAAGTGATATTTCTGGGAGTTTCAATTTCCAAAGCCATGCTTTCCAGAACATGAAAGGGAGAAAAAGGAAGTTTAAGTGGGTTATGTACTACACTAGATAGTATTCAACAGCTTATGCTGACCTTTTTCAAGGTCTCAAAGGGGAAAGGTTGCCTCTTAAGAGAGTTTTTCCTCTATCATTGACATTTCTTGCATTTACTCCTACATACAGTTTAGAGTATGTATTGGTCAATTGAAAGAATTCATGTTTTGCTTAAAACCTTAATATATAGGTGGTTGAGAAATGGAAAATACTGAGAAAAACTCTGAGGATGTGGATTAAGTTAATATTCAGAACTGATACTATGTAGCATTCTTCAAAGTATCCACATTGTATTTTCATAAGTAGGCTTTTGTTGCCCTGTTCTATGCAGATGCTGGAGTGTGAAGCACCATTTAAGCGAAATTTGTCACAAATGTCTCCATTTGAGGCAGTTAATGGAGTTAATGGAGAAAAAACACATGGTAGGATTCAGATGGACAGTATTCTTCCTTGTCATCTCTTTTATTTCTTTAGTTGTGGCCACTGAGCTTGTGTTTTACCCTCCTGTTAAAATTCTTGAATGAACTCCATGGATGAAATTCTGGCTTTGCTGAGGTTGGTGCTGAAATGTGCATTGACATAGATTGTGCAGGGAATAGAAGGGGAGGGACAGCAGCTTAAAAATACATTACAAAATTACTGTGTGAGGTTTTTTTAGCATTCTCTGTTCTGCCCTTCTATTTTTATTTAGTGGGTGTTGAAAGCAAGTGATACTTTAATGCACAGTTGATTTGAGCGTGAAATGTTCTTGATAGCTGCCTTCTTGTTGGAAGGAACAGGACAATGACCTGTTCTTGGTGACATAACCGTGTGTTTCACATTCCAAAATCTGGTCTTAAACTGCATGATTGTAATCTATTTATAGAAACTCCCAAGTTACAGTATTGACCATGCTTTCAGTAAACTTGCTGGAAATTTTTACATCAGTTTAAGTATTATGTAGATATTATTTAAATGAAAGTACAGTACCTTATCATACTAGTGCAATTTTTATAGCCCTTAAAAGGCAAAAGTATGTAAGATATTTTCTTTTCCTTCTGTGTGTTTCTGCTAGAGGTTTATTTGCTGCCACTGCATTCCAGAGCAAACGCTCTTTTTCTCCCCCCTGTATTACTCATGATGATTCTTTCCTAATTTAAAATTTTTTTAAAAAATCACTTAAGCAGTAAGCAAGTAGCGCTTCCTGCTTGAGCTCAGATCATACATGAAGTGTTTATGTCTGAACTGTCTGTATCTTGAAGGGATGCTTTCTTCTACTTGTCACCCTTTTTCCTTCTAGTTTGGTCTCATTCTGTCATTGAGGCTCTGGCCGTCACTGTCCTGTGAAAGGAATTTTCCTGGGTAGTAGCTGAAAATAAAAGAGCTGCTTTTGCTATCATCAGGCATTATTTTGGAATCGTTTTGCTGGACAAATCAAAACTTGAATTCTTCCAAAGATAAGTTGTGTATGTGATATGACTGCATGATGTAGCAATGTGGATTTTCTTGGAATGCAAAAGACCTGCTGATCTCTTTAGCAGTTTTCGATGCAAAGTATAAGCTCAAAGATACCCCATTCAGCTTTGCCCTTATACAAGTTTAGTTCCACAGAAAATCATGTTAAGAGACATCATTCACACAAAACTGCATTGTCTGTCTTTTCTTGTTGAGCTGCATCCTAAATTACTTGTAAATGTCAATTATTTTTTATTTTAAATTCTTGGAATTTCAAAGAAGAAGTAACTTCGTTAAAGAGAGGAGCGAAGTAAAGTGATTTATAGTAAGGTTTTATTCCTATGTAAGGACTGTTTTAGGTGAAAAAAAATTCTTTTTGAGAAATGCTAAATAAAAATTTATAGGGTGGGACTGCACTGAAGCAGGACTTTACACAGTCTTGCTTTGGGTTTATGAGTATTGCTGAATAGTAATAGTAACAAATTTATTAATATTTCACATGTTCATTATAGAAACAGGTCAAGAAATTAGGTACTTATATCAGTATTTCGGTCTAAACATACCTGTGGCACACAAAGGCTGAAGTCTTGACATAAGAATGTAATGGGAATTGTGACTGAATATTCAACAGTAATCTTACTCAGTTTAGTTTGACAGACTACTTTTCTAAGGTGGACTTCTCTATGTCTTGACAAAATGCATGATGACAATGATTACTTTCTGCAGTAAAAAAAGAAACATTTGGATTAGCAGAGTTACCATCCTAACAGTTGTCAGACTTAGAATCATTTTGAAGTCCATGACTTGAAACTGCCCTCTGTGAAATAATTATTGTATTTGTACCTGGAGTGATGGTTCTCATTCTGTTTGTTCTATAGTCTATAGTGTGCTTCTATGAATTAAATCTGTGTTCATGATAGAGAAGCTTAAACTACAAATCTGATTTCTGAGGGCTAGTTGATGTATCAGGTACAGGTTTTAATTCCAGATGCAAAACTGCTGAAAATACACAAATCTTAGAGAGGCTTTGTCAGGCATGCTGGGGTCAGAAGGAGACACATTTTTTAGCTGTTACCATTTGAGACTGAAAGTGCTTTTGAATATGGAATGAATATGGAATGCAGGTGTTGGCAGTCAAGGGAGAACATGGTGCTGAAGTACCTTCAAGTGTGTGTGTTTGCTGTGCTTAATTAGGAATGAGTAAAACACATAACCAGACTTAGCTCCTTCTGTAGTTATAGGGATGTATCCCAACACTAAATAATCCAAATTAGTTCTTTCATGTTTGCAAATACTATCTCATCTGTTTGGGATTTTTTAAAAAATATTTAGTGCCATCACAGTCAGAAGGCCTGAGTTAGAGAACTTGGGAGAGAAATAAAAAGTGCTTCTATACAGTCATAATTTTTAGCTCCCTGTTATCACCCACTGTATGAAACCCCCTTGGTGTCTATGTCCAAGGATTTCCCTTAATGAGAAGGAAGGTGTTTTAACTGAGGAGGAAAATTCCAGAAGCATTTTGTTTCATAAAGGGTTATGCTGTTTACATGATGCAAAACTGTGTGAAAGAGTGCCAGGTAGCAGAAGGAAAAAAAGAAGAAAGTTAATTTTTAGTCATCCAAAAAGGATGATGTGTTCTTGTAAAAGCCCAGACTTCACTGATAAAGCATTCCTTTGGAGCTTTGCTGTTTTTGTCTCACTGAAGAACACTGATTCTCTATTCTTCTGTCAGATTTGCATTTAATTTGCTGAACTTCCACTGACTGAAGAGCAGGTGAGACATGCATTCACTGTGTATGTGCCTATCTGTGAACTGCAGGGTGTGTTGTGTGGCCCCTTTTGCTCCTTGTGAATTTGCAGAGGATGAGTGTACCAACAGACTTCTGCCTTGGTTCTTTTTATTTCTTTAAAGATAAAATTAGTAGACAGGAATAATATTTTCAGACTTCAGTCTATTTAGAAAATGTCAGTGGTGCCAGCCACAAAATGTAACTTTGATTCCCAGGCTTTTAATTCCCAGACTGGAAGTAAGCATTCAGTCCCAGAGAGGGAAGCTGGAAGTGTGGGTAGTCCTGGGAATGGAAACCCTTCAAGCAGATACTGCTGTTGGCTAGTGCCAGACAAAGTAATTTCTTTGCATTCAGATTGACTCACCATTAATGGTCAGCAGTGTCACTGACTGTTTGAAGATGTGCCTGTGTAGAGACAGGACTGTGAATTCTTAGCACACAGATATAGCAGAGGCAGATTCAGGAGCTGAAGCGCTGTGCAGTAACTGAGGTGTCATATAATGTGGAATGTTTGTGCACTCAGAGCTGTAGTTCACTATTAGTGAGTGTTTATAACACAAGGATATCCCATTTGCAAGCCATACCTCCCTTGGATACAGGCACACTACAGATAAGAAAGCACATTCCCTAATAAGGAGAAACTACACTGCATTTTTAAAACAGCTCAAGATGGGTTGGAATGTGGTGCTTAATTGAATAAATGCAAGAGAATTGCTTTGTTTTCTTATGTTGTTGTATTATAAATTCTTTAAAAGTAAATTCTTTCCATTCATGGATGATAAGGAGTTATTATAATGATGGCATTACCATAGTTTTAACATTCTGGCTCTCCCTGGCCCCATTCTCCTGCAAGAACTGTACAAGGATAACAATGGTCATGTCCTCAAACTTTTCTATCATGAAAGAAAAAGTTTTTCTGCCTTTTGTTTCAGAACATCGAACATTAAACCATGTGAGGACCATCGTGCGATAAAATACCTTAGCTGTGTAGCATTAGTTTTAATTTTCTGGGTTTATGTATTTTTTTTTAAATTAAAGCTCTGACATATTTTCCACAATTCCACAAAGAGCTTGTGCTGTTTCCATGCTTGCATCTATTCTTTTTGTTCTAATGGCCATCCAGTAGAAAATATTTGTGTTAAAATTTATGACAGCTATGGAGCTCTTACTTATTTTTACTGCCTCATTCTCTAGTTGAAGAACAGATCTTCTCTCTATCAATCTTACATTTTCAGTAAAATTTGAATTTAATATTTATACTTCTTTCTCACATTTGATGTGTGCAGAATTAGAGTAAGAAGCCTTTTCAATTTTTCAACATGTAACTGTCACAAGGGAATTTTTAGTGTGTGGTATTAGAGAATTGGATAGATGAACAGAACAGATTTTTCAACAGTGCTGAGTTCAAGTCTTACTCCATTTAATTGATGGATAAAGTGAAAATTAAATAATTAACAAAACTTTCTGAGATCAGTCAGAATTAATTGCATAGCATAGCAAGAGAAAAAAACTCACTTTCTGAATAGACCAGTGATTTTAACAGTTTTCATTCTGGGGTACTTAGAATAGTAACATCTGAAAAGTGCAAGATATGCATAATGGAAATATAAAATCCTGAAGCTGAGCAGTTACTAAATAGGAAGTAGCGAAATGATTTCATAACCTCTTTTCTCAATATAAATCTCTTAGAAACAAGTTCTAATCAAAAAGTGATCCATTGGGGCAGGGAAATGTTGTTCTGGTTTTTTTACTGGACTGTTTTTGGCATTGTCAGAACTTTGGTAGCATTTCTGGTAATTTATAAGATGCGTGTTTCGCAACTCATTTTGCAAACCTTTTTTGCTCAAGAAAAAGCTTTTAGGTACTTTACAAGTTTGGCTTTTACTTTTGGTGCTCTAGTTTATGTAAAACCATGGGGCCATGTGGAGGTGCAGAAAAGAGTCACCAGTTACTTTGATAATAGTCTTGGAAACTTGTATATTGATCCAAGAAACAGAAAAGACTGAAGATAGACTGTGTTAAAATTATACCAGTACTAATCTGAAGAGAGCTCACAGTATGACAAAATTAATCCTGGAATCAGAAGGATGCCTTTTTTCCCCTCTTGTGGTGTGTAGTGTAGAAAAGATGTAGGATTAGAAGAAAAACAGCAGGATCTCTGTTGGGGGAATGTTGGTAATTTCATTTTTTGGACCAACTTGTTAGATTTAAAATGCTTGCAAGCATTTTGCATGACATTGCTTTTATTTTGAAACTCCGAAATATTTTTGGGGGAGGGGTGAGATTATCCATGAGATGGTTTTCAGGAATAGCTATGAGATGCACAATGCTTTATAAGTTCATGTCAATTAAAAGTTCTGTGACCAGTTTGTACGTATTTTTCTCTTAAGTGGCTAATGGTTATTCCAATACCTGATACATTTATTTAGAAAAAATATGTTAATGTTATCTATAACTACATGGGACAACATTAGACAGATAATACTGTCCCTATTTTAATGTAGTTTTTGAATGTCAGCTTTCTGTTTCTTAAGATTTTCAGAAAAGACCAAGATAAATAAATTTCTTTTGGTTTTGGGTTGTTGGGAGCTTTTTCATTGTCTTTCATAACCTGCCTTCATGCATTTTTTACTGCTGTAATGTGATGCATTTAAAGCTATAGAGCACATACATGTTCTTCAATTTCCACTTGTATAATTTTCTTTGTGAAGTATTATCTGGTCAAGCTTTGTGTAATTTATAGATCTGGATTGCTGAATAGTAGTTTTATACTTCAAGTTGAAAAAAACAGATGCTTAACACATACTTGAACACTTCTTGATCAGAAGGTCACTGTAGATCTGCATTTTGCACTTGTGACACCACAGTTACATGTGCATAGGAAGAACAACTTGGAAACTGGGTGGTTACTGCAGAGGGAAATCAGGAATTTCCCACGTCACATTTACTGTTTGAATAAACTGCAGCTGATGCTCTCCAGAGCAAGAATCAGTTTCCCTTATCTTAAAACATGATGTCCTCTGTGTATAATGTACAATGGCACTGCCATCGTTACATCTTTCAAAACCTGTAAACAACTGCCAGCAGTTTCTTGGGATATCTGATTTTGTCACTAGTATAGTAAAAAAAAGTCAAGATTGCATCCCCCAAAACTATGCTTCGCAAAGATAGGTACTTGTAGGCTGGTATGAGTCAAAAAATAGCAGCTGAAACAGACACAAGAGCAGAATGTTGCAAAGAGTAAATCCCACTTGAAACATTGCTTTTATCAGGTAGGGATATTAAAAAAACAATTTTTAAACTCCTGGGAATAAAATAACAAGAAGGAAAGAAGAAGAATAGCAAGTTTTGGTAGATGAAAGACATTCTCTCACTCTCTCTGTCTTGCTCTGTTTTTTGGTTGTGGTTTTTTTTTTTCCCCTATGGGGAAGATGAGTAGGGGGCGACAGCAGGGTTGGTTTGATGATTTCTTTGTTTTATAAAACATTTCCAAAATGGGGTTTTTTTAATTTGGTTTTCTATGTCCCTTTTTAAAAGTTTCAGGAACGCAGGAAGATGATGTGTTATGGATAGCAATGGCAGGCACTCATCAGATATGGGCACTGATGTTGGAAGGTGGAAAACTACCAAAGGGAAGGTAAGCAACTGTACTAAGAGAAATGTGAAATTGCTGCTTGTCTTGATAAACAGCTTTCAAACCCCAAAGAGAGAGATAATCAAATTAAACTGAAAATAATTTAGTTTAAGGGCTTGTGTGCTTAAAAGTCTGGCTGCTTTTCCCCACATCTGTTAGATGAAATGAAAGATGCTACTTTTGCTATACAGCTATGATTTGGTAAGGTACATTCATATAATTGAATGTTACTTTTCCTTGCATTTGCTGAGCAATCTAGTAATGAATGATGTACTGAGGTGATATGAAAGTTAGCACAAAGGCATTGAGTAATTCCTTGTGCTGCATTCCAGGTGGTTTTATAACTCAAAAGTGCCTGTTCTGTACCTTCTGTTTATGCATAATGTCTGAGATATTTCAAACTCATTATTGAAGCTGGCCGCTATTTGCCTTTAGTGACTTAAAGAAAGGAGTCTGCCTTCGCTTTGCTGGGAGTGGAAATGAGGAGAACAGGAACAACGCTTACCCCCACAAGGCAGGGTTTGCCCAGCCCTCGGGGCTCTCCCTGGCACCCGAGGAGCCCTGGAACTGCCTGTTCGTGGCTGACAGCGAGAGCAGCACCGTGCGCACCATCTCGCTCAAGGACGGGGCAGTGAAGCACCTTGTAGGAGGAGAGAGAGACCCTTTGGTAATCACTTCAAACTTCCCCACACTGCCCTACTAATATTCCTCAAGCCTGACCTGGAGGAACCACTTTTGGGGTGAGAGGGTAAATCAGTTTCCATGGCCATCAATTTCTTAACTTCACTGCTTGGAATGCAAATGTGTGGCAGTTGTGACGCTCAGGTTGTAGTGCAGACTGTTGCTCCTTAGATAAGAAATTACTTCACTTACTCTTAAAATAGCCAATTTGATTCAGCATTGTGTGGTCATTAAATCAGCTGAATTCATATTTAAAATTTAGATGTGAGAGTTTCCATTTCTGTGGTTAGCATCCACACTTCTCAGGTTTCAGTTTCCTTGTTTTGAAATTGTCTTGATTTTTTTTTTAAGTCAGTGAATTTCCATTTAATTGCAATCATTGAAATTCATGTCCACATTGAAAAATCAAATGTATTAATTAAATAAAATAATTTTTCAGAATTTGTTTGCCTTTGGTGATGTGGATGGAGCAGGCATAAATGCAAAGCTGCAGCATCCCTTAGGAGTAACATGGGACAAGAAAAGAAAGCTGCTCTATGTGGCAGATTCCTATAATCATAAGGTAAGTGTGTAGTAACTTGTTACATACAGACTTGGAAGCTTTTATTACTACAAAGAATTATTTTAGTAACGTACAATGATTGTGCTTGGATCTGTTAAGCTGAGGAAATGAATTATACGAGTTTCTTTGTGGGTTCTTCTTTTTCTTTCCTTCCTTCCTTCCTTCCTTCCTTCCTTCCTTCCTTCCTTCCTTCCCTTGTGGGTCCTTCTCTTTACTGTTGTTTTGCTGTCACATTCTTCTGTGTTGATATGATGGTCTCTGGGGGAAGGTGAGTTTGAAGTGTCAAGTTACAGTTCAGACTGAAGACTTCCATGTACCTTCCCAAAGATGCTGAACTGCAAAAAAAGAGCTAGGAGGGCTTAGTCAGGAATTTACTACAGGATTTGTAAAACTGAGAGGACAAGAGGACTTGATTTTCCCTTATAAAAACCATTCAGGTTTTGAGAAATAGTATTGGGGGTTGCTTCTGTGGAACTTTGAGATAAGAGACATTGTTTTGCATGATGTTTTTATGTGATGTTATATAAGCATTCACATCTAGAAGGTTTTTAACTGTACAGACTACGTGCATTAAAAGAGAAGCAATCTGTTTGGTTTGAAGAGTAAAGTATATAACACTAAATGCTTATTGAAATTTTAAGGCAAATGATATTTTGTTTCAGATCTTGTATAAAACAAACTTTTTTGCTATTACTTTTAAAAAAAGACATCTATTTGTAGAAGAAAAATAATCTAGAAGTCAGCCTGCCAATTTTTTAATGCTCTCACTGTTTTGCAAATGTTTCTAGAAAGCCAGTAAACATTAAGAAAAATAAGTCATCCAGCATACTTTTATAGCAGAGGGATAGGTACCTTCAAAATTATGGAAAGGAACTCTGAATGAAGATCGAAAGAAGTAAAGACCATGAGGGAGTGGGGAGAGAGAAAAATGGGACATGTCACTAGGTAAAGAGAGATAACACAGCATTTAGGGTGCACACCTGGTAGCTGAGGTACTCAAAAAACAGTGCTGGCTACTGGCAATGTAGCACAGAAGATAATACAGAACATCTAACTCCTGCTGGGTTTTTTCAGAGAAGCTTTTTTTGTCTTCGTGTATCTTAGATTAAGGTTGTGGATCCCAAGATGAAGAACTGTGCTACTCTGGCCGGCACAGGAGAAGCAAGCAATGTTGTTGGTTCCAGCTTTACCCAGTCAGCTTTTAATGAACCAGGAGGTTTGTGTGTTGAAGAAAACGGTCGCCTGATGTATGTTGCAGACACAAATAATCATCAGATTAAAGTGCTGGATTTGGAAACAAAAATGCTTTCCATGGCAAGTAATACTTATTATACTGTGGTGTTTCTTGATGTAAATTACTATTACAGACTTCAGCAAGTGTTATACAAATGATTGAGCTAACTTTGGGCACAGTAGCTGTATTCACAGGATGTTTTGTGATGCTCAGGCAAATAAACAAAGCCTGTTAGCACAGTTGTTGAAAGCCTCAGTCGTCAGAAGGAAAACAGAAAGTGACAACCCTGTAAAAAAGATTAATACAGAAGTGTGAGTTATTACAATGTATAGCCCAATTTTTCAGCATGAAAAGCATTTCATGAACACTGTAAAAAAATGGAAGCGAAATCAATTACCAATCCTCATATTTAAGCTGGAAGAGATGATTTTGGGAGGTCAGTGACTTAAAGCAGGATATGTAGTGGGCTTTCAAGTTGTGAAATCAAAACCACTGTTGTAATTGGGGACAGCTTTATTTGATTGTAAACAAACAAATTTGTGCTCGTGTCCACCTTACAGTGCCACTATGTCTTAATGATTTTTTCAAATATGTATGTACACATATATTTATGGCATAATGGTCCTAATGTTTTCTCATTTGTTTCTTGCATTTAATAGTACACAGTCTTCATGTGTGTTTAACTTTTCAAATCATGTTACATGTTAGTGGCTTTTCTGGAAGTTCTTCTCTATTTTACTGTGCAATGTGCATAGTTAAAATCCTGGATTTTATTTCCGAAGTATGCAGTTTACCACTGGGTTAGAAGGAAATACTTTTACATTTTATTTTAAGTAAAAATGTAATCCAACTGTAAAAATTTTAAATTAGGGGATACTGTAAAGTAGTTTTGGGTTCTATGGTTTTAGTAGTAAATATTTAATATTTTAATAGTAAATATTGCTTTTATTTGGATTAATCAGGTTTTTTTCATTTTAAGAAAACATTTTGTCCTTCCCTTTTTCTTTTTTGTCGTAGTATTGTTGCACTGTGTCAGAAGGTTTTAGGCCAATAGCCATAATATGTCACTTTGAAACTGTGATTGTGTTGTGAAAGCCCATTTGTTTTCAGTACTAATAAAAATAAATATTTTGATTTCTACTGATAGTTGCCTATCCTGAAGCCAGAAGCATGTGATGTTCCAGATAACCTGCCTGTGCAAAAGGATAAAATAACAAACCTTCCAAGGCTGCCTAAATCTGCACCAAATGTTCAACTTCCTTCACTGACTGTAGCTCCTGGCCAGACAATTCAGTTTTTATTAAAGTTGACTCTTCCTCCAGATTCAAAACTGAATGAAGAAGCTCCCAGTGCCTGGTTTATCACAGCAGAAGGTAAAGTCCCTGAAGGTTAAGGTGGGAAGTGGGTTGTATCAGCACATCCTGCAGAGCAGAAGATCTCAGTCTGATGAATCAAGATGTCCTTCCCTGTCCTGTGTTCCTGTTTGACTTTGTGATACAATAAATTATATTTAGAGATGATGCATTTAACAGCTGGACTGCAAAGACTGAAAAAAGCCGAATACCTGGTAGACTGCTTTTTGCTTAAATTAATACATGCTGCATTATTCTGTGGTTCAGTGCAATGATTTAGGTGTATTTAGTGTGCAGATCATTTTTCAATTCACATACTCCCAATAGTTTAATAAATGGGAAACTCAAGTTTCATTCTGACAGTCAGCCTGAGCATTGTTAAATGGCACCTGTAAGACCAACACTGCTGTTTGGAAATGCCATCATTTACCTGCAGTTTAATGCATTTATGGCAGATATCTTAGCTGGTGTATTAGACCTCTGATACAAATATATGGTAACCATTAATTTAAGAAGTTCTGTTTGTGCATATCAGAAGAAATTTTAATGTCCTTTGAAGAGTGTGTAGGAGAAATTGCAGTTCCATTGCATTTAAATAAGATGTACTGTATATATACACCTATAATGCTGATGCAAAGCTATGTGTCTCTCCATCTTTAAATGACTGATAAAAAAGCATTTGTAAATTACTTTTGGTTTTTTGGGTTTTTTTTTCGCAACTGGGAAAATCAGAGAGGAAATTTCCTCTGATGTGGGAAGTTGTCCTACCAGTAGAATTAGTGTTTTCTGTAGATTTCAGACATGGTGTTAAATACCCTAATGATAAAATCTGTTCTTCTCTTGCAGATAATACGTGGTTGCTTCAAGGACAATGTCTGACAGGAGAGATAAAGGATGTTTCCTGTCAGACTGTCATTCCCTTTCAGTTGCCTGGGAGCTGTGTGTCACCTGAAGCCACCCTGGCCATCAAAGCGTGCCTCTACTACTGCAGCAAAGGTAGCAGTGCCTGTATGATGGCAGGAGTCTCATTCAGCCAGCCCTTGCAGGTCACTGGCACAAACCAAGGCAGCTCAGCTCAAGTGGAACTGATACACACCTTTGTAACCAACTAACACAATGCCAGCTGATTTCACACTTTATTTTGCTAGCCACCATTTCTGTGGGAGAAAGTACGCATAGATAACTTCTCTGTCCTGGAGCTTATGACAAAGCTAAGAAATAATATGCCTGGTAAAATGAAGTAGTTTTCCCTACAGCCTAACGGGAAAATTTACCACCACAACCTCATTTCTTTGCATTACAGTAGCAGCAATAACTTTGTCATACTGTAGACTCTGTTGCCAATTGGGAACATACTGGATGTCTGCCAGTCTTAAGAAATGAGCAACAATTTTTAGAGTCCTTTTGAAAGAGCTGGTGTTACTTCGTGATGTTGCTGTAAGATCTTTGCACTGTACATATGTTAGAGTAGATAATTTTGGACTAACACTTCAAAATTCCTTTTGTGCCCTTATTACACTTTAATAGAATGTCAACAGGAAGTTTCTTTCTCTAGTCTGTAAAAGAAGTATCTTGCTTATTTTTCTGTAATGGCACTTATGGCACATGTATTTTGAAAATACACCTTAAATTAGGTGCAGCTCTAGTTTTATGCAAAACTGAGTATTTTGCTTTAACTCAACATGACGCCTTATATGAAGAGCGAAGGTTCATGGAAAATTTTCTGTGAAAAGAAGCGTTCAGGATCCTGCAGAAGAATTTCATACTAATTTCTATCAAAGAATGTGCCTCTCTGCAATGTGTGTATATATATATATATATATATATATATATATATATATATAAAGCACCACAAAGCCATGCTGGAGCTTTTCTGATACATACCAATTTACATTTTATAGAAAGTGGTAGATAATGGTTGAATATCTACACTGCAAAAATTAAATGTCAACCATTTCAAGCAGGGTGATTCACTCCCATTTTTATGATTTCTGTGCAAAGACTTGTCTGAAGATTTCTGTCTTGCATATGTAATATTATTAAGAATATTACACTCTTGAAGTCTGATTCAGAATCCTTTGAAGTCACTGTTAGTCCCTGGATTTATAATAGTGGCCAGTAAACCAGAATTGTATATTTGATAATGGATTAATTACATTTGTATTTAGAGGTTCTGATCTTTTGCTAGAGCACTGGTAACCTAATCTTTAGTAAGATGGTTTAAAACTCTATTGCAAAACTCTGCTCTTGGTGGTTAAGTGTTTTGCAAATAAAATTCCCTCAATTTGGTAGGGGTGGGGTGGTGGTGCAAGTTTATCACTTGAACTGGAAGTGTTTCCACCATTCTTAAGTGGTAATTGGGCTAGGCTCTGTGCTCTGGTCATGGCAATCAGTGCTGAGAAGATGATTTTAAGTTGGAAGATAGTATTTTCACACTGTAAAGTGCAGTTGTGAAAGAATTTTTTATACTGTCTTTTCTAAAACAATTATTCCTGACACCTGTCAGTAAATCGCCAGTATCAGTTGTTGTTGCTTTTTCTAACTTAAAGGCTGACTGAATGTTGGTCATGAACCCAAGAGGCTTTTGTTTTAAGGGAACCATATGGACTGGTGTGGTTTTTCCTTCCATTGAAATGCCAGTCTATCTGAGAGTTCTTTGTGGCACCAGAAATGGCTGTTATCTCACCTGTCAGCAAGGGCTGAACTGTTATTTTTCTTATGTTTTGTTTTTAAGCAACTTTTCTAACTGAAACTAATGTTTCAGCTCCCTTGAGTAAGCCTCTCAATTCTCACATGCCATTTTGAAAAATGAGAAAGCTTTGCTACTTTGTTCACAGATGGCAAATGCTGTTGGAAGGATGAAGATAAAGAAACTGATTTGGGCATTTATTATTTTTTACACTTTAGTAAAATTCAGTCTTCCATAGTTTTTTGTTTGTCTGTTTGCCTTTGGAAAGTAGGCAGAAAACCTTCAATTAGCTTCTAGGTAGACTGCAGATTTTCTGTTGCTCTCTGAAAAAAACAAGTATTGGATTCAGAAGTTCAGAATAATGAACCAAACTCTTACAGTTATCTCGAATGTGTAATTCATCAGAAGGATCTATTTTCTCTCATTTTGTCCCATCATAGAATGGTTTTGGTTGGAAGGGGCCTGAGAGACCATCTAGTTCCAGCCCCCTGCCATGGGCAGGGACACCTTCCACTAGAGCAGGTTACTCAAAGCCCCATCCAGCCTGACTTTGAACACTTCCACAGATGGGGCATTCACAGTTTCTCTGGGCAACCTGTGCCAGTGCCTCACTACCCTCACAGGGCAGAATTTCTTCCTAATATCTAATCTAAATCTACCTTCTTTCAGTTTGAAACCATTCCCCTGGTTCTATGCCTAGATGCTCTTGTCAAAAGTCTCTGTTCAGCTGTCTTGTAGCTCCTCAAGGTACTGGAAGGTGCTGTAAGGTCTTCCCAGTCTTCTCCAGCTGAACAACCCCAACTCAAATTTTCAGCTCAAATCACGTTATATTTTTCTATTTCAATTGGATCAGGTCATCGAATTCTGGCTGTATCCCAGTATAAAAAAAAAAATCAAAAATCAGTTTTTGTTATTCACTGTTAATGTATTGCTGTAGGGGAAATACTCTATTTCTCACTTTAATTAACTATAGTGTATAGTGTTTAATTAGAATATTGTAGTTATATTTTCTATCTAAATGTTTTCTCCTTGCTCAGTCTTTGTGTTCACTGTGATTGGCCTTTAATCATATAGTCACTAAGTTTTGTATGTCCAAGGGATAAGGATGCACGTTGCCAGAGTCACTCCTTCTGTTTCTCTTGTAGTGTACAGATAATCGAATGTTCTGGGATTAGAAAAGCACAGATTTTTTTAGAGCTTACAATATTTAGGGTTGCTATTTCCATTTCTTTCTCCAGGGTTTACAAGATGCTCTTACAGTAAAGCAACAAGTGCCATAAGTTTCACCAGACAGGCAAAGAGGATAGCATGTACAAGCTCCAGAAATTTATATAAGTACCAGAAAGCGTCTTCCAAATGTGATGCAGAAAAATAAGAAATTATACTATTCTATCTAAATACTGAAAAATTGGGTATTATAGCAGTTAGTGACTGCTACCTCTTTGTATGGGAACTTAGTTTTTTGGTGTTTCCTGATATAAAAATTCTAAGCAGATTGGAATGGCTCAGCACTCCCAGATTTGTATCTTACAGTAAAAGTATGTAATTCAAGGCCTTTTCCAAACATGACTTTCTACTGACTTTAACAGGTTTTGCATCAGACCTTAATAAAGCATTAAATGCCTATAGCAAGTCTCTGAAGAGTATTGGTCCTGGTTGATTTGTATAATGGAAACTAGTTCAGTGGCATTTTAAGATTTTAGTTGTAGTGTTTGCATTTCTGGGACGGCTTTTGGTTTTGAATGGATGTATTAATAGTCTCATGA
Organism: Acanthiza pusilla; assembly: GCA_036630365.1. Lineage (NCBI taxonomy): Eukaryota > Metazoa > Chordata > Aves > Passeriformes > Acanthizidae > Acanthiza > Acanthiza pusilla. The sequence continues at coordinate 8,264,133 of JAXCHO010000234.1, read as the reverse complement.
GATGTTTTTAGTAATTTTATTTAATTGCAGTGTAGTATTTTTATTAGACTAGAAAAAAGATAATGTGGTTTTGAAGAGGAAGCACAATTTGTTTTAATAGCTCTTTCATGTTGTTTGAATTCAGTAGTACCTTTCTGTAGTTTTCTCCCTTCTGTTGAAGGAAGGGTAGGGATGATCACTGTGTAAACCTATTGATGGGCACATATTTTATGCATTTATTCTTACTTGATTTCTTCTTGTGTTAGATTCTTACATCTTCTATTTTTGGCTTTTCTATTGGATGCAGTTCTTCGCAGTTTGTGTTTGGCCTCTCATATATTCCGCTTGTAGAGCATTATGGTTGTATGATGCAGTGTTGGTGTAGTACCAAGCAAGTATAGACCAGGTGAGTGGGACATGAGAAATTAGTTTTTTAGCATCAGGTGACTGCCTTATCTGCTTACCCTGAGAAAAGGTGCATATGGCTTCCAATGTAATGTATATATTCTTAATGCACTGGTTTTATTTCTGTAGGAATGCATTGTAGCTGAAACCGTGGGTAAAACTGTTTTGTTAAGAGAACATTGAGAAAAATACGTTCCTTACCTCTTGCTCAGAGGAGGAGGGTGATGAAAATGAAGAGACTTTCCTTTTTATGTAGGGGCACATCCTTTTGTTCCTTTAATTATTGACTATTTATTTTAGCAAAGAGAGAGGCATTATTGACCAGAAATTGTCTTGAATTTTTGATTCCTAACAAGCTTTTCTACGTACATGGAAGCTTTAAATGTCTGACTTTGTAGATTTATGAGTGATAGATCTAGTTTGAAATGGTTTATAGCTTAACAGACAATAGCAGAGATTTATGTACATTCTTAAGATCTGTAATTTATTTTAATCACTGGTATTCATTAAAACTTACCTCGAAGACACATTGAGGCTACACTCCCACAGAAGTGTGAGTTTTGCAACTCAAAATTAAGTTTTCTTTATTGTAGAATGTGTGAGATTTGCTGTGACACATTGTGTTCTCCAGGCTGCAGTTGTGCTACCTGAGGAGAATTTTCCATGCACAGCGGCTCATCAGCCACCCCCAACAGCTCTCACTCAAATCTGCCAGGTCATTTGCTCATATAATCAATTAATATTGCTGATTCACGTTAGCAAATATTTAGTATTTAGAATTTATCATTACAATTTTCATTGAAGTTGGATTGTCAGGGATTAGAGGAGCTTCTCTGTCCCAAGCAAAGAAAGTGTAAGAATGGTAGTTGGAGATAATTGTTGAAAATGTGAGAGCTGGTTATTTTTTATTTAAATTACAACATCAGTTTTTGTATTCAACAACAGATCATTAATTCAGAAACAGTATTTTTAATATTTTACATTCCATTATGTTCATTTAACCAAATTTGACTACTGTCTTCCATCAGAAGCAGCTGATCTATATTTCATAGTTTTTGTACCCTGATAGGTAAAGTCACTACTCTCATTTAAGATTAGGATTCATTCCTGTTCAGGATTCAACACACCTATGATTGAGTTTACCTTAGTTTCTTTGTCATACAATTATGGGGGATTTTGGCTAGGTTTTGGGTCTATGTTTTCCTCCTGTAGTTTCCACTATGAAACACAGCGCATATCTTGTTACCATGAAGGGATCCAAGCAGGAAGGATAATTCCTTCCACCAGCCCCTTGCCCCTCCCCTGCTTCAGGGATGGGGATGTAAAGGGCAAGTAATTCTAGATAGCATTAGAGTAAGATGATGTCCTCAGGTCAGCTTCATCAAGCTTTGCACTGATGCAGCTACTGTCAGAATTTTTACCTTTACCTCTGGCCCTGTCCAGTGTGGTTCTGAAGTTCTTTCTAGATGCCCAGAGCATCCCATCAAACTTGAGTAGCCTGTGCAGGGATTCTGATGGCTCTTGGTTTCAGGAAACTTTGATTGTGGAGATTAAATACTTTAGCTGCTATAGGTTAAATATTTTAGCAATTATGTATTTTGCTGGCTTGTTGCAGGTTGTTTAATTATTGTCAGGTAATGCACTCCTCCTGCAGATGATAAGCTGGAAGCCTTGGGTGTGAGTTGAGGAATGTTTTTGTAGCTATAATTAAATATTGCTTAGTTTACCTCTTTGGTGGTCCATTGCTTTCAAGCATACCAGGGAATTCTGTCCAATTGCAGGCTCTAGGGCTAAGCAAAAGAATTACAAGTATTTTTTAAGTCTTGCCCAGTTGCTTTGAAACACTGACAATTTTGAGCTAAAGAAATCCCCTTTGAAGAAAACCTGTTCATGCATCTGCCTTAACTTAATGCTCTGTACTCAACATGCCTCAGAAGAGCCATGTTCCACACTGTATTCTTTCCCATTTTGACTAAGAATTGAGAAATTCAACCCATCTGGCCATTGTCAGACTTCATAGAAAGCAAAGCAGTGATTCCCAATTTGATTTTACATTCCTTTTTTTTTCTTATTTTTAAATAAGAGCTTATTTTCCAAGCTTTTGATTAAGCTGAAATACTGGCATTGAACCATATGTTCAAGGAATCTGTCCTGAGGGTTGCCTGAATCCGTTTTCCAGATTTTCAAAATGAATTGATAGTAAAGCAGAGAAACAAATTGCTAAATGTTTTATATGTTGAATATTCAAAAGTGTCCAATTTCACTTTTAAAATAGAACAACTGAAATGTTGTCCTCTCTGTCATTACCATTAATGTACCATTAGTCATTGTATCATTAAAACCTGTGATGGATTGATGTGATTTTGTAAGAAAATCAATGAAGAAAAAGAAGGTCGTTATTAAACCGCAACTGGGTGAAATCCAGGTGCTCCAAGGTTAGTGGCAAATATCTTTAGGGCCGGGAGCTTGGCCCAAAGTGACAGAAATTCTGTGTTTTTATTACATTGTGATGGCTGAAGGAAAGAATCAGTGCCTTTTGTAACAATACTTGAAAGTGTTATCTTTACAGAAATACTGGAGTACTGATTGAAATAAGGTATTTGACCTTCATGTTTTGCAAGCTTCAGAGGGATTTAATTTTACTGATTCCGAAACTGTGAAGAGTTTTCCTTCTCTGTCATGTTATCGAATTAGAGATTAAGGTGCTTATTTGTCAAACTCCTTTTCTTACAAAATACTTCAAAATGCACTTGTTTCTCGATCTTGTGAACTTCTGAAACTATTGTTACCTCTTTTGTACACTCAGAACAAACATGGCAGGGAGACTTCAAACAGCTTGCAGAAATTGTGGTTTGGGTGACATGGGAGGCAAAACATGCACTGATCTAAAAGAGCAAAGGTGACACCTCTTGGTATTTGAGGGGTGGAGGGTTGGTCTTTGTTTTGGAGTTCTCATCTGTTCTGCAGAATAGCAAAGGTTCTTTACACAGCACAAGGTTGTGTGTAGGGACAGTCAGGAAGGGTCAGGTTATCTCACTGTGGAAACCTGTAATTTCATTTAGGTTCTGCTGCTGGGATATCTGAAAATCCCAGCAGTATAATGCTAGTGAGGAAAGTCACATTTGAGCACTTAACACCTTAATAAATATCTCCATTTGGTTTAAGGGGAAAGACAGGAATTTTATTTTCTTCCTTGAGAATTTCAGTGTTGCTTTGTGGGCATTGGAATATTTTTATCTGTTCTTTGAGATACTAAACCTTTGTTTCTCCATTACATTTGATACAAAGCCTTTCACATACCTGAACATTTTTAAAATGTGGTTTACATTTGTTGTTACAAAATATGCGAAGAATTAAAATGAAAGCACTTCATCTACAGCTGATGTAGGTTGTATAAATTCTTCACTGACAGTGTTGCCTAACAGTGTTCTTAATAATATTCATAGATGATGATCCTTTTTAAATAAAAGGTAAATGTCCCATAATATTATGAGAACAAATAAATACACTGTAGAAGAAATGTCAGCCTTGGCTATCAAACCAACAGATAAACAGTGATTAAAGAATGTACGTTTTCTCCTGTGCAGCCTCTTTCTCCTTGTAAAGCTTTTTCACGGAAAAATAAACATTAAAAAATTTTATGTTTTCTTTCAAGGCTGGGTTTGTCTGTCAGTCTTTATGTGAACGTAGAACTAGAGGTTATGAAATGTGTCTGCTGTGAGGGCTTGCAGCTTGAATAAAATGCTTTAATTAAGAAGTTCTGTTTGTTTCCCACTCCCTTTGCCACAGGCTCTGCAGCCGTGGGTGTCAGTCAGCCCTGCAGTGACCAGGGGTCTGTAAAACATAGTGAGTCGTGAGGACTCCCCCCTCCAGGGGGCTGGGAACAACAGATCTGCTTTTATTTTCATTTCTGCACATAAGAGACTGTAGCAACGGTGCACTGCATGAGTCAGTGCCTGATTGTAGCCTTCAGCTTATTGCAGACATCCCAGAGCAAACTTAGCTGTGGGAACAGATCCCTCTGCATTGAGCTCCACTCGAAGCAGTGTTTGTTACCATGGTTAGACTGTGCCACACTTTGCAGCATGTGGGTGCCTGTTTAATTATAATTATGGTTGAGCCATATTTTAGCAGCAGCATCTAAAAACTGTAACTGTTTTATTATAATTGTTTTACTCAAGTAACAGTTGTGCAGCTTTGACCCAGAAGCTGTGGGTACAGGGCACTAATGCAGCCTCTCGTGTGCTCCAGCACAACTGGAGGTGGACACCAACATGCCTACAAACACAGTCCCTTACCCGTGCTGCTAGTCATGTTTGGATTGATACAGTGATTTCTCATTAATAAAAGCATCGTGTGACAAAAATTCTGGAATATTTACTGTAGGTAAGCCCCATAAATTGTAGTGTAAGTATGTTGATTTTGTGCCATTCCCCCCACTAAAGATTATTCTTCATGTCTGTTCATCTATTCAAATATTTAACTTTTATACACACTACTTATAAAACTCAAGTAACTTTCTTTGATTTCCATGCAGATAAAATATATCCAGTTTTGTATGATGCAGCAAGTCTGGATTTGACAGGCACTCAAATTTGATTGTAATTTCTCTGTTTTGCTATCAAGTTCATCAAAAGCTTCTGCTGAGCTAAACTCAGCTAGTTTAGACCAGGTCGCACAATCTCTCAGCATCTGAGTGAGCATTTGCCACAGATCCCAAAGCTGAACTTTGGCTGGCTTTCAGTCGTCATCTCTAAAATGACACCTTCACCCTCAGCTTCTATCTAAGTGTTCTTAAAACAGAAATCCTGTGTGAATACAGACTGTACATTCTACGTGCAAACAAAGCTATGATGTCCGTGTGTCTAAAGGCATTTGTGGCACTGAGCTGGGCTGGTGCATTTTGCCAGAACCCAGGGAGGCACTGCCTGGTGCAGATTTCTGTGGTCACAAAGTCACTGCTCTAGGAAACTATTAATTAGCTTGTTTCTAAAAACAAGGGAAAGGAGCCTTTCATGTTAAAATCACTAATGGAGCCAAGATACTTTCTTGTTATTGCAAGGGATTCTGCAATCTCCTGCCAAGAGCAACTTATCCGGAGATTGGGTAAATGGGGCTTTAGAGGGCTCCTCTCCCTGCCCTGTCCTTCCCATCTGGAGTAGTTTCCTGTGGCTGTTCAAACTCATGACCCTGCTGGCCTCATCTGAATTTTATCTTTTCTGCCTGTCACCCTGGTATTTTGTGCACACAATCCCACCAGAAACCGAGAACAATACCTGATGGCTATTTGATTTGCCAGTGTGGGTAGCAAAGTTCCAGCCTGGCTGTAACTGAGCTTTCTGGAGTGGGTTTGTGCTCCTTTACCCTCTGCTTTAGGCACAGAAATCAAAGCAGAGGTGAGGATTTCATCCTCTGCGTGTAAAGGAGTGGCTTTCTAAAGTGTTGCTACAGCAGCACATACTGTTTCTTTTTTTGGAAAGGCATTAGCAAGTTATAATCTTTAGATAAATCTCTCCATAATTGTACTATCTCAGACATTCCGTTAAGCAGAGTATATGGGAATGGCAGTGCTCAGAGGTCCTAGCAAGAGCTCAGGCTGTAAATTGTGGGTATATTTTCCACACATTGAACAGAGCTGTGATATAAAGGAGTAATGAGATTTTAATGAAGATTTTGTTTCACTAAAACCAAATACTTAGTCAAACTATGCTTGTGCTGTATAACTTTTGAAATCCATTCACTATGGAACTGTAATATTATTTTTGAAGCTATCATTACAATTATTGTCCTTGACAACTAAATAGTTGTTCTAACACCATCTGAATTTTCTAACAAGAAGGCAGCACATCAGGAATAATATCTATTTTAGACAGCAGGACTTGGGCAAGCACAAGGCTTCCATAGTGAAGGGAACCCCGTGTCTGAGATGACAGCACATAATGTGTTTTAATCAGCGCAAAGCAGAGTCAGCAGTTTAATGGTGTTTTTATTGATACAATGATTTATCATTAGTGAAAGCATTGATGTGTGTCAGCAGCAAGTTTAAGCAGTCATTGCATCAAGGTCTGTGCGCCTTCCCTCCCCCTCCTTGTGCACATTGACACACTTGACTAAAGCTGTGATGTTTTCCAAGTTATCTGGGGTTGATACAGAGACACAGAGATGACCAAGAATGAGAGAGGTAACCATTTTCTCAGAATCTTAATACATTCAGCAGGTGGAACCACAAGAGAAAATATAAAATTGAAATGCACCAAGCAGTGCGTAGGAGCATCAATGCCTAAGTGGCAGTTAAATCCAAAGGAAACTTGCTGGGGGCTACTGAGAAACCCATCATTTAAATTTTTCTTTCCTTTATGCAGTTGAGTGAGGAAGATGGATTTAATTTGCATTTTTGCCATGCTCTTAGCAGTGGAAGTGCTATAAAGTGCTGCTGTTATCATAGACTCAAATCAGACATACACGTGGCAGAACTTCTGAAACCTTATGAGGAAGATGCAGAGGGTATAATGGAGTCTCTAGCAGACAGTGACAAAAATTTGCCTCACAAATTTGTTGCTAAGTGTAAAATGAAACATTTACTGAATCATAACTGGATTAGTTATGAATTTAAACTAGCAGGGGATTAAAATTTTTATTTACTTGAGGGTGCTGAACAGAACGATTCTCTTTACAGGAGGCTTAGATTACATGGAAGTACATAAAATACAGAAAAAATACAGAACTTAGCCAAGAGAAGTGAAATAGGATGGATAGTATATTTATACAGAAGCATCTTTTTTCCAATATACAGCAAACTTGCTGATTTTTAAAAAATACCTATTTTTAAATGTTAGTGGATGGAGGTCTCAGCAGCTTTGAGACCTGTTTCTGGTCTGTGTGAGTTCATCACCTGTAATCACAAGATTGTGTCTTTTTCTTACACACTTGGTGCAGGGTCTTTCCTGCTTTCACATTTAGTGGTAGCCTGATCAGCCTGACACTCTCTGGGACTGCATATCACAGCTTTTTCCTTGACAGCAGGAGAGACTACCTTGCTACAGGCAGCTGACAGCAGCATGCATCTGTGTTCCAAGAGCAGCCTAGCTCAGATGAACGTGTCAGAGTGATTGTTTTGCACCTTCTCCTGACATGCAGGAAGCTAATGGAGTACTTTGTACAGTGACAAACGAAAAATTACCAGGGTTTAATCCATGCTCAAGCTTCTCACAGTCTCACAGGAAAGTTATATTTACAATTGAAGTGCTCCCAGGAAAGAGATAATTTGCTGTTTGCAGAAAATCCCTACAAGTTAACCTAGAAAAATTGTGTATTTTAAACTCAGAAATGTTTGCAGCCAAACAAAGAAATGTTCAGAAAGAGGAATCAATTTCTTCCAAAGCAATTCTGACTTGCCACCTTAACATGATAAGAACTGAAAGCAATGACACATCCTGGTGGAAGGTGTCCCTGCCCATGGCAGGGGGGCTGCAATGAGACAATCTTTAAAGTCTCTTCCAACCTAAGTCGTTTTATGACTCTATAATCCCGTACTTTCTGGTTGATTTTGTTGTTGGGGTTTTGTCTGGGTTTTTTGGTTTTGTCAGCTAAGGAAATTAGTGAGGAATTATGTTGGAATTATGTTCCAGCACAGCACTTCAATAACATATCCCAGCATTAAAGGCTACTGAGCTCTCCTCAGTTTGGGAAGAGACTCAGTGCAGTGGCAAGTTCGACTATGATACAAACCACGTGAAGGCTGAACCCTCAGGTGGAATAAATTTTCCTGCTTCTAACCGGGCAGTGGAATTTTTACATTTCTCTCAGGCAGTAAATAGATGCATTTATCCCTGCATTGCTGTGCTCCTCTCGTTAATCTCTGCTGAGTTTTTTCATAATGACCATCACGTGATCCTTTTTACTCTCCATTCATCTCTGTAATTAGTTCTCCCAAAGCTTGCAGCCCAGTAACTAGCTCCTTTCTCTTGAAAGAAAAGCAATTTAGTTTCTCTTGTATTCAAAAAAAAAATTATTCCTACCCTGTACATCCCTTTCCCTTTTCTTTTTACTCTCATGAGATGTATAATTAGCAAGAGGTTCTGCTTCCCCTATTTCACCTCTGTAGCACATCCCACTAATGTGCTGTCCCCATGCTGACCACTGAAATTGCTCTCAGCAAGGTTTCTAATTATCCATTGCTAACCAATCATCTTCAGTCTCCTTGGCCTGCCAGTTGCCTTCAATGTACACAACCAATCTTTTAGCTCCGAAATGTTCATTTTGTTTGCCTCTGTACTTCCCAGCTCTCTGCGTGCTTTGGACACTGCTCCTTCATCCTGTCCTTGGTGAATAGTGCTCTCTTCCCCATCTCTGGTTTTTGGGGTGAATCATTGTGCACTGACACTCTTTGTTCCCTGCTCCCATTGCACACATTTTCCATCTTTTCTCTGCTCTCTCTAATCTGAACACTTGTTTCAGGTTTTCTGCCTCATGTCTCAGTTTCTACAATACACTGTGTTAGTTACAGAATCTTGGCCTGCTCTTACCTGTCCAAAATGTGACTCTGTCAGGTGTTGATTTCAGAGCCCAAAAACTGGTGACTGAAACATGACTTTCTAGAATCCAAGTGCCAGCTCTACCTTTTTGCTTGTATTGGTCCCATGCTGCACCTTCATGTATTTCACTGTGCCTCACAGCGTGGTCATTTCCTTTCTGTGAGATTCTATTAATTTTCAAAATATCAACTCCAGCCTCTGGGTTTTTTTAATCTTTCTGCACCATTATCCACTATTATTCTTGCAAATATTGCACAGCTAAGCTCTGAGGCTTCCCTTAATTTTTCAAAAGGATTTCCTCATCAACGCTGGCGAAGCCTTTCTCACAACAATGAAATGTCATCAACTTTTAGGCTCTCCTGGACTAAGATCTCTCACTCCTGCACCAACAATATCTCACAGTTTGCTGCCAGACTCCGTCTGTTCACTGGGCTGTGACATTTCTTGCCTGGTGTTGTCCATCAGCTCTAAGATCTCAGTGTAAGCTCTCCGTGGACCTGGGACTTTCTTCTTCCCCTGTGTTTACACAGCACCCAATGCCATGGAGTTTTCCTGAGAACTGTGGCAATCTAAATTGCAATAACAGTTGGTATGACAGGTTTACTTCTCTGGCAGTGCTTTGTCTTAGCAAAACAGCTTTTAAAATTGATTTGGGAGCCAGAAGAATGGAATAGATGACTTGTACAGAATTTGAATTTCTGCTTCTTGCAGGCAACTCTCCCACTGAAGCTTCAGCAACGTATAAGAAAAAAAATTTTTAAAAAACTTTCCTGAACTGGGGGAATTATGTCCTTAGTCCAGGAATTCCAGAAGGGCAGAAGGAGTTCAGCTGAGCTGGATGTCTGTCCAGGTTCAAATCCTAAAGGTTCCAAAGATTTTATCATGCTTTTTATAGGGATGTTTAATCACATACTGAAAAAATGTTGAAGTTGGCTAGAGATGCATCTGCCTTCATGATATTTCTTGGCTCTTTTTTTCTCCTCTTGTGGATGAGGAGATGATTGATTGAAACAAATAAAAACCACAGGAGCGTCACATGTAGAGCTTCATCCTGCATGGTGACCTTTGACTTCCAGAAAAACACAGCAGATCCCACACGTGGGAGGGAAGGGTTGGGCCTCCCCACGGTGGGCTGCTGCAGAGGGCACATTTGCAGAGTCTTTGGGAGGTGAGTTTTGTGGCTGTAGTTAGTTCCCATGGAACTGCAGCCCATGGCTTTGGAAAAGCCACCAGGCTGTCCCTGCACTGCTGTTGGTTACCCTTATGTAGAGATCTGAGTGACTGATCGATGTTCTTTCCTAACACCTCCCTGACTTTTTTGCGCTGAGCACCTGGAGGGTCATGGGCAATATCCTGGATTTGACTTGAACAGTTAGGATTGGGGCAGAAGGATTCAACCTCCTCAGCCACAGAGCTTCTCTTCTGCACAAGCAGCTATTCCATGCTTCTCCACGCTCAGCATCAGAGGCAGGCTTGGCTGATGTGCTCCCACTGCTCCTGCAGAGTGTACAGGATGAGGGGGAAGCTCTCAGCTCCCTCTGGCAGTTTGGACCACAGGTGGCTCGCTCTGGGAAAAGGCAGCAGTCAAAGCCCTGTGAGCACAGTTTGGGGCATTCTGCCATGGGAAGTCTCTCTCAGCAGAGAAGGAAGATGTGGTGACCTCTCACTTGTTGCTGTCACCGTGGCAGTTCATGGAATAAGCGATGATTTCACTTTCAGTATTGCAGAGCTGCAGCCCAGGCACGAGGAAATGAAGGCATTTATAGCTGAGAGCAGCAATCTGCCAGGTTTGGTGTCTCCTGCTCAGCGAGAGGAGGTGGAAAGCCTTGCCCTGAGATGGAGCTGTGTGATCCCTCCGTGTCAGCGAGGACTCACGGAGCATTCCAGCTGCCCTGTAACCACCCAGACAGATGGATGGGCAGGAACACTTTTTTGGGGGAAGTTCTGCAACCATACATAAATCTTCTGGCATGGTCTGGTTTATTTTTACCTTTGATCCTGAAGAATTCCTGTCTGATATTCTAACCTTGTTTTCTAATGTTTTATTAGAACTAACTTGCAAAGGCTCTTTCCAGTATGTGTGGAATCCTGAGCTCAGCTCTTCACTAAAGGCTGCCTTTTTAACTCTTTCACACCTTCCCCTAGTTGATTTTTCAATTAAGGTAGTAAAGTATCTAAGGCAAACACTGGAAGGAGCAATGTGCTCTTTTTCCTCTTCTGTAAAATGGAGGGTATTGAAGTACATTACATTAACTTGGGAAATAAGCATTTAAAACCCATAAAATTCAGCAACAAAAATTAAAATATTACCTTAGGACCTTAATGTTTTTTCCAGATTCCCTAACTTTGGTTTATTTATTTTACAGTCTGAAGAGAGTCACACATTTCAAGATTAAAAAAATCTCAATAGCTAATGCAATTAATATTCTAGTCAAGAATGTAAGGCTGCATGACCAAAGTTGTCATAAAACACAGCAGAGCCCAAGTCAGGTCTTGTCCTTTATGGCAGTGCGAGATGAGAGTACTCAGTTCTCTGTGATTATAGATCAGTTTCCTGACCCTCTCAACCATAAATAAGCACTGTCCTTGCTGGTACTGGCTGACTAATATACTTTCTAGTGTACTTGTCAGTCCCTTGCCCCAGAATATCTATATTCTTTCTTGGATGCCCATTATAGAAGTTTTAACGATTCTGCTCTTCCTTATTTAAAACCTTTGACTGCAATCACCCCCTCTCCAAGAGAACTGACAGCCTGTTATACGCAGTCCCATATGATGACAGATATGTGATTATATTTAAATAGCCCTGTCATAAAAAGCATTTCCTAGATGTTGAGGTTTTGTTTCCTTAGCTTGATATTTAAAAGGTTGCACTGCATTTTCTCTGTTGTTAATGAAAACCTTCTGCAATGTGAAAAAGGAATTAAAAGCCCTGAACTAAGCATGCAGGTACCATTTATCCTACAAAATAAACACAGAAAAAAAGAAAAAAAAATTATTCTGTAAGGTGTCTATGAGGGTTTCTCATCGTGGCAAAAAATGTTCCAGTCTGCTCAAAGAACAGATGAATTTGGATCTCACTTCCAAAGCAAGGCTCCTGTTGCTAATCTCTGTGTCCTGCTGTTTGAACTCATCAGCTTCAGAGATGATAAGAGTATGTTGTTATGCAAACTATCAAAGTCTATTTACACAGCTTCTTAAAACAGATTCTTTCAGTGGTATGGCCAGGTGGTTAATGCTGATTGTCAGATTTTTATGCATGCCAGCTTGGTAGTACATATCCTCCATCCTGTAGGCAAGCTATTGTCTGCTGTACAACACTCTGTCATCCTAAATCTCAGGAGTTAACACACTCTCATCTTTAATCTCCTGGAATCCTTCTTTTCCTTTGATTTTAAAATCTATGAACATTTTCACAAAGCAAATCCTCAATAAACACAATAAAAAAATCAAATAACCTAAGCAGCTTTAAATTCAAAATTAAATTATATATCAAGCAGGAATCTGGCAATGCAGTGCTAGTCCACCATAAAGTCTTTCATCTGTGCAAATCCTGTGAGCACTTTAGTGCTCCCAAATTGTCAGGTGAGCTCTCTGTTCTAAATATTTTTAAGTGGCTTAAGCACTTAAGCACTCAATTGTGGGATTCCCAACTTAATGTTTCCTCAAAGGATCTAATTCACAAAGGATGGCTGTTCATCTTCTGCTATCTATAAACTGAGGCAACAATTTAACTGCAAGCCCTTTATAATAGCTGGGCATTGTCAGGTCTTCTATATTTCAAAAAGCTTTGCTTCTGCATGGGATATAAATCGCAGAATAAAATGTATGAGGGAAAATGGGAAATGGAGATACCACCTCATACACAAAGGAAATACTGAAGATTTATTGTCAGTGATTTTCCTAAATCTGCTTAGACAGCTGGGACAATATTTTCCAGAATGGATATGGCTGTGGTTTTTCATATCCATAGGTCAGAAGATTGTGGGGCATCTTTGAAGAGCTCAGACTCAAACTAAAGGGCACTGACAGTAATGAAATATCTTCCAGTGAGCACCAAACTGCCAGGGCTGATGGAAATCACCACCCCAATGAGGGTCTAGGTGTCACCCTGCCCCTCACTGAAGGGCTGAGTGTGACCGTGGGAGCTTTGGTGCGTATTGAGAGTGTCTCTGAATCAGTGTCACAGGGATCGAGGTTTAACTGGAGCCCTCAGCACATCAGGGCAGCATTTTGAAAAAATAAATGAAAAACTTCATGCCTGAAGTCAAGTTTCAGCAACTTAAAGAGATCAGTTGGGCATTTTGTGGCTTGTGTTACCAGCAGGGTTATCTGAGCAAAGGCCACAGTAATTTAGATTATTTTGCATTTGCTGTGGACTAGAAAACCACAGCTTCAAGGGGCAGGAATAACAAAGTCACCTGAATGGAATTTCAAATTCTAGACACCTCGTAATCCAAAAATTACTTTCACTGTCTCTTTTGATATTACTTCCCCTACCAATGACAAGAGTCTCAAAAACTGTGTATTGCTTCCCAGCTAAAGCTTGACATTTGCTGCTTTTCTTCTTCAACAAGTGACACCAATAAAATTATACAGCAGATAAAAATACACAAATAAATAATCCAGCTATGAAAGGCTTATATTGAAACTATGGGAAAATATATATGCTGGGCATGACACTCAGGAATTGATTAAATCACCACATTTGCCATTCCTGAGCGAAAGACCACAAGCCAAGTTTGCAGAGAGCATACAGCAGACATGCAACAATATCCATGAACAGTAAAACCAAGACTTCTGAGAGTGTGTGTGTGTGCGGCATTTGGGAAGACAGAAACACTCAAAATATTAGAATCTTTCAAGTTGGAAGGGATAATACTGTGAGTTTCATTCATAGAGATATCATTCTCACTCACTAACATCTACCAAAACTCTGCTTATTCAGAAACCAGAACTTTTTTTGGCCAGAAGGTTTCCAAGCAGGGAGCAAACAAGCATTTTCCACTTCACCCCTATTTAATTCCTTTTACTGGTAGTGTCAGTCTATCTCAGTGGTCACAGAGCCAACCTCCAGGAATATGTCATCAGAGCTGACTGGCATTAGGCTGACTGCAAAAAGGATAAATACTGGGAAAACTGGGAAAGGGAAGTGCCTTTTAGCAGTCCTTTCAGGACTGAGCTAAAGCATAGTGCTGAAAAGACAATCACAGACATTTTTATGCAGAACATTTCATCCCCAGATTTGGTTAACCTTGAATAGCTGCTGCCACGACTGGTGCAGCTCTATGGATGAGAGGAGACTGCCGCTCTCTATCCCAAACCAGAAAGAATGTGCAGAAAGCAAAGATAGACAAATTAAATCCAGCCAGCGTTTTCATTACTTTATTTATGTTGGGAAGGTGAAAGACAGAGCAGACTTTCTAGACTATTTTGGTAACTGGAATGATTTAAAAACGTGGCTAGGCAACAGTGTGTACAGACCTGAGGCTGTTCTGCCAACTCATCCAAGTCATCATCTGCAGCATCATTTGCTGTTTGGTTACTAGAAATCCTTGGGGCTGAGCGCTCCAGTGGTGCTGCAGCATTCCAAAACATTCCAGCTGGGATTTTCTGTTTATCATTTAAGGACATATGCCCACGGAGAATATGATCAGAGGAGCAATTTCATTTGCCTTTGTGCTCTGCTTTTGGAGTTGGAGTTGGACCTGGGATGCAATGACCAGCCTGGAGCTGCAGAGAGGAGCCACTGGAGCTGCAAGGTCCTGGAGCTCGTTATGGCTCTGGCATGCCATGGGAAGCTGAAAATCCTGGCTGCTGTGACAGACAATGAGCAGCAGAGAGGCAAGAACCTGGGCTCCTGATTTCCATTTCAGACACAATGCACAGTGGGGGAAACATTTCTAATCTACTGCAAAATGGGACAGGAGATTTTTGTCCATCTGTCAAATGTCTCTCCTACAGTTGGGGTCTGGAAATTGGGGCGTGACACCAATAATTGCAAATGTGAGGTGAACCTTCAAGATAAACTTTGAATAGAGCTGAGACAATGGAAGGGAATTTGCTGTTCTTAAAAAGTTTACATAGCACCCCCCCTTCCTCTGAGAGGTCAATTAAGGGCTATGCAAATACAGACTAGCATATTAATGAGCCCCCCTATCATATGGAAACACAATCCTAGGGCTCATCACAAGGGAACATGACACACAGAACAGCTATAAGATGTGTTGCTCACTGCTATACTATCACCTGGAAATAAAGGTAAAGTGGACACACCTGTCTTAGCTGGAATCTGGAGATAATATCCCTATTTTTAGGGCATTTTCTGCAGTCAGATCTGGACATGGTGTTTAGGTTCCTCTGGGCTGGGCACTGGGGGTGCAGGTGATTTGGTTGCTCTCCAAGGCCAGGCTCACAGAGCACCTGAGTTACTGTCTGAATTTCACCCTTAAGCACAAGTCAGTGCTCTCAAAAGTCCTCCTTGAGCTTTTAAATCTTTGCCCTGAAAAGATATTCTCTTGATAAGATACGTGGTTTAATAACTCTTTTAAAAATAATAAGGGAGAGAGAAAATAGAGAACTCAAGTTGCACAAAGTAGGGTCAAATACTCAGTTCCTTCTCCAAACTGAGCTCATAACACTTGGAAAACTCAGGACATAGCTGTATTGGTCCAGCTTTCCTTTGAAACATTTTAACCTGATGTCCAAAACAAAGCAGTAAATTAGATGAACCAGTCAGCTGAAATTCAATGTCTTTAACTGAGACTTGGCATGTTGCTTTGCCAGCTCAGTTATAGATATTTTTTTAATGACTATTTGGCTTTTTATTTATATCTCTGCCTTTTTTTTTTTACCTTCTCCTTATTTTCTTCCTAAAAATATGCTTTCCATTACAACAAGCACAGGAAAAAACCACCTTACTAACTTCTCGAATATAGCCATTTTATTTAAATATTCTAGACACTGGAGACATTTTCTATTAAACTTACAGGTTTCTTTCTTTCTGTCATTGGAACATATCTTTAAATGTAAAGTATTTTGTTTCTGAGGTGTATGGAAATGAGTGTAATGTGGAAATTCACTTTGCTCAAATGAAGCTAAACAAAGCATTAGAAAAGATACAAAACAATATGAACCAGATCAATGCAGGCTCATCTATTTCATTTCCATTGCTGAGTTCTGTAATTGTGGCACCAGTGAAATGAGTTTTTCTCCAGTCAGGCCTTACTTCAAACACTGAATAATACAGCACATTTTGAAAATTTCAGTTTTACCAGTGCACATTTCAGGAGTCACTTCACATCAAAGTTAATAGCGCATTATTTAGAATTACCAAGAAAGTTTTTATACAGATGGTTTCCTTTTTCACCTGGACCCTGTAGTGATGATACCAACACTTTAAAAAGCTCTGTATGATGTTTGCTCATAACATTTGGAATATTTCACCTTCACTTTATTTGTAGGTCTTTACCATCTTGAGAGGAATGGCGTGGCAAAAGCCAGCTTGAATTTTCACTCTATTCTCCATTCTCAGCTGGTTTGAGAGCAATGCTGACTACCAGGGATAGTCAGAGCTGTTTAGAAATTGTAAAACTTCTGCTCTTTCTCTGGCTTCTGGATTTGCTGGCTTGTTGCTAGCAATTCCAAAGAATCCATGGTTCTTCAGCCCAGGGAGCAATATTTATCTTTTTCTTGAACTTGCCATGCTTTCTTCTCAAATTTCCTTCAATGTCAGCAAGGGAAGCAGAAACAAACAAACCAAAAATATGAGCTTTACAGCTTTTCTTGGGAGGAAAGATCAGCTAAGGTAGCTTTCTAAGGAAGTAGAAACCAAGTTGAAATTGGCTTTCTTAAATTCATCTTCAAGGTTTGACCGTCAGTTCTGCAGGTCACATGAACACCAACAACATTTCTATAGACATTCTGTTCCTAATAAAACCCCAAAAGAATAGCACCATACATGGCCATATGGCTACAAAAGGAAGTTGAAGTCTCCCAGAATCACAAATTTGAAAGGTTTCCTGCAAGTGGTATTATTCTAAAGGCATAGCTTCTACCTCTATGCCCAGTGAATAAGAATGAGATGTCCTATTCTTTCATTCTTGCAGTCATTTCTTAATCAATATGGAATCTCAATCTTATTAATCACAGTGAACATCCAGAATAGCCCCACTAAACAAAACAGTACAAATACTATTCTTTTTGTGTACAAAACAATAATAATCAGTGCAGTAATGGTGTGTATATGTCTTAGTTTAAATGCATATAGTCCTTCATATCTATTTAAATATTTCTGCAAATATTAATGCATCAAACTCCAGCTGTATCCTGGGTATAGCTGTCTTAGAGGGATGCACCTCGGGCACTGAGCTATGGAGGGAGAAAATAACTCACAAAAAGAAAGGTTTTAACAGAATTCAGAATGGAATCCTTATCTCCTTTCCAGCCCTCCCTTTTATTGTTGCACTTTTTCCTTTCCCTGACTCAGGGAACAAAAGAAATATAGCTTAATGCAGATCCTATCTTCTGCAGAGTAGCTGTGAAACAGCAGCTCAATAAACCTCTGTCCTTTGCCCAGCCCAGAGTGACACATTAGCTGTGCCGAGGGCTCTTTGCTCTGCTCATCCACAGAGCTGCACCCAGAGCCTGTTTGCACTCAGGATTCCTGCCCTGTGGGTATTAAGTGCTGTCAATAAAAGTGCTTTTTCCCTCACCTCTCGGCTTCCAGGGCTGATGTGCTCCAGCGGTGAGGTTGCTCCCTGTCCCTGGTGCTGGCCCAGCCCCACAGCACAGCAGGCACACGGTCCACGCAGGTGGCAATTTCAGAATATCAGCAGTTATGAGAGATATTTGACATCCCTTTGGGAAGTGGGACACACCCACCCTAGGGTCTTAAAGCCACCTGTAACTTTCCATCTTAAAGCCACCTGTAGCTTTCCAGAGTTAGCTTTTGTTTTCCTGGGAGAGCATCCAGCCCGTGCCCACTCCAGGCCTCTTGTTCACATCTGTGTGTTTAAGGGGATGGCTGATTTCATCCAAAGGAGAAATTCCTCCACTGCCATCACTGGACAACATGCAGTAAATGAAAGGGTTGAGGATAAGCTACTAATTAGGAGGTAACTCCATGTTTTTGCCGTATCAGTCTTTTTATCAGAAATGTAGGAGTCCACATGAGGAAAATGCTACCCTTTGTGGCAGTTGGAGATGATGAATAAACTCTGATTTTTTCGCTAAGGTACATCTCTATAAACAACAACAAAATGGACAAGAGCAAGTAGAGTTTGATAAGAGGAGAGAGAGCTTCTTCTTTCTCCATCACACTGCGACTAAACTTGGTTCAGTTGTTTCTAGTTTATCACAATTCAGCCTAAGGCTTTAGAAGTTCAAACACTCATATGATCTTTCTCCCTTCTTTTCTCTGAGAAGTCCAGACTAGTTATTACATGCTATTTTTATTCTTGGTCCATCTCTATAGAGCTTGAGTGGGAAACCTGCAGCAGCACCAAATGGATTATTTCTCCTTTTACAGCTTTTTTCCTGTGTATGTGTTTGGTGACTCCGAAGTTTGAAAATGAGAACTCAACCTCCCATTACACAGCAGCAATTCCCAGTGGGCAGGCTGCTAGAAATGAAATAGCAAATCACAAGCACTGTAGAGAGATTTAAAAGTGGAAAATTAAAAGCTGTATCATTTGATTAACCTCTGTGTCTCACATTTGAAAATTAATGATAATTATGTTTACTTTCATGTAGGCCTAGAAATAGTTCTCAGAGAATTGGAAAGCCCAAAGCATTGTCATTGACTTAGAGCTGAGATTTCCCTATGCAGTTTTTAATAGTTTTGTACACAAGCCCATGTTTTAACTTTTTTTTAACATCTTTACAAGACAATATCTGCAATATAAATCCACATTTTCGCCATACCCTCTTCCCCCGCTGTTCTACAGCTTCGCTGTTGAACAAGCTTGGGATGAAAAGCTGATGGTTTATTTCTACACTATAATAAAGTGATGGCTAAAGTCAAGTCCCTGATTTTCCAGAGTCTCTCTCGTTTTTTTCTCTTTTCTATTCTTTCCACTGACTATAAAGAATAGAAACTTTCAGGTGAACAGAATTGTCTGAAACAAATTACTTTAATGACGATGCCTTTTCCATGAATCAATGATGCACATTAAAGATTCAGAATGCACTTTAGAGCAATGCAAAATGTGGAAAATAGCAAGATACCAGTGTGATCCCCGTTTAAATTATAGATTGAGAATTAGATTCCACTTCCAACCATGCAGGTGCAAATCTATTAATTTCAGAGCAGCTTCTGCAGGTTGACATTGAAAAATGTGTGAAGCAATGGTTTAGTTCTCTTTTTCTCTGTTGCATATTTATTTATTTATCTGTATGGTGGAAAGCCTTCCACTTAACATATCTGTATAAGCTTTGACAGAGTTTTCAATCTTTCTGATAGACCCCAAAGAAATTCAAGATATTTTTTAAATGCACACTAGCAAATCAAATCTGTTTTAACACCCGCTTCCTGCATCCTTCTGAATCAATGAAGCATAGAATTTTTTACCTTTTTAAGGCACAACAGAAGGACACACCTAAATTATGCATTGGTGGTGAAGGAAAAGCTATCATGAAAATCTTTGACACTTCTTTGGATAGATCCTCATCTGTGGTAAACTCAGAAAATCAGCCAGAAGTCAACTTACACATATCAACGGGAAATCTAAGTCACATGCTATGCATCTCAGGAGGTCAATGTACAGGGTGAAGATGTATGTTGATCTATCATTTTAGAGATAATAAAATTGAGTTATAAAGAGTTTTGAGTGTTTCCTTCCAGAATTAAAAAGTGACAGTAGGGAAGAAAGACCAGGAGTTCCTTTCTTGTAAATTTAGAGCAAATCCTGTAATGAGAATTTGCCTGGTGAGGGGTCCACAGATCTTATTTTGCCAGTCTTTGCCTCCATGAGTGCAGCAAAGGGAGTTTTCAAGCAGCTTAATGGGTTTTCTGGCCTGCAGCTTCTAAGGAAATAAAACCCATGATTTTTGAACTCCCTTATGCAGCGAGTCCCAGACTCCTCCATCCTCAGACAGCACAGTCTGTATTTGCAAGAATTTGCAGATAGATTTAGATAAATTCATCTGAGTAACAAAATAACACGAGGATTAAGAATTGCCTATAAAATGTGAGCTTTGGTAATAAACCAGGATGTGTGGGAGTTCTTCTCTAAAGCAGCAGTATGTCTTGAGTCAAGGAGGCTCAGTGAATAAAACCCTCCCAGCATGGTATTAAATGAAGTTCTTTCTAATTTTGGCTTGGCTTGTGATAGATGGGAATACATTAATTTTCCATAAGCAGGAAAGCCCTGAGTGTTTTCTTCTCAGTAGTAATGGAAGTGACAATACCTTTAGAGGGCTTTGAGGAGGCACAGGGAGAGAGCAGAGATCTGCCAGGACTTTTTCATTTGGGCTGCTCTTCGAGCAGTGCTGCTGCCCCTTCTTACTGCAGATTGCTGCTTCAGCAGGGCTAGGTGATGCACATCCTGAAAATTGCCTGATGGTCCTCTGGCTGTCTGTCCAACAAAAAGGATGAAATTTGCAGAAATGAATGGAAAAGACCATTACAACTGTGTCGGCTTGCACAAATTATTTTTTACCTCTGAGCTTCATCCTTCTGCTATCAATGGAATCATTCCAGATAACAGGATTTTAAAGGAAAAAAAAGATGTAAACATTTTGCTTTGGTATGCCAGAGACAGGCTTAATTATCTGGAGACTTGCTGGATATGTCTGCAAACCATTACAGGCTGAATTAAATCCTTTTGCAAAGCCAGGTCTTTTTCCTCTTTACTGTTCTTTGCATCTAAATAGTCTGATAAACCATACATATTTGTGTTAATTAAGGAAGTGTTCTGCAATCTCTTTGTTCCTTTTTTTTTTGGCCATTTGTACTCACGGTGTGCATGTTGGATGAAGTGATACTGCCCTACCAATGTTTCTCCAGTGGCTCAGTTGTCCTCTGAAGAGTCTGAATGAAATAATTATTTACATCCTTTTGTGTTGCTAAGAAGACCTGAATATAATGGAGGGGGTTCCTTCTCCCCAAGCCCTGCCTAAGTAGAAATACAGAAGTGACTGCTTGATGGGGCATTTGTCCAGCTATGCCAGGAAGAAATAAAACTTGAGAAGCATGAACTGTCCCAGTCCATCTCAGCCAGGCATGGATTCTGAAGCCTAACCAAACTCACCTTTGTGTGTGGGTACTCTGCTGGTCACAGATGTATGGGGATTTCTGCCCCCCCTGCTCTCTTTAGGGTGGGGTCTGTGTTATTGAAGATGAAGAGCTCATCTGATCATCATCCATATTTTCCTCACCATTTCTGTCTGGGAAAAAAAAAGTATAACTGGCAATGACATTTCTAAAGCCTGTGGCTGAAAGCAAGTGATACCCAAGCTCAAGCTCAAGTGAGAAATTAACCTGATTTCTGAAGGGCTGTTTCTGGCTGCTTCTGCCGCTGCCTTACTCCTGCCTTTCATTGTCACTGTATTTCAGAGGATTTTGCATGTTGATGAGCATCTGCAGAACAGATTATTTGTGTCAGAAAACAGGCAAGGATGACCTTGGGCCCATCTCCCCATTCATATCCCAATTTATGTTCAAAAGAAGTTCTTGGATCAGAAGAGGAGATTTTCTCTTTTTTCCTCTTTCATTACAGAAAGAAAACTGGAAAGAAGGTCAATATAAAGATTAAGAAGTCAGGATCAGTCTGAGATCTCTTCCTGAAATCTGTTCACTCCTGCATTACTCTGTATATATGGAACAGTGTTTAAATTCCAGGTCCCTGTTAAGCCTTTTTAGAGAAAATAATGGCATTTCACAAGCTTTGGAGCTTGTGCACTCCCAAATTGCTAGAACCTGGCAAATTAGAGAGGTGGAACCTATTCCTGGATTTATAGATCTGGATTTGAGGCTGCTTTTATATCAGCCACGAGCCAAAGTTCAGGCTGCTTGGTGGTCTGGTTCAGGCCTGCCTGTGATCCAAGAGTTCGGGGAGTGCACACTCTTCTCTGGAAAGAACACATCAGTTTAAAAAGGCTTCTTTGGTTTCTGCTGGAGAAAGCCACACTGTCAAGTAACCACAAACTGCTCAGCTCACTGTAATTTAATTCTTTTCCTAAGAAAAACAGTCTGAAGCATCTATATTCCTACCATAATGGACACTGGCCATGCTCAATTTTTAATTTTAACCATGTGTTATTAATTACAGCACCATCCTAGATTTCCTGGTCTATCACTTGCTGTTCTCACTGAAATGGGACATGCACAGCAAGCCAATGACCGTGGCACAGCCAGGCTGGCTGACTCCCAGCATCTCCCTGGCCCTGCTCAGCTCCACTCCACTGCCTTGAGCTGGCAGCTTTCTCTTCATATTATTTATTGCTGCTTAATTAAAAGGCAAATTCTGCTTAGGTCCAACTCTCTGAATATACAGGTCACTCTGGGAGAAACCTTCTGATATAAGTTAGTAAGTCTAAAAGCAACACACAGCTTTTTGTGTGCCTCTCCTCCCTGTGTACTTTACATCAAGTTAGCTTCACAACTACAATAAGTTTTCCAGCTATATGAAACCCCAGAGAGTCAAGCCCTTACCACTGGCTGTGTTGATTAACACTTAGCTTGGGAGGAGAAGGGAGCCCTCGCAGATACAGCCTCTTCTGCAGGAACATTTTCCATTGCTGATCTCCTTCTGCGTGCTCCTACTGCCAATGACACACAGCACATCATCTCTCCAAGCCATTTTACTTTGTTTTCCTCAAACAAAATGATCTAAGAGTGGCAAGGGTGTGCTTTTGCAGTAGTCTCTGGAAAGGCTTATTGCTGCCATCTGTCTCAGCTCAGCTTAACCTCCACTCATGTTCTGTAGCATTATCGATGCCATTTACTCTGTAGTAAAATACAGTCTTTTCACCCAGTATCCCAATTCTAAAAGAAAGTTAGAAGAAAGTGGTTTAATTATGGGCAAAATGAAGTAGTAATATTTTGGGGATGCAAACTTCTTTTTGCATTCCCCTTTAAAAAAAAAATCTTATTTTTTTAAGAATTCAGTTTATTCCATTTTCTCTTATGAGATATTCGGTTTTAAATACAGTTTTAGCCAAGTAGGCTTTTTCAGAAGGTTAGGTTTCATTTGGAAAACATCAAAATAAAAAATGTTTCACTATTTCCAAGAGGAAACATTTAATTTAAAAAACTGTCAAAGGAAAATGTGTTTACATTTAGTAAAATAGCCTCAGTCAGCTTTTTCAGCTGTAAGGTAAAATCTAAATCAATACAAGTCACAGTCCCCCCAAAAGTCATCTGCTCCAGAAATAGGTGCTGTCTGTCTGATACCTCAGCCACCATCCTCCTGAAGTTTTACAGCTTTTGTTTTACAGCTGTCTCAACTGTAAACCAGAAGTAAGGACAGACTGTCTCACTGCACCCAGTGTGATTTCTTCCTTTTCCCTCCCTCCCTCCTCAGCCTTTGCCAGCACTGGCACACTCAGGGCTAAGTGCCTGCCCTCACTCAGCATCTCTCTGTGCCACCGAGCCTCAGAGGTGCAAATTCAGCGTCTCACACCCCCAGTGGGCTGTGGCCTGAGGGAGGAAATTGGGTGGCTGCAGTTCCTGGGAGAGTGTTGAGTCCACAGCCCTGGGGCTGTCAGAGCAGGCTGGGACCACCTGAGAGCCCAACCCTCACTGCCTGTGTGCCCATGCTAAGAGGAGAGGACAGGGCAGCTCCGTTTTCCTTTCCTTTCCTTTCCTTTCCTTTCCTTTCCTTTCCTTTCCTTTCCTTTCCTTTCCTTTCCTTTCCTTTCCTTTCCTTTCCTTTCCTTTCCTTTCCTTTCCTTTCCTTTCCTTTCCTTTCCTTTCCTTTCCTTTCCTTTCCTTTCCTTTCCTTTCCTTTCCTTTCCTTTCCTTTCCTTTCCTTTCCTTTCCTTTCCTTTCCTTTCCTTTCCTTTCCTTTCCTTTCCTTTCCTTTCCTTTCCTTTCCTTTCTTCCTTCAGCTCCTCTGCTAAAAGTGCACGTTGGATAAAATGTACTGTAGTACAGCCAGCCAGCCATTAAGCATTAATGTAAATCCAACAAAGTCTCGGAGATGAAAACAGCTCTTGACCATAAGGAATGGGGGTGGCTTCCGAACTGCTGCCCTGGCAGCACAATCTCTGGGAAATGGGAGCCTTGTTTCCCCTGTGTAATGGCTTTATAGCCACCAAAAGCCTTCCTTCTTGAAGTATCTAAAGCCACCTGCTGCTTCACTGCTGTTGGAACGGCAGGGTAAGGATAAATAAGTGTCATGGCAAAATGTGCTCTGAGGACCAGCAACACTGCTCCTTCTCCTCTATGGAACAATTTTTTCAGTTAAAAAGAAAAGCCCAAACTTTTTTTTTTGTTTGTTTTCTTTTCTTTCTTTTTTCTTTTGTTTTTTCTTTTTTAACTAGCAAGAATCTCAACATGCAGCAGAAAGCTGCTCACCCTGATCCCCAGTGCAATCAACCCTTTGCCATGGGGGGCTGTGTAGGCAGACACAGCATCATTCCAGTAAATTTCTCATTAAGAAGCAGCTAAATGCACCAGGTCAGCTTGAAACCCAAATTATGTCTGTGTGATTCACTGACAGTGGTGGCAGTTTTCTCTCAGCTCGGGTTAGGTCTTTCCATTTGTTCAACTCATCTGAGTTTACTGCAAAGACACTCAAACTGAGGTACTGTCAGAGTTGAATAAAGTCTTTCAAGATACAAGATGCGCAGAAGAAAATAAAATAAAAAGAATTTTAGAAGAAGAAGTAGGACCTACTGGGGACTTGAATTCATGCATGAACCTACCACACTGCAGATCTCACCATTTGTCCACTTCTTTTTCTTTATCTGCCTGTTGTATGCAGAGAGCTCCAAGGCAGAGGGTTAATTTAAAAGCTGAGGGTGTGGTACCTGCACAGGAGGCTCTGGTCCTCACTGGTCAGCAACAGTCATGGAGGACTGAAAGTTAAATGAAAAAAAGTGAGAAAAAAGAGACTGTGCAATTAAGAAGTGAAGTACTGGAAGGTACATGGGGAGTTGAGCTCCAACTTTGCTAAAATTACTAAAAAAGCCAATATTCAGACAGAAACACAGAGAGACAAGAGGTAACTAAAGACTGCAGAAATGTCAGGAATGGTGAGCCTGTTGTTCCATGCTCTTATCCTTCACAGCACTTAAAATTTACCCTGTGAGATGTTTACCCACAAGAACTAAGATATTTTGTTTAACAGACTGATCAGATGTTGGACAACAGAAGTGTGGATGGGATTGGGAAATCAAAGAATGAAATGAGAGGCTGCAGAGAGGAGGCAGTTTTTTTCCACAACACCTGATTGTCTCAGCCCAGTCACAGCCCGTTCAGGCACTCGCTGTTTACTTTGCTGGAGGTGGAAGAGCAGGACCATCCCCGTTTCTGTTTGAAGTTGCTAAGTTATGAAACCACAGGTTCCACAGCAGACTCAGGGATGAGCAAGCTTTGCTTCCACCTCAAAAGAGCCATGCAATGGTCACGAGAAGCAGCAGCTCCACAGTGGCCTTGCCAGGAAAGGCAGAGGAGAAAGAAGAGCTCAGCTGCACCTGGCAGACATGGACAAACCTGTGCAGTTCAGCCTGCTTCTATATCTTCTGTTGGTAGATATATTTGTGTAGAACAATTCAGAGCATGGGAGCATGGAGATGTTAGAATCACACAATCATGGAATTGTTAAGGTTGGAAAAGACTTTTGAGTTCATCAGTTGCTCATCATCAAATTCACCACCAGCCCATATCCTCCAGTGCCACATCCACACATCCCACACCCAGGGACAGTGGCTCTTCCCTGGGCATCCTGTTTCCATGCTTAACAACCCTTTCTGTGAAGAAATTTTTTCCTAATATCCAATCTAAGCATCCCCTGGCACAACTTGAGGCCATTTCTTTGCTACATGGAGGAGAAACTGCCACCCACCTTGCTACAGCCTCCTCCCAGGTAGCTGTAGGGAGCAATTAGAGATCGCTCAATGAAGATGCCTATAAACACTGAGTCACAGAGCAGCCTTTTTGCAGTTCCTGCAGTTATCTGTCATATAAATTTTGATTCAAAGTGACTTATTTTTCATAATAACCCACAAGAAGAAAAAAAGAGAAGGGCACATTGTGTGTTTTAAAACTTAGGAATGTCAGATAGACATTTTACTCTTTTCTGGTGATTTCTGGGGGAATTCAACAGTTCTTTTTCATCTGTGGATGTAGTTCTGCTAAGAAGGATCCAGGTACCACCTCCCTAAGAAACAGCCAAAAGATAAACCTAGCCTTATACTCACAGATTAAATAACTTTCAGTCCATTGTCTTTTTAGATCATTATTACCACCTTACTTAGCTTAATTTAAAACATTTTTCAAATTAAAGTCTAATCAAAATGTCTTTGCATCTAACCAGAATATTCTCTGCAAGAAACTTGCTATTTCAGTACCTGGAGCAATGGAAAACTTGAACTGGTACCCTTGTTTCACAATGACACTGCACATAGCTCTGGTGTGCACAGTCTTCTCTGGAGACTTGTAGCAATGCCCTGGAAATAAAGAGAAAAAAGAAATAAAGAGAAAAAACCCTGCTGAAACATCTGATGGTTCTGGGAAGGTCTGCATTACATAACTTGTTTTCTCCAGACTTGTATCAGTCTCTCCATATTTTTGAATGACTAAAGAGATTTATTGTGTAAGAAAGTTTCCTGATAAGCTGCTCAACAAGTTATCACACTGCTTCAGTGTGCTATTAGAAATGGATGGTTCACTTCTACAGTTCACTGGCGTTTGCTGCTCCTGCTGAGAGATTTCTGACAGTCTTGCAATAATACAAGACCTGTGCGGATGTTCAGCTAATGGCAGATAGGGAAATAGCAACTTTTAGCTGAGAAAAGCTTAATAAACCCACAGTTTTTCAGGTTTCAGAGCAATTTGACATCACATTACAAACCGCAGCTGGAGTCTTATCTAAAATTGGGAACGAGACACCTTTCTGGCGAGTTCTGCTATAAACACTCAAGTAATTCATTGGTGCTATTCTTGTCTCTTGGTGTGAGTCACAGGCACATTGGTCATACCTCTGTACATGGGCAAAGGTGCAGGAGGCAGAATACTGAATAACGTGCATGGGTAAATTTAGTAAAAGCTTCTATTTCACGCTGTTGCTCAGAACAACTCCTTTACTTTGACAGCAGCTTTGGGAGGCATGTCCAGATTTTTGTGTATTCATTTGAATCCTTGCAGGTGGAAACCAAGTGACCACACCTGGCGGTGCTGATTCACCTGTGTGACTCTGTGCGCTCCTTTAACCGACTGAGACACGCAAGGAAGTGCCTCATCTGCACCCAGGCAGAACAAAGGTGTTTGGACACCCATTTTTTGAGGTCTGTGGGAGTTGGAGCATGCTGGATAATGCTCCATCACATGAACTGGCACACATTGTCCAGGACTTTGAGTGATCTGGCTCAGGCTAGGTGTCAGAGGCAAGCAGCTTAGGGGTCTCTCTTCCTTGGAAGAGCCTCTGGCTCATGATTTTTGGACAACTGGTGTCTTCAAATTAAATAAGAATGTGAAGTAATCTTGACTCATATCATGACCTTTAGAATGAAAAAGAAGAGATGTGTGGGATTCTAAAAGGATTTATGAATTAAACCTGTCTTTTAATACCTGTGTTAACCACAAGATAGTTTCCTGGGGAACTGTTACGTCTCCTGCTGTGTATCAAACAGTTGCTGCATTTTTTCCTCACTAAGAGACAGGTATTGCCATATTTCTTACAAGAGCACAAGAGGGTTTCAGTACCCTCTTTACATTTATGAATCTCTGTGTGCAATATTTATTGTTGCTAAATATAGATGTCAAAAGCACCAATCCTTTTCATGGTATTTGAAATACAATGGCTCTTCAGCCTCTTCAGTTTTCATCTTGTTTCAAGTGGGGAAAAATATTCAGTGTGCTCTATGTTTTTTGCCTCTGAAAGATGTCTGTATCTACAGTAACATCATAAATACTTGGTCTCCTGAAACTGTACAAATATTGTCCTTCTGCCCAATGCAAAAGTGACTACTTCATTGGCCCAAGATATACAGCTGAAATAAACATGATATACAGTGAGGTTGTTCTGATTTGGGCTGGATTCTAAGCCTGTGAGACCCTTTTTACTCTGGGAAATATAAGATTTTTTTTTTCTGTTTGCAGAACCAGTGATAACTTGCTCCACAGAGAGCAGAAGACTTACGTTGAACTTGATTTCAAAACATTGCCTAATCTTGGGGCACTATCTAGAATGGTCTCTGTTTCAGCTGAGGTTCAAGTTCACATCCCTTTGATGCTGTAAATGGAGTAAGTTGGACTGGCTGACGCAGTATTAAATGTTCTGTGTGCTTTTATAAGGACAAGTTAACAAATTATCTGAGGGCTAGCATGCTCTGCTTTCCATGCTGAAAATTCAGAGTTAATGACTTTAAAAGCTGATTAGTGTTTTCTTTCATGTCCTAAAACTTCATTCACTTGCATTGTCATCCTTGTTCCTTCTGCTGGTCTAGAGCATCAGATTATCTCAGCAGAGCTTAAATGCAAAGGGACCAGAAGGGTTGAGTGAGAAACAGGATGAGAACTCTTACACCAGAACTGATCCCATCACAGAAATTCACATGGCACTTGAAGCAGGCATCATCCACCAGACATGCTCCAGGACAGCTGCTCTAGGGGACTCTGTGAGCAGGGCAGGCTGGACAAGGAGCCCTACAGAGGCTCCTTCCAACCCCAACCATTCTGCGATTCTGTGAAGTCCCCATTCCCCCAAGAATCAAAGCCTTGTGTTTATTCTAGTATGATTAAAAGCAGCAAGACTGCAGTGTCAGATATATTTATGTTCTTTTTCAGTAACAAATCCTAAAGATATGGATGAATTTTTAAATTATATTTAAAAACATAGAAGGAAAATTAATAGTATCTCTGCTGTTCATTACCCCTTCCGATCATTCATTGGATCAGTTTAAGCTTGTTTTTTTCTTTTTCCAATTATGGTACACTTTTAAATTTCAGTAGGAAAGTGTTTTTAATATTTCAGGATTTGGCTTGTTCTTTTCTGCCTAAAGCCTTTTTTTTTAACCATATTTCCACACGATATCCCTTCCCAGTAAAGGAAAAGGAATGCCAAGCCTCTCTGTGCTCCCTGCCAGTGTAACTCCAGCGTGATTGCATCCGCAGCGCCAGCCCAGCAGACAAAGGAGTTGTTCAGCATGGGACTCTCTGTTCCCAGGCTGCTTTCTTTGATACCTGCCTTTCTGATCCTCCAAAGCTTCCTGCCTTCTATCTCCAGATCTCTTTAGGCTCTCTTTCTTCTCATAGATCATCTGCAGCATTGCACATGTTGCCTTCATCCAGGAAACATCCCGCTACTCAAACTTAACAACGCCTGAAATTCTTTCTGTGTGCCCATTTATAGTGCTTATGTAGTGTTTTGGGGTTTTTTCGCCACATCCGAAACATCCCAGTGACAGGCAAAAGATTGCATCAAATATTGAGGAGGTGCTGAATTTTCAGCAGTAAGCTAATGTCTGTGTGAACTTTTCTCCATGCTTCTAATGCTAAGAAGCTAAAGGTTTCCCAGTTACCACAAGAAAAGATTTGTCACCCTTTGGAGAATTTTCCCATGTTCAGCTGGTTATATATGATGCTGTGGGAGGACTAAATCACAAATTTGCTATAAATTCTCTCTTAAAGACAAGCTGTGTTTTTCAGAGGGCTTAAATATTAGAACCCTTGTTGAACCAATCGAGTTCTTGTATCAATGAAGCAAATTCTGCCGTTTATAGGAAGTGTGATTTTGTACAGCTTCACAGTAATATTTCATTCAGGTAGGAAAACTCCTGTGGCTGAAAACAATATCATAATTCAAGGCACATATGTTGAAAAGGTCTAGACAATAACCCAGGTTCATGGCAGAGGTCCCAAAAATAAAGATCCTTTTTCCCATCAAAGGCAGCTCATGTACCTGATTTGGGATGGACTGCTTTTGGATTTCATCACTGCCCCATTAAAAAAATTATGTCCCAGGAAAAGTGATAACATCCAGATCAGTGCACTAAGTGCTGAATTGTGGCGTCCATTCCCACTCTTGCATGGATTCCTTGAGTCATCCAGAGGAGTAACTTCATTCCTCTGCACCTTTATTCTCCTTGAAGGAGAAAGAGAACCTTTCTCTGTCTGAGAGGGATCGGAGAAAAACTAGAGGATGTGTTCATGTAATTGTAACGTGAGGACTCCCTAATGGCACCCACTCCCAAAAGAAATGTCCAGAGAACCTTAAAGAAGCAAGTTCTCCTGCAAAGAACCCCATTATTCTTTAAAAGCCTGCTTAAATGCCAAAGAGAGCTTCAGTCTCTGGTTCCTTCGTGTTCTGGTGTAAAATGCAGTACTAGAAGAATATCATCTGTAGCCATAAGGTGTGTTGCTTTTTATGTGTCAATGCAGCATTTTTTATGGAGAGGTTTAAGGAGACCAGAGGGAGCTACTTGAATTATAATGAGCAATCCAGGCAATATCAATTTGGGGTTATTTTCTATTCTTTTCTACTCCTTAATGCCTCAGCTCTACTGCTGATCTTTTTAGCAGGCAGATGCCAACATAAATTTCTATTCTCTTTTCCTTCTTTAGTTAAGTCTGACATACCAGAAATGTAATAAACTCAGCAGATACAACATTATTAGTACTGCCACAGAGTTGGGACCTTGCCCTGGTAGGATTACAGAGCTGCTGGGATTGACATCCCTGTCAGCTCGCTTGACAAATTAATTTTCTTTTAATTGGTTAAAACTGATTGCCTTTTAATCCCCTAGGAGTTTGCCGTTATTAGTATTACCATATGGGGAACTGCAAGTGAGATGGTGAAGGAATTAGGAAACTTGATGGGCTTAGAGTAGTTTGGAGCAGCAACTATTTTTCTTTTCTTATTTAGTTTACTGTATTAAACTCCTACCAGAGATGGATGGAGCAAACAGGAGAAAGAAATAACTCTCAGACAGGAAAAACACTGAACAAATGCTGCTTTGTCTAGTACAAATCCAAAGAAAATGGAATTCTGGCACCTCGGATGGCACAAGGTTTACACTGGAGCAGAGGAGGATTTGGCTCTTCTTTCCTAGGGATTTGTGTCTATAAAATAGTGCAAGTGCACTTGTAAGCTGGAGCCTTAAATCACAAAGGTCAACACCCTGTCAGTCTGACTTGGTACTGTCTTTCAGTAATGCAGAAGTTTCAAGGAAATTACTTCTGGATCCCAGTGAATTCTAATGGAGACACAACCTGAGGTGACACTGACTCAGCACGAGAGCTGATATTTTCTCTGGCACCTTGGGGTTGTACAGGACTGGTACAGCCTCAGGTGGTGGTGCTTACCTTACACAGAACCCGTATCCCATCCTTGGCTGGAATTACAGCCAAGCTGAATTTGGTGATGGATCCTCAACTATCAAATGTGCCAGAAGTAAATGTGAAAATCTGTGTTGAAGCTGCTTCAAGTCTTCAGTGAGCAGAAGTGGTCCCACATGTCAGCATGACTCAGTAACAGATCTTTGGGAGGCCAAGCTGTGAAAAGTTTATGTTGAATTAAAGGATCTCGCTGTGCGTCTTCATATGGTTTCAGTTGTGCATAATGGTAATTAAAAGACATCATGAAGCCAACTACAATCAAAGGAAAGAGAAGGGAGTCTCCATGTTGCAAATGGAAAATGGAAAATGAAGACTTTGGATGTCAGGTGACCAGGGGTGAGAACAAATTTCTCTGTTCAACATAAGTGGATGAGCACAGGCACATTTCCCACATGTATTTAACCATGCATTCACAGCCTCTTTTTATTCTTATTTGACATATGCGAATAAGAATAGAATAGAATAGAATAGAATAGAATAGAATAGAACAGAACAGAACAGAACAGAACAGAACAGAACAGAACAGAACAGAACAGAATAGAATAGAATAGAATAGAAT
This sequence comes from Acanthiza pusilla, assembly GCA_036630365.1. Taxonomy (NCBI): domain Eukaryota; kingdom Metazoa; phylum Chordata; class Aves; order Passeriformes; family Acanthizidae; genus Acanthiza; species Acanthiza pusilla. The sequence goes on along the minus strand of JAXCHO010000234.1, from coordinate 8,232,152 downwards.
AGAATAGAATAGAATAGAATAGAATAGAATTGAAATGTTTCAGCTGGAACAATTATTCAATCCAGCTGCCTGACCTCTTCAGGGCTGACCAAATTAAGTGTGTTGTTAAGGGCATTGTTCAAATGCCTCTTAAACATTGACAGGCTTGGGGCATCGACCACATCTATGGGAAGTCTGTTCCAGTGTTTGACCACCCTCTCTCTAAAGAAAAACTATCTAATGTCCAGTCTAAGCTCATTTGAACCATAAAGGAGTGGCTTCCTATCACCTTCCTGTGATGTTTCCCCACAGCACAGCGAGTGCTGTGTGCACTGGCCACCTCTGGATATCAAAAATGCCTTTGGAACCTTTGGAGCTGGCACAGCAGCTGTCAGCTGTTGGATCCAGAGCTGAGGTGAGTTAATAAGAAGCTTATCCAAGGGGTGGTGAGTGGGTGAGAGGCAAACAGTGGCCCAGAGATTCGGCACGAGGACCACACAACACGGCAAGGCCACGGTGTCAGTCACAGGTTTTATGTTTAACATGAGTTTTATTGTATTTATTATATTGGCTTTCTGAGCATACATGCTGATGCCCTGGAGACCTGGAGACCCAGGAAGCTATGGAGTGACAGCATGCCAGGCTCCCATCTCCTGTTTGAATGCAGAAAGAGGCCCAGGTTGCAAGAAAAATCACTGAGATGAAAATAGCTCACCGCAATGTTATAAACTCTCTTATATCCTGCCTGCAGGATATAAATTTTGCTCTGCACTTCAGTGAGTCATGTGAGATTTTTTTATAAACTCATATTAACTTTTTTTTTTTAAATTGGAGAAGGGCAATGGGTTTTGGTTCTAACTTCTCGTGTCTTGCAGTTTAAATATCATGATAGTGATATTATTGCTACTCCACACAGACCTTCTGATTTCCCTTTGAAGGAGAACTTAGGATACCTGTGTATTTTTAAAATGGCAGGCAGTGACATTGTAAAGCATTGCAAAGTCAGTTAGTAGTGAAATAAGTGATATTTTAACCTTGCAGAATGCAGCGTCCTTGCCATCAATTACAGATTGGGTGTAGCAAACAGTGATTAGCTAATGAAAAGTAGAACTGTAAATTTTTTTTTTTTTTTGCAGTGGGAGGAGGTGAGGCAAAGACCAATGGCATCTTCCTGATACCTTATGGGCTTTCCTGCGTTGCTTTGTGTTCCTGTGCTCTTCTGAGGATTTTGCCAATTCCAAGGAGCTGTGTGGGCAACAGCCACTTGGGATCCGATCCCAATTACGGCTTCTGAATTATGTTCTAATTTTATTTCAGTGTTTCAAGGGTGGAAATAATTTCACTTCCTGCAGCACCATTCCAAAGACTCAAAATCCTCAGCCAGAAAGAAGGGAATCAGTCCTGTCACACTCCTACCTTCAAACTGCCCCCTTAAGTTTAAGGAAATTTGTTTTCATCCATCACTTCCTTGGAACAAACAGCAAAGAAGAGACAAGATTTCCCACTCCCTGCCTTCATACTCATCTATTTCACAGGGTAGAAGTGAACAGATGCAGCTTCTGGCTCACAGCATCTCTGTGGCCTGTCAGGATTGCATTTAGCTGCTGTTCACAACTTCTGGGGCACTGGGAGATACGCAGACTTCATTTTTCACCAGCAGCTGGGTATTTTTATAAATAGAACTGGATCAGAAAAACACACTTGATGCTTTTCAAAGATCTACAGATTGTTGTGACTCAGTTTCTACTGCACAATTCACAAATTCAACAGAAATTGCAAAAATGTTTCCAAGTAGACTTGTGTTCTCTCACAAAAAAACCCCTCTAATTTCATAATAAGTATACAGACATCATGCAGACAAAATGTGCTGCCTTTCCCCTCACACTTTCTGCACATCAAAAAATTTGACGCAAAATCAAGATGTATTTTTAGAAGCCCTATATTTTGTTTTCATGGATGGTGTTTCTACACTGCTCTGCAATCAGAAAAGTCACAGAAGTGGCCTTTTGGGGAAGGGCTGTGACTGCTTGTTTTTTAAGGATGTTGTGATCCTTAATACCAAAGATTCCCAGCCACACTTTGCTGAGAGTGACGGCTGAATTAATTTCGTTCTCCTCCTCCTCACTGCAAGCTGACTTAAGGCAGAAAACTATTTGGGATGGTCTTTTTCTTAATTTTTGTGCACTGAAAGCATCTTGCATCACTGCCACTGCACAGTTCATAAAAATGTGAGTGAAGGCTGCTAATTCTCAGCCATTAGTTCCACAGCAAGTGTGGTGCCTACTACCCTTCCATGGAAAACACAGACCAAAAAAAATTTCCATGGTAATTTACAGGTGCTTGGATCTAGATTTACAGTAGAAGAGTTGTGGGTTCTACTCCTTCTGCATAGAAACAGTCTTAATCCTTTGTTAATCTTGCTTAATATCTCTAGACCTGGCTATTATTAGTTTTTGTTATTACCATTACATGGATCTAAATGTGTGTCAGGAATTAACTCTTTATTAACACATGAGAGTCAGGCAGAGTTTAGGATTAGGTAGGAAGTGATATAAGAATGGAAAATACATGTGTGCGCTCTTAGGACTTCTATGCTTGTAGACTTGGAGGTTATCTAACTTTTCTCTCTGCTTTTTAAACTCTTTCAAGCTATTTTCAACCTGAGATTGCTGGTGTTACATAAGCATGGGTAATATTTGTTCACTAAATAAATTAAAAGCTTAACATTACATGAAGAACAACTTCAAGACCCCAGCAGCAAAAACCTGTTGAGAAAGGGGAATTTGTGACTTGGATGTTTGGTGCTGGTAAAAATGTTACCACCTACATAATCATTAATAAAGAACACACTTTTCTACTTGCATTAAGTGCTGTTTATGTAAAGACCGTGAGAGTGGAGGTGAGATAACTCATTGACAAGGAATCTTGAAGTCCTGTATTTTATTTGGTGGAAGAGCTATGTTAGCAATGTCAGTCTCCAGCTGGGGCTTGGGCCTTTTTCTTCTGGGTTCTGTGAAGACTTGCAATGGGAAAAGACTTTCAAACCTTTCTTTACAAATCTCTGTTGTGCCTCTTCATAACTGCCATCATTTCTGACCTATTCCAGCCCCCAGTTTAACATCTTATCTTTTCACCTTCCCAAATATTTGCCATTTTCTGGCGAGCTCTCCTTTTCCTGGCCAGCAGTGTAGCTGTGCCCTGCTGAAAGCACCTGGCACGCTGATGGATGTGGAGCTGCTCAGCACTTAGGGCTAATGAGCTCTCTGCATCCTCTGCTCCGTGCGAGCACAGGGGAAACACCTCCACTTTGTGAGCTGACTTGAAGAAAATGCACAGAATGAATTGCTTTAGGGAAAAGAATCCACTTAAATGTAATGGTGCCTAAAACAGATAGCTCCTTCTGTCTGTAAACTCTCTGATACTGTTTCTGCTGTTCTGAGATTAGATGGATTTTGATTTTTTTATAAATGCTCGTCAAACAAAATGGAAAGTACCAGCTGTGTTTTTTCCCTTTTTTCTCCTCACAAGTGAGTCCAGAGGTTCAGATAAGCTGGGAAAAGCAGCAGGAAATCGATGATCTGTCACGGAGTGCTCCCAGCAGTTCCCTTTCTAGCTGTGTCCCACGGCAGCAGACAGCATCATTCCCCATGGACTCTGTGAGGATGTCCCCACCCCAGAGCTCTCTGCAGCTGCTGGAACTCTTGCCACGAGCATGGGCTTCGTGTCACACCAACTTTGGCTGATTTTAGGTGTCTCAGTTTCCTCACATCCACACATAACATTTCACAGAAGGCCCATTGCATCTCTGAACTGTTCTCACACACCAGGATATCTTTGAATCATCTTTACCCTAAAGGAAAGGAAAAAAATATAAAAGTCTGGATCACTGTAATGCCACTGTGGCCTAGGAAGAGCCATCCCTGTAACGCTTTTTGATTTGAATGACCTGAGCAGAGCACCAATCATTTGCAGGTTCCATTTCCTTGCACTCAAAAGCCAGGACAAGACTTTAAAATTATAATTTTCAGATATTTAGGAGGCTTTAACTCCATGTGTCCTAGATATACCCACAACTGCAAACAGCAGGATTTGCCTGTCTTACACATCTCAGAAGAAGTTTTCAGAGTATTTAATTATCAAGAATTACAGCAATATTACCCGGGGAATATGTCTGGGAATAAAAACAATTTCCCAAGTAGCTGTGACCAGTGTCCAGGACAATGTCACCTGACTGGGCAATGAAAATAAGGACATGTGGCCCTTATAAGAGAAACATAGCTGGATTTTGCCCTCTTGGTAATATGTTAACAGAGATTTTTTCTAGCAAGTGGCAAATTACCATGGTATTCACCATGAAAACAAGTCTCTGAGTGCCCAAACAAACCACATTTCAGAGATGCAAACTCAAGATTGTTTATTCATTGGATTAACCAATCGTACAATCTGTTCCATGAAGCTGAGAAATAATGAGCCTAATTTCTTAACCAAACCCTATGAGTTTTAACAGAAATATCAGTATATTTTTTTATTAGCCCAGCAAATACGGATTAGATTTTCCTGTGCAAAGCCATGGTTTCTCACTGCTACAATTCTCCAGCCTTGTGTGGGCCACTTCAGGGAAAGGATGATCTCCCAGCTGTGTAGGAGTAAAATGAGAATTTCTATTCTGTGGGAGGCTATGGGAACTGCATGGCCTCTGCTTGCTCATAGACTGAATTGTTTCTGGCCTTTTATTGCCTTTGAAGGGCAATGTAAGATGGAGCAGCTCTGACAGTTCAGAGGCAGCACAGGTGAACCAGCCTGGGCTAAGAAGGGACAAAATTAGAGGAATATGGCAGCAATCTTCATGCAGTTCCAGTGCAAGGCATCCTGACTTGTGTGCAAAGCATCTGGAGCGCAAAGGAGAGTCTGGCCCTTTGTTTATGAAGCTTCGTGTTATAACATTGGCATCCTAGTTGAAAGCACTAAGCCATCAGATCATTAATACCTTTCACGTTTTGTCAAAGCAAGGGTGAAAATTCCAAACAGAACTCGGGGCAAAGTTCATTAAGTTGGCAACAGTCCTGGGAACATGAGCCAGGAGCTTAAACCCAGACTCCAGTGGATTCTGTTTATCTGTGTCATTGCCCAAAATGGTCAGAGAAGGAAAACAACAGTGGACACCACCGCAGGTTCAGTCTCTCTGTTTTGAGTTCCTTCTACATTACACAGAGAGAGAGAGAAAAAAAAAGAGTATATTAACCAAGTGAATGTCCATGTTTAAAAGTATAAGTCTGTGTTTCTCCTCCTTTTGGACAGGGAGAAGCTTGAACATTGGACATACAACTTAACCCATTTTCCCCTTCTTCAAGATTTTGTGTGCTCTCTGCAGAGATGAAGGTCTCTGTTTCATTCAACTTTCTGATGCTCTTTAGGACACAAAAATGCCCAGGAGCATGTACAGAACACATTTGAAGCTGCTGAAAGCTTGGTACAAACTTTAATGCACTCCTGTTACATCTTCCTGCAGCTGCTGTGTGTCACGCAGGGTTTCTCGCTCCCGTCTGCAGGAAATCTCTTACCAGCACTTGCCTGCAGCAGCATGGCATCAATCACAGAGACCAAAAGCCCTGCTGATGTGAAGGGTTGATGTTCTAGGCACACCAGGGACCTTGTTCTTTTGTCGTGGAAAGCAAGTGGCACTAGAGGTGTGTATGTATGTGTGTGCACGAGTGTGCTGCAGAGCAGGAACAGCACCAGAATCCACATCCTCGTGCTCTGCTCCCTGCAAGCACCATGGAAACTCCCAGTGGTGCCATACACGGAGCTAAAAACAGCTATGAAGGGCTACAGCATCGTAGATAAGAAGCTGTAAATAGCTGGAAGATTTGTCTAAAGGAGGAGACAGTTTTATGTCACTTTAAATTCTGTCAAGCCACATGCATCTGCAAAGGGTTGCTAAACATTCCTTCTACTCAAATATCCAGAATAATAAGTTTCTGTTAGCACTACCCTTTTTTTGAGTGTGACAAAAAGATTCATGTTCTCTTTTAAAAATCAGGTAGCAATGAAATTGCAAACAAGGATATGGGCTACTGAGTGTTTAATCTCCTCTTTCCCAGGATTAAGAAGCTGAAGGCTTCTTGAATGCCTAGGAGATATTCCCTGGACACTGAATAATTAGTGGCATAGATAAATTAGCCTGTGGGTAGTCCAACTTGCAAATGCTACTGGACTGACACGCTCAATCAAACTGGGGATTTCTTGAGTTGCAGGTTCTGCCTGGCCACAAATCAGCTTCGACCACAGCAGCAGCCTCTGACTGAGACTCTCCAGCACTGCACATTTTCAGGCTGCATTTTTCACCCAGCGTTTAGCACAGCTGGGGAGGTGCTGCCATGGGTTGTACACCACAGCCCAAGCTCACAACGGGACCACCCCTACTGAACAAACACCCAGAACAGACACCCCTTTGGCTGTCCAGAGCCCCCAGGGCTAGAAATTGCTACACAGGAGCTGTTGTCTTCTGCTTCTACTTTGTCAAGTGGTACAGGCCACAGGTAACAATATTGGTAAGGCAGGCGCTGACTGGAAAACAGTAGACTAAGCAAATTGTCCTGGCAGGCCACAGCTGAAGGAGCTCCTCATGATGGGGCTCATCAGAGCATCAGGAGACCTGCCAGCAAACGTAAACCTTTTATGAATTTGTCTCAGTTGTATTCAACTGTCCATGAATAACAAACCACAATAAATGGTGAAAGCTGAAATTTTTCCTCTTGGCAACTCCAGCCAGAACATTTGGTTTCCAGCTGAAAATAGGTCTTCATTTAGAAATTTCATTCCCTTTTGTTCAAGAAAATAGGTTTTAGAACATCCTACAATGCTTGAATCTGGAATGAAATGTTTTCTTTACATCAAATTCCAGAAACTTGTGGGGTAGGGACTTGGAGAGATTTTAATAATTTTTAAAAATAAACAGAACCATCAATCATTGGAAAAGTTCTCTTCCTGGCTTTGCCTCTGACTTCTGATGGGACTTGGGGTATCTCAGGACACTTACTAAGCCTTTGTTTTTCCAGCTTAATTTGGAGCTATAGCTATCCCTGCCTGTGTTTGTGTTACACTGACCTCAGTGGGCCCTACTCTAATGAAAACTGCAAGAGCTCCTCTGCTCTCATTCTCTCCTCCCAAGGCCCCCTGACAGACTCAGTTCCTCAGCCTCACTAAAACCATCAATGAACCATGGGCAGGGGCATCAGACACCACGTATCTCCTGCCTGCTCCTCTGATCTGCTCACTGCTGCCTTCTGCAGAAGAGAAGATTGCTCAAGGGAGAGCAGATAAGTTGCTCAGAAAGGGCAAATGGACTTCCTGAGCTGATCCCTCCAGCGCTGCCCCCAGAGCACCACAACCACAGCCAGGCCAGCCCTGCCAGATGGGACTGGGTCAGCATCATCTCCCCATCCACAGCTCTCAAGATAACCACTGCAAGATGAGCCAAGACAGCTTGTTCTCCATGACAGACTCTTAATTTCTGCTACTCTCTAGTGCCACCAATTCCTTTAGCCAATCACACTCAAGATCAGCCCTTTCTGTGAATATCAGTACAGTTTTCCCAGTAATCCTCTAGTTTATTTCCTCTTAAGAGTCCTGAGAAAGCTTCTGCTGGTGCAATTTATCCTGACTTTACAGAAATCGACAGAGCTTTGACAAATTTTTTCCAAGTCAGGTTCTTCAGCCACTTGTCAAGGAGACCCACAGAGCATTAAGGCAACCTGAGAAAATTCAGATCTTTGGATCTGCCTTACAGAGAGGGAAAGTGGAGTCCAGGGAAAAGAGCAAAAGGGCATCAGGTTGTTAACAAGAATGAATGTCACCCTAATGCCACCATCACCTGCCATTGCAACAGATCTGTCTCCACGGCACAGTTTGCAGTCAGAACTGTGTTGACTCTGTCTGCATGGCCTCATCTATTTTCTGCTTATTTTGAGTAAAAACAGTGAGGAAGTGGACAGAATGCCGCTTTCTTTCATTGGGTGTTTTGGAAAATGTGATTGATGGGCTGGATGGATGGTGTTAGAGCTTGTGCTGTCACAATAACTCTTCTTGCCTGATAGTGCAGGGCTGCACATCTCACCAAACCTTGTCACAGTAATAGTTAATAGCCTTTATAAATTAAAGAAAGGGTAAAATCAAGATTAGTACCAGGAAGGATACAAATTCTTCTTGGAAGTTATTTCATTAAAATTTGGTTATAATCTACCTCATTCAGGAACAGCCATCTGTATGCAGAAGAAAGAAATACACTTTTGTCCCCTGCAGCAAAGTCCAAAAATGAGGTAGTAAGAGTTGCTTCCTGATCACACACAAATGGGCTTTTTATCTGTTCCTAGATCATAATATGAGCACTCAAATGAAACTACAAGCAGACAAGAAAAAGGGCTCATGCCTGAAAGCCTTTTCTGACTCTTTCCATCCCCTTCACTACAGCTTCACTAGCCTGCTCTAATGAAGCTTCACTGAAGCTTTGTTTTCTGAGAACATTTATATTCTATTAGGAAAGTGCAAACATCTCTAACAATAGCTTTGTGTCAGGCCACGATTGTAGTCCTTGATGCTAATGCAGACTATTAAAAGACAAAGTTCAGCCAAAACCCCTTGGGTTCTAGGAGAGCTGTACAATCTGGATGTCAGATTCACTTCCAGTTTCAGAGCTTTGCTACACAGATGATTTCAAACCTTGCAATTCCACCAAGAGAGACTAAAGTTGCAGAGACCACTGCAAACTGAGAGGGGCTGCAAATCAAGCACAGCCAAAATGTCTTGGTAAATGGGGAAAAAAACCAAAAAGTCTATAAAAAATATAGTTCTGGAGGGACTAGAGCAGGGCAGAATTGATTACAAATAAGTGCAGAAAAGGGGGAAACTGGCTGAGTTTCATGTTGTCCCTTTGCAAAAAGGTGAACAACAGGTGGGGCTGCCCAGGCTGGAAACTTCAGGTCCTAAGGCAGGTGAAGTGACCCTGCTCCGATGAGGCTGGGAACACCTGAGCTGAAGCATCAGCTGCAACACGGGAGATCCAGACAGCAGGGAAAACCTTCTGGTTGGAGTTGTGGTGAAGCAGCACAGTAGATTGCTCGAGGATGCCATAGGATCTGAACGACAAGAGATTTTGAATAACAAGTGGGGAACGGGTGAGAATGATAAACGCAAAGCTGGTTCTGTCCTGGAGGGCCAGGGGAGGCCTCCTCTCCTACTTTCCATGGTTGCCATGCTGGAATTTGGGCCTGAGTTCCCAGAGCCAAACTGAGTTAGAGCCAATTGCTTCCACACAATTTGCGCAGGATCACGGGTTGTGCAGGGGAATAGGGTGTTTGCCATGTGCTTCCTCAGAGTGTCTTCATCTTAATTCATTGCCCACGGGGCTGCTGAACAGAGAGAGGAAGGCAGAACTCCAAGGAAAACATCCCTGGCTGACCTTCAGTGCCATGGGTTAATCCCTCTGCTCCAGAGACCGGCTTGCTCCAGCCCTGTGCCAGAGCTCTGCCAGCTCACATGAGCAGCGAGTTGGGCTCAGTCACAGGACTTGAGCCAAAAAAGCAATAGACGAAATCACCAACTCCAAGTCTTCTAGGAAATATGGACTTCCATGTAAGAGTTCCTTACCACTTCCATGAGATTTGCAAGCCTATAAAAGTGTCACACTGAGCACCATCAAGTCAATCAGGTTGTGATTGCTATTTGTCTGCCCCTGAGTGTCTTCCTGTAAATCGGTTCCTAATTACAGAAAAGCACCTTTGGACATAGTCCCAGATACTGGCAAGTGGCAAGACTGCAGCAGGGCAAAGGAGGAATTTTGCAGTCATGAATGGTTTTGCACAGGTAGAAGTTTTACAACTTGTACACACAGAGTTACAGGGAACAGCTGATTCCCTACAGCCATCCCGAAATCAAAGCCTCATTCCTCTTTCTGAGACTGAATCTAAATGATATTCCACATCCTATCACTCCTGACAGAGCTAGAAACTGGAGGAAAGACTATTTTTGTGAAGAATCCTTTCTGTTTGAAAGAGCATGCTTGCTAAGGATGTCTTCATTTCTCCTCATCATCTGCAGGACTCAATGACACACACAGGAGGGAAACATTCTGAGTACATCCACCCAGCCTGAGTTCAAAGGAAAGTGAGCTGGACAAGATGTGCCAAAGGGTTTAACATCTACGCCATTCCTATAGAGCATTGTTTTGTCCTTCACACTGTGTGAGGAGACACCCACATGTGTTTTCCACTCTCATTGTGAAAGCAGGAAATGTTTAATTAAAATCAAGCTTAACCCACTTTGTTTTCTCTTCGTGCTGAAGTAGCTTCAGCTGCTAAGAGGGAGGATCTGTGAGTCCTGGAACCCAAATGGCCTCACCCAGCAGAGAGGACAGAGCTGGAGAGATCTGAACAGATCCTCTGGGATGATGTCTCTGCCCCTGAGGTATGGGAAAGAATCAGGTCATGTACGAGAACGGGCAGGACTTGTGGTGGGCTGGGGAAATTCAACACAGAGAGCTGTACTGGGCCAGACTCTGTTGCATTTAGACAAAACTACAGAAAATAAGGATGGTAAGAAACTCACCATAGGATGTAATCCACCTGCCCTGCTCTGGTCTGTCACCCTGGTGAACCACAGTGGTGGGGAGTGAGGAGAGTTGAGGTGGGGACAGCTACAGGTACTGCAGCCCAGGATCCTCCTGAACCCAGCAGCTGTGGGTGGAGGTATCAAATTATTTTAAAAAACTCAGAGTGATGACTGATTTATATCCTCACTGCATCAAGCCAAAGAAAGGACACTCCATCTATCTTAATATCCAGATCTTATTATGTGTCTCCTTTCATTTGCCAGGGGCTGAAAGGCTTTTCAGACCCCTTTCAGTGGCCATAAAGTAACAGAAATCTTTGTGTTCTCTTTAGTAATGCAGAAACTAGTCCTGTGGTCATGAGTGGTTTGGGAGGAAGGTTAAGGTTGCATATTCTTTTCCCAGGGATGGCTCCACTTCCAATTACATATCATTATGTGTCAAGCACAACTTCATTTTGCCACAGAAGGTAGTCTCAAGTGCTTTTTTCTATGGCACTTCAAGTGCCAGAAGAGGCACTAGTTCTCTCAGGAAAAAAGAAAAAGTATAATTGCATAACAGGAACTTCCCATGCAGTGATTATAAGTAAAGTCCTTGGAGACATCCATCAGACCACTTTGGAGAATTCTGTAGCTGAGGTAGGCTCTGATCAATATACTCTAAAGAACATAATTATTTCCAGTAACATTCTCACCAATTTGGTTGCTCTTGAAATGGAAGTGTTCTTCAAATAATTCAGTGTTTTGGGTCAAATCTCTCTGTGCAATTTTCTTGCAGATGATGAGTGATCCAAGTCAAGCTAGAAGCGAATTAACGTTTGCAATTTTAATAAATTTCCCAGCCAGGTGTTAACTTTCTCATTTGCAAGGAAATTTTGAGGCAGGCTTGTCAAAGCTGTGAAGTGCTATTTAAAACCCTTTGGGATTGTCCTATTTATCAACATAATCACTGGCATTTTTCTATAATTTAGATGGGGTCTTTAGTGCTTAGAAAAACACCAGCCAGAGGATAGTGCTAGCCAGGATCCCATTATCAGAAGACAACCCCTGCCCATGGAAGCATAATCCCTGTCTCAAACAGCATATTGAAGTAGGCTAAAATTGCTTCCTCAGTTACTGATGGAGAATCTGAGGATAAGAAAGAAAAACTTACTCAGAAAGTAAGATTCCTTTCTTCTGTGGAACTCTAACATCTTGCAGCAAAGGAAAGGCTGAAAGAAAATGGATTACCTAAGCATGTTGTCATGTTTATGCATCCAAAGTGGGAAGAGGATGGGAGGAATTATCCCATATATCAGTGCTATGGCAGAGGTTTGTCTCCAATTTTAATGTCAGTTCTTTTTTTCCCTTCATTCCCCCTTTGGCCCATCCTGACATCACCCATGCTTTAACTGTTTGTCCCCTTGCTCCTGTTTTCCATAGAGAACGGGAAATAAACTGAAGTTTAAATGAGTTCAGGAAAGAGCTCAGGGCAGAACAAGAGTATAAAGCACTGGGGCTCATAGGGTGGAAGTACAGCAGTGCTGTTTCCTCAGATTTTGAGGATATAAAATGACAAGCAGCAACACACAAATGTGTTGTCATGACAATGAGAGGGATAGAAAATGGGGGTTTTTGACATGGATGATGCAGTGAGAGAAAGGTAACCAGGACAGCAATAAACACTTGAGAGAGTTCACTGTGTTGAGGAGCAAAGCAGCACAGAGTTTAAAACAGAATTAGAGACAATCTGTTATTGATGAGACGATCCAAACTTTCCTCACTGTACTGAGGGACAGTAGTACAGGGGAAGCTATTCCAGCCTGACCAAACTGACTCTTCTGCATGGCTGTAGTGCCACACTCAACTCACCCAACCAAGAGAGGTGCAAGAAGAATTTCTGGGTCAAACATACAGCACAGTCAAATGCCTTGAGATTATAAAAAGGGGGAGAAATGCAGAGATGTAGAAGAGAACACATTTAAAGTGCTAATAATTTCACATGCTAAGTGTGAGCCATGGCACAGCGCTCTCCATCCACTCAGGCTGGGTGAGTTGAAGGGACAGTGCACAAATCCAATAGCCACAGCTTGAAGAACCTGTGTGCTCATCACTGTAAGAAAGCTGTGTCTGTGAAAAAATTCTGAGCTCATTCATTTTTTAAACCTTTTTCCCCATTTAAACCTTTTTTCCCTGTCACTGCTCAGATCAGTGACATGGGAACGCCATGCCATGACCTGACAACAGGCTGCCTCAAAATGTGCAGTTCTCTTGCTAAAGGGTTCTTTTTTCCTTTTCTCTTGTGTTCATGAATTATTTACCTTTGATCCTAAGGAAGCAGATAATGGTTCATTTCAGACAAAAGACAAACTGATAGTAATAGATCTCTCAGTTCATAGGAGGGTTTTCTTTGTTTTCAAGTCAAAACTCAGTGGCTCAGATCCAGCCAGCTGCCTGAGTTTCTGGATGTGCCTCTTGAGCAAGGTTTTAAAACTCCATCCAGCATTGTTTAATGGAAGAGTCGTATTTTTGAGCTTCCAGGGAAGACATATCAAACAATAAGGAATAATGGGGTCCAGCCTGACATATTTAATGAACTGTGTGGATCAGCCCATCCGTGGGTCTTCTGTTTTCACAAAAGGAAATCTCTACTCTCTTCTAGTCTCAGTGTAATCTCTCTCTCTCGAAGGAGACAGTCCTTGCTGTGTTGAATTCCAAAGGCAGGAAAAGTCTGTATCTTTCTGCTTGGGCACAACAGATCACTTTTGTGTTCTGCTTTGTGAGCCATGCAGGATCTCTGCTGCTTCTGTAAAACTGCTCCACAGCCTACTAGATCACAATACCAGGAAATTTTGCTTTCTGTTTTCCTTCTTCCTCAGCTGCTGTAGTTTTGTTCAAGTGTCTTGTCCAAAGCCATTCTTCAGGATATTTCCAATTATGTTGCTAAACCCACTCCCTTGCACACAGGCTCTTCTCCATCCATGTTCACTGCAATCTCTCCAGCAGCACACCAGGTTTGCTATCTGTCCCACTGTGCTTATTTTCTTTCCCTTCACAGCTCACCTGAGCCTATTTCCTTCCTGCAATCATCTTCCTGTGAAATTAAGAATCCATGCAGTCAATTAAAATTTCAAAACGAGGCTCTCCTTTGAAGGCACGTCTGCTTTCAAGCCCAGCAGGGCACACCATAGCTCACCAGCTGGGATTGCTGGGAATGGCTCATGCTGGGCATCAAATCCCTGTGTGCTGGGCAGCACCCACAGACAGACCTTCTCCATTTCACTCACCAAAACATCAAATGTGGGAACTGCTCAGCTAAGAAACTGCTGATTCAGTTGTGTTGCATCTGGGGAGGAGAGACAGCATACATTTTTTGTATTGGAGCTACACTGTGCCACAAGCAGCTCATGGCACTAGAACTGAAAATATGCCAGTTATTGGCTTCCCACCCGTACTGGAGGGACAAATCTTGCACACAAAAAGAGCTATTTCCTCCTATTCTGTCACACATATAAAGAAAATGCTGGGGAAGTTTTTGCTTGTCTTTCCTGAGTATCTGTCTGTTTAGTATATGTTGTTTTTAAGGTATTGAAATTCAATACCTCCAGACAACACACCACTGTTCTTACCCAAAATTTTAGTGCTCAGAGAAGAAGCCACACAAGGGTTAAATGTCCAAGGCTGGGAACGCATAACCAAGTGGGGATTGTAACTAAAGGGCAACCAGGCTCCCTTCCTGCTCAGCCACACTGCTGTCTGCTCTGCGATGATTTCATTCACCAAAACACGGCCACGGACAAAGAACGGACTCTGCAAAAACAGCCCCTTATCTGCTGCTGCCTGCCTCTTCTCCAAGTCATGTGTGATTAGTTTACTGACACAAACACCCCTCTGGAGCCAAGGCAGCTGCAGGAGCAAGCTGTGCTCTGATACAGCTCATGCCTTTACAGCAGGGTAAGAGCAGTAGCTCCTGTCTAGCCAAGCCCAGCTAGTTCAGAGAGCTGGAAGAAAAATACTGTTTGATTCTAAGGGATCAAGTAGACCTGGCAATCAAAAAAGTCAGTCCTGATTTGTAACAATAACTACGGTGAGTATGAAGTAAAGATTGGCTGTAGAGAACAAACACAGGACAGAGAAATGTAATTCCCAGCAGGTGTTTTAACCTCTTTTAGATTTAATTTGTTGATAGGAAGCAAAGGCGTTCAAAGTAATTAGGGCTGGGGGGACAAGGAGTAGGTGGCAATAGAGCAATTGATGTGCCTCTGAGTGCCATAAATCCAACCAAATATCATTTAAGCAATTACTCCTCTGAAAATTAAAACTGTGGGGAGCTTCATTTCAAAGAGGTTTCTGCTGTGTGGGTTCTAGGATATGTGCTGTGCAAGAAGCTCTGCAGCTGCCTTCCTGTGAGTGAGGCACTGTTAGGCTTTCTTCATTCTACTCAAATACTATTTTCATTAAAACTGATAGGAGCTTATTCTACTGGAGGTCTTTTGTCCTCTGTCAGCCTTAGCTGAAATTTAACAAAAGGAGGAAAGATTTGAGATGACAGATTAGAACCATCATGATAATCATCATCATCATGCTTTGCAGTCATTCCATCAGCACTCATTGCTGCCATGAATGGGCCATGGAAGCATGGATATAACATTTGCCATGTTACACACCTCCTGTCATGCAGCAGAAGATTTTCCAATGCAAGTGTTTTGAACCCAGTTTTAAATATCAATTCCATGCTTTTCTCAGTTTGAGCATGAGGAAGTTCTTTGAAGACCCTCATCTTTTATTTTCTTGCAGGCTTACAACATGAAAAGCAAAGCAAGAGCACACTAAGAGCTCAAGGAAAAAAAATTAACCAGCAAACAAGCAAGCAAAAAACAACCAGAATACAGAGCTCAGTTTTTCTAAATGTAAAACCTCAAGAGTTTTCAGCCAGTCTGATTTTTCTGGGGACGGCATCTTTGCCACAAAACAGTGTTTGGTGTTAAATAACCAAGATGATGCCTCAATACTGCCTTAGATCACAATAATGGGGTTACAGATAAACTTTTTTTAGCACTACATCTTCTAGTAGGATAGTCAGGTTATTATGGGGTTGCTATGGCATCTTTTTCTAGTTTTTTTTTACACTACGCGATTTTATTTCTAAAGAACCTTTGAAAACTGAGACTAAAACCTCTTTTCCCTTATCTGCTTTTTAGCACATACATTGGAATATGACCCAGTAGGCAAAATGCTGCTCATTATCAATTATCTTAGAAGGAAAATGGTTTAGCTGATTAAGCCCTTAGAATCATGGTTATATATTCAAAGGGCAAATAATTAAACAGTTTGGCACAGTAAACAAACCCTTAACTCTCCCGGAGAACAGAAAATATGTGTAATGTTGAGGTTGTTCAAGCTTCTGTGAAGCAAAGATTCTCTGCATCAGAGAAGCTGAAAGGCAATGATGAAAGCAGAAACTGGAGACTGTGACACAGGACCCACAGGGTCTGAGCCATAGGGTAAAGGCCATTCACTGAGGCCCAGATTCATCCCATTTAACATTAGGTACTTAAATGAATTGGGTAATGTAGGAAGCTGGGCACTCTCATTAGACAATGTAGAGAAAAAAGCTTCTTCAAAGAGAGCTGAAGCACAGCCAGACCTAACATTTCTCTTTACTACATGTAAGAGAAGTTTAAACTCTCAAATTCAGTGATGCTTCTAACCTGAGACCTCACTTAATTGCATAAAGTTACTTCCCAGGCACCCCAGACTCGAGTCCAGCTGTCTCCACTGCAGCCCAAATGGCTCTTGCTGTAATGTACGTCCATTCCTTCTGTATCCAGCAGAGAACAGTTTATTCCTTTCTTTGCAGGAACATTTTACACTGTCATTGTGTCCCCTTAGTGATGTCTCTGGAGTAAACAAACCCAGTTCTTTCAGCCTTTCCTCTCCAGCTACAGCGTCAAGGCCTCTGGTTGTTCTCATTGCTTGCTTTTGGGATCATGCCACCAGGCTCACATATTTTTAAAAGTTGGCACCTAAACGTGGGCACAGGCACTGCCAGTAGGCTAATGCCAGGTGTTTATTTGCTACTCTATTTTCAATAGATTAGAGGGATTACTTTATGTCTTGCATGTAGCTCCTGCTCGTGGTGGTTGTGCAAGTGCAGCCACCACTCCCCAGAGACCTTACAGCATGTCAGGATTATCAGACCTTTTCACTGAGACAGAAACAAGGGCCCTGCCCCTCGTCCTGCTCCCACAAGAATGTCTTTTCATGGTATGGTGACTGGTGCCAAGAGTAACAAGAGCAGGAAACGGGCACAAAGAGGAAAAGACAAGTTCATTGCAATCAGGAGGCACCAGTCCCACAGTCCAAACACCAGTGGAGATGCTGAAGCTGCGAGTTAGAGTCACCTTGCAACATTCCTGCTGGGTGCCACTGGCAAAGCCATTTATCCTGTCTGTCCCTTTGGTTCCCTTCCCCACTTTAGCCTGATAAACGTGATTCAGTCTGTAGGAGGGCACTCCTGTTCCTCATTCTCCCATCTCACTCAGACCAACCCCACTGCAGCACAGCTGCCAGCAGCAACCCAAGTATAGAGCTGGCAGCAATGCCAGCTGCCCAGCCCAGTCTCCAAAAATGTGTACCTTCCAAAAGAGTTGAATGACAGCTGCAGAGACCCGGGAAACAGTGAGATGTCCTAACACTCACGTCAGAAGCCCACCCATGTTCCCTCCAGAAATGCCTCTCCTGGGTTGGACACTCATCCTTAGGGGAACAAAAGCAATGCCATATGATATGGTTTGCAGTGATCCGTGGGTTCTGGGGACAATACATGAGGAACAGCAAATACACAAAGACATCAGGAAGGCAAAGAGTTCATAGAGAGCCTGTGGCCTGAAATGTGTTTGCATAAACAATCTCCCTGAATCATTATGAGTAATTAACACGTAAAAAGTCCCAAACTCATTCCTGGACAGTCTGCAGAACAGAAGGATAAACAAATCATAGGGAACAAGGTGTTTGCTGAGTGACAATAGCTGAGCTACTACAAGCTTAGCAGTTTCAGATTGCGAGGGTGCAGCGAGCAGCCTGTGGTTACTGTCAGGAACAGCTTGAACACAGGGGTGCCTCAATAACAGTTTTCCTATTTAAAATAGTCATAATATTCTGTCTGTAGGAGACCTTTCAGATGAGGACTGTAGAGTGGTTCACAGCTATTCAGACTCACAAAAGCCCAGTGAGAGCAAAGAGAGTATTTATTAGATGCAATTATGGCTTTGTTACTAATGCATTACAAATTTGTTGGCAGATACAAGATTTTGCTACACAGATATGAGGGAGTTATATGCATTAAATATAACAGCTAATAGAGAAAACTTTTAAAAATTTTTAAAAATTAAAAAAGTAAAAAAAGTTAATCTGCTTTCTCTCCAAAAACATTTTATATAAAAAGCAGATATGTCAAGGATTTCTTGCAGGTGTCCTTTATGTTACTTGGTCATAAATGAATCCAGCTTGAAGCCATAGTGAGGTACTTGTATATTTCTAAATATCTTGCTGATTAAAGAGGAGGGGGGAAGAGAGGTCTGGTTAAACTGACTTCAACATTATGGTTTTACAATAAAAAGTTAGATAAGCCTCAGTAATAACTTTGTGTCATCTGATGATTAAAAAAAAGACACTGAGACCAAAATCAGACTCAGAGTCACTTCAGCTTTTTTTTCGCTTCTAGTTAAAGCAACATTTTAAGATCAGAATTATTTTATTGAAAGACGTAGATGTATAGCTTTAAATTCTGACCAGATTTCCAGAAGAACACAACACACGTTTATCCACTTTACCTCCAGGAAACAGGGGAATAATGAGCACTTCACCTTACCATACCAGGTGTCTGTTGCTAAATGCAGACTGAAGAGATATTTCCCAATAGGTGGTACCTAAAAGGAGATTTGCTATCAGAAATACACTGTTACCTGCAGAGCTGGAATATCATAATTTAATTTGTAATTACAAGTTGATAAGCAAGCAGGTGAAAAGTGAGGCAATTTATCACTATCTCTGGCTGATTTTGTGATAGACTGAATAAATAAAAAACATGCACACCCTGGTCCACAACTATTGAAAAGCAAAAGATGCAGAGGTGACAAAAAATCTTAACCCAAAGAAGCAGCACCAGTTCCACCAAGACATGGTCAGCAGAGATGTCTCATAACCAGAAAGAAGAGGTTATTAGGGGCAGATATGTTACTGTGAGCATTGTTTTAAACACTGTGAATGTGTTTAGGAGATACCACAGCATTCCAGCACTTTTCCTTCCCCACTTGCCAGAGGCTCAACTGGTCTGCAGGTCAGTCAGGGCGGTGGATTAACTGGCAGCCACATCTCAGGAAGGGGAAAGTCAACCATTTATTCTGTGGTGGTTGAACCCCGGCAGTTTTCACTCAGTGACAGGCATTGACTACGTCTGAGGCTGATGTTAAGGTTTAAACTTTTTCAGCAGTTTCCAAAAGTAGATATGAAAGACTTTTATCAGAGAGTCACAAAGCAGCAGGTTGGGGGGAAAAAAAGAACAGCACAGAATTAGACCAAAGTTGTTGCAATATATTTTTCTAAGATTATTGTTAACATTTGTGTTTTCTTATGCTATTTGATAGCAGTTTTGCATGGCTCTGCAAGACCCCCACCTAACACTGGTGCATCCTACTTTTCTTCGTCTTTTAGCTAACCCTGTATTCATTTGCACAAAATAAAATCAGTCACTGAAAATGCCTGTCACTAAATATTATGAACTGCTGGAAAGGTAGCTTTGAAAATTAAAATTTGCAACTCAGTATCCCCCAAAAGCTTCTAAAGGCTCTCTTAATGCCGCAAAAAAAGGAACAACTATTTAACTTTTTCACACGTTGTGACAAAATCTCAGCTCCTCAGAGATCTTTCCCATGGTACTGCCCTAAGTTAGCATGAACCACAAGTGACTTTTTTTGCTTAAAAATAATCCAGAATGTATTTTCTCCCAGTGGGAGGCCTAACCCATTTCCCTGCAGAATCCAAGGCCTCAGCACTACATCTGGAGACGCTCAGCCAACACCACTGGGCTGAGCAGACATCTAAATCAGCCATAATCTTCACCCCCATCACAGCCAGCTGGAGCTGAACCCCCAGCCATGCTGCCCAAGTCAGCCTTTTGCCATTCAGAACACAGATACAGATTTCCCATGCATCTGAAAATACTGAATGAGTGTTTTTGAACGCTCCAGCCGCTTGTTTATATGCTCTAGTTATCCATGATGTGAAGGGGAAGTAAATGGTCCCTGAATTCTGCATTTCACCACCCAGCATGTCGCTGCACACCAAAACTCTGCTGCTGTGCCTTTCCATCGCCCCTCAGGCACACACCTCAAGATGTGCTTTTAAAGCACCAGGGTTTTTCCAGTTCAAATGTGAGATGGAGCTTCCCAAAGTGTGCGACTGTCATCCTACGGATGGGTAAGCATCAGGATGGAGAAATAAGGCAACTTCTTGCAGCCAGTATGCATTGAAGCAGGAATAGACTAACATAAAATCTCAGAGGACTCCGTCATCACTCCTCTGCTCACATCTCTGACCACAATCTCTCTCTATAAACAAAGGCTCTGGCCACTGCAGGGTTTTCTGGCCTGCTGTAAAATGTTTTGCCACCCCTCTCACAGGAATTGCTGATGTTTAAAAAAGAGACAGCCTTTTCTCACAGTGCCAGTGTCTCTGTCGAGGAGTCTGGATGTCAAGAAAGTATAGAGGGATGCAGACAGGAAGACCTGGCAACCTGAGCAATTAAAGTCATAGTTGTAATCTGGATTAATGAGCACATTACTATTGCTCCAGATTAACACTAATCCAGATTGTAAATAAAGTCCATTCTGGGAGGACTGAATGGTGTTGCTCTAACTCAGCCTTTTCCTGAATTTTGACTTTTTAGCAACAATGAAACACAGATTTCAGAAGACAAGAAGGCTTTAACTTGGCTTTTCTTCAGTACCGTTTTGCTCAGTGTGTGAAAGAGAGAGACAGAAAGACATATAATCATTGCCTCTCTTTTATCACCTGAAGGGAATTAATGAATCAGCATGCTTGTACAACAGTCTCCTGATGACAAAAATACTCTAAACCAGAGCTGGGTTGCTGTGACAGGTTCTTCCAGAACATGGGGATTTATTTATGTGTGTTCAGATTGGTTTAGAGCTTTTCAAAATGTTGATACACTCAGTCCTGTACATGTTAACCAACACATCAGCCACAGTCCTCGAGTGAACAGGAATTAATTGATTAATTCACTGCTTTGGACCCCCAAAGTCAAACTCAGGGAGTGCTTCCTAAGGTAGCTCCCACTTGTACATGGCATTCCCCATGGAATTATGGTGTAACATACACAGGATAGGGTTGGAAAGTAGAACCACTTCTGTTCTTTAATATCTTTTCTTTATATTTCCGTGATATTGTTTAACTAAAATCAACTACATACAGTATTTGGAGCACTGTCACATGTACTCAGGAGATAATGTCAAT
The DNA here is from genome assembly GCA_036630365.1 of Acanthiza pusilla. Lineage (NCBI taxonomy): Eukaryota > Metazoa > Chordata > Aves > Passeriformes > Acanthizidae > Acanthiza > Acanthiza pusilla. Next base: position 8,211,056 of record JAXCHO010000234.1, on the reverse strand, counting down.
GGAATTGCGTGTTGTCACAGGATAACAGCCTCCCGCTGTTGCTGAAATGCCAAATTGAAGCTGAGGCATTTATGGAAAATAAACGTCAAGTCAAAGCCAAGATGTTTATTTTAAAAACAAGAGACATGGATCTTGTGGCAACGTTCCATCATGTCTCTATTTCTCTAATAACAAATGTCCAGCGTGAATAGAGCCAAGTGACGATTTCTTCCTGGGCCAGCACAGAGAGGGTGAAGTCTGACCACTCCACATGAGGACTTGCAGAGTTGTTTCTCATCTTCTTTCCTGCAGGTTTTAGTCAACTGTCCAGGTAGCAAACACAAAATGGCATGCTAAGTTTGCACAGAGATTTAGGAAGACAGCAGGAAGAAAAATGGACAGCAAATGCATTTTTAATTTGCTTTTATGTAGTCCTTTTTCTCCAGAGAAGGAATGACAACATGAGGCTCTCTGAAATTAGTGGAAGGCTTTCCAGGCATTTCAGTGGGCTTTGACTAATGCATTAAGAGAACACACAGCTCTTATTTTTAGAGGGCATTATGTTAATAATGGTGGTCCCTGAATTTGATTCATGAAAACATGACTGGGCCAAGACTGGGCAAGGAAGACAAAGCCCTTCTGGGACATAAGGGGCACCACAAGGCACACAGAGCTCAGAGCAGCCCTGGAGATTCAGAGATGGCCTCCAGCAGCAAGTCAGAGCTGGCAAGAGCAAATCCACTGCCCTAGATAAAGTTTCAATGAAGGAAGGGGTCAGTCCGAGTGTCCAGCACCATTCCCAGCCTCGTGTCCCACTGCTGGTGCTGCTGACATTCCCCAGGGCAGCGCTGTGCTGGTAGGGACAGAACCCATTCAACAAGACCATCATCTTGCAATCTGTTTTGCACGGAGGGAGAGGCACAGAGACAAGCTGGAAGCTGTGCAAGGCATCTCAGGGGACTGGGTTTAGAGATACACCCACATAGCCCATGTCATTTCCTGAATTCAGAGTTTTCACAGCTCTTGCCAACAGGGTTCCTCAAATGCAATACATTTTGATTCTCATCAGATCTACGTGTTATCCTCTATGCAATATAAGACTGATCTTTCCTAATAACTACTGAGAGTTTGGGCTTTCTTTTTTTTTTTTTTTTTTTTTTTTTTAAAAGAATTTCAGAGGAAAAAATAAATTAGCTGCTCATTAAAAACTGTGATCTTGAGAGCAAGTAGAAACAAACCATTTCAGTGGTGTGAGCTCTTCTCTTGACCTAACATTACATCATTAAATAATATGCAAACAAAGGGCAGTATTTAAATCATGCTAAAGAGCTGCCTGAAATGCAAAAAAAAAAAACCCAAGGAAATTTTGAGTTAAAGGAGATCTGTAAAATGTAACACTCTGAAAGGGGTTAAGCCTACAGTGGCTATTTGGCTGCTCTGTGCTGCGAGGGCCAGAGGGATGTTCTGTACAGAATTCGTAAACTTGCTTATTTTTTCCTTTGGAAATGCATTGTTTCCCAAAGACGTTCTGGCTCCAGCTCTGATCTGACATTCCAGATTGACGCGTGTGGAACCAACAAAGACACGGAGGAACAACACACAATTATGTGTCTTCTGCTTTATTGCATACTTGCTAATAATTTCCTTTACTCCTCCAACCTTTAAGCGTATCTTCTCTTATGGTGGGAAGAGACCTGCTGGAGATCTGATAGGACAGCTTGATAGGGAAAGAGCTGGCATTTTATTAGTTTATGGTATTTATTAACTGTATGAAGATATTACAGCAATAATGGGTCTGGACAGATGACAGATGGATGGTGCTCCAGAAATAGCACTTAAAACAGCTGCAGGGTATCCCCAACACTGCTTCAGTGTCATCTTGGGAAAAATAGTTAAGATTTCATCCGATTTTTTTCTGGCTGATTTTGCGCTAAAATGGACTGCACACGTTCACAAAATTCATCCAAGCATCTCAGGCATGAAAGCTTTGGTGCAATGATGCACCATGGTGCTTGTATTTACTTTAAATGTTCCAGCTAAATGCAGAAAAGAAAAAATTGTTCCTATCCCACAGCTCCACTAACCTGGTTTTAGATTATTATTTTTTTAGATCTGGAGATACCAGACCTGGATGAATACTCCTAGACACAATCCTTCTGCTTTTCATTTGGCATAAGATCTCCCTCTGTTCTTGAAGATGTCATGCCTCCTTCCCTTCCCACTAAAGAGGGTCATGCTTTCGTTGAGCAGATGATGAGAAAAGCAAAGTCCATGGGAACATGAGGGAATGGTTTGCCAAGCAGCAGGTCCATGCTGGTGTGTGGCCTTTAGTCAGGGTTAAATAAACAGTGTGTAAATAAATAAATAATTTTTTCCCAGGTTGTGACCTTGTAAATCAAGGCTAAGCCTAGAAGGGATTTTTATGGGCCAGCTGGAACAGCGGAGCAGTCTTAGCAGAATAAATATATGAGGAGAAGAAAATAACTGTGCCTTCCAGTTGCTCCCAGAGTGCTGTGGGGAACGTTTGGTGCTGCTGTAAAGACATGACGATGATTTAAAAGGCAGGAGAGAGGGGACATTGTTCTCATTTACTCAGTGGTTGTTCCACATTATTTTAAGAAGTTTAAAATGGGAGGAAAATGCAGTAAAATGCAGTCTTACAGCTTCAGAGCAGAACAGAGGGCCAAGCAGGTAAATGGAAATCTAACCAAACTAGTTCCTAGCAGCAGGTTTCACAGAAGTGGATGGGACCTGGGCAGGGATTTGCTCAGTTCGTTATCTGGGCATTGCAGCCTCCTGATGCCTCACGTACTTTTCTGCTCATTAGCAAATAATGGTACTAACAGCACTAATATTTAGAGCAGTCCCTACGCAGTCTGGTTTAACCAGACTGCATAAAAGCTACTGCCTGCATTTTTTAAAGTCCAAAGAGACCTGTATAATACAACAGAGAAAAGCCAGAAATGGGACCTGGGCTCCCAAATCCCAACCCTGCAGTGGCTTGGTGTGGCAGGGCTGGAGCAGATGGGGAAAAGAGGATTCGCAACGGGGAGATGCAGGAACAAGCAACAGCCGCGGCCCCTGCACAGAGCTGGCAGCACAGCATCATCCCTTAAGCCAGAAGGTTTTACACGGCAGTTCTGGGGCTGCGCAGGCCGGGAGAGGAGGCACTGGCCACGGGGGGCTTGAGATCCCATGGGAGGGGATGTCAATTACTTTCCAGTGGAGAATGATGCTGACAGCGCTGGCATTTTGCTTTTTCCAAGGGTAAAGAGAGGGAACTTCTGTTCCAGAAGGCGGTAGGGTCCCACCCTGCCCGTATCCCCTGCCTGCCCCGCGGCTCCCGGGCACAGCCAGCCCTTCCCCGGGACATCCACGCCGCCGTACGGGAAGGGGCTCTGTGCCCGGCAGCCGCGGGGCAGGCAGAGCGCAGCCAGAGCGAAGACGGGGATCGGGGGTGTCCGGGTGGGGTCCCGGCAGGGATAGGAGCAGGGACATGGGCAGGGATAGGAGCAGGGACACGGGCAGGGATGGGAGAAGGGACACGGGCAGGGATAGGAGCAGGGACATGGGCAGGGATGGGAGCGGGGACACGGGCAGTGGTAGGGGCACAGACCCGGGCACGGATAGGGGCAGGGATACGGGCAGGGATGGGAGCGGGGACACGGGCAGTGGTAGGGGCACAGACCCGGGCAGGGATAGGGGCAGGGATACGGGCAGCGACACGGCCGGTGCGCGGGCGGGCGGTTCAGTGCCGCCCCCTCGGTGCCGATTGGCGCCGGGCGGTGCCGGGGCGGTGCCGGGGCGGTGCCGGGGCGGTGCCGGGGCGGTGCCGGGGCGGTGCCGGGGCGGGCCCGTCCGGCGGCGCGGCGCGGGGCCATGCGGCAGCCCCGGGGCGGCGGCAGCGGCGGCGGCGCCGCCTTCCTGCCCGCGGCGCGGTGCGAGCGGCGGCCGGAGCGCCCCGCACAGCCATGGGCGATGGGTGGCTGCCTCCGGACTGCGGCCCCCAGAACCGCTCCGTGGCCGGGGTGACGGCCGTGCCGCCCGGGAGCAGGCAGCTGCCCGCCGCCGAGCTGCTGTCGCAGCAGTGGGCTGTGGGCATGAGCCTGCTGATGGCCCTGGTGGTGCTGCTCATCGTGGCCGGGAACGTGCTGGTGATCGCGGCCATCGGGAGGACGCAGCGGCTGCAGACCCTCACCAACCTGTTCATCACCTCGCTGGCCTGCGCCGACCTGGTGATGGGGCTGCTGGTGGTGCCCTTCGGGGCCACGCTGGTGGTGCGGGGCACCTGGCTCTGGGGATCCTTCCTGTGCGAGTGCTGGACCTCCCTGGACGTGCTCTGCGTGACGGCCAGCATCGAGACCTTGTGCGTCATCGCCATCGACCGCTACCTGGCCATCACCTCGCCTTTCCGCTACCAGAGCCTCATGACCAAGGCTCGGGCCAAGGGCATCATCTGCACCGTCTGGGCCATCTCTGCCCTGGTCTCCTTCTTGCCCATCATGATGCACTGGTGGCGGGATGACGACCCCCAGGCGCTGGAGTGCTACCAGGATCCGGGCTGCTGCGACTTCGTCACCAACAGGGCTTACGCCATCGCCTCGTCCATCATTTCTTTCTACATCCCCCTTCTCATCATGATCTTTGTGTACCTCCGGGTGTACAGAGAGGCCAAGGAGCAGATGAGGAAGATCGATAGGTGCGAGGGCCGGTTCTACGGCAGCCAGGAGCCGCCGCAGACGCCCCTGCCCGCTCACCCTCACCACCAGCCCATCCTCGGCAACGGCCGGGCCAGCAAGCGAAAGACCTCCCGCATCATGGCCATGAAGGAGCAGAAAGCCCTCAAGACTTTGGGCATCATCATGGGGGTGTTCACCCTCTGCTGGCTCCCATTTTTCCTGGTGAACATCGTCAACGTCTTCAACAGGGACCTGGTGCCGGACTGGCTCTTCGTTTTCTTCAACTGGCTGGGCTACGCCAACTCCGCGTTCAACCCCATCATCTACTGCCGCAGCCCCGACTTTCGCAAGGCCTTCAAGAGGCTGCTGTGCTGCCGCCGGAAAGCCGACCGGTGGCTGCACGGCGGCGGCGGGGAGCTGGCCCGGCTGCCCGGGGGCTTCATCAGCACCGTGGGCTCCCCCGAGCGCAGCCTGGCCGGGACCTGGTCCGACTGCAACGGGGGGACGCGGGGCGGCAGCGAGTCCAGCCTGGACGAGAGACATAGCAAAGCCTCCGACTCGGAGTCCAAGGTATAGGGGGGCGCGGGGGGCCGCGTCAGAGCCGGGACAGGGGGGAGAGAAGGCAGGGAGACACGCAGGAGCGGAGAAATCCCGGGCAGCTTCCTGATGGTAATGCTATTGCCGAGCGAAACGATCCCTGCCCTGGCAGGCGGAGTGCGGGTGTTTACTTAGGAATAATAGCAGGTGAACTGGTGTACGACATACCTCATCCGAAACTACAGAAAACAGGAAACCCACTGACCGGAGAACAAAGGAAATAAACAGCCCATCCCAGAGACAGCCACCTTGTCTTTAGGAGACGCGCTGGCGGCGGGGACTGTGGCGGCAGCGCCTGCTCTCGGGTGACTGTCCCAGGACCGTGCTGGCGGCTGAACCCGCGGCTGGTGCTGGCCCTTGGCGGCCGAGCTGGGCTGCAGCGGGGTCCGGCCACCCCCGCCTGGCCCCGGGACTCGTCCCCTCTCCCAGGGCACCGGGATTTTGGGAGGCGCGGCGTCATCGCTGCAGGTGCTCCGGGCAGAGCGCGGCCGGCGAGACGCAGACCTGCTGGCGAGATGAGTTTTGAGCTCGGGGTAGCCGTGCTCTGCTCGCCCGCAGAGTAGCGAGAGAGAAAATTAGTAATGAGGAGCACTGGTATATTTTGAAAGGGGGTACAACAACCCAACCCACACTCTTGTGCTTATTCCCTCTGCATCAGCAAGCAGTGAGTTACTGTGCTTATCTCCTTCGGCCAGACAATAGTCAGGCTGAGAAACTTCTACCTCAAACTGTGCATATTGTACAGGGGAATGAACGGACCATGTTTATATTAAACAGCATATTTACATACCACTAATAGGGTTTTATGACAAGGGCCGGGGAGGGGGGGGCGAGGAACCTTCTGCAGCTTGTTCATTGTAATTACAGATGAACGGGGGGAGGGGGGAGAATCCTGGCAACAAAAATTGACTGCACATTTTTTTTTAAAAATGGCGACAAAGTCGTTTTTTGCACAGTGTTAAGGAGTTGTAAAGTTATTTGAAGATATTACTTGCACACACATACACACATGCAGATTGAAAAGGAGACGGAGGTTTGAGTAACACCGACCCTGAACCTGATTTCTGGTTTTGTCTGAGCTGTTATAGTTTTACTGAGAGTGAATTTTTTAATATTATTTTTGAAGGTACTGTAAATATATCCATATTATAAATTAAAATATCTTAAGAGACATTATTATTTTTATTTTTATTTTCAAATGCCCACGTGAATCTGCTGTTATTTTAGCACTTGTGTGTCATTTCCATTTTCCTCTCTGTGTGTGTTTTATAACATATTTATACTTTGGTGCAATTTACTACTGTGTAAGTAATTGGTCTATGTGCAATAAATACCATTGCAGCACAAGCAAGTGTGTCTCTATAGGTTTTGAAACAATACCTACCTATAAAGGGAAGAGCAGCATCTGTTTTTCTCCAAAGATGGCTCAGATTACCAATACAACTTGATCTAATGGCTTTTCCTGACACAGTGTTGTAAAAAACCTGTTTGAAGCCCAGCATGGTTGTGTTCCTGTTGCACTGAGGTCCACTGACTTCCCTTATTAATGGGAAAAAATTAATGGCTAAATTAATGGCTAAAGACAAGGTGTTTCCACTCTGATAATGAATACTCATTTTCTTGAACTATTCCTTTCTGGAATATATTCTTCTCTTTTTTTTTCCTTTTTTTTTTTTTTTTTTTTCTTTTGTTGTTGTTGTAGAAGTACATGGCTGGGAGTCAGGAGATCAGAATATTTAAGATTACAGAGGATACTTAATTTGAAATCTTAAAATGGTCTTGAGTAGAAAGAAATCTCTGTAAGCATTACATGGCACCCCACAAGTAAGTCCACCTCATGCTGACAGAGGGCCTGATCCTGCCCAAGCAGGTCATGGTACCTGAATGTTACATTTTTGATTGATGCAAGTGAGGAGTTACAATGAACAGAACTGCTGCAGCTTTGTGTCCCTGGTCAGAAAGATTGTCTTCCTTTATTGCTTTATGAAGGTGTGTTCTATCCTTGTGGTTTCATAAAGTTTTTCATTACTGAAATGAATACATGGCAGGTAGAGCAAAAAAAACGACAGTGCAGAATAAAAGTGAAGTCATCTTTAGCTTTCTTAAACTCAGGAGTATAGTTTAATTAAAAATTAGCTCCCAGGAAGAGCACTTCCCAAAGCGAGTTCTTCAGGGTGGTGGCTCACGGTTTGTTTTGGAAACCAGTTGTTCATTTTTCTTTGTTTTCAAAGTTAAGGAATTTGTCCTTTGCGATTTCTAATGTTGTATTTTCAGAGGGGAAAACAGTTACTCTTTTTATGCAAAGACAAAATAAAGGGACCGGGGAAGTAAATAATACTTTTCCATTGATATTAGTGGAGTTTCATGTGAGCTGCAGTTAATGGTGTCTCCCTTGATAATAATGGTATGGGCTCCTTAAAATGCTGGGGTGACATCAGATCAGGAGCTAAGTGAAGTGGCTCTGCCACTCTGCCACCAGACGATTTAAAAAAACAAAAACTATCTGGTTTTATCTTTGATTACAGCAATCACAACAGGACCAAAAGGGTGCACTGGGTGGCAACGTCTGATGCCAGCAACTGCAGTGAGATGTTGGCTGAGCATGTCTGGGATGGGATGGGATGGGATGGGATGGGATGGGATGGGATGGGATGGGATGGGATGGGATGGGATGGGATGGGATGGGATGGGATGGGATGGGATGGGATGGGATGGGATGGGATGGGGAGACAGCACTGCTCTCCTTGTGCATATTGTGGATGGCAGGGCCAGGTCCCTGCCTGCTGGGCAGAGCAGGACAGGATCCCAGCATCAAGCTGGGAGCTGAAGTGGCTGTCAAACCCTCATCCTCAGCAGGGTGTGGATCCTGGGGAAGCACAGTGCCCACTGCGTGGAGCAGGACAGTGTAGTGGACTTGGCTTTTCGTCTTATCTGTGCACATACTTGGTTTTAACTATTCAAGCACTCCTGTCCTTAGACTTTAAAAAGTGGTGACAACTTTGCCTCAACAGGGTCCAACTTGAGAGGTAAATTTATGGCCAGAACTTGCTCTGCTTGTCCTGCTGAAGAACTGTGCTGGGTGATACATCTCCTGGCCAAGTGTAATGGCACTGAGGTAGGATGAGTTTAGCCCACTGGCCTCAGAAGGGCCAGCTGTGTCAGCAGAGCGGTCAGGATTTGTCTGCTGTTGAATTTTTGCCAGTTGAGGACCTGCTGGAAGCGTCTGGAGCCTGACACGTTGAGTCCCTTCATAGACAGCTGAAGTAATCCCCCTGGCAGGCTGCACGGGGGATGCCAGTCCATCCTGCACGGCGTGGAAAAGGCGGTGGCACAGTACCAGTGAGGACAGAGCAGGACATATGGCACACACGTGTGCGAGAAGGGGAGGCTGCTGGCGAGCAGTCTGCTGTGGATCACACTCAGAACAGGCTGTTCTCTGCAGAGAAGGATACTCTGAGAAGTGTTGTGGGGCAGCTGAAATACTCCGGAGGCAATGAGTCAAACGCTCACGATGAATATTTTTTTCTGACGAAAACCAGACGTGGATTAGCAGTTGGAGCTGCGAGTCAGAAAGTATAGGTGGTAGGCATGAGGCTGCACACGTACGTGGGCAGGAAAACAACAGCGAAGAGCCGCTGTTGCAGGGAAAGGAGACACAGGTAAACCAGAAATCCGCTCAGAGAAAATGTCCTGCAGCTGCCAGGACCAAAATTATTTGGCGAGGATGCCTGGAGACTTCCACATGGAAGACGCCTGATTCTCCAAGGCGCCGGCCACACTCTGTGCAGTGTTTGCTCAGCACTTCTGAAAAGAAGGCTGCTTCTCTCCACGTGTTTAAATGGGAATGGATCGGATTGAAGGACTGGATTCAGTTTTCTGTACGCTCAGGGACTTTGAGGCTGTTTCAGACATGCAGAAGGCTATGCAGAAAGACTCGCACCGGTGAGAGCTGCACAGAAGCCCTCCTGCGAACCCACTGCGCTCTGAGACTGCAGCCCTTGCAATGCACTGGCTGTAGCTCCAAACAGCATGAAACTATGTGCAAAAAATGTGGCTTATGATCTGAACTGTGCATTTGACAGCATCAGTTGGTGTTTGAGTTGCAGCATGCACTGGTTCTTATGCAAACATCACTTTCCCTCTTGGATATCCACATGCCCTCAGCTATAAGGACAACTTCTTTATCAGCCTTTTTTTTTTTCCCAAACCCTATCTGAGGTTGATGTTTTATTAATAACTTTTAAGTGGCTATTTTGCAAACCTTCCTTGTGCCGCACACTTTCCTAATTTATTGTAATTTCCCGTCTGGTGGAGTGCACTTACTTCCTTTATGTAATATATCAGCTCCAGGGCTGGAAATTGGGCAGCTATGAATTGAAAAGAGCAGACTTTCGTGAGGCCAAATGCGGTCAGGCATCATTGCCACTGGGAGCAGAATTTGACCTGATAATCTAATCTCATACGAGAGACTATCTCCAGAAAAGTATTGTTACCAACAGCAAATGACCTCTACTAATGAAGCTGGAGCAATTAGTCCTATTTAAAGCTGTTGAGAAAATGTTAACTGCTAAACAACAGTTAATGCTGGATAGTTCCATTAATGAGTGTTTTGTTTGCTGGTGTGTGTTAGGTGATGTGTTGGGAAATAATTATCCTTTGACTAGCGGCCAGCTTTGTACTAATCAGAAAGGAGAAGTCATGTTCTGTTTGAAGGATTATACCTAAAAATAGTTCTGTTACTGCCACATCAACGAGCGAGATGAAGCAAATTCACGGCAATGTACACACCTTCCTAACGTTTCACTTTTCATCCTAAAAACTCATTGTTCAGCTGGGACTTTCTGTTTGATTGTGTCAAGAGCACTAATGTGATCTCCTGCAATAGCCCTAAGCACACTCTCCCCAAGGAGCATTACCCTATGCACCACTGACTCGCTTTCAGACCCTGCCAAATTCCCAAACGCCCCAGGAGGAAGTAAGGATTCTTTCTCTTTATACAAACAATCACATATAATGTAAGATCAACAATATTTGTGACGATCATGTCGCAGAAGAAATCGATCTGCTTTTTCTTTGAGATGTTTGTGTGCCTGCCCATCCGCAAGGAGCAGCCGCCCATGGTAACAGCAGATGATTTATCCCTGCAGTTCAGTAACTTCAGCCTGTCAAACTCTGCTGGGAAAAGGGACCGAGAGGGGAAAAGGACAAAAAAGGTGATGCTTGTGAGCAAACCCAGGATTGTCATTGCAAAAAGGAAAACTGGGGCATCTTTGCCCATGCTGTAGGTGTTGCCTTTTACTGGTGAAGTGTAATTGGTTTGAATTACAAACACACCAGGGAGAGGCACTGCAGAAACACAGGTTAAGAAGTGTGAGAGGTAAGACATTCCATATAGGACCATGCCACCAGAGGGCTGGCAGCTGAAACATGCCCGAAACATTCCTCAAAGTTTTTCTTACTCTTTTTGGATAACAGCAGCAGACTAAGGCACACCTGAGCAGCTTTCAGCTGACATAAAGCTGTGCAGCTCCCTGGCCAGCTGCAGACACATGCAAGTTCCTCAGCATCTCCCCCTCCTTTCCAAGTGGCTCCAGCTGAGTTTCTTTGGACTGGAGCTGTCCCCCAGCCTGGAGCCATCCTCCTCCTGCGTGGTGCCAAAAGGGAGGTGCCCCGTGGCCTCAGGGGGTGGCAGTGCTGTGGGGTGTGCCCGGCGTGCTGGCACAGGCTGCCAGCCATGCCCCTGCCCTGACTCATCCTCTGCCCTGCAAACCACAGAATCGGGCCCACAGCGCTGGAAATGGGAGAGAGTTTGGGTTTGTTATGTAAACTGGCAATCAGCTTCCTGGTTCACCAAAACCAGCAGCTTGGTACACACATTTGCTTCACAGGTTCACTTTTTTCTTCCCTGACCCACTCAGCTTTCAGGTTTTTCATGGCAATGTTTGCCTGCTTGGCCTTAGCGTCCAGCAACACAGGGTTTTTTGTCTGTGCCCTGAAAGCACTTTGAATCCAGACATGAGCAGTACCAGGTGCTGGGCAGTGTCTGGGTTTGGTTGTACCCATTTCTTTCAGGATTGATGCTCATAGTTATTACTACTGGCTGCACCAGAGTGCAAAATTCACAGACAAATAGGAAATGAGTCCTGACCTCTGGGTTCACAACCTAAAGGAGCAAACAGAAGCTTACCCAGACTTTTGCCTCTGCCATGATCAGCAGAGCATCTCATATGTAATGGTTTGCCTTTCCCATCTGATCATGTGTAATGCACCGAATCCTGTTGTCCCTAATGAGATTAAATGAGGATTTTCTACTAGTTCAGTGCCTTAGCCATTAGCCACTGTTGTGTGTCTCTAGGCAGTGATGTACCTTTGCAAGCCTGGCCCAGCGTCTCTCTCAAAGCCATGATATTTGGCTTCTTCCTACCAAAATTATTTTTATAATTGGTCTTAACTCATTGACACAATGCTTTCAAAGGCAGAATTAAGTGTATACACTGAAGGGGCAAACAGAGACACTAAAGAGCTCAAAATCTCAGCAGCTGCTGGGTGTATAAATATTTCAGCTACCAACAAGTCATTTTGGAGGACCAGGTGAGTGCTGCAGCCCCTTCAGAGTCTGTAAATTGCACTCCCTCAGAGGGGGACCCTGCCAATGTAAGGAACAATTGCAGGGACAGCATAAGAGCTTGTAAAGAATCATTTTTTCAGGTGGTAAAATTTGAACAGTGCTTTGTAGCCAAAATTTGGAGACCTCCTGTTAAGAAGAAAGAATAGAGACAAGCCCCTGGAGGGAATTCCTAGTGGGAAAGGAAGAACAGTGCTCAGGGTGAAAGTTTCCATGTGCAGATGAAGAGCCCCATGTTGACTGGTCCAGTGAGGGCTGCAGATGCCACTGCACACCCTGTGCAAGCCGTGGGGATGGACAAAGGCCAGCCACCCCCGGGACAGCTCACGGTGCCCTCAGTCACCTTCCTCTGCTCCCTTTCAGGTGTATGTGTGCCACTCTCACCTGCCCAAGCATCCGAGGTGTCCTGAGACACAAAGGTGAGTATGAGCCTGTGTCCCCCCGGGGCTCGCCACCCCCTCACTGTGCTGTGGAGGGCAGAGCCTTCCTCTTGGACTGGAGCAGGTAAACTGGGAGATGTCCCATAAAGCTCCCATTATTTCACAGAGCAGGTAGGCGGGGAGATGTCCTATAAAGCTCCCATTGTGCCACAGCCCGCCTTCAGCCAGGGGTGTTTTGTTTGTCTGTTCTTCCCCTAAATGCTCACTTGGGGGCCGTCAAATAAAATCTCAATTAGCTCACTTAGGACACGAAGGGCAGTGTGGGATGTGTTCCCTGGCAGGCAGCGTTCCCTGGCAGGCAGCATTCCCTGGCAGGCAGCATTCCCTGGCAGGCAGTGTTCCCTGGCAGGCATCTCTCCTCACTGTGGGCACGGTGCTGCAGGAGGGGAGGTGCAGGACCTGTTGCTCACACACAGCCCCGTCTGAAGCATCGCTGGTACCCTGGCAGGTTCCCATCGCCACAGCACCAGTGCATCCAGGCTGGATCTGACGTGGGAGCATCTGATCTGCTCACAAAACAGCTTGTGTTGAACACTGGGGCTTTTTGGAGCTTTTATCTAATATGCAGCGCAAGGCAGCTGCTGCTGCAGTAATTCCAGTAACAACAGGTGTTGTAGCGGTGCTCTAAACCACCTTGAGAACACACACAGGAGAGGTTTTGTTCCCTTTTCACTGCCTGGTAGTTACCAGCTATCTGGCAACAAGGTAGATGCCTGTCCGTGGGTTTCAGCATCAGCCCATCCAAGCCAGGGCTGGTGCTTACACCCTCTCCTCCCCAGCCCTCAACTCCCATTGCATGTCCTGCTTCCCGGCCTGGCTCTGCTATCTGTGCTGCTGCGTGAGCAGAGGGCTCCTCAGGCTGAAAATCAGCCCTTTCAGACAAGGTTTGTTTCAGCTGACCCAGCAGGCTGAACGAGCATGGGTAACAATTGGCACAGGAAGATGCAGAGTGATGAGCTAGGGATCATCTGTTTTGGTAGCAGCCCTGATCTGGAGCCATCATTGGAATCACAAATCTCATGTCCAGCCATGATGCTGCAGAAGCTGAGACCCAGACCAGTTCACTCTGCCCTGTTCTTTTGCTTGACCTGTGTTGGAAAATGAGGACTTGCCACCCAAACCTTCCCTCCCTTTCAGAGGCTGCTCTGAATATTCTATTCAGAAGCTTAGTGACTAAGCCATTAAGCTTCTCATTGTGTGTGAAAAGTCAAAATAAATTTAGTTTTGTGCAAATACGGGTGAAATAGAAAAAACACATGATTTAAGTCTGATTATCTGCAAGACCACAGCATGGGGGATGGAACAAACTTTTGGCAGAAATCAGGACCAGGGCAGCTGAAAGAGCAATTCATGTGGGTGACAGCACTAAACTGTCCCCAGCTGCAAGAGGAGGACATAGCCACAAGCCAGGGCCAGTGGAAAAGTAATTCCCCAGGAAGAGCAGGTGTGTTAACCCAGAGTGTATGTATGGATCACAACACTCACGGGCACCACTGAGCTCTTAGGGGCTTGTGAGCAGTCCCCATCATGTGTGTCTGCTGGAGAATGATGTTTAACTGCTTTTATTCCTGCACACTTCGCTTACGTGGGAGCAAGGAATGTGGTGATAAAAAGGCTGGAATAGTTTCAGTGCTGGATAGTTTCCATTAATATATTTCTTGTTATGTAACGCTGCCTTCACAGTACAAAATCCAGTAAGGTGCCTTTTGGGAAGGTGGAACTTTTCTATGAAGTTGTAATTAGGTAAGTGGGGTTGTAGAGCAGGCTGGCCTTTGATCAGACAATTTTTAATTGCACCGGATGTGTTAGGGCTGTAGCATGGTATGAATTTCTTTGCCTTTACGTTACAAGGCACCTCATAAATTAAATGGTTGATGTTGTCAAATGCATGCCATTAGCACTCCCAGCAGATAATCCTTCCCGTGGCCTCATCGGAGTCTATCTCAGGACCTGTCTCCAGATAATGGCCTGGAAGAACAATAGTGCTCCCAGCTCCCAGGGGCCTCCACTCTTCAGTTCTGTGCTTCAGACAAGAAAAATTATCATTATCTGCATGGCCCAAGCTCCCTTTGAAATGCAGTTATTTTTTACTCATACACTCCCAAGTATTTTTTGCATGATATCAGTGAGAAACTTGAAACCCCCTTTGAGAAGAGAAAGATTTCCTGCAGCCCTACTACTAAAGAAAATGGATAGATCAAGTAGTAAAGTTCAATGACTTACTTAGCGTTAAATAAGAAAGAGAATAATGAATTGGATTTTGTGTGCCTGGTTTTCCTCTGCAGGGAACAGTCAGGCTAATGGATTTTCATTACCTTGTGCTTCTGTTCATCAGCCTAGGTGAGTTCAAAACACTCTTGCCTTTTTGTGTTCTCCTTTCCCTGCCCATTTGTCACAACTTCAAGTCTTTAGGGATAAGGTTTGCTGCCATCAACATCATCTTGACTAGTGAGGAAAACACAGGGTTAACCTCCTGCACCCATTGATGACTTCTGGCTTTGTGGACATCTGTATTTTATGCGTGATAGCTGCAAGTAGGCAATCCCTTACCGAGGGTGGACACTAGTTTCCTACTATTATGAGTTCAGGCTGTAACATCCTTCAAAAAGAGACATTATTTCCCCACTGGGTTCACCAAATATTTGTTGGGTCTCCATACCCTCCTCTTTGTTTACAGGTTTTGCCAAACATGCCGTAGGGCTTTTATTGGGGAAGGAAGGGAGGTGGCGGAGGAGGAAACTATTACAAAACTATTTAACATAAACAACTTTCTCCTGTAAACTCCAAACACAGCTTGGCAGGGAAGAGGTTAAAGCTATGGGGTGGATGGGGAGAATCCTTAGGGCAAAGCTGTAAATGGCAGGTTGGAAAGCCCAGGGAGAGAGGGGGGAAGAGATGAGCTGACCCTAAATGGGGTGGAAGCACTCTGCTGCTCTAACCTCGGGGTTTGGACCCAGTTCCTCCCTAAGGCATGCCAAAGCTGGGGGATGCTCAGACAGGAATTCTGCAGAACTGATTGGGGATCATATTTCAAAGGCGAACCTGAAAGGTTTCTACAGAGCCAGAAATTGCTACTTCCTGCCCCAAACCTTGGCTGGGTCTGCCAGCGCTGCCCAGAGCCAGGGAGCTGCTCTCTGCCCACTTGGAGCAGGATTTCCGTTTCCCTACCAGCCTTGGTGCCTCGAGCTTTGTGGTCTGTTTTTTGTCTGAATGGGAAATGTGTAATGACAAACTGTTTAAACAACTTATGGTACAAGGAAACTTGCTGGAGTAAAGTACAACGCTCTAATTTATTTCCAAGGAAATGATGCACCCTCCAAAAGCACTCCACTCAAGCGCTGCAATTCAAAGTTGCAGGATAATTGACTGGCCATCCTCGATGCTGCCTGCAGCCCTCATCTGGATTGGTACTCAGGCATTGCTGAATGCCTGAGGTTCAGGGAAGGTCTGGCTCTTAGAGCTGTCCTGACTCTTGGTTTGCATGTGTGGGTAATTCTGGTGATCTGATGCTGGGGAAGGGAAGCCCAGGAGCCACAAAAGCCACGGAGGAATTCTCTTGTTCTATTTCCAGCCCTGCTTTTTAAGACACAAAGGGCTTCAGATCAGATGCATTTCTGAAGCTTATCTGTGTGAATATTTCACTGCTTATCCAAGCAGAACAAAAACCTTCAAACCTTCTGAGGTCTATCCATCAAGAGCCTTATCTCCCCATGTCACCATTTGGCTCCTGGCTGCTGCTGCTTGGAGCCTCCCACCACCAGCTTCCCATCTCCCATCTCTGTGCTGCTCCACAGCATTTTCCACAGTGTCTCTGTGGCCACAGGCTCCCTGCCTCTGCAGTGGTGGTCTCTGCACGGCATGCAGGAGCAGCAGGGCTGTGCTGCTGCATGCTCTGTAGCCAGCCAGCATCCTGACGGGCTGCATTTGTGCACATTCAGAGTTTGGGATACGGCCAGACTGACTCTGCCTGCCCCAGCAACGGAGAACATTTGTCTTTTTTTATGGCATATTAATGAAGCTTGGATAAAGGAATGCTGTCTCCTCTGTCTGAGGTTCAAAGACTGAAATATCCAAGGAGAATAATTGTGATCTTCTCCCACCTGCTGGTCCCCTCTGGCAGAGGCACCGCTGCCATGGGGCTGCTTAAAGATGTCAAGGAGCACCCCTAAAAGCCCAGGCAGGCTCTACCCCTCGGTAGCTGAGCAAGGGCAAGATATCTGAGCCACTGGGAAGCACCAGGAGCAGGGCAAGAACACAGGAAGGGCACCAGCATCATCAGCCATGTGGAAATGCCTGGCCAGGTGAAACAGCAGCATTGTCAGACCTCATGCCCAGTTTACACCATGTGTTATTGATCTGTGTCAGAAGAGTCTCTGCCGAGCCTTGTGCTTGGTATCAGGGCCACAGGACTTTTCTTGCTTTGAAGCTGAGCTGGCACAAGAAGTTATCTGCAGTCCTGCCATCCTATCAAAGCTGTGGCCAAAAACAACAGGGTGAAGACTTTGGAAAGAGCCACAGTGTGGCCTTTTCCAGTGGGGTCCATTTTCCTATGGTCCTTCTCATAGGAAACTGCGATGTGTGGGCTGTTATTGCTCTCCTCCCTGTGGTTTTAATTTTTTTCTCTGTTTTGATAGTCAGAGGGATAAAGCTAATTCCCATCTCATATATAACAATGAATTTGTCTCAATAACAAGAGGATAAATGTGCTTTTTATACTGTGGTGTTTGATAAGCTATTTATAAATTTCATATCACTTCTGGATCATAGAGTTTAAAATAAAGTTTTAATTTAACCATAGTTTTCCAGTGTTGACAGATATGATAAATACATTTTTGTTTCAATAAAACCCAATTTCAGCAGTGTTTTGCAAAAATCATTAGAAGCTAAGGATTATTTCCCTGGGTTTTTTTGCTTTGTTTTTCTCCATGTTCCAGAGTTTAGTTTAATGTTATGTTCCATTATAGAAAAAAAATTGTGCCTGTGGTAATTTGCTCTCCAAGGCCTCTGCTTAAGGGATGGAAGGATTTTCTTGAGAAGACTGATGGAGTGAAGTGTCAGCTCATGTCACAGAGGCGTTGGGGCAGGTGCAGCACCTCTCTGAGGCAGAACCACTGCACAAAGCCCACTGGCAATTTCACGGTGATCAAGCCAACCTTGGGAGCTAAGGTGATCCCACAAGAGAGCCAAGAGGACACAGTGGGGCAGGTTTCAAATATTGGAGGTGAGTTTAAACACATGTTCTCCATCTACAGGAGGGTTGCAGTCCTGTTGCCTAAGCTCACCATCCATTGATGAGCTGAGTCTCTCCAAAATATTCCTGGACCCTCTCCAGTTTTTCTGCTTTCCCATGTAAGCAGCTTTGAGGAAGATCTCTTTTTCTACAATCAATCATTTTCATTCTGCAGTAAATAGCTCTGACATCAGCTACCACTGTGCTGTAGATGTAAATGCAGCACAACAGAGCCCTACCACGTTGTGAGGTGAGTGGGTCAGATACTGTGCTGGAACAACAAAAACACAAGGAATGTCGAACAGGAAAAACAGCTTGTTTTTAAAGTGTTTTAAAGCTGCTGTCTGTCCTCTCAGCCCTGCAGTTTACAACCCATGCTTCTCACACCGCCTCCCCGTTAGACCGACAAGAGATGAAGCTATTTGGGGAGCAAGTCTGTGTTACAGACATGAAAACTCTGACACTTGTAGCTATATGAACTGGCCTTTGTCTGTGAGGAGATTCCAGAAGCTGAAAATATGCAGGAAAGGGGCAGGCAGAAGGGGAGAGAGGTCGTGTTCTGGTGGGCTGCCATGTCACTCAGACTGTTTTCATGGTGATACCTGGAGGACGTCATTGATGCAGCCAGCTGTGATAATCCTTTCAGTGGGAACAGGTGCTGGGGGATAATCCTGCTGTTTTCCTCTGTTATGGCTCTCTTCAGTCACTAAGACAGAGCAAACAGGATTATCACAGCAGCGATTCGGGAGGTGCAGTCCCTGGTGCCGTGTGCCCAGGGCTCTGGGGACATTTGTTCCCAAGGGAGGTGCTGGCCCTGCAGAGCAGGGGGCAGTGGGAGGGCAGGTGGGCTTGGCTGGCTGCTCCCGAGGGTCCCACTCAGCCCGACCCTCAGGGATGAGGGCTGAATCCCACATGCAAAGCCCGTGCTCTCTGCGTCTCTCCTGGCAAGATGTTTTCCCCAGCTCCCCATGCATGTGGGGTGGAGACTGCCCAACTGTGCATTGTCCCAAAACCTGGCTGGGCTGGGCATTGGCAGGAGAGCTGGCAGGGGACAAGGGGTGACAGCTCTGCCTGGGTCACTTCACAGTGACCCAGCCTGTCCTGACTGTGAAACTTCACAGTAAGTCTGTCCCTAAGTGCAGGCTCATGCCTCCAGCAGACTTTAATGTATACTCAGGTTTTGTTTTAAATCCCTGGAGTGCTGCACTCATCCATTCCCTCTCAGCACAGCCTGCACCCTGGTGCCTGTCCTTGCCCTGCAAAACCAATCCTCCCTGTTCCTATTTCACCACCTTTTGCTCTGCTGATAACAACCCCCCCGTGCCATTCCCTTCTCCCCCCGGGAAGGAAGGGCATGTGAGGTTCTTGGAATCAGCCTTCACACAGCCGCTGTGCACAGGCACTGCTCCTCACTGCTGGTTTGCTTTGGGACCTCCCTGACCCCTCATTTCAGTATCAGCAAAGCAACTGATCTTGGTTTCACGGTTTTGTGGCAATCTGGGCTCAAAGCTGTTTTAAATAGCAAACTGCAAAACAAACATATGTGTACAGCTT
This sequence comes from Acanthiza pusilla, assembly GCA_036630365.1. Taxonomy (NCBI): domain Eukaryota; kingdom Metazoa; phylum Chordata; class Aves; order Passeriformes; family Acanthizidae; genus Acanthiza; species Acanthiza pusilla. The sequence goes on along the minus strand of JAXCHO010000234.1, from coordinate 8,191,952 downwards.
ATATGAATATATATATAGCGTATACACTGAACTGCAGAAATAGGAGCCAGGGACGTGCAGCGCAGGAAGGGTTGTTAAAGCTCCAGCTTGTAGTTGTGCTGATAAGGCAGTTTCCAAGAAATTGCCCAGCCCTTAAATTCTAGAAGCTCTCTCTTCCCAGGTCAACAACCTTCTATGGACTGGATCGTGGTGTCACTCTATGAGCAAACACAAGCCAGGCAGGACCTTCTGCAGATGGCAAAAAAAAGAGAACCTGCATTGCTAAGAAGGGGTCCATGCACTCCCTGGAATAGGGAAAAAAAAACAAACAACACCCAATTAGAATCACATTGGCAACTCTGGTAGTTTGGGAAAGCACAAGAAAATGTGCTCCAGCTTCATTCTTCTTTGGCCAAATCTCCTCCTTGCCTGGGAGGGGATGAAGGTGGTGTTAGCTGAGCTGCTGCTCTCCCTGTGCCAGCAGTGGGCTGCAGTGCTGCAACACTTGGAGGGCTCTCTCCAAGGTCTTCCCTTTTCCAGAGGAGCACTCCATCAGCTCTGCACCCAGGCTGCCCCAGCACCTGCTCCCCCGCAGCTCCACACCCTTTTTCCACCAGGCTTAACTTCAGACATGAACAAAGGCTCTTTGGAGAGCAGATTTTCCACAGTATCCCACAGCTCCGTTAGCGAAAATGTTCAGTGTGGCTCGTGTGAGAGCACAAGCAAGGCAGATTAGCACAGTTCTTTGGCTCCCTCATTTCATGGGGATATTTTAAAATATCTTATGCAGGTGCAGGAGTTGACACAACAGAGCGTGCACCGCGTTAGAGTCTGACCAGCTTGTGTGTAAACACTAGCCCCTTTTTCAAACTCTTAGGAGCTGTTTCATAAACACAAAACACTTCGCCTAATTTCCATGTGGGATTTCCTTAGTGGTGGAGGGCAGAGCACCAGCCTCGTGTCCTGCAGAGCAGCCCCAGGTCCCTGCCAGGGCTGGCAGGAGCCAGGCAGAGGCTACCACCTGCTGGGCCCTCCTCAGTGCCTCTGCTCTGAACCTCTCCACGGTGGCTTTCAGTGCTGGCAGGGACACTGCATGCATGGCACAAACACCTCTGGCCAGCCCTTGGTCACCGACAGAGCTCTTGGCATGTAAGCCTTGCAAACTGTGAGGATGCTCAGTCAGTACCTTTGGGCACCTGACCTGTTTCTTGCTCAATTTTTCTGTCAGAATCTGCTTCTCTTCCTTACTGACCCACAAAACTGGGTCATCTTTCTGAGCTGAGGCAAATTGCCAGAATTTTGCTGAATTGGGGAACCTGTTATTTCCCCATTGAAACTTGCTGCTACCAAAAACCAAACATACTCTTCCAGCAGTCCCTAGGAAGGGGGAATAAAATTCATGTATCCTGGATGAGCACATGCCTGAATTTGTGTGGGATCCCACATTTGCATGGGGAGTCCGGAAACCCTTCATGGGAAACACCCTTGTGAGCCTGGGGGTCTTCATGGGACACGGTGGTGGCACGTGGCCCCAGCTCTGTTGTGCAGTGCCACTGTGCCAGGTCAGGTCACAGGGCTGCTGCTTTTGTGAGGGTGCAGGGCCTGGCCTGGGCAATCCAGGAAATCCCTGTTTGTCCCACTCAGGTGAGTTCTGTAGCTCACCCTGACTCCTGCAGCTTCGAGATTTTGGGGCTTGGCACCTGTGCTGGATGGGCTCTTTGTGGCTCTTGCAGAGCTGAGCACTCACTGCTACCAACTCCTCCAAGGGGCTCATGGTGCTGCAGCATGTGCCTTTCTGGGGCAGAGATTCTGGTTTTGCACCAAGCACACTGAATGTTATTGACATATTTTCCTGATTTAGCCTTTTTTTGATTGAGCTGCTCTACCGAGCTGCCCTAAGCCTCCACAGGTCATGCTAGCTTGCACCTACAATGCATCAGGCTTCATCTTCCCAGTTAGCCAGGCTCTGGGAAAGTCACTGGAAGGACTCCAGTGGCTTCAAAACAGAAGTTGACTCATGCCCCATGAGATCAAAACAAAATGTCTCTGCATATGAAAAAATATTATGGAAACTGTATCGTTCATGCACGAAAGCCGCTCTTCAAATTTATCACATAAAATACATAATATTGTAAATGGAAAGAAAAATTGCACGAGGCCTGGCGTGCATGAAAATCATTGGCATGTGAGAATGTCTCTTCCCATAAACACAGCTGCGGTCTGGTACACAAGTAGGCATCCAAAACTGGGTGGCTTGGTCCCTTTCTGCCCTGCTTCAAAACACTCCCTCTCTGTAGAAGCAATTAATTTCTAGACTCATCCCTTGTATTGTCAGGAGAGACCCAGAACAAGGCTCATGATGGACTGACCATTCTGAGGCGATGTGGCAGTGTGACAGGTATTCCAGGAGCTCACAAATCCAGCAGCGGCACCTGAGAGCGCTGCCTGGCACAGAGCTGGGTGCTCAGCGCACCCCACGGCCAGGCTGCAGCTCTTGGTTTGCTCAGATCCTTGTGCGAGGTGTGGCTCTGGGTCAAATCCCACCCCACTGGAGCTGGCCAGGACATGGCCGTGGTGCTGGGCGAAGAGATATCCCTGTGATTCCCTCAGCCGGCAGCTGCAGCTTGATGGCATTCCAGCAAGAGCTCATTGCCATGGTCCAGGGAGCAGCATTCAGCATATCACCTTGAGGAAATGAGCAGAGATAGCTCTGCATGCACAGCAAATGTAACTCTGAGGGGAAAAATGAATTAATGTGGGTACTAACCAGCAATTTGTCATATGGCCTCTAGAGCCAGCTTCTGATGCTGTGAAATGTGCCGTGAAAAGCAGAGGATGCTTCTGCACCTCCTCTGGCTTCTCTGAAGCTCTTCAGCACTGGGAGCAGGTGGATACTACCGAAATGGTTTGCTGCTCAGCAGTGGGACCAGGCAGGATGAATCCTGCAGCTCCTGGCTGTGAGCAGCTCTTCCCTCTGTCCTGGGCCATGGGGTAGACTGCCCTTCAGCCTTTCCCTCAGTGCCATCTGTCCCTCCCTGGGTGGGAGCACCAGGAGCTGGCTGAGGGCTCTGCAGAGGTGCTGTCTGCCCCTCCTAGGCTGGACCTGTCACATTTTCCATTTATTGCTCTGCAGTGCCTCAGTGCCCCCTCCCTAGGACACCCCTGTGCGGAAGGATCCCACCATGCACCCTGCAGCAGCTGGGCCTGAATGCAAACACATGCAGGATTCCAGTGAGAGCCAAGTGAAACGACCCACCTGCACCATTTGTCCACTATTGCCACCAAATTACCCATCCTTTTCCCCAAAGCACAGCTGGCCACGCTGTGCAAGCCCATCACTGATCCCCATGCCTACAGGAGCTGTGAGATGGCTGAGAGGACTTCTGACTCTCACTGTCTCCTGCCTCGGTGTTACGGGGTGAGTGTGGAATGTTCCTCAGCTAACTGGGCTGCACTGGTTCCCTGCTGGAGCAGGGAATTGACTGACTGACCCCCGGCTGACACCAGGAGAGATCCAGCTGCGATGACTAAACTCTTCGTACATTCCAGAAATCCGACAAGTAAATGTTTCTTGAAAATAAGCTGGTGTTTTGTTCTGGGAAATGAGCGAACCATCGGCCTGGTTGCTTTTGTGCAGAGGGCAGAGCCTCAGGAGGACCCGCAGGGCAGCAACATGAGCATCTTGCTTGCCCGCCCTCCCAGCTCGCCTCTCCTCCTTTGATGGGTTTGGAATGAGCTCTGGAGGTCCAAGTGCAGAGAGTAATGATGTGTGAAAACTCACTTTCATTTTTCACTCTACTTTTTTGGAAGGTGGAACATTTTAGAGTTGACAGTACCATGCTAAAGCCATATGAGGCGAGTAACTATTTTTAACCAGATGGAGACTATCTGAGAGTCTACTGCTGAATCATTTCAAACAAGGAAGAAATCATGGAATCCAAATGTAGGCGTGGGAGGGATGGGGGCAGAAAGGCTTTTATCATACACTTATTCCAATAACTGTCCAACTACTTCAAAACTTATGATGACCACTTACTGAAAGTGCCTGTGGGGTCACTTCAAGCAGTGGCTGCATTTTACAAATGCTCCTGCTCTGAGAGAGAGGCAGATCCTCAGGTCAGAGCAGATTGAGAGGCTCCCTGTGCTCACCAAACCCCTTTTGTACCCTGCACCGTGCTCTGAGCAGTGCCAAATGGGAGAAGAATTGATCTTGGCACTGCCCTTCTCTGGGCCCCCATCACCCCATACAGTCTGGGTGTGCTCAACACTTCTGGGGCCACAGCCTGGGGTGAGAGGAGAAAGGGCAGCCTCAGCTGCCCAGAAGGTCTGGGTGTCCTTCCACCTGACAGCGAAAAGCACTGCTTCTGCCTCCCCTGCCCCTTCCAGTACACAGGTGGCACTTGGAATAATGTGACTTTGCCAGGTCAAATTGGGCCTTGTGGACAAAGTGAGGAATTTTCATCACATTTCCTTTATCTGACACATCCCAGACTTGCAACGACAGGCCTTTCTCACTGGCAGCCATGGACTAAGGAAGCCTCCCACATGAGGAAAGGGAGAGCCAGGAAGTACAACTGAGTTACAGCTGCCCAAATGGTGTTAGAAACCTGAATTAATGCACAGCCTGTTTATAGGCACTCAGAGCACAAGAGTGGTAACCACACACACCATGTTTAGGTTTGTGCTGAAGTTTGTTTAACTCCGTTGCAGGTGCTGCATTTGGCCACAGAGCTGATGTAGGAATGGGGCACTGCTCGGGCACACCATGGTGCCAAAGCAAGGGCTGGGAGGAGCATTTCTGCGTTCGACCCCACCAAAAGCAAGGCTTTGTGGTCTGCAGTGTTTTGCTTTGCAGTGGGAAATCAAACCTCCTTCCCTGACCTAGTCTGGTACTTGGTCACTAGCCTGGCTTCTCAGTATCACTGAAATCATGGGTTGGACACATGTCCTTAGCTCCCTTTAGACCAGTCTTTTGGCTCTGATTTCACAAAATCTGCTGCTCCTGGGATGCTCTGCATTGAGAACAAGGTTTGCACTGTAGCATGGCTGGGGCAGAGAGTGCAGAGATGACACCAAGGCATTGTGGAGTCCTGTGTCTACCTGCCACACAACAAAACACAGTGTCTTACATTTGTGGAGACAGAAAAGTTCAAACAAACTTTCTCTTCCAAGCCACCAATATCATCTAGAGAAGGAATGTTGCACAGTAAGAGTGCTTTTAGCTCCTAACTCGGTGGCATCTCAAATGAGGAGCATGTTGGCCACGGTAGATAAGGCTGCAGCTCTCTCCAGTGTCTGGTGCACTGCAGTCACCTCTGCGAACATCTTGAATGTGAGCTATGAGACCAGGTGGACCTTCTGGCTGCAAGGACTCAAGCAAATTTAGCCAAAGGGACTGGCTACATCCCCTTTAAAAAGCCATCCAGATCAACATCTTCAGCATGGGGAGTGGAGTTCAGGAAAAAGGATCTTGAAACTCAATGTTTTTTTAAGAGCAGTTGTGAATTGAGAGGGACACAGCAGGGTCTGCTGCCACCTCCAAAAGCCTCTGCACAACACCCAGGGTGCTGCACAGCCCAGTTCCACCCTGGCTGGTCACTGCTGTCACTGCAGCTGTCACCTTATGGCTTTGCTCTTGCTGCTCAGTGCTGCTCCCCATTATATCAAATGCGGTGTGAGCTGCCAAGGTCCTGTGAGGACTGCAGGGCTTTGGGAAGAGGACACTTGCACCTCCCACGGGACTTGGCTCTCACTTGGGATCCCCATCCATGGAGGAGCCCAGAACTTCCCTTCCAGACGCTCCTCTTCTCCCTTTTCCCAGGTTATTTCTGATCTCAGCCCTCGTCTCAAGGCAGGGCTGTGGGGAGGGGATGGCTCCCTGCCCCGTGTCACCCACCCAGGCAGGGCACAGCCCAGCCTCGTGCCAAGCTGACCCAGGCCTTTGGCTGGAGGAAACACGTGGTGAGCTGATGTCACTGGACTGGCATCCAGCACTCTCACACTCACACAGCACGTGTGGCTTGTCCCATCCCTGCCCCTGCAATCTCGAGTAATGGGGACTGACACATGTTTTTCTCCAGAAAGCAATCTCTTCAGAGCGAATTAATTCTGTGATTTCCAGGTGCTTCCTCCTCCGCATAACTGATGAAGATTTCCTGAAGCTAACGGCCAAGGTTGCTCGAAGTCAGGACATTCAAATTAATCTTTTGTTCTTGGGGACTTTCTGCAGCCTGATGACTTTGGGTGCCACTTCTTTCTCACTCGCAGACCTGTGGGTACCACACTGCTGGCAAAGAGGCATTTGAGGGGGAAGAGGAGGGGAGGGCAGCGTGGGAAGGGGTTTGTCTGTGGGTTCGAGCCTCTGGGGAGGCTCTCACTGGAAGCTCTTTGCAAGAGCCTCCCTGTTGAGCTGCAGAGTGTGGGGTGAGGGCAGTGCTGAGAGTCCAGCCTGGGCTCCACACAAATGGTCTCAAATGAGCCTGCAGCTGCACCCCACAGTCTGAGGGTGAAGCCAGAGGTCACCAGGAGATTCTTGGGGCATGGTAACTGAAGGCTGTGTTTAAAGGCACCAGATGACCTCTCCTTCCCAATTAGAGGGGGTGCTCCTTCAGTAGGATGTTTGCATTTGAGCAACTCACTGTGTCCTGTAGGTCCTCTGTGCATGAAGAGGAACTGAGATTTTGATGGGAACACCTTGTATTGTGCATCTATTTCTTCTCTCCCACTTACCATGTCGCTTATGTTAAAGTCTAAAATACAGATGAAGCTGTGAAGCATGAACAATAAATGCTACTCATCACTAGATACCCCAGAAGCAGATCCCATTAATAAGGGGTGACGAGTGAATAAAATGTTTTTTACTCCCTGATCAAGAAACTTTTATTCACTGCTTTTTAGCATAATATAGTGTTGGGTCTGAGCCAGAATGTTATTTTTGTGTGGATCTATGTTTGAATTTTCTCATGTCTATTCTATAACCTGACGGCATTGCCAGTACACATAGCGCTGGCATCACATTTCCATAGCCTGTAAAAGACAGAAATCTAGAGAACATATCCCACACCTGTCTCCCACCTGCAGTGCAACCACCAGCACTTATCTTTACAGGAACAACCTCTCCTGACCAGAGATCTCAAAGATCCCTTGGTGAAGTGCATTTCTTCTTCTTTTTTCTTTTTTTCTTTTCTTTTTTTTTTTTTTAACGCTAAGCATTTCCTTATCCAGCTTTTCATTTGAGCAAGAGGCAGTGTCCTGGTGCTGAGCCGCAGCTTTCTTGCCTTGCTCTGCTCATCAGGCAGGTCTGTTCTAGTGGGATTTTTAAGCGTGGTGGATTTTACACTAACAAGTTTAAAATGTACAAACCTGAACGCGCAGTCTTTGTGGTCACAGCAGTTATTCTCCTAAGGGACAGGCCTGGTAGATGCTTTCAGTGAGGTCAAATCGCTCTTTTTAACACTGCTTTTACTTGTGCCTGCACTTGTGCCCTTGCTTGCCTGCCAGCTGTGAGGTCGACACCCCTGTTACACAAGCGAATGTCGTCGGTGTTTTCCTTCTTGATTGTTCTGCGTGTAATTTGGATTCCACGAGCAGCACTCAGCTTATGTCATTGCATCATTTTAATGGTGTTTTTCTTGGCTGCAGGTTTGATTTTCTTGGCGTTGCAGCTAGGGCATCTCCGCAGACACGGACACTGGATAGCTGCACACGCCGCTTCCCCTTTCATGCACCTCGCGCTCGCCCCTGCAAAACCAAACTGCAAAGGACTGGCTCTGCAATTCCTCCCTTGCCCAGTCCCAATGGCCAACACACTCTTCTGCTCCTTTCATTTTCATGTATCAGTACTTGAATTACAGTTGTCACTGCACTACATGAAATCTTTAAAGTTTTCGTTATGATAGCAGTGCCTGGAAGATGCCTGCAAGGATCAGGAAGAATTTGTTCTGCATAGGCAAAACCCAGTGCTCCTCGAGTGGTCATCAAGCGCTTCTGCTCTAAGCTTCCCATGGGACAACAGAGGGATAAGGACAGGAAAATAGGATCATCAGGAAATGATGATGCAACATTACCTGCCATGGTAGATGTGTATGATTAGCACCAGTTATTTTCAGACCATTGTCAGCAGCAGTGCAAAGGATTTTCAAAGGAACTTGGAGGGATATCAAGGTACTTTTGAGTTGTCACATTTTGCTTGTCCTTTTCTGGATGCACACCTTCGAACAGAATGAGTTTTTCCCTGGGCTGTTTAGCAAAGCCATTCCTTATTCCTGGCAGTTCTGCTTTCAAGGTATCACCAGCAACACAGGTATCCCAAAAAAGTTGTGCAGGGCTCATGATGGATTCATGCAAATCCTCACGTTTTTTCATTCCCAGCCTTTTCTTGTATGTGCTGCCAGGCAAATCATACAGATATATTTTGCCAGCAGAAAGTTGTGCCTTTTTACATTACCAATTATATTTCTTGCCTATGCTTTTTGTAAAAGAAAAACAAAGCAATCACCCACCCCAACAACAGCCTTTTTCTCCTCTAAACCCATTAAAAGTTAGAATCTGCATCTTCCTTTCCTCACCCCCTGGCCATACTCTTCTGTTTCTGTGCTCTCTGCCCAGGGGTGGTCCCTGCACTGTCCTGTCCTGCTCCTTGGAGGAAAAGTGATGTCAGGAATCACAAAGCTGAGTGAGGTCTGGCAGGGGCTGGGGTCCCTGGCTCCCACACAGGCAGTGAACTCCCAGAAGCATGGAGAGGAAAGAAGGAAAGGGAAAATTGATGGAGCTGTGAGCCGACCCACAGAGCAGAACAAGCAGATGCTTCCCAGAGGGAACCTCCAAAGTAAATAGGATCGTGCGAGCCATTTCTGTGCCACGTTTCCAAAGAGAGCCAGACCTTTCTGTTTCTCTCTCATATGCAGCCACTCAGAAGTGCATGTTTGGATGCCCCAGGGCTGAACAAAGAGAAGTTAAGATCATGCTGTCAGCTGCTCTCCAGATCTGGGCATGTGGAACCGTGAGCTCATTCTGCGGAGGAGAAGGAAAGCCATGACACTCCAAATGCAAAAGTCGGGTTTGCTTTTCTGCCAGGATGGTCTTTCTAAAAAAAAATTCTCTCTTCCCTCCATCCCTCAGTCTTAAACCAGCTAGCTAGTTTTCTTCCTTTCCCCTGAATGTTTATTTTAGGCCTTTTCTGGGGACAAGCAGCATCCCTGAGGAGAAGGACTTGAGGGTGCTGGTGGATGAGAAACTCAGCATGAGCTGGCAATGTGTGCTGGCAGCCCAGAAGGCCAATCATGTCCTGGGCTGCATCTCAAGCAGCATGGGCAGCAGGCCAGATTCTCCTCCTCTGCTCCACTCTGGCGAGACCCTACCCAGAGTGCTGCATCCACCCTGGGGGACCAATGGAAGAAGGGTGAGGAGCTGTTAGAGCAAGTCCAGAGAAGGACAACAGAGATGCTCAGAGGGCTGGAGCCCCTCTGCTGTGAAAACAGGCTGAGAGAGTTGGGACTGTTCAGCCTGGAGAAGGCTCCAGGGAGAGCCTAGAGCACTTTCCAGTACCTAAAGGGGCTGCAAGAGAGGGACTTCTTATAAATGTTTGTAGGGATAGAACAAGAGAGAATGGCTTCAAACTGAAAGAGGACAGGTTTTATTAGATACTAGGAAGAAATTCTTTACTGTGAGGTTGGTGAAGCACTGGCACAAGTTGAACAGAGAAGTTGTGGATGGCCCATCCCTGGAAGTGTTTAAGGTCAGGCTGGATGGGGCTTTGAGCAACCTGGGATAGTGGAAGGTGTCCTTGTGGCAGAGGGGGTGGAAGCAGATGGCCTTAAAGGCCCCTTCCAATCAAAGGATTCTGTGATTCTGTGCCCTGAGGGATCAGAACTCCTGCTGACCTCCCCGTGACTGAGACAGGCTCCTTGGTGTTCCCAAGGCACCCACACAAAGGGTGGCCAGACAGGAGCTACTCCTCCGTGCCCCAAGCAGCTCGGGGATGACAGGGCGTCAGCACAGGAGCCTGCGAGGCTGCTCTGAATCACCCTTTGGAAGGGCTTCACTTCCTTGCTCTCTGATCCAAGGCTGCTTTCTTGGCAGGAGCCTCCCGCCGGCAGTCTGGTGAACTTGCTGCTGTGGTTGGTTGGTGTTTTTCCAGTCTTTGATACACAATTAATGAAACGTAAGTGCGTCCATTTATTGCTCTCTAGAGAATCCCTTGGATTGCAAGTCCTGGCCTTTGGGGACATTTCTATTGTTTCAGCTGCCACCAAAGCCAAGGGAAGCTTCAGCGTGATGGGAGGGAGCTCACCTGCCACGGGGCCCTGGCCCTGCCTGAGCATTGTCTTTAATGAGGGACACGCCACAGTGGCTCTGGCATTCCAAGGTGACCACTGCCCGCGAGCTCTGGGCTCTGTCACCAACCCACGCAAGGTCAAATCACTTTGCAATAGCTGACTGATCTCTCAGCATCAACAAGCAGCCTTGGAAGAGTGCAAGGAAATTCCAAGAGAGGGAAATAGTTTGACATAATTCAGGTAAACAAGAGAAAGCAATCTGCAAGCCTCGTGCTGCGGGCCCACTGCCAAATCTGCCACATCTCTTTTCCAAGGGCTTCACCTGCCTGAGGAGCAAAGGTGACTCGATCCAACCTGTGTTTGGTCAGGTCCTGGCTTAGACCTGTGCCTTCATTTTTTAAGTTCCTGCATGGTAGCCAGTGGCTGCCAGCAGCCCTTCTTGATGGATTGGGTTTGGATGGTCCAAGAAGGACCACGAGGGCTTCAAAGCACAATGTCCAGGGTCACAGGCACTTGGATTGATGGCTGCTCGCTCTACCTGGTTGGTTTATGAAGAGAGGCTTTCCTCTGCCAATCCCTGCTGATGGAAAACACCTGCTTGGCTCCAGCTGGATCTTCTTAGATCCCAGAAATGTCTGATTAAAGCCAAGCAAAAGAAGGGGCTGTGGAGTCCGGGGGAGGTTTTACCTGGAGCTGTGGAGGGCTTTCACTGCCAGCTGTCCTGCCTCGCTCGAGGCGCTCTGCTGCACGGCACGGAGGATGTGGGAGCTGTGCAACAGCCTCGGACGTGCTGCAGGTCACAGAGCAGCATTGCCAGGGAAAACAAATATCCTCGTTGGCCTCAGAAGTCCGAGCCATTACCTGCAGTGCACCAGGAGCTGCTTGGACAGCTTGGGAGCACACGGACAGGCAAAAACCTCACCTGTGGGACAGTTCTGTTCCCTGTGCCAGCCCCACTGGCTGGAGTGAGCCCTAGGCTAGAGCAGACACATTGCAAGGGGAAGGGACCAGGGAAGAGCATCAGAGGTTAGGTTGTCAGCAGCCTGTGTCACTCCAGATGTTAAGCCCATGAGAAGCCGACAGTAGCTCGTTCTGATTTCTCATGTCACTGCATGGCTGAAGATCCCTTCTCCAGGAGGGTGAAGCCCTTAAATATTTTCAAGAGTCCATCTAATCAATACTGCTCTGATAATCTAATTATTAAGTTGAAGCCAGGGAAGCTGATTAGTATAAGCCACTTACAACATGAACAGGTCATAGTTCCGAGCCTAAATTTGCTTTTTTCAAGCTCTGACTTGCAGTTTCCAGGGAATTTGCAGGCCCACAGCACAGGTTTAGGCTGACCAGCACTAGGTCTGTTTTTCAGCCATATGCTGCTTTTACCCACAGTGTTGATATAAGTGATTCTCACCTTCTTCCTTTCCCCTGTGCCAGGCACTGACTGGAGTTAAAATAATTTCAGATTTATCATTTTCTGAGAATTTTTAACCAGTGCCTTTCACAGTGCAGCCTCACAAACCCTTCTGATACACAACTAATGATCCAGAGAAGCCTGGCTGCAGATCGCAGCTTGAAAAAACTTTACCCTGCATTTGCACCCAGCTTCAAACCATCTCCAAAGGCAGAGGCAGTTCCCAAAGAACTGCAGTTTGGATGGCCCAGGGCAATGTGTAAGGACACTCCAGCCACCCCAGAGGGAGCAGCAGTGCCTGCTAGGCTGTGCTCACCCACCTTGTGTCTGTGCTTTGGTCAGAGCTCACAGACTTCATGCTTTCATCTCCTGCTTTTCCTTATTCCACACTCATGGGATTATTTTAAAATAGAAACTTCTTAAGACGCTCTTGGACTTTCATAGGGCTCAGCCTGTCAGTCAGCAAGGTGCTTCACTCGAGGTGTTTGAGCAGCCCTGCCCAGCCCAGTGGTCAGCTGCACATGGTCAAGAGCCCAGCAAAAGCCAAGGGCCAGAGGATTTCTTGACTATAGGGCATCCACTGGAGCAGAACAGCAACAAACACATCTAACAGCATATTTATACACCTTAGATGAGAACAACTTGTTCAGCAGCACTCTGCTACTGCAACAGTTACATTTATGCAGGCAAAAATCTCGCAAAATCTGGCACAGACCCACTGTGGTTTGATGCAAAATAGCCTAAAAACAACCGCAACAGCAAAACCCCCAGCAGAGCTTACTATTAAAAAAACCCTTAAAATAAAGCAGAGAGGGAGAAAAATAGCAGTGATGATTTCCTCATCCACAATCAGCCAGAGAAGAGAACTGCTACCATTTGTTCAGATACTTATCACCCAGTAGCTGCAGTATCAGCCTGGCTTCTTTCAGGACTAAGTGCCATGAGAAGCCTTCCTCTGCACACGGAGCTGGGCTGGGTCAGGCTCACACGCAGACCCAAAAACAGGGCTGGGAAGTTCACCAAATGGCCACTTGCAAACAGCACCAAAGCCAAAATTAGTATTTGAGAGAGCTTCAGGCTCCTGTCTTCAAGCAGCAGCACTAAGTACTCAGGAAGCACAAATAAACCTTGATTTTTGGTCACCTTTGTCATCAACAACTGTACCTGCTATCAGTGGAAAAAGCTGGAAGAAAAACAGCGAGCTGCAAAACAATTTCAGCAAAGGGTCATGCAGGTAAGTATAACCAGAAAAATCACTGGGAACCATTGCCCTGGTCCTGGGAAGCTTGAGGTTGTTTACTATTAAATTTCAGCAAAAGATAGGACACCCCCTTCTCTCATTCAAGGTACTCCAGGAGATACTAGAATAAACTCCATAAATTATCACCTTCACTGTATTCTTTTTCACTTTTTCTGGCTCCCTCCAAGGACAGGACATCCCCACATCAATCCCATTCCCAGGATTTTAATATAAGCACTGCCAGACAGCAGACAGCATCACTTAGTATTTTTTTATAAAAATAGTATAATGGCTAAAAACAAACTATGTTAGATCTCTGCAAGAGAATAAATAAATCAGAGGAGCAAATGTGGAGCTGCAGCCAAGGAACCAGCCCTTGCTGCTGCGATTATGGGATTCTTAAATTGATGTTATGAAAAGGAGAAGCATCGAGGGCACTTACAGGGACCGCAGTCCTTGACCGCAGCACAGCTATCACCTGTGCACCGCAATTCCCAAAACACAGCAGCAGAGGTGCTTGCTTTCCCTGGCTGCGCTGTCCCTCCCGCCGGCAGCTCCGGAGAAGAGGCACTGCCACCTCCTGTCGAGCGGCTGCAATAGGAAAGCAGGGGCTGGCAGCCAGCACGGCAGCGACAGCAGCGCTCCAATTCCCTGAGCACAGGCAGAGCCACTCCAGGGGTGCAAGAAGGGTTTTGGTGGTGCCCTCCATGCGGCAAGAACAGGCTGAGGCACTCCAGCTGCTTTTAGCACGGAATATTTATTTACAGGCATCACAAGCTCCCACTCCCCAAGGATGTGCAGCCAGCACTGACCCCACTGCCACCCCACACTGAGAGCTGCCAGCCCAATCTAGCATCAAATAAAATCAAATCTAGGCAGCAGCAAATAATGGCACAAAGCACAGACCCACACCAGGCTTTCATACATTTGTATGTTTATTATTTCAAAGTACAGTATATACATAAGGTATAGCAATACCTTCGAAAACTTTATACAGAAACAGGTATCTACAAAATTAAATCAACAGACATTCTGTGTATATTCAGATGACTTACATACATAGATTGGAAGAATCAAAATAGTTTCAGTTAGAACATGAAAATGGGAAGGAAACACCCATCTATCTTGGAAAAGCTCTAAATACCACCCAGCTCCCTCTGCAACACAGCCATGTGTCCCTGGGCAGGTGAGACAGGGTACACCTGATTCCTTGTGCCACCTGCTGCTGGTGCTCACATTCACAGTGACTGGCACAGGAAGGGGGAAGGCCCTTTGAAACAAGGGGAACCCCTCCCTAGATCCAGCTCTCTGCAGCATGTGGACACTCAGCTTCATACTTGATGCACTGGAAGCCAGACATACTCCCCTTTTTTTTTTTTCCTTTCTTTTTTTTAGTTATGAACCAAAACATTGCAATGAAAAATATTTCAAGAGAGACACCACAGGTGTTGCCAGCAACAAGTGAAGATACTGAGAAACTATCCAAGGAAGAAATCAATCTCCAGTTTTCTGGAGTATAATTAAAAATATTGCACGAGTCTATGTGGCAGCAAGCCAGTGTTTTCTATAGCGTAAAATGGTATTCTTCAGGTCAGAGGGCCTGGCTTCAGACAATGACAGTGCTGGATTCTAAAGAGGGTGCAAAAGCATAAGCAGCATCCTTGTAGGGCCTCTAATAACATCTGTATGTGCGATGTTTGAATTAGAAGAGCACCCTGAGTATTTATGAAACAGATGTTTAAGCCTGTAAGACACAACCAGCCACAAGCTTGGCATTTTCAAAAGCAGCCTGTAGCAATTACATGTCTAATGGACACTGAATTTCAGTGACAGGCATGTAGCTAAATGCTCCAGGCTGCCTTCATGAGTAGTTTATTAATCTACCAGCTTATCTCTAAAATTCAGTTTATCTGAGGACAGTTTTCAGTTTCAGGTTCATAATTTAGTTTCCAAAACAAGGGTAAGTGGGATTAGATTGGCACACAAGCCTTGCACCCACCCTGCACCAGCTGGTGCTCACCTGTGTGAGCCACCCCACAGAAACACCTTTCCACAGAAGGTGTTCTCCTTACTGCACCAACAGCATCACACTCCTGACAAGCTGCCCCATGGACACAGGGCCAGCAACATTTTATGGCTGATCCATCCCTGCCTCTCAAAAATGAGGAACATCCTTATGCCAAGTTGCTGGCTGATACTATCAGATACTCATCACACCCTGGGCTGACTGGAGAGTCACTTGCCAATGTGCAAGCCAGAATGACATTTCCATCTCTGACAGATATGTTTAAAGTAACACCTGCGTATGACAGCTTTGGTCCATGAAAACACTGTGCACAATAAACAGCTTTTTGTGATAGTTTGGCTGTTTTGTGTGTCTCCATAACCACGGGGAAAAAAAAAAAAACGCTGAGAAGTTATTAGTGCTACAAAGAGCAAGCAGCATTTCCAGCAGGGCAGGAGGACAGCTAACTAGGTTTCTCAACTTAAAAGGAGAAACAACCATGCCAAAAAGAAAAAATAATTTCCACAAAGCCATTGCACTGATTCCATCTGCACCACACCTCTCCTTCATTCACACTGTACACCTGGAGAACATACATTAAAAGATTACAATATTAACATGGTATCTAAAATCCTGGAGTCGTTCAGCTGAATGCCTGAAAACATCCAGAGATCTGGTACACTGTAGCATGAAAATACAAACATACAAGAGCTAAGCTATGTTTTAGCATGCAAATTGTTCTAAAATACTTTCAGCAGAAGATCTAAGCTCAGTCATGAACAACTGTCTGTTTGCTTCCTGGAAGCTGTGACAAATCTGTTTCAGCAGAGCCAGGTATTTTCCTCTTCACACCACTCAAATAACAGTAAAGCAGAGGTAGTCCCATGACTGGACTGGCCCAAATTTCCAAACATTTCAGATAACCATTGCTCTCAGGAATTAAAAAAATAGATTTATAAAAACCCACCCAGATTAAAAGCTTGCAGTTTCTATATAACCCTTCCTTAGATTTTCAACAATTTGTTCCCACTTTTCTAAAGAAATATTTAATCCTTTGACACTGAAGGGATCTGCCACCCCAGACTCCCGTAGCTCTCTGGACCACAGATCAGATCTTGATCCCCCAAGGACTTTCAGAGATGCCTATCTTTAAACTAACAAGGAAGTCTCACTGTCTTGAATCGAACTATTCAAACCAAATTAGGCTCTAATGCTCCATTTGTTTCATTACAAAGCTCAGGAAACTCAATGGCATCTGAGAGAGGAGCTCACAGCCATCAGTCACCCTGATGTCTGATAAATTATCCTCCTCTGTGCTCCCAGACTCAGGTCCCTCATTTTGTGTATGATGCAAAAGGTGCCTGCAATAAGACAGATTCTCCCCCCCATTCCCCTTTTTGATTAAGGTAGCTAAAGCATTGCTATTGTAAATGTACATTGAGTCTTCTTTCATGACAATAGGAAGTTCAAGTATTCAATAAAAACCTGAAGTATGTATTTACACTGTGATCTGATCAATTTATTTTGGTCAAAAGGTGATAGATACAGAAACTATGCATTAACTGCTGGAATAAAGATATTTCAGATCCTGTACATTATTTATGCTGGAATTAAAATGCAAACATGATGTTGTGACTAACCCAAATCTTGTCTTGTCTTGATCCTCTTCCTCCATCACCCTCTCAGCCACTGAAGGACTAAATAACAGTTCTCAAGTTTGTGCCACTTTGACCAACTAATTCTTCACATCAGTAAAATCAAGGAGTTGCACATATTTCTGTGCTACTTTCACAGTCCAACAATAGACTAAAATCCCATTTAGATATAGTTCTCATTTCTTACCATTATTTTCACTAGCTGGTCTAGCCACAGCTAATGAGAAAATTTAGTTACCTTCCATTTGTCTTAGAAAAAAAGATGCAATCACCATGTCTACCTGTACAAACAATGGGCAGCTACAACTCCTACTTCTTAAATGCTGTTAGTTATGCTGAAGCCCAGAGAATTCTATTGACCAACTATCTGATATCAGACTTCTTTAGATCCGCATGTCTAAAGATCAAGGGTTTACAAGACTTGCTGAACTGACATTGGTTTCAATTACATGAACTCAAGAACTGTACAGAACACTTCCTAATCCCTTAGTTTTACTGTTGTTCCACTCCTCTGGAATAAAGAAACCGACCAGTTGAATGTTAATCTAAAGCAGAAAATATGCAATATCATGACAACCACTTAAAAACCAAAATTTTGTGACAAAGCATTATTCCATGCATATGTCAAAAATGCTGAATCAACCCAAAGATCAGAAATATGCAAGAAAGGAAATAAATGTCTGAAAGCCCTTAAAGCTCAGTAACACTGGATATGCTCAACAGCGACTAAGACATAATTGGCTTTATTTTGTCAAGCTCCATCATTAGGAGACTGATTAATTATACAGTGCAGAAATTAAAATTTCACAGCAACCCACTCCAAACATAGTCTGCACTGCAAAGCATCTGTGTGTCATTTCAAATAGAAGTCTCAGACAAATGTAGTGTGCAGTGAATTTCAGCAGTGCCTCAGGCTGGTACTGGGTAGACAGAACCACACTGTCAATCTCTCACACGAGTGAGCCTGTGTGGCCAAAGGCTTCTTCTGCAAAACCCCAGATGCTTGTGCTGGCAGGCAGAATGTGAAACACAGTGGTCTGTAGCACCTGCCTTTTCTGCATCTTCACGTTGGTTAGTCCCCAGAAGCTTTAGTTATGTCTGCTTTATTCTCTGTTCCAGTTCATGCTTGTGTTTAATAAGCCGTTCTATTTCTGTTCCTAGAGTTTGCAGGTTTTCCTTTGAGGAGGGGGGAAAAAAATGATAGAGCAAGTTATACAGGGAAAATGAGTCCATCAGCACAAAATGCACTAATAAGTCAAAATTACTGTTTATGTCAGCAGGTTGATACTTTCAAGTATCCAGAACAAATGCAAATGATTAGACAGAGTTGGAAAAAGCCAAGCTCATTTCAATTAAAGACTCAAAGCTCTCGGCAAGTCTTTTTTTGCAGTTACCAATATTCTACAGGATGTCTAGAAAGTATAGCATTCAAGGGGAATGACAATTACAGGAAGAGATCTCCAACTTGTGCAGAACACTGCAGCCCAGCTGGCAGCCTGCACCCCATTTTCCAGCCTGCCACCTCTCCCTGGCAGAAGATGTGCTGCCCCAGGAGCTCATGAGAGCCAGGCAGGCAGAGCCCACGCTCCTGGCTCCACATGCCCAGGGGAGAGCACAGACAGACGCTGTCCTGCTGAAGTCACAGGCACTCCAGAACTTATTTCGAGCAGCATTAGTGCAGCACACACTGAGGGTCCTAAACTGGAGGTACAGCTGGGATCATGTCACCTAACTCCCTGGTTAACCCTAGTGTGCTGTCAGTGGCACCAATTCACAATGGGCTGACTTCTGAAAAGCCTTTAACAGCATGCAGTGAAGGCAGTATCTGAGAACCACAAGAATGTGTGGAAGAACTGGCACAGCCACTCACTTTCAGTGTAATATTTTTCAGTAATGTATCTTCTAGCACAGCCTGAAGCTTCCTGTTAATCTCTAAGGAGAGTTCCAAGGTGAGCCCACTGTCTGCAGGGTGAGATGTATACAGAGATGCCATAATCCCACCACGCCTACTCAAGTGTACTTTGTTGAAGTCAGAGGCCTCTGATGACAGTGTTCCAGCTTCTTCCCGCAAAATATAACTCTGGATAATTCTGGAGGATAAAAAAAACCAAAAACATCATAGCATTACAAGGCAGAGAAGAGTCAGAGTCAGACACTGAAGTAACTTCAGATTCCTAACATGAGGAATTTTATCTTCAAGCAGTATTGTATTACTCAAAAAGCAGTAAAATTTACTCCTGCAATTTTTAGGTCAGAGGAAAACCTGGGATGCCAATAGTGATACAGGAGATGCTGGTAAGCCAAGACACTACAGTGTGCAAGGTTTACTTATTTAGAAGTATTCTGAAAAGCTACCGGGACAAAAACGAATGGACTCTTCCAGTGACAGCAGTCCACCTCAAACCAGCCACCTGCTGACCATTTTGCTACCAAAATCCCACTTGGGGCAGTTTATTCTTCCTGAAAAAATGTAGTTAATAACAATTGTCAAGAACTTGGCAATTACTGTAACTGCTGGGGAAAGATAAGAAAAAAACCCCAAAACTAACTGTACCTTTGGAATCTACTGTCACTGCAATATTTTTACTGTTTTAAATATTTTCATTTAGACAATTACTTTTCTTACATAAAATCCAGAATACTTGTCTAGTGCATCAGCTCAACACTGAAAACCTCTATGAACAGAACATACTTTGTTTTTTTCCTGATTTCCTCCACCAGCTGTTTAATGTGATCCTCCATGAACTCCATCTTTTCATTTTTTCGGGCATGTGCCTTCTGTAGCCTCAGTATTCTTTCAACCAGGACAGCCTTGTCCACCTCTGGGAAGCTGTCCACAGCCACTGCAGAGCCAGTGTTCTCAGGAGACCGATCCTCGTTGCTGCTGCGCGCGTTAAGGGACCCTGCCAACACATCAGCATTTGTAAGAACTCCTTGGGCTTTACACCAGGTGAAGTGCCCCCAGCAGAGCAGTGTATGCACTCACTACCTGTCAGGAGCTTAGGATACTTCCCTCAGTATGCCAGGTTCCCTTTATGTTTGGGGGGTTTTCTCTAAAGGATCCTTACAATGTTTAAATGCAACACACTGGACAGCAGTGCAGTCCTGTCCCATGGGGGCACTGCCTCTGGTGTAAGTGTGCTCCCTTCAGGAATGCTTATTCCCACTTTAACACCTTCGTATTCACTCACTTTGCACATGACTGAGCTGATTTTAAATGTGTGTTTTGGAGTAAACTAAAATTACAATACTATGAAAACTGTACAGACTCACAAAAGCCCTATATATAAACACTGCAGCATGGATCTCTGAGGGCTTGCAGTGTTTTCTTTACTTTCTGCTGTTCTTTCCAAGCATTTATCTCTCTCACAGTGAGATTACAGGACATTTTGACTGAACTAACCCACCTTAAAACGCAAAGATATGGAGGAAGGAAACAGATGCTGTTTTCAGCACTTAAGATCACTACTTTAGTCCTAACTGGATAGAAAGTAATGAATATTACATAAACCCACTCATGTTTCTAATGATGTTAATTGATTTATCATTTACACAGTTGCAGCTGTCAATAGGGCAATTAAACAACGCTGGAAGCCACTGCTCATTTTTATTTTGCCCCTGGCAGCATGTAAAAGGGTCCTCTATAAACTGGAGTCCTCTTGAGCTGCCTCCAAACAAAAGCAACGAAATAAAAAAGGCAGGTATTTAAAAAGAACCAAAATACATAAACATCACAAACATTACACTTTAATCTCATAATAAGCACTTACAACTGCAGTCAGCCAAGTGCATTTTGGTGCTTAGAGGCTATTTTGTCAGTTTTAATGGGAAGCTGCTCACACACTGCATATGCACAAACCATATCAAGAGCAAGCACACTATGGCAACCTTGTTAAGACTGAAGGGCTGGTGGCAGCCCTGCTATGTGCTCCATTACCTGATGAACTGGAACGGCTCCCCATGCTGCTGACTTCTTTGTCATAATTACCATTTTCCATCTGATCCAATTTCCTCCGTGCTAAAAGTTATTAACAAAACGATGGTTACCAATAGCAGATTAAGAACTAAAAATTACAGTGTTACCCAACACATAAAACCCCTAATCCTCTCTGACCTGCACTAATTTAGCATGGCTTGACAACTGAAAGACAATGGTGGCAATTAAAAATAAAACCCAAACAGCTCCCCATCTCTCTCTGGCCCCAGCTGTGAAATACCTGGATGCAACATCCACCAGGATCGCTACACACTGCTGCAGCTTCCAGCTGCAGGGGTAATGTCATACACAGGATTAACTGGGAACAGTAAGACTTCAATTTGATTTTACTTTTGATCAGGTCTGCCTGTAAATTAATACTGAATGGCAACTCTGCTCCAGCATCTCCTAACAGTATCACTACAGCCAGCAGTGTAGTACTTGTGCCAGAAGCACCACTCACTCAGTGGGGATCAACATGGAAAGCACACAGCTGCTCGTATGTGCACAAAAAGGGACATGGAACTTGTCTTCCACAGTGCCAACAGGTTCTCTTCTTTCAAACACACTTCAAACATTTTATTACCTTCAAATCATTTGCATTCAGAGCATACACATTGTTGGGTATTTGATGACTTCTATTTGTAGACAAAATTAGTCATCATTCTCTCCATATCAAGCTTTAAAAACTGAAGTGCTCTATTTAATGTACTAAAAAAATAAATGTCACCAGCAATTCCTGATACAGTCAGCAACTAGGAAACTTCTGGCAACTTTTGAATATACTCCTACACAGACCAGGATCCATATATACCTACACTGACACTTCAGTAGTCAGATACATGATAACAAAGACTGAGCTCTTTTGAAATAAATCTTTCTTTTTATGTCTAAGCCCACTTCAAAAGTTGTATTTTAGACTGAAGATTAACACCAAGGCCTGTAACTGCACTTCCCACAAGGTCTAAATTGCTCACTCTCGCTGTGTTCAGGGACAAGGGAGAGCTTGAAGGGTGACACTCAAGCAGTGAGCACATGCAGACAAGACCTCAGTCTTTACCAGACACTGTGAAGGGGTTACAGATGGGGCTGACTCAGAATTGAAAATAATCTCCACCTAGCTGAAGTTGTTTTGTGAGGTCTTTCAGGTTTGCTGCGTGCTTGCGCTTCTGTGTAGCCAGGTCATCCTTCAGTTCATCCACGTGAGTCTTCAGTGCTGATAGCTCTTCCTGCTCTGAGGCCAGCTGAGCCTGCAGGGTCTCAACCTCTGTCTTTCGCTGATCCTCCTCCTTCTGTAACTTGGTGGCCTGAAATCATAATCTTGTTTTCAGTCATACACAAAAAAAATTCCAGCCTAACCATACTGTATGCTCAACAGCCCTAAATGCACCTTTCACCTGGGAACCATTCACAATTTACATTTATTATTCAGGCTAAACACCAGCACTTCACATGAACAGTAAGATTCCTTAACTATCTCCAAAATAACTACATGATACAGTACAAAATCACATTCCCTTCTGTGACACACTAAGCTTATTAAAAATTACATTTCTCTTATAGTACAAACAAGGCCTGAGGAACAGCTGACAGTAATATTTCACAGAAATTAGAACTTTTTGTCTGTTTCAATGACAGTTGCACAGAGAACAAGTTTAAGCTCCCAAAAAGAAGAGCAACACAGTGACACCTCCTTCACCCCACAGCATTCCAGTGCAGTGTGCCCCAGAATTTCTTTCCCCTTGGGAACACGAGGTGCTGATATCCCACTCTACTATTGACAAACTCACTGAGAAATTGCAGTTAGGTAAGTGAAGACACAAGGTGGTATTCATGTGCCAACATCTCTATCTGTATCAGACATCTTACTAGAGCAAAAACAAGCTGCCCACTGTACTCACCAGATCATCTTTAGCCTGTTGAACACACTCCAGCTGATTCTGCAGCTCTCTTTCACTGTAAGAAAGCTTATCCAACTGGCTCTGTAAGGAATTGTTTTCAGACTGAAGCTGTGCATTCTTACTGGTCAATTTTTCAGTGAATATCAATAGCTCAGATTCTCTTTTCCGACTACCTTCAATGTCCTTCTGAAGATCAGCAATCAGAGAATTGAAACCATCTACTTCTTCCTTTAAAGCATTGATTTCTTGTTCATCTCTGTCAAAACAATTGTATCTCATTAGGGATAACCTGAGCTTGAAGACATGAAACTTCATTGAAATAAAACCATTCAGGTCAAGAACAAATAAGGCAAGGGAACAGTTAATGACCCTGAGGCATCTGTCAGTCACTGGATCACTTTAAATGTCATGGGACTTTCCACTTCATTTCATGACACACTGCAGCGCCAAAGTGACAGCTCTCTGCATCCCACAGAAGGACACTCAGGCATTAGCTCCTTCAAGGAAGGCCATCTTTCCATATTCAACATCTCCATATGACCTTCCACTCAGGGTACAAACAAAACCCTCAAAACCTGATCTGGTAGGTAAGAAGCTCTGCAAACCCAAAAGAAGTGGCCATTCTCTAAGAGGATTTGTCTTCAAAAGACAGGGAAATACCCCAGTTTGGAGTTTCTCTAGGACAGCAGCATGGTGATTCCTGAAACATCCTTATCTAAGCAGTGCTGCTCCGAATCAAGGGACTTGTCTTACTCCACTATCCTTCCTCAAAAAAACAAGTCCCTCCCCTCTACAAAACAAGTTTTTGTTTCTACTGAAAGATTCTCATTAGGAGACTTTTATCTATCACATGCAATCCACGTAAGTGAAAAATGCTGCATCTTCAATTATCAACATTCTAGAGAAAGCTTTTGAAATTAATTCCAAAATTAAACAGCTGTTAAAAACGTTACAGACAAAAACGTCCCTCTCTCATTTGCTCTTGCAACATTACTTCATTAGTTCTTCAAACACAGGGTTTTCTACAGATTTTCTAAAACTTTACTTTCCAACATCAGCAGAAAAAACCTCAACTCTCTCACAGGGAGTGTGTATATTCAAATTTAAAAATAAAATTAAAATTACACAAAGCAAGAGCACACATCTTAGTTAATTTCCTGACAGGCAGTGTAAATATGAGGAGGCTCAATTCACTTTAAATCAACAATCCTGATTTGATTTGTTTCTCCAAGAAGAGCTGAGATCCAGTCATTTGTGCTGCAAAGTATCTCACCTGTAGCTCCCATTTAAAAACCTGTGCCAGAAGGCTCTGCTTATATTTTACATTTTCAAATACGTTGTTTCATTATGACAGGAGAAATCTCTGCCTAGCAGTCAGGATTAGACCAGCCAAAACTAAAGGTTTAGACCATCCCAAAAGAGATGTCTAGCTTATCCTTAGATTTCTGCCAATGAAGGAGACCAGGGAACACTGGAGGTGATCAGTATCCAGTTCAGCCATGAAATTCTTCCTAGCATTTAACCTAAAATCATTTTCCTCCAGTGAACAAGGATAGCTGAACATTCACTTTATAATTACAGCCTTTTATACATTTCAGTATGATTGCCTTGAAATGGAAATAAAAGCAATATGAAATTTGATGTAGGCATAATAAATGCTGTATGGGAAGGATACTGAAAAAAATCCAAATTGAATAGGAATGAGAAACATATTTAAGCATGTCTCAATTACTGAGAGGAAAAGATAACTGGAAAACATATGTGTAGTTTCACACTTTGATCACAGTCACTTTAATTTATTTGGCAAGATTCCAAGTGAAAAGTAAGTGTTACTGATCCAAGCATAGGCTCCAGCACATTGCAGGCTCCCTGGAAAGGCTGATGACACTGTGACAATACAGCTGACCAGCACACTGCAAATGGAAAGCGTTTGATTTGCTCAACCCTGAGGAAGGCCTATAATTACTAAAATACTTTTCAATCATAAATGAGAATTGTTTAACAGCACAAGAGGGATACATGGGTGGTTCTGCTTCTCAGAAACAGAAGACTGGACAGCATTTCTCTATCCCAGTCCATATGTATGACACAGACACAGGACTATGCTCAGACACTCCTGAATCGAGCAGGAGCCCAACCACCCCCTGAAATTATTTCCCTCACGTTCTTAAATGAGCAAACTTTGACATAGCAGAATGAATTCCAGTCCATTAGAAAGACAAGTGTCCCATACGGTCTGAATACAGTATCTGTCAAGTATGTAAACTTCTTTTCATTAAATACTTCCATTCATCCATCACGATTTTAAAGCAATTTATCCTTCCAATTTAGTTGCTTCCCCCCTCTCTTTTAATAAAAGAAGCACTGGGCACACATATAGAAGACATAACTTCCTATACAGAGTATGCTGGAAATCAAGAATGTCTTATTCTAATAATGGGAGATATTGAATTAGACTTATCAATCTCAATCCTCTTGCTTTATGAGAGGCCACCAAAGTTATCTTCAGTATTAGCAACATTGATTTAAATTAGGACAGGCATTCTTCCAATTACATTTAAAGCATCAGTAACTTCCATTAAAAAACCCTTCCACATCTTAGATAATATTTTAAATTATTACTCCAAGTGCACAGCGGTACCTCTGATGTTGATCCTGCAGCTGATCTACAGTTTTGACTCTGTCCAGCAGATTCTGAATTTCACTTTTCTGCCTGTTTATTATTTCTTTATACTTGGATAACTCATCTTCTGTTCTTAAACGTTCATCCTCTAAACACTTTACCTAAATTGAAAAAAAAAAAAAACAAAATCAGAAACCATTTAGTCTCACAAACTTCCGAGCTAAATTATTCTGATCATATGTCTAGACTGTTGTACAAAGCTCATGTGTTAATTTTTTGGTGGTTCCAACTAACTTAGAACAATATCCCAAAGTATACCAGATCAAACAAAGTCAGAAAAAACCCAAAATAAAAAAAAGAAATTCAACAAGTGTGATTAACATTAGTATTGTCCAAAGACTCAAACTTATCAGCCTAACTGATCACGATTCACAGACAGGATGCAGTCGTGTTCCAAAACCCAATGCTGTGCTTTCAGCCCCACTCCAATCCAGCTCAGCACACATTACCTTTGTTCTCAATGTTCGAAGCTCATCCATGCCTTCCTTAAAGGTTCTCTTCAAGTCTTCCAGTTCTTTTATTTTTGCATGATGCACCTTTTTAGAGGGTAAAAAGCTCATTAAGAAAACTAAATGCACAGTGGCATCTCCAGAAAATCTAGGCAAATACAGGCCACCACCACAACAGCTGAGAGGGCTTGAGGCAGAATAGGTACCCCAAAGGGTCGGTTTACTTCTTCAAAAAGCAAAGTAAAACCTCAAAGCTTCTTTATTCTCAGGGCAGAGAAGAAAAGGAAGATTGCCCACTCTGGTTTTAGGTACACAAATTGATGGAACAGCCCCCAGGAAAGCTCTAAGCAACCTGGCACCTGGTCACTTCTGAAGACGGTGTGTGCACAGATGAGCTGTGAGCAGACACATAATCACTGGAGAATTTCACTCCAGGGCTAACAGATCTCTACACAGAACATGGGCTTGTCCTTGTCTTTCCCTGCCATATAACTTGGCAAAATACTCGTCAGAGAAAGGAAAGCCTGCCTGTGATCTGAATTTGTGCTTTAAACTACAGCAACATTCATGTTTATAAATGGAAGAGCAGTTATTTCACCTTCATTATACCATATTATTCCCCTTTTTTTTAGAAAAGTGAATCCAAGGTAGTACCTGAAGACATCCTCCAAAAAGCAATGCTGGAGGGCCAACACCTAGGATTTAGTATTAGGCCAAAAGAAAAAGACAAAACCCAAAGAATGTGGCAAACTGTAAGCAGCTTAAAGTAATATCCTCAAAATTAAAATCTCATGGAATTCTTAAGCACAAAGTGGACTCCACACACCACATATTTACCTCCAGGTGATCAGACTTCTCCTGAATTTGCTTCTCCAGTTCTCCTTTGGTTACTCGGAATTTTGCATCCAATTCATTTGATTTAATTTCTTCTGACTCCTAAAGGGATTGAAGAAATATAAGTAGAATTTTAGAGCTTTATGTTCCCCTTTCTATTCTATGAGTGTACAGACAGCTTTCCACACCACTGAATCCTTCCTGTAAGTACATCTCTGATAATCCTGACCATGCCAAGAAAGACCCCCAACACTGCATGCCAATCAAGATAAACATTTTCCCTTTTATTTATCAGCTTTCCAGTAAAGAAATCAGTCACTATTCATCTCAGCTTTGGAACTTGCACAGGATAATTCTTCCCTGCTACAGCTTAAGCTAGAAAGAGAGGAAAAAGAATACTCAGGCACTAAACAATAATTTGACCTCTTGAGAAAATGGGCTTACTTGATAGGATTTTATCATTTCTTGACAGTTTTTCCTTATCTGATCTCCTTCTTCTTTTGCTTCAGTTAGTTTTGTCATTGCATCTTTGAGGCGTTCTTTGGTTTCCTACAAAAACAGTAAAAAAAAAAAAAGGGGTTAAATCTAGTAAAACCTGTTTATTTAACTTCATCTGAGAAGCACATTTCTCATAATAAAACTTTCCTATGCCAGTCTGGAAAGAATTTAACAAAACAGCAAGTTCAACATTTTTCCCCTTGCTTTTATTCAACTATTTACTTTATGCAATTTCATTTGACCCAACACTCAATGCACAAAAAAAAATCTCATTTATGTGCTGTGCACATTTTCAGATGGCAGATTTAACTCTATCACCACTTAAAAACTAAACTAACAGTTCTTTAAAACAAACACATACCAAAAAAACTCCCAAACAAATTAAAAGTCAATGACCAAATTAAACAGAATGTCCCAATACATCCTCCCCTCACACCCTTTTAACATTTCCATTTCAGTATCAGTATCTAAGAGCACTATTCTCACTTTTGCTGCAGGTATTCAAATTAAATAGAAAAACCACTTTAGAAATAGATTTCAATACTATGTAAAAGTAAACAATATAATAACTACATTACTCTGTATTTTCATTTAATGGTAATCAGCACCACTTCACCCACCTTGTGTGAATCCATTTCTGTTTTCAATTTGTTCTGAGCCCATTTTACTTTGATAACATGAGAATTGATTTCTTCTTTCAATTTTTCTATTTCTCTGTTGAGTCGAGTGGCTTCACCATCCTGAGAAAATGTCATAGGTTTTTTTATAGAATTAAATGATCCAGTGTTTCTACAACAAAACTCCTGTCCAGTTATCAAGTTGTTTTTTCCTTAATGTCTGGGTTTTGCAAAATCATGCACATACTTCAGAATGCCAAATAATCTCATTAGTGCTGTGATTTGAATAGCAAGGTAAGGTTGCATTAGTGTTAATATATGCTAACGTTACATATCTGCTCAAAGACAATGCACTACAGAGATGATTTTTGTTTCAGAAGTGTAGTTTTCAGGACTTTTAAGATGAATCCTTCTGTGCACAGTCCCATTGCTCAGAAGAGGCCCAAAAAGTTTGATCCCTAGTCATTTATTAATTTTTGGATCTTCCACGACACAGAATTGTAAAACAAAGCTGTGAAGAACAACACAAAAAGACTTGGGAAATCTATTTGTAATCTCTTACTGCTTTCTAAAAACAATCGGCAAAATTTTGGATGAAAAATCCTATTGCTTTGTTATCAATTTAGTATAAAAGAAGAAATACAGAGTGAAAACATAGAAAAACTACAAAAAAAAATTGCAATAATTTAATGCCATTGCAGCCCTTAAAAAAAACATCCAAACAAGCTAGAAATTACCTCAAAATCTAGACATCTGCAACAAGCAGCTTTTTCAATTTTGTCCAAAAAAACCCCTAGTGTTTCACAAACTAATATTTACTGACATATTAAAAGGAACTTCAAAAAGATTGCAATGAGAACTGAGTAACTTTTTCCCCTTTTTTCACAGCTGTGCAGCAAAAACTAAATGAGAACAGGTTTCTTTTACCAAGTAAACAGCAAACAAGTGATAAGGCTGTTCTGACAGTGCTTTTAATCAAGTCATACAGCTGTACTTGGAGTACCTTAGCTTCATAGAGCTGGTGCAATCTTCCTTTTTCCTGAGAAAGTTGTTTGATTTTATTTGTAAGCTTTTCTATTTCTTTGTTTGCATCTCTCACTCTTCTCTCAAGGACCTCCTTTTCCTTTCGGAGGTCAAGTGACTCCTTTTCCCCTCGGACATATTTCATCACCATCGTCTCCTTTTCATGGCGAGCTTCCTCACATTTCTTGTTTGCCTTGAAAAATACCAAACCAAAATGAACCAAATCTTGCATTTCATAATTAACTGGATATTTTTAGTATTGCAGTAGAGTGGCATAACAAGGCAGGACTCAAAAGCTCCAGTTCTGCAAAGACTAGCATTAGATCCCTCTTTAAGCACAGAAATTATACTTTGAACAGTAAATGTGTATCTAGGCATCTGAATCTCCATAGCTGAACATCTCAAATGAATTATCAATAAATTAGTAATATCTTGTTTGGAAGGAAAGAAGTGTAAGTTTTAGGAACAAAATAATTTTTCAAATACTCAGTACAGGTCCTCCATCTTCCCTCATCCACACGCCAACTGCACAATCATTATCCAATGGCTTATTTTTCAGATGGCTCACTTTCAGTGGCTTATTTTTACAGATTCCCCCCATTTCAGCACTAACAAGTTCTGCTTTGAATTAGAAAAAAAAATAAAATCAGTGAGCTTTAGAATACATGCAACGGAGAAAATACTTGGCATAATATGATATTAAGAAGGAAAAGAAAACCCCAGATTTCAGTATTTTCGTAAATACAAAGTAAGAGTTTTGTGCTGGAATTGAGTAAAATAATTTTCTGACAGCCTGTCTGAAAAAAGCTACTAGCAGCTTTTAGCTCCTTTTGAATCAAGTTCAGCTTACAGGTAAAGAAAATGAGATTTCCTTGAGAGCTGAATTCAATACATTTAAAAATCTGTATTTTTTAAAAGAGTTATCAGGCACTTTAAAGAGTTAGCAGCTATTTGGAAATTCGCTGCTGACAGTTATCAAAAATGCAAATACAACTGCTCACTAGGAGTCACAGTTTGGGAAAATTCTTTCTTACCTATTGATTGAATACATTTCCTACAAGAACCAAGTTTGTTCAGTAATGGAGAAGTTCAATAATTTAGGGTTTTTCACATTACCTGTTCCATTCGAAAGGCCATCTCCTTATGCAACTGCTGAATAGTATTTTTGGCTGCTGCATCTTGAGTTACAAGTCTGTCTTTGCCAGCTTTCACTTCTTTATTAAGCTCTTCTATTCTCGCTTCCAGCTAAAATACAACATCATGAAATAATTACAGGGAAAATTAGTCTTTGTTCATGTTTTACACAGGCAGGCGTATTTCACACAAAACTGGATGCTTCAACAGATATTTACCTGTATTTTACACTTGCCAAGCTGCAACCACCCATATCAACATTTAGCTTTGCATGACAGTAAAAGCATGAAAGATGTCAATTCTCATCTTCAATGAGATTGAAGATGCTTCAAATCAAGTAAAACACAAGGCACAGTAATTTACTACACATAATAGACTGACAGCAAGTGCTGAGCTACCAGAGCAGAGCTGGCTGCCATCTGAGGTTGCTTCACCTTCCACTCTTTTGTTCCTATCCTTGTGCCATATCCTTCACCATGCCAGCAAAGCAGCCATGCATCCATACTTAACTGGACTGGGAATTAATTCATTGAAAAATCACTCAGCAAATAAAGATGAGCTTAGTCACCGTGCTGGCACTTTTTTTAGCCACCTAGTGAACCAAGACAGAGACCTGATCCAGCTGAAGAATAATCCCCAGTGCTAACTGGAACACTTCCCAGAGTGTGTTCGCTGCCAAGTCATGCAAGTCCAGCAGGAGCAGCGTGGTGGCTGCAAAGGCTGTGACACTGCCCCAACATTGTTCAAATTGTGTCTAATGACTCTCTTCTTGTCCCAGGGGAAAGCCAACTCACCCAGGTTAGGGGGTTTTGTTTGCTTTGGGGAGGAGGGGCAAGATCTCACGGCCAGGGTCTTACATTTTTGTGCAGTTCCAAGCTGCTATGTAAGAGGAAAGAACCACCTAAAATGCTTCTGTTAGCACACCACAACTTGACCACACTCTGTTCAGCTTTGCAAATGCCTCATTTGCCAGACAAAATTCTTCACGTGTATAAGAAGGTATGTACAGTTTACTTAGGGCTGTGAGTGCAGCCAAGCCTCCATTTAATCAATTCAGAAATACTTTACACTAGCTCAAAAATTCTAACAATAAAACACTCCCACCCCAAATGAAAAAACTCAAGTGTTCCACGGCAATGTCTCTTACAACTCCAGGTGCTATCAACAGCCATATGAAACTATTACAGTCCAAAAGAATATTTTCTGAAATCTCTTGCAAGCATGTAGTATCACCAACTCCCTCACAATTACTTTTTTCAGAACAGAATAATGCAACTGCTGCATGATAAAGCTTCATGAAATCATACAGTGCTATCATGGAAATACAGTCAAGAAAGAACGAGGAGCTGCTCATTCTGGTTTATTTAGGTACAAGCAATTCCAATTTGTAGCCTAAAAATAACACTTTTCAATTCAATTTTCAATCACATCATGGATTTTCAAATATTCTTTGAAATCAACCATGAATATATTAATATATTACATTAATATATTCCTCTAGAACACTTCAAGCCTGACACCCTGCTTTGTGAACAGATTTTTGTGTGATGCAGACACCAACAAAATAACCTGACAACTAGGACAGTCACCAGCATTTTGACAAACAGGAATTAGTATTTTAAATGCTATCTCTTGCCAGATTTCCAAGATAGAACCTGTAATCAGTGTACAAAGCTGGCCAGCCAGCTGCAGGGACAGCAGCAGAGAGCTGATAACAGACAAGCAGTGACACCTGGTGTGATACCTTTTCTTCCCACACTAAAACCAGCCCACACCAATGCACACACCATGTTTCCTCCTTGGCCTGCTGTGGTTCTAACAAGTCCCTGAGGAAAGGCCTGTATTTAGTACCTGATACTACCTCAGCAGAGACTGCCACACACAGAACACCTAAGTGATGTGAATCCAGAAAGTCAGTTTACCCAAAGACACTAAAGGCTTTTAGACAATTTCTTGGAATACAGCAGATTCACGCTATTAAAAAGCTTAAGATAATAAGCATGGGTTAAACAGTGGCAAATAGTGACATTATATACAAGTGAGATTCTAACCAGCAATTCTGTTTTGTTATTCGTACCTGTTTAATAATGCTGAGGTGCTGCTTTTCTGTTTCCGTTCGTTTTTTCAATTCATCTTTTAAGTTGTCCTTTTCTGAGCAGATTTCCAAAATCAGTTCCTGATGCTTTTTATTTTCTTTAATCAGTCTGTACAGGAAAAAAAATTAAAAACAAGGTACATCAGTACTGAGTTTTTTTGCTAGTTGTTTTCAATTTTGAGATACATTGGTTTTGCTCTTCGACCTGAAAATTTTATCAGGAAACCAGAAACCCTAATAAAATGCATGAAAGGTTTACAAGAAAAAAAAAGAATAATGTTGTGCACATGGAACTTAACTCCGAAAAGGCATGCAGCAACCTCCTTGTGAGGAAAATGCTTGTTTCCAGCATCTTAGGGTTGTTGTGGTCCATAATGACATGGGACATTTGGTAACACTATGAAACTACAAAACTGTCAATGTTAGCAATTTTAGGGTAATAAGACAGTAACTTCCAGTCAGTTTCACCAGTAAATGTCTGAAAACAGAGACTTTATTAATTTAATGGATTTCTCAGAGTACCCATGGAAGCTGAAAACCTGGCAAGAAACAGAATCCTGATTTTTGAAGTCCTGCATAGGTAAAAAGTATCCATGCTCATGTTCCCTATAAAGTTCAATTTTTAGCAATAGTTCCAGTTCAGCTCAGCTGTTCGAAGCCAACACACACCTACTTTGACATTCTAGCACAAAACTCAGAAGTTACATTGCCAGAACTGCTGAATAAGAGTCTCAAATGTATTTACATGTTTGCAGTTACTATTACATGGTGAGTATTTTAGGCCACTAATTGCAAGAACTTGTAGGAGGGCATGCATTTACCTGAAAAAGATATTTAAATATCCCTTTATTCCCTCCCCTCTGCTGAAAAAAAAAATCTCTACACCAACTAGTCTCCTAAATTATAAGGAATTCAAAACCATCAGTTATAGAGAGCTTAGCACTTGTGATCTGCTTTTTAATCTATTAATGAATATTCCAGGATTACAAATTCTTCATTTACGCCACAGCTGCTCACATATATATTTAGATCTGACCACAGGAGACAACTGGGCTATTTCCAGAACAATGTTACAAGAAATTCTGCTGATCATAAAGTAAGGGACAAAATAAACACAACCCAGAATACCCTTTGGACCAAACATAAAATGTTCCACAGCAGTTTCACACTCTTGAGGTGAGTCCCCAAGTGTCAAATGGGTGCAGCTGACCAAAAAAAAAACAAACCATGTTTTTATAAAAAGCCTTCTGTATGTATATATAACATATACACATTTATAAACATTTGTCTCTAAGGAAGTAATTGGTCCAAGGCTGAAAATGCTGACCTGCCTCTGAGTTTACCATAACAAGTAAAACTCGTTATCTCAAGCTCTCCTGGAATTACCCCTATCTACACACCCACCACTTCAGGTTCCCACTCCTCCTCTCTAACTTCTAAATGTCTAACTGTGCATTCTTGAGCTTTGCTGTCATCAACTGACTTTCCTCACATGGATGGTTTCTGTCAGAGGTTAACTGGTGAAATGCAAGAGAATACTTTCCCTACTGGGACTCTCTATCTGGTTTCCCTTCCTTTGATGTCCTCCCATATCATGGTATCGGAGAGCCTTATATGAAAAGTAGGACACTCATTTCCAGCTCTGCAAAAAGGAATAAATATTAAGTTAGAGGCTACATTTTGCTAGCAAAAAAACATTTCTGAAGAGGCAACAAATTATTAAACGCCAAGGAAGGAATCATGAAATCAAGCAATGAACTGGCTTTAGAAATATTCATGTTGAATACTGCCTGGTAGAACTATTAAGCCCAGATCATTATAGTGAAGTTTATAAGCCATGTATTTCAGATGTCCTCTCATAAAATGTGGTAAGAGTACTTTATCTGTGTATGACACTTCCAACTCAAACAATACTCAGCTGATTAACAACTTCGCTGGATTATGACAGGAGATTGACTACTACTTGAAAAAGAAACAAGCAATTTTAAATATAAATAAAATGCCCATTGTGGGAGTTAGTACTTTCAAAGATTCATTCCTCCAGAGACACATATGGACTGAATGAATCTTGGACTATTTTTATATCACCATTACTGCTGCAGTGTTTAAGTAATTCTAGACATTGGCAGGCTATTCAATGACACAGTTGGCTATTCAGTGCCTGCCAAATCCTGCAAGAATTCAGATATCTAAGTGCACACTTTTGTTTACAAGTACATACCATAAGTAGAAATGATTCCTCACTTAAAAAACAATTTAAAAAAGGCTCATTAACTATTCTCATACCAACTCAAAACAACTGGCTTCATACCAAAATGTTGTATGCAGGTGCACACAACATTCAGCCAAAATTGCTCAGCACAGACCTCCAACTGTGATGCACATACCGAAGTACTCACTTTGTAATAGTTTGTTCTTGCTGCAGGTATTTATCTTGCACACATTTTTCAAACACAGCCAAGGCGTGTTCACCCTTCTGCACACCATTGGGGAGCTTTGGTTCCTTTGAAAAATCTGTGGATAAGAGTTCAGACTCTATTTCCTTTAGCAAATCCTCCTGTGAGGAAGTCTGATGTATTGTGGAAATAAGCTTCTTTGTGCAGTCTGTGTCGTAAGGGCTTTCTGAATAGATTTTATCACTCGATTTTTTCACAAAGTCAGATTCCTCCCTTAGATCCTGTAATATTTCCATTAATGATTGCTCTGTCTGGTTAGTTTTTGGATCATGTTGTTCAAGTTCTTCACTAGGTAAGTGTTCTGGTTTTGTGGAGCCTTCTGCCTTTCCTTCACAGCAGGCACTGGCAGAGGTGTCTGCCCCTCCACACTGCTGCTGCCCTTCTGCTGGGGTCCCATTGCTGCTTATGCCAACAGCTGCTGCATCCTGATCCAAGGGCATTGATTCCCTTTCCAACACACCAGCATCACCTCCAGTGCAACCGATGTCTGTGCAGTCCTTCATTCCAGATGCTGTATCAGACTTCTCATTATCGGGGGCCTTGAAAGAGGCATCATCTGACTGATTGACTGGCTCCAGTGTGCTCTGCATTTCTGGTGAATATTCCTCCATAATCTTCCTTCGGAAATCTGGATGTGGAATCCATGTTACAACATATTAGCTACAATATCAAAAGACATTGAGATAGGGAAAATAAAGGCTACTAGAAAGTAAATTTCAAAATGCAAAAATATTTAAATATATGTTATGTAGAGTTTGTTGCTCTGTCAGCCCAACTGTGAAGTAAATACTCCAGTACAAGTTTTTCTAAAAGAAGGTGAGAAATTAGGGATAGCAAACATAAAGCAGTGAGATAGTAAATGCCAAGATAATGAAAAAGTGGAACTTTTTAGAATAGTAATTCTACCATTTAAATCCACAAAAAATCCAAGTATTCACTTCTAAAAAATACTTCATTACAATAATTTGAAAAAAAAAATTAAGCATCTGTGGTCTTACAGCTTTCACTTTCCTACACATGATTTGAAAGCAACAACATGTCTTGACTTACTTTTACAGCTTAGGGTGACTACCTGACCCAGCCAGATATCCAACTTACTCTCACATCCTCACTGAGCATCCATAGAGCAAAATGCATCTGTACCCAGGAACCTAAGGGAAGGGGCTGGGGGAGGATGGGGATGAGATTCTCTTTTCCCATCTGCTTTCAAGCAACCAAAATCCCCTGTGGAAGAGCACAGATGGTCCGTGGCAGATCTGCTCTTTCAAACAGTAGCTTGCAGAGCAAGGACTTGAAAAGCTCTGTAGAAGCTCTCTAGAAGTACTAGAAGGACACCATATTGAGATCCAAATAGTCAGAATACTTTTGGAAGAGCCTGGGTATAATGCTGTATCTTCTTTTTCAGGAACCCCAGATGGTACTGTATCTGAAAAGTCTACTGGCATTTATAGCAAGCACAGGAAGCCCTTATTTCCATTAGGAGAAATTCATTAGAGCAGTCCTAACATATATGCAACCCTATCCCCCTACACTGGATAATTCAGGTTATGAAAAATAAGGCAAACTTCTCCTTTATAAATTCAACTCTTGGACTAGCAGAGTCATCTCAAAGGAATTGTTTACTTGGCACATCAAACTTCTTTTCATCCTTGCTTTCTGACTTGTTCAGCTCTCCTTTACACAGCCACATCATCTGAGCCACTCAGGTACTTGCTCCATGCTCCTCCCCTTGCCTCAGCCTCAAAGGAACCCCCTTTGTGCTGCTTGGCTCTGCTACACTCCCCCCCGGGTCCTGCCTTATTAACCAACACTTCCTCCCGAGGGTCCCACTGTGAAAACAGAGGGATATGTGAATCCCATCAGGTCTGTCCCCAGTTGTCACTGTCACCTTTCACCATCAAGCACAAAAAGCAGCTTCAACCCCACTGTTTCTACCAGGAAATACCATCACACAAAACACCTACCACGAGTTCCTGAAACCAACAGCTGGGCTACAACTGGCACTTAATCAACAAGAGAGAAGCACATGGACCATTCAGCTGAGAGTACAGAACAGGACGTGTAACAACTGGACAAGAGTCACAAATCCTCAAATGAGAACCATGCATTTTTTAAGTTAACAAGAAAACCACTCTTCCTTTTTTAGTTTCAAAGCAAAAAAAAAAAAAAATCCTCAATGCTACAGCCTCTAACCCAGTACAAATCAAAGGAACCAGAAAACAAATGAGAACAGAGTTGGGAAATGAGAGAGTCCATACAATGTGACACTTTTACAAGGATTCCCCATTTTAGAAACAGCTCTTCTCTGGTATTAATAAAAACCCTGATTCCCCTTTGCTTCAAAAGATTTATGTTTAGGTCAACACTGGAACCAGCAAATCCATCTACGTGGTTTGTGCAGTCCAAATAAATGCTCTTTTGGAACCTATCTACCCTTTAGTAACGTCTGCTAGAAATGAAAGATCATAATATACTACTGTTGTTCTCAAACAAAATAAACCCAAATGACAATCTCAATGTGCAAGCAAAAATGAAGATAACTGCAAGAAAAAGTATTCAGTTTGATAAAAGCAGAACACATTAGTTCCTACTTAATTAAAATGCCGTTAAAAACC
Source organism: Acanthiza pusilla (assembly GCA_036630365.1). Lineage (NCBI taxonomy): Eukaryota > Metazoa > Chordata > Aves > Passeriformes > Acanthizidae > Acanthiza > Acanthiza pusilla. The sequence continues at coordinate 8,155,104 of JAXCHO010000234.1, read as the reverse complement.
AATGCTTTCAGACTACTGCACTTTAAACGATCAATAACCGTAAGATAATTTGCAAATGACGCATTTAGGATGGAAGAAAAATTCACCTTCTAGTATCTGTTCCCTCTTGTCAAAGGTAGTTTACAATTCACACACTCCAGCTGTATTAGCATAAAGCTGAGGAACTAGTTTTTTCTCTAATAGTTACCCCAGTCTAAGTTCTTGATGATGCTTTCTCTGGAATGATCAGAGGGGGGTTTTAATTCATTTAAACCCTTTTTTAAGTCCCTTCTGAAGTGTTATAAAACCTCCCAAAATGTGCAGTTGTTTGATGTACTACTGCCTCAAACGTGCTTGTGATTGCCCAGCTGCTGCGAGTTCACCACTACCACAAGAAAGGAAGAGGTAAAATCAGATGCATGAACTTCCATGTTGGTTGTTATACCCAAGATTTCCAGTCCAGTCACAGCAAATTGGAGGGTATTTATCCTCATATGGAAGCAACAAGTAAAAAATACAGCCCTGTTAATAGAGTAGATGAGGAAGGTCACTAAGTTTTCTTTTTATTGTGTTACTTCCTTCTGTAAATAATACTGTGAATTAGTGTTACAAAGACTAATCTACATGGAAGCAGAAATACAATTATTTGCACAACTCAGTCACAGACAAAAAAAAAAGCCACTGACTCCACTTCCATAATAACTTAGTTATTATTACTCATAAATAAAGTGTAGGTTTTGTATCAAATGCATGGGGAATTTGAGTAGTGATTATACAAATCCGTTAAAGCATGAAAAGTAAATTATGATGATTCAGTGTTCCCTGCAGTCGTACTTTAATTTTCAATGGTACCTAGAATATAATTTACCACATTAAGTTCACAGTCTTTACAATTGCAATACACTGGATTTTAGCCTTATCTGCCCAAATCTATCTGAACCAGTCTATGACATATATAGATTTTTTTCTCCCTACTGTCACTGGATAGTATTAGCTTTTATGTTCTAATTACTCCCTTTTACACAGAAATTAAACAATTGATCACAGGCTCACAATTTATTCTCACACCAGAAATGTCCAGACAAAAAACTCTTGTGGAGCAGCTGTCAATGCAAATTCATACTGATATTCAAATGTCTCTTGAATATTCAAAGATATTGTGCCTACCTCAGGCAACTGAATATACTTCCCATATAATGCCAGAGATATAAAACTGCAGTGATCTCACTGAAGAAAAGACTCATGGTTTGTTAGCAAAAGGTTTTGTGTGAAAGAAGCTTAAAAGGATCAACATTGCCAGTCTAGCAGTAGCCAGTTGAAACGAAACATGCTAATATTTGTCTGTTTCACATCAAATACACAAATCCATCAAGCTCCTAGTAATATTTGGATACCATCTGATAGGAGCTCCATGCCTTTCTAGGTTTAATATCCATCTTGTATTACCCTACTCATCCTTACAAACTACTTTCCCAAAATCAGGGAAGTACTAAGTTTATATATATTGCATTAAGAAAACGAAATAGTTTAGTGCCTCTTATGATGTCTTCAGAAGGCATCAAAAACAATCAACAATGTTGACTGAAGCAAGTGAACTGGCTTACGTAATGATATGTTTAAACATCAAACAAGCACAGAGTGTTGAGTGACAGCAAAGTGCTGGGTTCTTGCACTGTTTTGCAGAGCTTCTACCTTCAGCCACCTGCTCTGCTCCTTCCTTAGGCCTGAGGATCATCTTAACAGCAGGAGAAAAGTGTGTTTCTCCTGATCCCATCCATGTGATGTTTGTCTCACCCCACAGTGTAAGTCCCTTCTGCTGCCTGTGCCACACGAGAATGCAATCACGACAAGCCAGCTCAAAATGCCAGAGAAGGAACTTCTCACAGCAGCATTTTGAGACTGGCCCAGCCCAAGCCTGCTTGCCCACATACCATGAATGACTGCCACCCATCTAGGCAGCCACCATCTCTGTCACTGCCTTGTGACAGTTTCTGCAGCTGTGGCAGGACTTTCTGCTGTGACTGGACTCACATAACTGGTCTGACCAGTTGTCCTCCTCTCTTTTACAGCTCAAAATTAGTCTGACACTCTTAACACACCCTCCCCAGGCTCCTGTTCCACAGCAGAGGAGGCAGCTGGCTGCGTGTCCCCCCAGTGCAGTGACACAAAGCAATCCCATCAAAGCCTGGTGATGTGAGCAGCAGGAATGAGGAACAGCAGCACAGCTCAGCCACGTTGGCTCTGCAGCAGGCACAGGCCCTCGGGCTGCACTTACACACACAAACAAAACAGCTCCCTGCAGATAGACATTGCAATATAGGCAAGTTGTGCCCTTCAAAACCAAAACTGCCCTTTTTATTAAACAGACACTGTTTTTTCTCATCACAGATATGTTCTTCAAAGATGCAAACAGCATATACACTTAACATCATTATTCACAAAACTAAGTTTACATTGCCATCAGCACATATGATCGCCAAGTCCTAACATAACATTTAAAGTGAATAAGAAGTTAAACGGCAGGCACAGGACACACAACACTAAAGGCTGGCACTGGCAGGGGTTACAACCATTTATCACACTACTCAAACTGAGATGTGCTTATCTGCTAAATTGCTGATGGCAAACTGACTGGAATTAGAGGCAGGGAGCAGAGAGCTTGCCAACAGAGTGAGTGAACAGCACACCAGCTTTTGAATACAAGGTATGTCAGGGAATGCAAAGATTCAGGAAACAGCGATTTTTTCATTCACTTTCTTTTACACGACAGAAATACCCTCTATTAACTGCTAACCAAATGACAAAAATAAGAACAAATATGACAATGATTCATATAAGCTCTTCAAGGAAGTATCTGACACAATGTAAGTATTAACTTGGGAGAACATAAAAAATCTCAATACATGCTCCTGTAACGTGCCAACAAAAAGAAGAAAAAAAAAATTTTCCTGTAGCTACCTTCAGCAGCAATCCAGAGAAGCTTATGCTTTAACAGTAAATTCTCACTTCACAGTCCATGCACTGGCATGGAGAAAAGCAGTTTCTGTAACATTCAGTCCTCCTCTTTCCTCTGCTGAAAGCACATACACTCTAACTTTTTAACGAAGTTGCTGACACCCTCATCCCTCGGTTGTTCATCCACTGTACCAGTTGAAAATCCTTCCTCCCATGGCAGTACTGCTAATTCTAGTTAGGAACACCACCTTGCCCAGCTCTAGCCTGTTCTCCTGTGAGTACAGGCACACGCTGAGGATCCAGTATGTTTTAGTTCAATATTAAGCCATTTCAAACTGCCTGTGCTTTCCATCTATTGAATGCAAATGTTAGTCTTTTAAATCCCTGACTATAAAGGACTTTGCTAAGCAGATTCACTATTAATGCTAGTATTTAATTTCATAAAGTAGATAGAATTTGACCCAAACTCTCAATTCTTATATTGTAAATAGTCAAAAAAGAGGAAATTACTTTGTTTCAGCCAATTTCAAAATACATGTGAGATGGCATCCAATGAAACATATTAAATGATAACTACGGAAAACTTTTGCTGAGGTGTGGCTGTCCAGAAGACTTCACTAACAACACAGGGAAAAAAGAAAGTGTGCTTTGTCACCTAGTAACTATCACAATGGGGCTCTTTACAACAAACAGATTAAAGAATGACAGAAGTGTGTGCCTGGGGTGGTTCTGTAAGCAAACTTAAGGTCAAGGTCCTGAGAAACAAAAATCACTGCTTCAAGAGAAAAAAAAAAGTATTTACACCTCAGTGCCTAAAAATACTGCAGAGAGAGGGGCAAAAAAAGGGCAGGAGGGACTAATGCTTCACAGGTGTGTGCATATAGAAAACCTTGTTCAACCCAGGCTTGAAATGAAAGTGAAAAGCATTTAGATAAGTGACTCTGAGGCACAAAACCTTCTGAAAAGGGAGTAACAAGAACTTAATACAGCAAATGCAGTTTACTGGACACCACACACATTCAACTACACATTACATAATATAATGGCCAGTAGTAGTCAATTACTTTAGTTCCTTTCAACAAGGAAGGGTTTTGCATCATTTTTGGGTAGATGTTTTCCACTCATGGCTGTGCTCCTAAGAGAGGCCTTGTAGCACAGTCACTGATGAAGACGGAATCATCCGCTCTCCAAACAAGTACACATGCAATCCACAAAATCGTGAAAAAACACACCACATCAGCTAAGACCATATATGCTCTTCATCTCTCAATATGTAGAAAGCATCGAGACAGGTTTTCCAGGATATCAACCAAGCTCATTTTTAAACAGAACTACAAGGTAGCTTTCCTCTTTCCATTTCCTATCAGTCACAGGAGAATACTCAAGTTTCCTTTAGTAACACCCTGAAGTCTCAAAGTTACTCAAAGCTGTCATATAGATGTGATGCATTTCAGCGAGTCGGAGGGGGACAAGGAAAGGAGTGATAAATTGTTCCATCGGTCACAGATGACTCCAGCAGTCAGCAGTGTCCTACGCACCATGATGTGGCCAGGCAAGCAGCTCGGTGACAGAAAAACCCAGTGACACCAGGTGACACAGGACACATGCAGCCCAAGTTCCCAGAAGTCTCTACTGCTCGTATATGGATGTCACCTCAGGACTCAGAGTTGCTTTTTCACTGCAGTGTGTGCTGTAAACTTGCTAAGGAAACACTGCACACCTCCAAACAAAGTCCACATATTTACAGGAAAAACCTACCAGAAAATAAAGCCCTTGAAATTGCTTCAGAGCAATTCTCCTTATGTTGTAATTTGTGATCCATACTTCCTGGTTCTTTGGCTAGAACTGAATTTGTAACTCACAAAATTGCTGCTGTAATTCTTTATTTTTGCTTTCCAAGATGGCACATTCTGAAGATACATTCCACTGGAAATTCATCATAAAAATCCAAGCAAACACCCTTAAGCAGCAGTCTCTTCAAATGCTCTGTAACACTCACTATTCTTCCATATTGGTTCTGGTTTCTGAACTATGCAGAATAGTGCATAGATTATTATGCATATTATAATATGCATAATAATCTATGCATTATTTTACTAATAATTATTTTACTGTTCTCCGTACCACATTCCAACTGATTTTACAAACATCTCCTCTCTTCTGCATCCTTCTCTCCAACCAAAAATGCCTATTTATGGGTTTACAGAGATTTTTGTTTGCTAGCAGATCCCAATGCTGTGGAGCAAGCAAGGTAAAAATAGCTCCATTTTGATACTGAAAGTGCTGGATGCAGATATTTATGAATCACTCCAGTTTTGGCAAAACTATTCAGGAAAGCAGATATACAGCTTGCCTACATATATAGAAAGTTGTGGGGGTTCTCTCTGTATAGCCAGTACTAGACGAACAGAAAATTCTACACCCCAGCTAAACCTGGTAGAAATAACAATGACTGCCCTGTTTGCTCACCTGCAATACTTCAGACACCAAAGTAGAGCACTGGCACCAAAGCAAAGCACCTGAAACTGTAGCAGGTCTAAACAGATACCAGGAACTGTTCACTTTTATTGCTCTGGCTTTCTAACAGCTCTCCAATCAAGAGGTCTGTTCATTGATATGTGTTATATCTGAAAAAAGAAATACTTTCAACTCAGCTGTGCAATTATTCAAAGACCATCCAATAATAAAATGATAATGGTTAAAAAGCCAATATACACACACCAAAAGGCAACTAAAGACCTCCAAACTACCAGATAAATCTAGAATTGGGAGGTCTGGAACACAGATTATTTGTTTTACGAAAAGTATTGTCCTCATAAAATTATACCTGCAAAGAAAATAGACTTTTTTTCCTGTATCACCCAGTAGCAAATTAAAATAGAGTCATATAATTTGCAAGCAGAAGCTACATGAATTTTACAGTTATTTTGAAGAGTCACATTTACACCTCAAATCACACTGTAAAACACTCTCCCATTACTCCAGCCCTCCAACTACTAGTTAACGCTCTCAGCAACCTGCCCAGACACACTGAGGGACTGGACTCAGCTACAAATGAAACTTCCACTACACCTTACAGTGGTCTGTCTTGATCTCTAAAAGCACTGATCACAAGTAGTTCCCCATCTTGGCAAATACAGAACTTGGTGGTTGTGACTGAGAGTTCAGCTCTTTCACCCAGAATGGAATCTCACATTTACTTCACATGCAAGCAAGAACTGACTTTTAGTACAGAAATACCAAGCAATGTTTCAAAACATGTCTTTTTTTCTGACATGACTCTCAAAAATTCTTATAATGAAAGATCAGCAATGCCCTAAATCTATCCTGAGATAGCACTTTTACACTCATCCCTTGGAAATTGCCGTTCAACAATAATTAATGATTTTAAAAGGGAGGCTAGTGTACATGCAAACTCAGAATCAATATATACTCTACCATTTAAACTACTCTGTCTCCTATTCATTCAAATTAAAGAATATATAATATTAAATTCCAACCCACTGATTGATTTTTACACATGGCTCATTACACTCATGCAGAATCCCATCTCAGAAGCACCTCTCTTTCATGCAAGCAGCTACTGAGGCTCATGAAGCAAAGATAAGTAACTTTAACGAAATCACATTTATCATTTATAGTGCAATAATGGGTTGGTTCTTTTCCCAATTACTGCAGCATAGACTAAAGGTTCTGCTAAGGAGATTTTTTATACTGCCTTATATTTCCACTCATGCATCTATGAAATGAAGTGACATATGACTGAAATGTCAACAGTCAAACAACTTTCATGATGAAGCTCTGATGCTCATCAGAAGACCCCAATAAAAGCAAAAGCTGCACATGAGCACCCATTTGAACAGTTCAGTTACAGTCCCACATCCCTCTTGCAGGTTCCTGAGCAACAAGAGAGTACAAGTGACTTAGTCAGTTCAATTGCAAATTCAAGAGTTAATGTAAGAAGCAATATAATCCAGTGTAACACCGGAGTTGGACTTTGTATTTCAAAGACTTAATTAGGATTTATTGGCCAAAGAATGGTTTGTAGAGTTTTCTTGATAAGTCACATACATATGAAGTGACCAGCAACCCAACGTAAAAAAGCTTCAGAAATGTCACAGCATTTATTAGAAAGAACAGAACTTGTCTGAACAGTTTGTTCCACAAAGGACTGTTCCTCTCCTTAGCTATCATGCTATAAAATATTCTATCTGAAACACAATCTTAGATGAATCACAGCAAAAAAAGTAAAGTACTTTCTCTTATCTTTAAACACATTATCCTAAGACAGAGATATTAAAGTAACCATTAACAGACAGACAACTGTTAGAATCAGTTTCCACTTCAGCTCTAATTTCCAGCCTATTACACTCAGCTAACAGATGAAGCTGCTCAACAGCTTACATGCTACCGAAAGTATAATGACAACCCAACAAGACAGCTAAAGAATAATTTGGGGGTATTAAAACTCTTTTAGCTTCTTATAGTTGTGTTGTTCATTGCAAAACCCAAGATGCTTCTCTTCAAGGACTTTTCACATCTTTATTACACAATAAACATTATTTAAGCAAACTAAAATGCTTTTCCAAGTCAGTGCCAAGCTGTCATTGCATCAGAACTCTTGCTAACCATTTTACATGACAGTAAGAGTAAAAACAAAATTGAAGAGAAATTTTAGTTTGTTTTAGCTCACTGTAATCCTAATAACACTTTTACCTAAACTCATCTGGATAGACTGAACACATCCTTCTACTTCACTTGTTGGGTGAAGTTTTTGGTTTCTTTCTTCTGAAGCTACTTTTTCCTTAACTACTGCCCACTAGTCAACACACTGACCAGCAAAACAAACTTTCCTATTGTTTCAAATTAATACCCAACTTACCTGTAATTTGCATGGCATCTTTTACAAGAACTCTGACACAAATGGCTTTCTCAGACTAAGCATTACTTCACCAGGTAACACTGCAAAACAGGGAAGCTCAAAGACTAGAAATAATTCTGTTTTCAACTGAAGTTTACTAAAAAAAAAAAAGAGAGAATTCTGCTAAAGAAGTTCTGTTTTACAAAATAAGATACAAAATGCAGCTCTACTGTATAGCAGCTGTGTAGAGGGACAAATTAAAGGTTTGAACTAAACCTTTGGAACCCTGGAAACTACACCTTGGGATAAAAAGGTCCAAAAAAGCAGGTACTTTACATAATCTAGCGTGAGATGAATTTCAAACAATCCTTCTGGCTTCAGGTATATATATTTGATTACAATTCCACATCCAATATTAATCAGAGCAGCAAGCCCTCCAAGTTATGAAACACACTAAAAGATGAACTGGATTGAAAAGCATCACTGCCTAAGAAAAAGACAGAATTCGTAAGCTGAAGAAGAGATGATGTTGATCACCACTGCTTGTATTCCACACAAAACAGAGCGTGGCCATGAGGTCTCACACACTCACAGTCTTCCTGTACTTACAGACAGCACATATAGGAAACAAAAGAAACACACCAGAGTCCCACCTACACCAGCTCTCCCAATATTAATTCCCTTTTGCCCAAGATCAAACAGAAATGGAAAAGCTGCCTGTACACTAGGACACTGAGTCCTCCAGCCCAGGCAGAAGTTGACGCAGCTCCTGACTCAGCTCACACAAAGACCTGCTTTGATGCACATGCTCGAAGGGAAGGGAGTGGAACAGTGAGAATACACAGTGGGTGCTCTCAGTATTTCCTTGCTTTTATCAGTTTAACACTTCAACTCAATTATTCTTCTCAGGTTTTTAATCTGACTTTATTAAATGTCAATGGCAGTGCCAAGGTGCAAAGCACAGCATTCCTATCAATTCTTTGAACACGAGATAAGTACTTCAGAAGACAAGGTTTACTCAAACTTTATCTTTACTTTCCTTTGCTTACATCAGTAGTTAGCTGAGAAAAAGTGTACAATTCCTTCAAGGCACCACCAGGTTTTCTACCAATCTCATGCACATGGTTAATATTATGGTCATATTAACTCCATGTCTGGAGTCAAGTAACAGTATAACTCCAAAATAAAGTTCATCAGTTAAGGTTTAACAAGTAAGGCCGGATTTGCTCCCATCATACCACAAGTCATGGCGTACACCTTGAGAGTGTTATTTTTTGTCATACGAGCCCAGAGATTAGAAGTTCATGTATAGGGGGAAACAATATATTAGCAACAGCATCCTTTTACTGTGAACATCACATGAGACTTGGATACTTCAGGGTTTACACACAGACTTGCAATCTTCTGTGTGTCTTCAGCACAGAACAACTCCTACTCTTCCAAGTCAGAAAAATGAATCTCTACACCAATCAGTGCAATGCCAGCAACAGCATTTCTGTAACCTTTCACGTTTTAGCATCCTGCCTTTAGCTCTGCTTACAGTAAGGCCAGGAGCAGCTCTGTCTGTCCTTACTAGAACTCTGTTTACATTCACATTCTGACACTGATAATATCACCTGTGCAAAGAGTATCTTAAGGGAGGGGAAGAAATCAAATTTATGACCGAGTACACAACCTGGACAAAACACACACTCTATGACAGGTCTTCTGCACATATAACAGAGCCATAGCTCTTGTTCACACTAGAGAAGTTGGAGCTCTGGCAGACCTTCTTACAAACATGTAGTGTCATGGCATTGGTAAGATATGGATCTTGGCATATTTGGGACTGGAGATGACAGCATGTTTGCTTTCAGTGGTTCTTTACAAATGCTGTTTCCAGAACATGCAAAAGGCTGTAAAATTCCAGCCATGGAGTTACTGTCTGCATGATCACTGCACAGTGAAAAATACCAGTTGGGGGGTATAGTAGAGTTCTACTGTTTTCAAACCTGACTGTCCTGCAGTGTCTCCAGTATCCCTGAAAACAAACAAGTGAAAAAGTCAACTGTGACCTCTACAGAAGACTGATTTCTGTTAATTAATCTAAGAGGCAGTCTTATATACAATATTATTATAGTATAAAGAAAATCAGTATTGCATGTACTTCTTGAAATTAGGGTCATGATTTTCTCCTCTACTCTGACACTGATTTGTTTCTGATGAGATTTTTTTTTCACCCTCAATTTGAGGCATCAGGGTCTTTGACTATGACTTCAAGGTAAGTACTATCCATAAGGCTTTCCAATATTGTTTATGGCAATTGGAAAATAAGCTCAGAACAAGTCAGCCCAGAACTAAGTACAGGATATTGCTTCCTGGAGCCCACATCTACTAATTCAACATGCCTAATAACACTATTAAATCCAGAAAAACATTGCCTTTCTATTTTTCATAGCTCTTTTAAAAGCCAGCTTCAGGAAATTCAATATTAGCCTAAGGTAGTGTTAAGCAACAGAGCTGCTAATTGGAAGCAAATAAACTACTCTCTGTATTTGGTTCTTCAATCCTTTTCTCAACACTTTGAAACAGTGAACCTCGCAATGCCAACAAACATCTGTCAACAACCCCAAACCGAGTCCTATAAAATGACAGAAAAAAACTGTTTTAAAACCAAAACAAGAACAAATGATTGAAGATTTTCAGAAAAAAAAGACCTCAAAGGCAATACAGAACTAGTTCACTTTTTTTAATAAAACAGATGACATTTCAAATGTCATCTAACAGCCTCCTGAAACATCTTCATACTTTCAGTTTTCCGTATCTCTAGAGCTTAACCATCTCCTCCCTAAAGTCAACGGTAACATAAGCATTCATAGCAGCCAGCGATCACATATCCTCGTCCATAGAGAAACACAGCTGCGGCTCACAGTTTCAACAATTTCCTTATACAACAAAACATACTGGGGACACTGGCCATACCTGGGTTTTTAGTGTATTCTGCTTGTAATATTTTAACTTCTGAAAAGCAGTCTTACAAGAAAATAAAGCAAATCAGCACTAAAGCTGGAATGCCATACTTCTCATCTTACACACAGATTTCAATTCCCCAAGAAATCCTCTTCTGGTCTGCACAGAGTCTCGTTGGAAGTACACACATATCAGACTCACCTGTGCAGACTATTTTCCGGGATAAGAGCCAAAATCCGCAAGCCTACATCATAATCATCTCGCTGAAGTCCTTCTTTCAAACCTAGAAGGGCAAGCAGCTTTTGCAAATACCATCTGCAAAAACAAGGACACGTACTCTACCGCAACACCGCAGCCGGCTCTAAAAATTAACCTTCACAGCAGTTGCTGGGTTTTGTTATCTAATTATTTAACTATACAGCGAAATCAACACGCAGCCAGCCAATGAAACAGGACAACCTAATTAATACCGTGGAGAAGAAAGCTGTCCAGAAACAAAGAGACTACGAGCCAGCACACGAGCCTGCGCTACCCGCTCGGAGGTCCTGACTGGGAAGGCGCTGCTATGGCAGGACCTCAACCCCCGGCTCTCCTGTCACCTCGCTCCCACCGCCGGCGACTCTGCCAGCCCAGTGCCCCCACCTGCACAGGGAGAGCCCCTCGCCACCCGGGGAATAATGCCTGCCTGCCTGCCTGCCGTCCTTCCCCCGCCCCCGCGACCGCGTCCCCCAGGGTTTATCGCCCGCTGACAGTGAAGCGGATCAGCGGCCCCGCGGCCCCTCCCGAGCCCGGCCGGCAGCTCCCGTCCCGCCCCGCCGAGCCCCGGCGCCCTCGGACGCCCCGCGCCGCCCCCTCGGGGAGCCCGGCAGCGCCCGCGGGGCTGGGGGCCGCCGGCACCGAGCTCCCATCCATCCACCCACCCAGCCAGCCAGCCAGCCGTCCGCCCTTCCCGCGGCGCGGGCGCTCACCCGGTCGCTACTCGGGCGGCAGGAGCGGCGGCAGCGCGGCCATGGCGGGCACAGCGCGGTGGTCCCACTCCCCCGCCGGCCGCCCCGGCCCGGCGCGCTGACACATCAACAAAGATGGCGGCGGCGGGCGGGGCCCGGCGGCGGCGGGGCGGGCCCGGGGCAGCCCCGGGCGGGGGGCCGGCCCAGCCCCGCGGGGTCCCCGCGGGGTCGCGGTGCCTGCGGGGGGCGATTGGCTGCTCGCGGCAGCCACCGGAACCAGCAGGTGATGCAGAGCTCGTCTCGCCGCCTTCCCTCGCCCTCGTGCTGCCGCCGCGTTCCCACCCGCGCTGCCGAAAGCCTGCGATCCACTGACGGTGCTAAAAGCTCCGAGCGGCTGGATCTAGGACATAGTGCAGTGGTATTAGTACACTCTTCGCCACGGGACATTTAGGTTGGACATTAGGAAGGATTTCTTCTCAGAAAGAGTGACTAGACATTGGAATGGGCTGCCCAGAGAGGCAGTGGAGTCACTGTCCCTGGAGGTGTTTGAGGAAAGGCTGAACGCCATGGTCTGGTTGATAGGGTGGTGTTGGGTCATGGGGTGGACTCGATGATCTCAGAGGTGTTTTCCAACCTAACTGATTCTGTGATTTCACACAAGATAGTTTAGGGCATGTGTATAAAAATGGTTTCAATCTGGGTTTTTTTCCCCCTCCCTCTTATTTAAATGTATGACATTTCTGGGCAAGGGATCTCATGTCAGACATTCCATGGTCTGGCTAAGACCACAGCCCTGAACAGCTGCTATACAGGAGGGATTTTTCACCTCAGCAGTTTTCAGAGGGATGGTTACGAAGATGCCTCTCCTTTTTGCAAGATCCAGTGCACAAGTAATGACTAATAGAATCTTCTCTCTAAAGTAAACAGCATCACATTCTCCAGAACCAACCCCTACACTTTATGTCAAAACCCTCTGCACCCACGTGCCATGTAAGAGTCAATCCAGTGATGTTAATCAACAGCTTCATTTAGCACTTGCCAGGACTTCATTCCTTATTCTGATTGGATTCTTTTTTTTTTTTTTTTAAGTAAAAAATTTGCTGGGCATCAAAAGTCTGGACTACATTTCAGTGCTGGGGTCAGCAGTTTTTCAGTGGAACACAAAGCTTTTTGGAATCCAGAGCACGGCATAAATGCCATTTTATTTAATAAAAAATAAATTGAAAAAAATACCTTAGCAGGCAGGCTGTTAAGTGAAAGCAGTTGTATTTGCTGTAGCAGCTCAGATAAAATAAGCACTGGCATCTCTCCTGCAGTAACATCTTAAACATAACAATAGAAAAGTAAGTTAGAATCACTGAATAATTCAGGTTGGAAGGGACCTCAGGAAATTATCTAGTCCAATCCCCTACTCAGCAAGGCTAACTTTGATGTTAGATCAGATTGTTCCTTTATTTTGGCTTATTTATTTTTATATACATAAAAAAGCATACACATACCTACATGTGTGAAATCATCACCTACCCAGTGATGATTTCTTCAGTTCATACCATGGATGACCTTGAAAACAGAATGTGCTGCATAACTTCACTTACAAACATTAATTGGGAGAGTTATTTCAGAGCAAGTTCTTTTTCTCCACACTCTTTCTAGGTATTTGGAATTTCAGAGCTGCAAATACAAATTTGGGGGTCCTAGAAAATGCTCCTTGAAGCCTGTTGTTTAACCCCAGCCAGCAAGTAAGCCCAACACAGCTGCAGGCTCGCTCGTCTCCCCAGCAGGATAGGGGAGAGGACTGGAAGCCTCAAACTTGTGGGTCAAGATAAAGACAGTTTAATGTGACAGAAAACATTAATACTACAACTACTAATAGAATATAGAAACCCAGTGATTTTTCACCGCTTACTTGATTGATATCGAGACAGTTCCCAAACAGTGGCCCCTGGTCAGCTTTCCCTCAGTTTATATACTGAGGATGATGCCATTTGTTATAGAATAATCTTCAGCCAGCTGGAATCAGCTGTCCCAGCTGTGTTGTTCCCCCCCACACACCCCACCAGCTTCTTGCTGGCAGGGTATGAGAAGCTGAAAAGTCCTTGACAATAGTGTAAACACTGCTTAGAAACAACTAAAAATGTTAGTGTGTTATCAACATTGTTCTCATCCTAAATCCAAAACACAGCTCTGTACCAGCTACTAGGAAGAAAATTAACTCTATCCCAGCTGAAACCAGAACAAAACGTTTTAACAGATCCTTAAAAACAACAGTGGGATCTTAGAGAAAATCAATCTGTAAACCTTTCAGTGCTATCATAACTATAAATCTTTAAATGTCCATTATTTTGGGAAAGATAATACTGCTTCAGGTAACTAAACAATGTCCTAGCCATCACCTCTAAAGCAGCAAAGGAGTCAGTCATATGAAGGCATGTGTCTTGAAAAACATTAAGCTGAGAGCATAAATGGAAGCAGGTTGCGGAGAGAACTCATGCCCTCAGCTTTAACCTCCAAATTACATTTTAAAGGCAAATGTGTAGCCCTTGCTTTGCTCAAATTATGTTGTGCATTTTATATTGCTAAAAATACATAAAAAATCAGGTGTGGAGCAGAGATATGCAAAAATGGTGTCTTTCCAGAAAGCAGTGCTATGCAAAACTCACTTGCTAATTGCCATGCAGCCCAAGTCTAAGCTTTGCTTTCAGAAAGGCTTCTTTGCCCCTACTGCTGCTGTTCCACAGCTAAACCTCAAAGTTCACACAGCCTTGCTGCTCTGTAACACAGTCACTTCAGTGCCCAAATACTTCCTATTTGGTCTTCTAGTTATTTAAAGACAAGTGCAGAGGCATCAGTGTACTCTGGCCCCACTCTTTTTAAGATTTGTGCTTTTACCTTGCTGTACACTTTGTCTGCAGTCCCACTGATGTTACCTGTATGTGGTTTAGTGTGTTCCACCACACCTGACAGAGTTTAATCTGATTTTTGCCTTTTATTCTGGACACTTTTTTTAGAGCAGGATTAAAATCAGGTTAAGAAAATAGAGCCTGGTTAGTGGAGTTCTTCCTTAAAGGCAGAAGAAAAGGATTTTTTTGTACTCAGCTGGACTCCCCACAGCTCTAGTCCCAGAACTGATGCTGACAGTTCTGCCTCTTGTAATACCTGTGCTTAAGCCAAATTTTCATCTGAAGAGTATTTTATCCCCAGGAGGCAGCCACAGATACTTAGGGAACGATGACAGGTCACAGAGTGAGTCCTTCCCCAAACTTGCATTCATGTTAAATAAGAATGAATTACTGTACCTCTTAATTAGCCAGCCATAGCTCTCATATGGCATGTACAAATGCTGAGGAAAACAATTTCTGAGTGAGAGAAGTGAACTTACCATCTGAAAGACAGACAGTCCTACACAACAGACCTGTCTGCTGCAGACAAGCTCTGCATTGCAGAGGCAGAGGCAGAATTTGGCCCACATATTCAAGAGGTTGCAGTTCTGGCTTTTGGCTCATGCATTGTTATATAAGAAAAAGAAAAGGAAGTGTTCATCTAATTGTTCAGTTTTCAGGTGACATTTGTTAATCACCCAGAATATTTTTATAGTTTTGCCTAAAAGGGCTTACAAACCTATGTTTTCTCCTTCAGCTAAAGACGTGTTAGCAACTCCACTTTAAGGGAGAACAATGAGGTGGCTCAAACAGCCGATGTGCTGAACAACACCCCACACTCCACTGAGACCATTGGTGCTCAAAGGGCCATGTCTGGCGCTGCCAAGGAGGAGCTGGCAGCAGAGTCCAGCTTGCCCAAATCCCAGTATTTGCCAGAAGACTGGTCTGTTGCAATGTAATTACTGTGGGCTGAATTGATTCCTGCATTTCACATCATAGCAAAATTACAAAAAGTTATTATTTTCTTCATTGGGAATTGGTTTCATTGTGTAACTGTTTTATTCTGAGCAAGCACCAGCACAGATAAAGAAGTATTTGTCCCACTCAGTGCTTGCAAGGCTACACCTGAGATGCTGTGTTCATTTTTGGTCCCTGCTACACAAAAGAGATGTGGATAGGCCACAAAGATCATGAAGATTTGAGCTTATATAGAAGGAATGGCTGAGAGAAGTGGGCTTGCTCAGCTGTCAGAAAAGAAGGCTCAGGGAAGGCTTTATAACCACAATCCAGTATTTAAAGGGTGGCTACAAAGAAGATGGAAGGTCCTTTTTTTACAAGGAGTCCCATGAAAAAGACAAAGGGTAATGGATACAAATCACTTTTGGGGAGATTCCAATTAGACACAGGAGTAAAACGTTTCACATTAAGAAAAATCAACCGTTGGAATTATCTCCCCAAGGAAGTGGTGGATTCCCCAGCACTGGACAATTTTAAGATTCAGCTGGACAGGGTGCTGGGTCATCTTGTCTAGATGTTTTAAGCCACAAAGAAAGCCTAATATTTTTTGAGAGAGGTTTGAATGACAGAGAACTATTTCTTAATGTCTTTCTGATATTAGTTCTTCCTAGGCATGAGAACTATTGGGCTAATCTTAGGGACAGAAGAACAAGGGGCAGGCAGATGATGAAGGCTGCATGATCATGATTGCTCTGTCTCCCCACAACCTCCCACATACAAGTGTGCCTACTCTGATATGCAACGCTGAGCAATTTGGCAGATGGATTTCCTGAAATCCCACCTAATCCCACCTAATTTTCCCTCTTGTTGTAAAAGCAGCCTCTGATACACTCAACTTTTCCTCAGGCTGCAGCTGAGGGCTGGAAGTTCATGTGAGCCAGGAAGAGTCCTTCCTCTGAGTTTGGTAGGCAGGATCTAAACCACCGAGAGAAAACTCAGTGACCCTTAGGTGTGTTGCTCGCTTTTCTTTTGAGAATACTTAGCAAGGAACAATAGTTTGGCAGACAGGATCCTAGACTTAAACACAGATGATTTAGACTGAAATGCTGTCACAGCCAGACTCCAAATTACTTAAGGCAAAATAGCTATGCTTCAGCTACTTCTCTGTGAACAGAGATAATTATTCCCTGCTGTACAGAACATGTAAGAATAAATCCACTTTAATAATAAGTACAACAGTGTAGGCCCTAGAATAGATCAGATTAATTTATTTTTGGTGAAAGCTTAATTGCACAGCACTGGGAGCACCTGAGATCATGTCTGAGTAGTAGCATAACTGCAGCAGCCTTGAGGATGAAGTAGGTTTTTTCATGAAGACAGACATGAGAGTGGGAAACAAATGTTAAAAGAAGAAAAGGGGAAAACACCTTGTACCAAAAAAAAAACCCAACAAAACCAGGAGAAAGGACAAACAAAAGCGAGAACGGGTTGGTGTATTTTCTAGGCTGCAGGGCAAAATTAAAATACTTTTAAAAATACAAATGCATTAATTTTTTGTATCAAATTTCATCTCACAGCCGCTTCCTGAATTTGTATGAAATAAGACTGGGTTACTGGTGCAAACGTGGGTAATTATGTCCACAAAGATGCTCAGAGGGCTGCAGCACCTCTGCTATGAAGTCAGGCTGAGAGAGTTGGGGCTGTTCAGTCTGGAGAAGGCTCTTGGGAGATCTTGCAGCACCTTCCAGTGCCTAAAGGTACACAAGAGCTGATCAGGGACTTTTTACAAGAGCATGTAGTGAGCGGACTTGGGGGAATGACTTCAAACTGAGAGAGGGCAGGTTTAGGTTAGATATTGGGAAAAAATCTTTTACTATGAGGGCGACGAGGCACTGGCACAGGTTGCCCAGAGAAGCGGTAGATACCCCATCCCTGGAAGTGTTCAAGGCCAGGTTGGATGGGGCTTGGACCAGCCTGAATTACTGGAAGGCTCCTTCGGCGTGCCCTCCCTGGCTGCGATGGCGGCACCGCCGCCCGCGAGCGGCCGGGCGGCACATCCCCCGCTCCGCCCCTAACCAGCGGGGTCCCGCCTGGGCGGGGCGGAGGGACCGGCTGGAAACGTCCCTGGCCTCCGGGGGCCGCTGCTTCCTCTCCTGCTATCGACGGTCTTCGAGTGAGCCTCGTGGCGTGGCGCGGGAGGCGGCCCGGGGTGAGCGCTGCTCTGACGGGAGAGGGGCAGGGGCGGCCCGGGGTGAGCGCTGCTCTGAGGGGAGAGAGGGGCAGGGCTGGCCCGGGGTGACCGCTGGTCTGAGCGGAGAGAGAGGCAGGGGTGGCCCGGGGTGACTGCTGGTCTGAGGAGAGAGAGGGGCAGGGGTGGCCCGGGGTGACCGCTGGTCTGAGCGGAGAGAGGGGCAGGGGTGGCCCGGGGTGAGCGCTGCTCTGAGGGGAGAGAGGGGTAGGGGGTGGGCGCTTCGCTCCCCCAGGAAAGGAGCCGGGAGCGGCCCGGGGGTGAGCTCCTTGTCGGGGGGAGAGAGGGCCGGAGACGGCGGGGCGGGCTAAGAGCTTGGCTGGAGGCCGTGGGATAGGGTGTCTAATTTTATTCGGAGTTAATTTAAATTACTTAATTCAAACGCACCTGGGGTCGTGAAAGCGATTTTCTGGTTGTTTTGCAGTGTCACTTCGAAGATTACTCTGCTTTATTCGCAGGCTCATTTTAGTCAGTTTGCTCCAATATTTTTCGTTTTAAACAATTATATTGCGTCTTAACATTTACAAAGCAGGTGCTGAAAATGCATATCAGTAGAGCCCAGGGCAGTGGTTCCCCTCAGGCAGCCACTGTTCAGGCGGTGGTTCCCCTCAGGCTCCCGGCCATGAGGAACCCAGGAGTGCGGCCTGTGCTTTTTATTGCTATAAACCTTTTACCAAAAGTACAGTGAGGTCTCCTCCAGAGAGACACAGTGAGCTTCACGTGCAGTTGGTGGTGGCCACCCCTGCTTGTCAGTGTGTTCCTGTCTCCTCAAGGAATTTTCATCGTTCAATCTCTGGCATTCATTGTTGCGATCTTTAATGCAGAAAGTATTTTGCTGTGCAAACAAAAGAAAAAGATGGTAGAGAATTAGCCTTCCAAAATGAATGCTCAAATATAGCTTCAGAACATGACCCAAAAATACCTAAATTTGTGTGCCTGCCGGAATTAATCTTTAAATCTATGCTTTTGCAGTTACCTGGCCCACAGCCACCTTTGGTCACACTCCAATGTTAACCTTTACGTGATGGCAGAACTACTTAATCTTCAACATAATGAAGTTGCAGATGCAGATTTAAGCAACAGGGTTACAGGTACCGACTTACTGTTGAAAAGTTTTTATTTTTGAGGCTGAGTCTCCGAAATATCTAAAAAAACCCAGTATTTTATAAGCAAATAATACAGGATATTTTTGCCAAGTGTAGAAACAGTACGGAAAGTTTTAACAGCAGCACTAGTGCAATAAGAGAGACTTTGTACAAAGCTTAACAAAGATATCTTGGCTTTGTTCTTGTGTGATTGTGTATATGCTTGTTTATTGGTGCGCATCATCAGTATAAGGATGGCTTGTAAATACAACTCCTAATTATCCAAACTTGTGCCTGCTGAAATGCCTTAGAAACTAAAAAAAAAAACCCACCAGGATAATTGAAGTATTAGGGAATTTGGACTGATATGTGGGGGTTGGAATTCCTTCAGCAACATTTCTTGCCTCTTAAGTGCCTTGGTACTGTCCGATCCACATTCTCTTACTCCAGGTTGGGGAGAGGGAAAGGCTTCATTTTGGGAGATCTGAACTAGCTTTGTATACAAGCATCTTGGATCTGGTGAGTTCATGAAATTTGATTTCATGTTAGGCAAGAGTTTTAGTTCAGGCAAAGTTTACAAGATGAACTTGCTTCCAGGTGGGAAAAAAAAGATGTTGTAAGCTTTATGTTGTTTCAGTGGAGACCTTGGATGGGCCTGCCAGACTTCAACAAGCTCTGAATGGCACATGTAGCCTACAACTGAAACAAATTCTTTGTAGGTGGGTGAGTTGCCCACCTATAAAAACAGAGTTCTTACTATATAGATATGCAGGCTTTGCTGAATGTCTTGTAGGAGTGGTTTGGTAAAGAAAAACTTGCAGGAAAGAACACAAGGTTTATAAGGCACTCGCTGGAAAGTCAGAATCTCCTGTTTCAGAGTGTTTTGTCTCTCAGTATTGAGTGATAAGCACAGAACGGTGAAACTGTTGTTTTAATAATACCACTGATTGCATTATGGAATAAATGTAGTATCAGAGTGGAAACAGGTGACTTCCAGAGTGTGTCATGGTCCAAGCATCTCCATTTGCTCAAATGGGCTGGCCGAATAGTAGGAGTAGCCAAGAGCCTTGTTTCTTCCTGCAAATATTCCATAACAGAGGCCTATGTTAGTGTTGTTAATCAGATCCCTTTGCAAATACTTCTGCTTCTAGGAAGTTCTGTGGAAGACAAAACTGGTAGAGAGAACTGCATAGCTGCAGCTGATAAAGGAAATACTGTGAGTTATTTCACTTTATAGTTGCCCCAAGTATTCTGAGTATTTCTAGATAGCAGAAGTTATCAGCATGTATTTCTCCTAGAATTTTGAAGTTTCGTGTCTTTTTGTTGTCATCTTTGTATATTAGTATATTCTATTCTAATGGGCAGCTTTTTTCTAGTAAGAATGACTTCAGGTTTATCTTTCACAGGTGTCGCATTCTGATTGGATTAATGAGAAGCCAAAGAAATTGCAATATTCCTCTAAGAGTGCTTTTTCTATTTGCTGTGATAAGAGTTTCTTGAGTTTTTTAGTCCCACCTCATAAAGGGGGTACTTGCCATCGTTGTGGTCTGTTTGGTAAGTGGCTGTTGTCCTGTAGTCTGTGACATACAGTGCATTTATCAGTGAAACCAGATCAGGTTTGCTCAGAAATGTCTTTAGATGGATGTATCTTTTTAACTCTCAGACACAAGTATAGCCTATTCAGAACATAGTTGGAGTAACAATGGACAAGCAGAAGAGAGCATCTCCTTATCAAAAGTGGTGGGCTTTTTTCCCTTAAGAGTAGAGGGAATTTGGGACATTTGGGCAGCAATGTCTGATAGCTGTATGTGAATACAAATACCTATTTGTATGTGCTTAGAACTGCAGGGGAGCTGTTTTGTAAAGCAGTTACTTAAACAGCTGTTGTCCCTTCCAGTACATGTTTTGCTCAGATATCTCTTTTTTGTCTTTTGTTTTTTTCTTTTTTTAGGAAAGCTCAGATGTTCCCAGTGTGTGCAAACATACTATTGCTCTGCAGATTGTCAGAAAAAAGATTGGCCAGCACATAGAGTAATTTGTGATCCCGTTAAACAGAAGTAAGTTTGTTGAAAGTTGTGCCAAATAATCTTCACCGAAAGACAATATCCCTCCCAATACAACGTAAATGACCATGGGAAGGCACTAATGTTGCTTGTTCTTAGTACTGCATTATCTTATGCCTGTGACTATTACATATTAACATATTTGTCTTTCTGCATTTTCTTGGATGAGGAATAAGGGTTTGCAAAAATCATATGCTATGAACATAGCCTTTTATCTCTTTTTGAAAGTAGATTGTGTTATTAATGCTACTTGTCAGTCTTTGATTCTTCAAATTGACATGTTTTTCTTTGATTACAGTTTAAGTAATAGCAAAACCAAGACAGAAGTTTATCTTAAGGTATGGAATACAATTTTGACTATGTCTTGAATGGATCTGCTGTGAGTGAGTGGCAATGTGCTTAATTTAGCTGTACAGGAAAGGAACAAGTTGTTCCTTTTAGAATGACCAGTGCTTCAAATGAGAAGTTAGTGGGAGAAGCATTCAGAACAATGTTGATTCTAGAGCTCTTAGAAGCACTATCAGACAACCCTGCTTTTGTTTGAAAAAAACTTGTGAAAAAGTTAAAAATCAAGACGTGTGATGTTGCTGGAGAAATACTGTGGGAAGGAAACAGATGTAGTGTGTTAGTATGTCCAATTCAGAAAACTTCTAGTGTCTTGTTTCTGTGAAAAAATCATGAGCTGAATTTTGGAGCCTTGGAAATTTATTAGATAAATACATATAACATACTA
This sequence comes from Acanthiza pusilla, assembly GCA_036630365.1. Lineage (NCBI taxonomy): Eukaryota > Metazoa > Chordata > Aves > Passeriformes > Acanthizidae > Acanthiza > Acanthiza pusilla. The sequence continues at coordinate 8,133,448 of JAXCHO010000234.1, read as the reverse complement.
TTATACAGTAACAGATGTAGATAAGCTGTTGTTTCTTCACTGTAGCAGGAACTAAAGATGAAACAGTTCTCCTTTGTAGTGTTTTGAAGCCTCTCTTGATCTTACTTTGAGCCAAACATTTCTTCCAGTCTTCCTATGAACTCTTCTGCAGGAGTTGATTTTTCTGTCTTTGTGGTTTCTTGGGATCACATTTATGAAGGTGAATAAATGTGCATACCTCCAACTAGCCTCATGTTTGCACTGTAGAACTCCTTTGTCATGTACATATTTGAAGCAGCTTACTCATCTGTTTAACTTTTTGAAGGAATTTACAAAGGAGGCATCATGTCAGGAGACTTCTGTTATTCACCCTGTTAGTTCCTGTCGTGTGTGTGCTTGTGATTGGGTTCTGATGAAACTGATAACTGATGGTGAGGGCCCTTTATACCAAATGGTTGTACAATATGAATAAAAAATTTGCAGTCAGTTTATTTCCAAAGAACAAAGGGTTTTGTTTATTTCCTTGTTCACCTTTTGAAACTCCCATAAGTTCTGCAGAAGTAAGAGAGCTTAGATTGCATCCTGAATGATATTTAGGTGGGTTACATTAAATTATTAGACTTTTTTAAAATGGATGCCAGCAGTTAAAGCAGTAGCTATAATCTACACTGGTGTGTTAAGGCTACAAGGAAGCAGGTGGAATTCAATTCTTCTTATTTATGAAAGGATCATAAGTGGGAGTTTTAGTTGAGTTGTCCTGTAAAACAGGTGTGAGGAAGTGAATGTGTGAATCTTCAGCACTTGTTTTTCATCGATGTTCAGTATATCTTCGCAATGTTTCTTGACGCGATAAAAAGTTCTTTAATTTTGTTTGTTACTACAAGCAGCTACAGCTGAACAACTCCAGATTAAAAATAACTAGTATCTGTTTTAAACAGGGTGATTCAGCTTCTGTGGATTCTTACTTTTTAACCTTATTTCCTAGTTCTTTAGAAGAGAGTTAAGAAGTTAGTTGAATTGATAGCACTTCAAGCCCCAACAGCAGCCTTAACTTTAAATATGTAAGATGATATTTCTGAAGGCCTTAATTATTTAGTCACTTAGACAGGGGGAAATAATCTGCTATCTCCTCTTATTCTAATTATAATTATTTCCAGTCCATTAAGTGCTTCTTTGCTAATTATGATCCATAAAGGAAAGGATGGAATGAAGGCATTGCCAGCTTTTTTTCCCAGCTCATAGCAAAGCACTATTCAGTAACTGTTGTTAATATATTACAGGAGGAAGTGAGTTTGAGTTTTGCAGTAGATGTTGTTCTTCCAGATTCTGGTAAGTGCTTGTTGTGTGGGTAAAAAACCCCAACAGAATTAAGGCTTTTATGTTCGCACCTCTCCCCAACACCTGTAAAAGATGAGTTTTTTCTTTTGCCCTCCTCTCTCTTGTCACTCTCCCAACCTCTCCCTTGACTTTTTTATTCAATTTTATTTCACCTTTCCATAAAATGTCAGTGCCTGAAATACCTTGTTATGCTTAATAACCTTAAATTACTTTTCCAATAGAATTGTATTAACTTCAGTGTGTTCTGGATTATCTTGTTTGTTTTTCTGTTTTAATAGATGCATGAAAATTTGGTATCATTTTGTTTCTTTATCTCATGCCTTTTTAACTCTTTAAAAATTACAGTACCAATGTCTAGTTCCACACAGGATTTTACCAGCTTTAATTATATTTCATACATGCTCACTAAAGTATCCCAAAGAAAGTACAATCACTGGATATTGCTGTATCCAGTTGGAGAACTCTATAAGCATGTTTGTATTTCTAACTTAGCAAGCCTCAGTGAGAGACAAGACAAGCACCAGAGCTTTGAGGAGTCAGAATTCAGATTTTCAGTTGAGTTGGGTGGCTTTGGTTGTCAAACCAGATCAATACATGTAAGTTGTACCTTTTGTCATGTGGAAGACTCTATTGTTTAGGTTTTCCTCTGGCTGCAGAGCAGGAATGATGTAGTGCCAAGAACATACTTATTTCATTGATGTGCAGCCCACAGAAACTTTGAAAGATGTGATGGTTGATCCTCTTAGCTTGCTAAACTTCCTAATGTGCAGGAAGCTTATCTCCATGTAATACTATGCAGTCTATAAAAGGATGGTTCACCTTAGTCCCACGTACATTCAACCGATTCAGGATTGTGCTGAGTATATTTCACATTTGGTTGCTTCACAGCGCGCTAGTGGCAAAGTGATATATAACTTGCCAACCTTTTGGAGAGAAGATCACATAAATATCACTGCATTCTTGAAGTGTCCCATGCATTCATTCCAGACTTCACAAACAACTGAAACACCTGTATTGAGGTTTTCATTTGAAAATAATGGTATTGAAAGTTTGGAATACTGCTTCATGCATCAGAAATGGAATATGTAATAGCTAAGAAACCAATATTTACAAAGACATCTTGATTAAATCATTACATTCTCAGTGTTGTAAATAATGAGGTAAATCACAAATCCTTGTGTCTGAAAAGCCGTAATGAGTTTTCCAGCTAACAGTCCTTAGTGACTGCAAGTAAATGTTGATTGTTACTGCTTTGCTCACTTAACAAGTCAAACAGTCTTGGGGCTGTGAATATGCTCAGAAAACTCAAGTGGTTGAGCTACTCTGAAATTACTTTTGTTTCGCATGTTAAACATATTAAGTACTGAAAAAAAAATAGAACGTGCTCACCTTATGATAGGAATATAGGATCAGGCTCAGAAGATGGTTCTGAAGTGAAAATAACTGATGGCTATTTTGAATGGTAAATCACTTATTCTTACGTCTATATTTTAGAAGACTGCCTAAATAAGGTTCCCTTAGAAATGAAGTCTCATTTAACTCCAGCAAGTGATGCCAAAGGAGGCTCTCCAAGAGGTAAGCAAGCAAATCAAACTAAACTTGGGGAATTCTAGGTCCTCCTGCACTGCCTGATATTCTAGCTGCTCACTAGCATCACCTCAGTCTTAAAAATGTTGGCTAATGGAGCTGCGTTCAGGTCACTACTGACATGATTTCATACAAGTTCTAATGATGTAAACATTTGTTTAGTGATTGTTACGTGAGCATTATTCTCATAATATGACAGGGGCCTTCACAGTCCAGAGCATCAACAGAAAGAATAAACTATTTTCAGTATGTTTATATTTTCAAAGTCAGCTTTGATTGTCAACCTTTCTTCTTTTTTATCTACAGTATCAGAAAACCATTCAAAGGGAAATGAAAAAAAAACACCTGAGGATGAAGACTTTCTTCAGTGTGCTAGTTCAGTTGTGAAGTTTGTCTCTTTAAGTATTGGAGATGAATTTACTGGTGTGGTTTCCCACACTGAAAATCCAGACACCTTTTTTTGTCAGCGGATGCAAAGTGCCCGTAAGTGATGGGTTGGAAATGGAATGTATGATGCCTAGGATGGCATTTTTCTCTTTGGTAGAGAGTGGCTGGAGGAAGATGCTGCTATTTTAGAGGTTGACCTGAAATGGTGATTCTGTATGACTTTAGTCCATGCCTCAGTCAGTTAAGAGCCATGATGTTAGAGGGGATAGTTTGTGGCAGTGTTAGCTGTTAGTTGCATGTACTACTCCGAAAGGTGGTAATTTGTTTGTGTGGTGCAAAGTATAAAAATTACATGGCTTGGATCTTAGCAGTCTGAAATCGATTTGTATCACGAATACTTAATGTTAAATACGTTCACTCAGTTGTTCCAGAAATGCGTTTGAGTCTGTAATGACTTTCTAGTTCTATGTACCTCATTATTCCCTGGAACAGTGTTTAACAAGAGTTTTTTTTGAAGACTGAATGTGTGGCCTGAACTTCCTTGTTACATAGTATGGGGAGAACAGCTGAGTATGAGACGGCCAGTGCCCAAACCCTGTTTTGGTGTTTCCTGATACAGAAAAACATGACTCTCTAGTGGGCCAGAGCATGAGGTTGCAGGGACTTCAGGTCTATCTTCCACAATGCCCATAAACAGGTATCTGGGAGAGAATAAAGAGCAGAGTAAGTTGTGAGGTGTGTCAGAACAATCCTCCCAGTGCTGCCAGCAGGTTTTTTTCGGCTGAAGGAGTTTTGGCAGCTGAATATGATCGGGTCTATCTCCTTCAGTGGATTTTTCTTCTGTGTCCATGTGCAGCCTTTTAATTCTGGGTAAGCAATAGCAAAGTGTGTCCTTCGGGAAGGAGTGACCTACCTCATCACCTTCCTGTTGTTGGAGGAGCTGTCTTCCTTGGTTTCTTCTTGGCATGCCCTCCACTAGCTAGCTTTCAGTTTCCAGTGGCTTCAGCTTTGTCCCTTTGCTGAAAAGCTCTGTCCCTGGTTTTCCCTGTCCATTCACTGCTGTGATTCCTCAGAGGCACATGAGGACTCTCTTGGATGTTACTGATTGAAGAGCCCATATCTGTTCAATGTTAAGCATTTGAAATAACCTCCATTAGACTACAAGATGTTCTTCCAGGCTTTAAGCTTAATTATTTTGTAATAATTGCAAGACAGGCTATGTTCCAAAACCTGTGTTTTTTAACATCAGGTCAACTTGCTGAGCTTGAAGCATCTCTTAATGAATACTGTGACAAATCTCCTAGTTGTCCATCTTTCCGTCCTGCTGTTGGCAATGCGTGCTGTGCCCGGTTCACAGGTAAAAATGGAGTGAAAATACTAAGTTATGTCACTTAAATTTATTACCAAAAAGATACATTTTGTAATTATGTTTATAAATATTTCATAGAGTTTATTTGTTTGTGGTTTTTAGCTGTGGGTAATGCTTGGTACTGATTTAAAAAATGATATTTATAAAATGCCAATTTTAAAAGTCCCTGTATTGAGTGAACTCTTAACACTGGATTCAGATTATTTAGAATAGCTTTTTAAGAGATCATGGAGAAATATGGTTTTTTTATGTTGGTAAGTACTATTTCCCCAGGACTGGGAATAAGTATATCTTTGAAATTTCAGACCCCAAAAAATCACAGAATAGATGGGGTTATATGTAATGATGCTGCTCTGATAGACTGCTTCTCAAAATGCTGCTTAGCCATTACCTGGTAGTCCTGAACTGTACTGACATGGAGGTATTTTTATACTGGTCTGTCAAAAAAAAATCATTCTGTTCTCAGACATTACATCTGTATCTTCCTTTCTAGAAGACAACCTTTGGTATCGTGCTGCTGTTACAGCTTATGCTTCTGAAGATACTGTTTTGGTGCACTATATGGATTATGGTAATTCTGACTCTCTTCCACTGACCAGACTTCGTCCTTTGATTCCGAGCTTAATGGACTTGCCAGCTCAAGCCATAAAATGTAGACTGGCAGGTATGAAGTAAATGATGGGCAGTTTCAAACTAGAAAGGGGAAAATGAGTGGTATTACATAACCATCACACCTGTAGTATCCCACATTGAAATATGGGGAAGGATGGAGGTAATGGTAGGCATTATTTCCAGAATTGTTAACTGTCATGGCATATCTACAAAATGTGAAAAATATTTCTTAATGTACTTGCAGTTGTTTTGTACCTTTCTACACGTTGATGAGACTTGGACTGACCTCAGGACCTTTCCCATACTATGTGACTTTTTAGGTGTAAAGCCACTGTTAGGAACATGGACCTCAGAAGGCATTTCTTTAATGAAAAAGCTGGTGGAAGACAAAGTATTGACAGTAAAAGTAGTGGATAAAGAGAGTTCTGGATCTGTGGTGGAGCTTACAGATGCATCAGTTACTCCAGAAGTAAATATATCAAGCCTTCTCAGAGCAGAAGGCTGTGCAACTGAGGAAATGAGGATGGCCTTACCCCCAGCCAGAGTGAGTGATGTTGGGCAAGCCAAAGGTGAGTGTGGTGTCTGTATGTGTATGTGTCCAGGTGTGCACACATAACAAAAGTTGTAACTGCCTGCTTTTGGAAGTTGGTATTTACTCTGGTTAGAAGTTTTACAATTTCCAGTTGAATTAGGATATGCCTAGTTATTACCTGCTTGTTCTTATGCCATTGTCCATTAGTGCAAATAGTATTTCCTCTATTTCCATCTTTATTGTCCTATATTTTACACATAAACACACATACTTAGTCCTTGAAAATTTGACTGCAGTAGCTTATAAAGCTTCTAGGCTATGCTTCAAATTGCCTTATTTGAATTTAGTGACCAAAGCTTTGATCTGAGAGATTTGCAAAAGTTGCATTGAATTTCTTTGAAATCTTGGGGAAGATTCCTGGCCTCTCTCATATGAAGCATGTTAAGTTCCTTTTTGCCATCCTGTGTCTGACAGACATATATTCTCTTCTGATGCTTTGGTACTGCAAGCAGGGGAAGTCTTTTTGTCAAGTCTATGTTCAAATAATTTTGATCTTCCTCACTAGATGCCTTGTGGCCAGGGCATGATTATTCCTTGTCTTTGTTCAGAAGAGTAAGGAATCCTACATAAAATTGAAATGAATGGTAGCTTCCCTGGTTAGATCTAAACATATTTTGATCTGTGGCCCTCATCCAGGACCTGTTTTGTACTTCTTTGGTTTGTTGGTTACCTCTCACCTTTTAAATTTCCGTCACTGGGCAGGAGCTGTTGAATACATGTTTTAAACAGAGTGTGTTCTCAAATGTGCCATGATTTAGTGTTCCCATGATCTATTCTGCAACTTGTGTTAAATAATAGACTTCTTTCAGGTACTTGAGTATAATATACAGTGCAAATTTCTGCAGCCAGTTTTTCTAGTAATATTTTTTGTTCTTCCTCCTTAGATTGTTTCCAGTAGTCTTGGTGACAGATGTTTCCCTCTTCTGTGCTCCCTGCCCTGTTTCCCAGGAACCAAGGTTCCCCAGTGTCTCTCTTGTTTAGGCTGGTGCCATCTACTCTTTACTTTTTGTGTGATTGCTCTTCCCTGTTTTCTATGGCTTTCTGGTAGTGAAGAAATGCATTCAACAACTGGCATATTTCTCTTTCTTGGTTTTGCTCTGCAAAGAGGCTCTCGCTGGTAATTAGTCTGTTGGACAAGAAATTCAAGAACATGAATGAGCATTCAGGATGTATTTTTTTTTTCCTGTAAAAGTTATTTTAATTTCTTTTCATTCTCTGTTTTTCTCTGTCCTCTCTAGAGGACACAGCGAACAAAAGAATGTACAAGGGGATTAAATTAACTCTTAACCAAACACTCAGTGTCATAGTGTGTACAGTGTACAATCCTGGAGAATTCTACTGTCAGATTTCAAATAGCCCTGGTAAGTTTATTCAGCTTTATTAATTCTGATAGTTTCTTTGCTTTCTGATTTGTCATTTATTATAGTTCTAATGAATTACTATTTCAAATAAGCTTATAGCATGAAGGCTTACCTCTGAGGTTTTTATCTAAGAATACAAGTGGAGTGACAAAGAAATTAGATCGTGGTATTGAAACCTGAAAATGTTGAAGATAAGCAGCAAAGGAAAGTGAAAGACTTACAATAACATAGCCAAAGAATATCTTAACTTTTTTCTCACTGAAAGAGTGGCCAGGCATTGGAATAAATTGCCCAGGAACATGGTAGAGTCACTGTCTCTCGAAGTGTTCAAGAGGCGTCTGGATGTGGCACTTCAGGGGTGATTATGGTGGTGCTGGGTTGATTTGAAGGTCTCTTCCAGCCTTCACGATTCAGTGATTCTGTTAATAAAGGCAAATAAGAGACATGTGCCAAGATAATATTTACTGGAGCTCTCTTGTAGTACTCTCTTGTAATTTATAAAAACTTGAAAAGATAAAAATTGTAAAATGAAGATGAGAAAATCCATCTATTGAGTTGTGACTTCCTCTTGGATAAGTTAAAAAGTACTTGTTTCTCTATCAGAAGTCTGTATAAGAATTCTGATAGCCACTGGCTTTTTAAAAGTTAGAAAAATACTGTGACAAAATTCAGTGGCTGGAGTGTGAGCTAAAGGCATTCAAACAAAAAATACAGAGCACTTCTTAAAAAGTCAGGGATGTTTATTTCTTGACTTACGTAGTCAAGGCATATGTTTGAAGGTTTACAAGTAAACTGTACAATTAACAATACTGATAAAGTTCAAGTCAGCTCATTTTATTGGTCTCACCTTTTTTTTTTTTCTTTCTGATTTTCAGAGTTACTTGCTCTAAACTCACTTAATAAATCATTGTCTGAATACTGTCAGAAAACTCCACTACATGTTCTTGAGCCTGAGATTGGAGACCCTTGCTGTGCTTTTTACTCTGGCAAGTAACACTAAAATAATTTTGTTTTTACAGGGTGAACGTAAAAAATTAGTTGGTAGTTTGCATTGGCAGAGGGCAGCAAAGAATTGTATTTATTTACTAAAAAATGAAAGCAGGTAGACTTACCATGTGTGTGAAGTAGTTATTCTTATTTTAAACTTTTTTAAAATTAGGTGATGGTAACTGGTATCGTGCTGTGGTGCAAGATGTCACTTCAGATGGAACTGTTCGAGTGAGCTTTGTGGACTATGGAAATACTGAGGAAGTACCATTGGAAAATATCCGACAGATCTCATCCTCATTCCTAGAACTACCATTTCAAGCAATTAAATGCTGGCTCTCAGGTGAGTCTTTTGGATTCTTTCTCTTACAAAAGCTATTGCATTTAGAGACTTGCTGCTTTGGGGGAAGGAGGTCATGACAGGGAATACTGTACAGAGCTCTGTTCTTTTGCATTTGTTTCTTTTCTCTGCCCTGAGCTCCTGCCAGTTCTTTTCAGTGATCTGTGTGGACTTTGCTTACTGCTTTAGTAGTCAAAGGGAACTTGTTCAGTTCTGCTTCGTCTGTGGTGCTTACTGGCTTTTGGTTGCCACCTTCCTAGGAGGAAATGTGCTTTTGTGCAACTTCATTTGTCAAAATTTTTGCAGGCAAAGAAGCTAATCTGTTTAAATGAAGCAAGTTGGCGTTTCAGTTTTCCCTCTTTTCATTTGACTCCTGAAGAGTTTGGCACTGTACTGTCGTTTCTCATTATTCTGCAAATTCCTTTTCCACACTATTCAAAATTCTGCAGATTTTTTCTTTCTGATGTAGTCTGCTTGGTTTAAAAATGAAAAATGTGGAAACAGGAAAAAGCTCAAAATTCCATTTTATTAAAGGGTCTTTTGCTGTTCCCCTACCCACCCACCTTCAAAACACTTAGGCTTTGTCTTCTTCTTTGATAAAAAAGCTTTATGATACTGATTCAAAAACAATCTTATTAGTGGTGTTTGTTCTAAGGCAAAGTACTTGGTAAAATCATAAAATATAGAAGACAAAACTTGGGAGTCCTGAAGGAATGTGGTCACTTAGAAAAAAGGGGGAAGAGGGAGAGCAGTTAACCCTAGGGTAGTAAAAGTAGCCTTGACATCTCAAGTTATGCTTTAAAAAAACTTTGTTAAAATATCTCAATTCATGAATATTGACTTTCCTCAACATTGTAATTTCCTTTAAAAATACTTTTTAAAAGTTATTTTACTTCCTAGGTATAAAGCCTGGTAATAGCAAATGGAATCCAGAAGCTACAACAAGATTTCATAAGTACACTTCAGGGTTAGAGCTTCAAGCCACAGTAACTTCCCTTTCTGAAGATGGGGCAGGTGTAGTGCTTACTGACAATTCCACAAATAGTACAAAAGTGATCAATGAGATACTAACTTCAGAAAAGCTGGCTGTAAAGGAAGTTGTACTGGATAAAAGTAACTTTACAACCAAGACTGTTGACCAAAAAGGTAATTAAAGGAATGTTAACTTTTAGATTGAACAAGAATTTTCTGTGTTCCAGCCTTTAACTATTACCTTTTTGTTTAATTATAGTTAATATTGATACTAAACATGCAGTTTTGCTTATATTGTTAGTTCTTAGAGTTGAACACCAGCTGCCCTGCAGGTGGCATTATAGACAAAAAGAGAGAGATGAAAATCGCTGTTTGTCTTAAATGAATGCTGTTTGACTCTTTGAGAGTTCAAGAATTAGAAATTTTCTATGATGAAACTTTTCTCATGTTTGCTTTTCAGTATCTTATTTTTTCTGAGGTGTTTTTTACTTTAGTTACTTTTAAATGCCAACAGTTTATCAACAGCAAAATAAGTAGCAATCTTGGTTTAGATTTGTCTTCGTAAAGGGAAGACATGTAGTTGTGTCTGAAGTTCAAAAAGTTATTATAAATATCAAATAAATTAACAGTTCCTTAAAATACGTATGTGCTTGGAGGTCAGTGATAACACTTAATTTTCTTACGATTTCTATTAGCAACCCCACTTGGACACTGGAAGTCAATTGAATTGGCTGTAGATGAAACCATGTCTGTCTGGGTAACAGAAGTGGTAAGCCCAGACTTGTTCTATGCTGTACCAGTTCCAGATAAAGGTAAGAAAAAGTGTTCACTGTTCCTAATACCAGTAAGAAGTCACTGTTGGTTAATAAAATGAATGTGTATAGTGAACTGAACCATGTAGAAACGTATCTTGGACAGCAGGAAAATATAAAAAAATGTCAAAGGTGGGAGTGGGGGGGGATTAAAAAGAATGCTCTTCATTATACCCAAATGTGGTTAGTTAGTGAATGTTAGGTTTTTTTCTATAGGTCAAAAGAAGCTCTTGAAGGAGCTGATTTCTCTGGAAGACTATTGTAGATCTTGTAACAAGCAGCCCTTCCAGCCAAAACTGGGTGAAGCCTGTTGTGCTCAGTTTTCAGGTGAGACAATTGTTTGTCCTTCCATTTCCTTGGCCATTGTAAAACACAGCTTTAATTTTCACTCTAGACAAAGGAAAAATGGCAGCTTGAAAGTGCTTAGGGATCTCTTAATTGTGCTTCCTGTCAATTGGCCTTTTGTATGTGCACCACAGTATTTAAAAATTCCTGGAAAACTCTACAGATTCTTGTTTTCAGGATAAATTGTGTTTATGAGATGATTCTTCACGTGTGACCATTCTTGTCCCAATCTTTTCAGGTAATGGTCATTGGTACAGAGCTGTTGTTCTGGAAGTTTCCCAGTGTGAGGTGAAAGTACTGTATGGAGACTATGGGAACACAGAAACTTTACCCCTTTCAAAGGTGCTGCCAATCACTGATTCCTATTTAAAGCTGCCTTTTCAGACAATTACATGTTCACTTGCAGGTAAAAAAACCTCACAAAATAATTTTAAAAACCCACCCCGAAAACCCCTGACTGATTTTCTTGAACATTATAAATTTGTACCTTTTCTGGTGGTAGTGTTCATTCTTTAATACTGGTAATACATGATGATCTTCTGGAATAGTATATTGGTAAACTTGGCAAAAGCTGGTTTAGAAAACATGTTTTTAGTTCATTTTCTCTAGAATTTAAGCTATTTATATTAGGAAAATTGAGCATCATATTTTCGAAAACATGTATGTAAGATTCGTGCTATATCCTAAAGGAATTATTTATGTAACAAACTTGATGATCCCTTTTTTGCAGGAATAGAGAAAGCTGAGTGGTCTCCATTAGTGCTTGACAAGTTGAAAAAACTGTTGCTGAAGCAATACGTCAAAATTACAGTGAAAGGGATTGATGGAAATGTTAATTTAGTAACAGTGGAGAAACGTTTTGACAATGGTTATCTGAATGTAGCTGACAAACTTCTGAAAGAGGGTTTGGTCAAATCCTGCAGTGCTGAAAACGCTAGTGAGCATCAAGGTACATACTTTGGCTTAATTACTTCAGTTTGCTTATTCTGAAGAACTTCTAAGCACATGGGGTGTCTAAATGACTTTTCCTTCTAAAAATCCTCCACAATGCCACATGTCACCTGTTAAATTAGGGAAGCAGTGGACATACGTATTTTGCTCATTCACTTTGTTTTTTGTAGGTAGCGGAGGTGAGACCAACTGCTGCTGCACAGAATTAAAAGTGCAAGTAAGATTCAGTCCAAGCAATGCTTTCTTATGTTTCCAGAATTCAAAAGAAATGTTCTGTAGGAAGCAAATGGGAGTAGGGGGATAATAGCTAACTGAAACATGGAAGTTATGTGAAATGTATCGTGACCCTTCTCATTTTTTGGATACGTGGCAATAATTAGAGCAGCCTGAAGCTGAGGGAGGATGGTGTATGGAGCACACAGACTTCATTAGTCTGTACTTTGCCCCACAGACAGCTCTTACTTCATGTTTTTTAACGTTAAGTTTCAGGAATGTTACTTTTCTCCATTGTCTAACTTAAGATCCTGATCTCAGTCCTAATTTGAGTATTTAATCAATTAGGTTTGAGGAAGCTGCTTCAGGGAAAAAAAGGGGAAGGACACATACATGGACAGTGGGAAGTCAGCTATAATTCTGTTGGCTTTTTCCCCCTCCAGAAGGTTTTACAACAGAAAGGAACTGTATATTTATTGAATTAATATGATACTTAGCTGAGTGTGTCATGTTAGGATCTACCCTGATCTGAAAGCAGCAATTAAAAAAAAACAGAATTGTATATTTCTAATTCTTTCTGCTTATTCCACAGCTTAAAAAGCATGAACAAATCCTACTCTTCCTTTTAAACAAGTTTGGGAATCCAGATGGATTCACTGAAATGAAAAATCTGTTGAAGCACTAAGTCTCTGACATGCACCATTTCATTTGCTTGTCCACCAAGTTGCTGCAGTTCCTTTTTTGGAAGATCAAGAGCGTCCATCAGCTTAAAAAAATTGGGTTGCTGTGGAAATTCTGTTATTTAAGTACTTGCATTTATCTGCATGCTTGGATTGCTATTGTGACCTAAGTATGTAACTTAGAGGATTGCAAGGCTGCAAGCTAAAATTTCGGTTTGGTTCTTGTTTTATGCCACCATGTGCTGCTAAACTTTTTGCTTTTATTTTCCTGTTGAATGCACAGAGGTTTATGGAATGGCCATTACGCTGTGAGTCTGTTCTGCAGACTTGCATTGGAAATTATTGTAAGGCTCACTTTGGTACCATTAATATTACTTGAAAAACTGTAACTCTGTGATTACTCTTCTTTCAGCCCAATGTCTGGTCTAAAGTTAGACTGAGATTTGTTCTTCATAAATTTGATTTCAGTATCATTAAATGTTGAATGTTGTCTTGGACTGCACAGAGGTAGTTTTCTCTAAAATCAGTAAACACTTTAATGTGCACAGTTCTTCCTTTACACTTGTGCTGTATTGTATGCATCTGTGAATGTTATTTTGAAGTGAATTGTATTGGAGCTGTTTTGTATGTAGCTACATCATCAGGATTTCTACCCCATCAAGTTTTCACATCATAATAGAAAATACCAGTTCTGGGATATGACAAAAATACCAAATCAAATTAATAACAGATTTTCATTATTTTCGCAGTTGAATACGTAGTTGTCATTTCTGCCTAATTCGGGAATGTCAGATTATTGTTCGTGGAACACAGTAGGTGTTTGCTGATTGAAACTGTATGGTCAGCTTTTTGTCCACTTCAAATATATACTTTAAGTTTGGGTTTTTGCAGACTGCAGTAATCCTGAGATTAAAATTGTTATGAAATATTTTTCTTTGACTTAGTCTTTTATTACACTTAAATTGCCTCTGATATTTTTTCCTGGCTCTTAGTTTTTGTTGCATCATACTCTTGCAGTAACTAATAATTACATGATTGCTGGCTCTTGGTTTCTAGAGTTCTGTTTGTGCCCCTGCTTCTGAACCAAGACTGTGGCTGTGTCAAGGGTCCTTTGACTCCCTGGGACAAGAGTGACTTGCACAAGCATTTGCCCACATGCAAAGCACCTCACTGATGTAAAACAGTCCTCCCATAGCTCTTGTTCACTTGTCCACATCCTCCCTCTCCTAGCAACTACTCACTGCATTTCAGAAGAGGAGTTTGACTGCAGTAGGCAAAGGCAGCCACATTGTCTGCATTTCCTGAGCAGGAGAAAGGAAAAGTGAATCTTTGCTTGTTCTACTCAGGTAAAAAAAACCCTCGAAAGCAGGAGTTGGTGTTTTCCTGAAGGCACCTGGCAGTAATTGTTGAAGTAAGAGACTTCATATGGGTCAGGTATTTAGTTCACCCCCTCCTTTCAGATGAACTCTTAGGAGCATTGATGTAGGTACAAATCAAGCAAGAAGTGTGTAAACCCGCAGAAGTTCCTCATGTAGCCGTGGGTTCCTCTTGCACTTTTTTTTTTTTGCTACTTTTTATCTCTAATTGCAGTCTTTTCTTGAAGCTACTTTAGGGCTGCTGTGAGGCAGAGTAACACCGTGTGGCTATACTTCTGCTCCGTGCTACTGCCGGGCCTGCTGGCTGTGCTCCAGGGCTGCTGACATTTTCGGCTGCTCAGAGTCTATGGGAGGAGCGGATAGACCAATGTTCCTCCTAAATCTAACCTACAGCAGTGTGGGTGTTTCTGGGGTTTCCCCACCCTCCAGTTCGTAGTTGTAGGTGTCAGACTGCGGTGGATGAGGAGGAGAGGCTGTCACAGCTGAACACGGAGTAAATCCAGGTGCGGAGAAGGCTGCTCGTACCCCCGCAGGTGCACAAGGGCCGCGCAAAAGTTGCCGAGGAAAGGTAAAGTGCGACTCGGAGCGCCTTTTTTCCTCCCTTTTTTAATTGAGAACATCCTAAACCTCTGGCTGGGAGGGTAGGGGCCGTGTGGGGTTCAGCGGTGCTGGGGGTACGCTCGCTCAGTGGAGCCGGGTGTACAGCGGCGTTCGAGGGCAGCCTCCGCCCGGCTCCTCCTCCGGCTGCCCCGCACCGCTGCCTCCCCAGCCCGGGGGAGAGCGCGGAGCCGGTGCGGCAGCGGCCGGGCAGGACAGGGAGGCAATGGAGCCCGGGAGAGCCTTACCGAGGAGGGCTGGGACTGGTCCCCAGCGGGCCGTGCAGTCCCGGCAGGAACACCTTCCTGTCCCCTTGGCAGAGTGTGCGGGGCAGTGGGCGTGGGGCAGCTGGCTCAGAGCCCCTCTGCAGTCAGGGGCAGGGAGGACGGGGCAGGAGGCACTCAAAAGGCTGGTTCTGCAGCTGAGGTCCCGTCCCGGGTCTGGACGTGGCTGCTGTGCCTGTGGTCCCCCCACGAGGACCCCCGAGTTCAGTGCGGGGATTGCAGCAGCCTGGCTGGAACACGGTGTGAATCTGTTCACTCCAATAAATAAATAGTGCCATTCTGCATTAGTAAAATAACAAAAAAACCCACCACCCAGGAAACCAGACTCAGCCCGTGCTCTAGTGGTTTAATTAGTTTGTTTCTAGCACTTTTTGGGGTGTGGCCAGGAGAAAGTGCTGAGTCTGCCAGGGCAAGCTTTCCAACATGTTGTGTCTCACATCCTTAATAAAAATCTTTCTGCAGAAGACATCAGAAGAACTTGATCAAGTCTTGATGATCAAGGAATGAGTGAAACACCTGGGATGATACCTGTAATGTGTCTGGATACTCGTACTTCATTTATAAATGAGAGTAGCTTTTTTGTTTATTTTGCATAGTAAAGATGAGGTATTACTGTGAGACAAATCCTCCAAACAATCTGATTTTCCCATTTTATTCAGCAAGGGCAGTGCTGGAGAGGCAGTGTGTATGCTCTTAAAGATGTCTGGGTCTTCCAGGAAGACTCTAAGAGGAATAACTAGATGGAATGCCTTGGAAAGTAGGGTTCTCTTGACCCCATCCTTTAAAAAAACAATTAAAAAATCCATGTGGATTTTTATAGTCGGGCCTCTAGGAAGTCTCCTTTAGGACGGGCCCACAGACCACTGTCCTGAAAATGCATGCAGGTAACAGCTTGTATGTGTTTGTGGGAGTGATCCCATGGAGATAATTCCCACGTTGTGGCTTGTCCTTTGGGACTCTCAGAGATGCAGCAGGAAGATAAGGTGAGCATTGGGTTAGTTTTTTAAAAGGGGGGGCTAGATATGAGATGATCTCAGCATGTATCATAATATGAGAGCTCCACTGAATGCCAGAGATGTTAGAAAAAGGATTTTTTCGTCTCCCTTCAGCTTTTGCTGTAGGGAATAACTGAAGCTGACAGCTCTCCCACTCTATTCTTTGGGAGCCATTTACACCTGCTCTG
Source organism: Acanthiza pusilla (assembly GCA_036630365.1). Lineage (NCBI taxonomy): Eukaryota > Metazoa > Chordata > Aves > Passeriformes > Acanthizidae > Acanthiza > Acanthiza pusilla. Next base: position 8,117,483 of record JAXCHO010000234.1, on the reverse strand, counting down.
GCCATAGGTAGATCAGTAGTTGATCCATCTCAGGTGTGGATGTTTCTGGCTGGTGTAAAGCAGTGCAGATCAGGCTAGACATCCAGCTGGAGATTCCCTGCCCAGGTTTGTACAGGTGAGGGGTGACAAAACCAATTACAATAATTGCTTCAGAACCCATAGCCTTGAATGAGTTTTCAGTAGGGTATGTGACCAAGTTACATGTGTGCTTTTATAACCTCAATATAGTTTTATTGTTTACTTATTTTCTTATGCTACTGTTTGTCCTAAGACACCAAATTCACGCAGATCACTCTTCCTTTTTTCTCAGCCACTCCATAAAACATTTCTTCCCAGCATCCACACAAGCTGCCCACTGCTGCAAGTATCTAGTGCTTGTGATGCTCAGGCAGGCTTTGGCTCCCTTGGGTGGGTTTGCATGTGGCAAAAGATTAAAAAAATGAGACATTCATGGGGGCACTCCTGCTGCTCTAGCCACAGGCAAAGTCAGTAGCATAAGCACTTCTGTCAGGACAAACTACATAGTAAGTTTAGCTAAAGCTCTCAGGTCCGAAAAGGGTCTTTTATTCTTTAACTCATGGATCGTACAAGACCTGATCTGCAGCATGTTGATTTTCACAGTACCCCATGTGAGCAGTGCTGCAAGATCAAGGTCTTTTTATGTACAGGAGCCCTTATCACAGGGGAAAAGAGCCTCTCAAAACTCCCTCGCTGTAGAACCAGGCGGGGGAGAATAAATAAGCTGGTTTTGCAGAACATCTTATGGAAATTTAATCGTGTTTATCATTTGGAGAAAAACATTGTCAAAACGTTTAGACTGAGATTTATGATGTTTGTTTTAAGAAGTTAAACATTTCCCTGTTGTCTTCCTTCTCCCCCCTTCAGTTTCAGCTCTCTCTGTGAGCTGCCCCAGGCAGTGCCTGTGGCTGGGCAGAGCAGATGCCTAGGGCTCCTAGTAGAAGTTGCCCAGTGCCTCCAAACCTTGACAAGAAGAAAAAAGTAAAATTTACTTAAGAAAAACAAGCTGAGAGAGACTGAAAAAGGAGACAGCAAGATTGGTCTCTTCCCTCCCTATACCTGAACATCAGGTGAGCACATAGCAGTGGGCTCCCCTCAGCAAGCTGGGGCCATTTCCCAGCAGTGACAGCTTGGCTTTGTAAGAGCATGTTTTAATTAATATGCAGTGTAATCTTTCCTGCTTCTCCCCTGTTAAAGTGGGACAGTTTGAAAAATGAGTGATATTTTCCACCGTTGAAAGATGTGTTGGGAAGGTGTTTGTCAAGAAGAGCTTTTCTCTACCTCTCTCTTCCCCTCTCTGGTCTCACTCCTCCAAATACACTACACATGGTTACACTCTTAATTAGCTTCCAGTAAGTTGTCATCATATTCATGTGTCCAAGTGAGAATCTGGGTATAAAAATAGGAGTTTTGACTGAGTGTGGTTTAAAGAAAAATTACTTTTGACTTGGTAGTGAGGCAGACATTTTTGAATTTCTCTTTCTTAATGGCTGAGAAGATAAAACGAAAAGGTCCTTCACTCACCACCCCATCCCCCAGCACAGTGCTGTCTAAGGTTGCTGCTGCTAATCCTAGGCTAATGCTGAAGAGCAGCAGGTGCTGATGAAGCTTTCTTTCAATTCCTGCTGCTGTGAGTCTGGCTGCGCTAAAAGGCAAAGAATTCATCCTGCAGATTAGTTGATTTAAACCCAAGATAACACCAAGTTGTAGAAACATCTCAACCTGTCAATGTTTTGTATGAAAACAGCCTGAAATCCCCCCACACCTGTCACATCTGACTACAAGCAGAGGCTTGTCCTGCTTTGGGTGATGTGCACTCTGGAAATGGCTCCTAGAAAGAATGTCCTTGAGGCATGGCAGAAAAATGCCCTTTCCTCTGTGGCATGTGCAGGGCTTGAAGCTCCTGAGGGACACACATTGGGGCTTCCCCAATGAAGTCATGTTTTGTGTTGACCATCCTTTACTTAGCCAAGCCTGGGATCTGTTAATTTAGGGGGGCAGTCTGGTGGGGGTGTTGGGAGAATATGCTGAAGGGTAAAGCTTGTAAAGCATCTGGCACTGCAAGACATGGTGTTAGTGTCTCTGTAATCCCTAGTGGGGTGATCCTGGAAGGGATTTCTTAATCCTCTTTTCATTGTGTCTCCATGCAGGTAGCAGCATGGCCTGCTACAGGTATCTTGGCTTGTCTGATATGTCTGCATATAATTTGCTGCAGAGACAAGTCTTTCCCGAGAAAAATCCTCCTCTGTTTTCTTGGAAAAACAATAGAGCTGGTTATCAAGGAGTACGCTTACTTGTGTATACACGAAGAAATTCTGCCTTTGCAGTGACAGAGGCAGAGATCCATTGGGAATCGGGTCAAGTGTGCTCTAGTGAATGCTTTTAATCTGGAGGAAAAATAAATATACATCTTTATAACAGAGAGCTAAGAGCTCTACCAGATACACTTGGTCTAAATCTGGGCATGCTTGAAAGTGTCGCTGAAATCCACCTAAGATGTGATGGCAGCCTTGCTGATTTCAAAGGAAAAATGAGCAGAAAATTGACTTTTCTGGACAGTTATGCATGAAAACTTCTCCCAAGAAAGCCAGTCCTTGGCAAAAAAAAGTTGTGAAAGAGCCTGGGGTTGAGTGCTGTTGGAGACTGGTGACTGGGACGGGGAGCAGCGCTGCTCGAGGCAGGACCCGAGGGGTAGGTCCCCTGTGCTGGGCTGCACAGCAGGGACATCTCAGCTGAGCTGATGGGGAGCTCGGGAGGATGAGGCTCGGACTGTGCTCGGTGAGCTCCCAGGGCAGCCACTTTCTGCTGGCCACTGTCTTTCCCAGGGACAGGGGGGCCTGGGGGGAGCCAGCTGTGAGAGGGAGGTGCACTGGAGGGGGAGGAGAGGAGGGGAGGCAGGGCTGGGGAATCCCTCCCTCCCCAGGGAGCCAGGCCTGCTCTTTCTGGATGTGATGGGAAAGGAGATGAGTATGTTAAGAGATTTTCTTTTCTATCATTCCCTCATTTTTATGGTTTTTCCTTATGTCTGTTCCCCACCCTTCTCCCCAGGGCAGGAGTTACTTTTGTCCCTCAGGCAAAATGTTTCTGGGTTCATCACCTGAGACAACCAGCAAGGAGATGCTCAGCTGCAGATAAAGAAATTGGCTTTAGGAATTGGATTCCTATTCCTCTCTTCTTCTTTTTTTCCTTCCAGATTTGCCATCATGAACCTCTTGTCCTTTGAGTCCATCTGCATTTTTCTGCTTTCTCAAGGTATGTTTAAAGTTGTCATTTTGCATCAGTGGTATTGGTCTCAGGTGTTTCCCTATCTCTGGTTGGAGTTCTTTGCTCTGAGGAATGAGAGCCAAGTCAGTGCCTCTCCAGGAGGTTTAGGGATAAACTTATGTGTGAAACATATTTTTATGCAAAGGGGGAGAAAATAATACTTGGAAAAACAGATTTTCTGAGAATTCGAACATCTATGACTGATCTGCATGTAAAGTGTCTAACTGATATGGGAAAAGCTGATGTTATGATATTAAAAGTGCATAAATTTATCTGGTGTTTATGACTGTGATCTCAGAAGCCTAAGGCTGGCCTAGCTCTCATTCTTGCACTGTGTCCCTGCGTGCAGTGAGCAGAGGGACTGTCCCATGTGCTGGAGTCATGTCCTTGGCATTTTTCATGCTCTCTGTGTCCCTGCTAGAAGGAATTTCCTGACATAGGTACACTGCTGTGTCACCAAAGCTGTGAAATCTATGCAGCAACCTAATACTTTTGCTGTTATAACTTAAATCCTGTGTGTACTGTTCATGGGTGATTATCTGTTTGATCCCACAGCATTGCTGGTGTTGGGTATACAACAAATCTATGTTGACCAGGAGATGATAGGCAAGATCTCAGCTGCTGGCCAGTGTAAGTTTGTTTTATAAAGCAAGCATTTTCTGTATTTTAATTCCTTCTTTCTTTGTTTTTCTTGTGTTTTGGGGTTTTAAAAGAAGTTTTGTGTTGTTGTTGTTTACATTTATTGGCCCCCATTCAGTCTGTAAAGTTCCCAGCAGTGCTTTGGCAATCACAGCGCTGTGGCTGTTTCTGCCCTAGCCTGGCTTTCTTCTTCATTGGTGTTAGCTCTCCTGGGACATGATCTACTCTGTTTTCCCAAAATTGGCTATTTGCCAGCTGAATGGTGTTTCTATCAGTTCCTTCAGAGCCTGCTCCAAGCAATCCTGATTTAAAGAGCTGTGTTTAATTACAGACTGGATGAGACCTCCCACATGGGTAGGTTTTCAGGCTGTAAAGCCAGCACTGAGCAGGGGTGATGGGGCTCTGGCTGGCCAGCACATGTTCACCTGCAGCTCCCTTGCTGTACTTGCAATCAGTTACTGGTAAACTGTTGGGAATTCTCTCTTGATAGCCCTTTTTCTTTTCTACTGTCTACCAAGGAATAAATTGCATTTATTCCTATACCAGGCATGCCCTCCAGCTCCATCGTGTAGCACCATGCCTTCAGCTCAGGCTTTCCATCCCAAGGTGCTGTTTTTGAATGTTTCTCCCTCCTGCACATCCCCAAGAGTCCCTTGGTGGGCTGCAGACATCCTGCTTACAAATCCCTGTAGAAGAGCTGCATTGCACCCCTCAACTCCAGAGCCACCTGAGGAGTGTTTCTCCATGCTGAGCCCAGTCTGGGGGCTCAGCAGCTTTCCCTGTGCATGCTGAGGCAGGGATAACAACCCTGCTGCATCTCCAGGTTCAGCCCAGCTCCGAGGGCAAGGCTGACAAGCCAAGACGGCGCTGGCAGGGAGGCTGTGCTCCAGCTTGTCCTCAACACAGTGCCCCGGGGCAAGGCTGGGTGCCCTGTTAGAAGAACCAGTGACCCAGAAGGGAATGCCTCACAACTTTCAATCCCTGTAATCTGGTATTAGAAAACTCTAATTATAAATTCAGGTTTTGGCTAGTAGGAGTCATTTGGAAAAAAGTAGTGATAATAGAAAATTATTATCATGGGAGTAGAGTAACATCACAAAGCAAAATGCCTCTTAAGGACTTGGTATGTTTGATCTCTATTGAATGTCTGGATTCAGTTTCCCTTGAAGTTGATTCTGGCAAATGCTGCAGAGGAGATTTTAAAATTTCCCTTTAAATGCTTTGAAAGTGACTCTTCAGAGTCTACAAACTGCCATTTATTTATTTATTTATTTATTTATTTATTTATTTGTGTCAGTGAAATTGTGGGTTTCCACTGCAGCAAAAGCACCTCAGAAGCTCATATTTGGGAGCAGTCATGTTCATGCAGGTAGGGGTGATACAAAGACACGTCTCTGAAGAGGAGATAAAAGGCAGATTTTTATGAAAATTGTTTCTGTCAGTGTCTGGGAGCTATTCAGAGAGTTTGTGTTCAGGAAAATAAGAGCCTGTTTTGAAAAATGTGCCACATATGAAACGCACTGGGCTCCATGGGACTCTGTAGATTTTGCAAATGCCCCCTGGATTTTCATCTGTGCCTTGGGCTGGGAGAGCCTGCAGGTGCTACTGGGCACAGCCACCTCTCCCTGCTGCTCATTCTCCCTCCGTGTCCTCTCTGGACAGCCTCTCTCCCTGTGTTCAGTGGTACTTCATTGCATTGGCTGCTCCTGTGCTGTCACTGAGACCAGGCTGGCGCCCTGAACCCTGAGGTGAGAGTGGCAGACTGAGAGCTGAGCTGGAGCTGCTACAGTCCAGAGCAGGGGTGTGTGTGGGCTTTGGGCTGTGGTCACTGGGCTGCCTCAGTCCAACCTCTACAATTTGTCTGGATTTTCAGCTCTTGGCTGCCTTTTTCCAGAGAGTGGGGCTAACAAAGTGTGGTTTCACAATGTAAATATTTTTTCTCCTAGTGATGCAGTGCTCTGCCTCATTAGATGTCCTTTTCCTCCTGGATGGCTCCTACAGCATTGGCAAAGGAAGCTTTGAAAGGTCCAAGCACTTTGCAGGCAAGCTCTGTGATGCCTTGGACATCCATCCAGACAGAGTGAGTTTCAGGAATATCCTCTAATTTTCAAACAGCTTGGCAACGTGTGGAAAGGCCAGTAGTAACGTGCTGAGTGAAATTGCAAAATTCAGCCTACAATCTGTCATGGGGGCAGAGTATTTATTCAGAAAGATGCAGTTTTGAAGCAGAGTGGGATTGGAGGACACTTCTTGATTTTTCAGAGACTTGAAGCAGTTCCATTTGGTCTTGAGAAAAGACATAATGCTTCAGGTTAAAGATTATGATTTGGGGTTTTTTACTGATTTTATTTTAGTTTGGATGCTCATAGATTAAAATGGTTGGATCTTTCTGTCACATTCCATAAAACTTCTTGTAAGACTTCGGTGAAGTATTCTGGATGTATTGCCCAGTACAGACCAGTTAGTCTATCTGTGTTTTCAACTATAGAAGATGATTTTAGAGGAGGTACTAGGAAAAGTATTGGTTTGTGTTGCCTGCTGTGCTCAATGCCAGAGGGAGCTGCTCTTCATAATGGGAAGATTGCCTGCACGGTGTATAAAAGGGTTGGTGCAGAAGGTGTTATTTATAAACTTACAGCCCCTGAGGCTGTGAGCTGCTCTGAGTGGATAAATATAGATCCTGCCCTGACTGTAACTGCAGCAGAGGCTCCCATTGTTGGCAGATAAACTTTTTTTGCCTTATTTATAGTCTGTATAGACAATACTGGAGTTCCTGCTCTATTTTGAAGTTAATTTAGAGTGCCAGTGGCTCAATAGAGAAAACAGAGCTTCCCTCTATACAGTTTAGTCTTCCCAAGTTTGTGAATTGATCAAAAGAGTAAAGCTTGCACAGACACCTTTCATGACCTTTAACCTTTTCTTTTAGGTCCGTGTGGGAATGATACAGTTTAGCTCAACTCCCCACCTTGAATTCCCCCTGGATTCTTATCTAACCAAACAAGAAGTGAAAGACAGAATCAAAAGGACTGTGTTCAGGTCAGCTTATTTTAAAGCTCTTCTCTTTTTCTGGTCTGTGAATAATCTCTGGATTGAGAGGTTTTTTCGAGGTTTAGACATCTCTGCTTCTGCTATGCTTACACCAGTGTGATGCCCTCAGGGAGGGAGGTGAATGAACACTGTGGTCCATGATCCACAATCCACTAAAAATGTGGAAGCTGGTCTGTGTCAGTGAAAGTTGATCGGGGACAAAATTTTCAGTGTCCCACTATAATGTGGTAAATAGAGAGTTTTCCAGGTCTTTCTGGGTTTCCAGGTCTATTTGAGCCAGGCAGTAGGTTACATCCTCTGTGGAAAAGCAAGCATGGTGTTCCTTTCATGGCTGAGCAAAGGCAGCACAGTGTGCTCCTTCATTTTTTGCTGGTTACAATTTCCTTTGTCCTGTGAGTTAGTTACAAGCTGCTGGTCTGTAGATATTTTTGTGTTCTTGATGAATTCAAGAGGATCAGGTTTTCAGACAGAAACCTTTTTCCTTCTTCATTGTTAAGGCTTGGATGTCTTCTCATGGCCTCAGGAAATGGAGCCAAAAGTCCAAAGAAGTGCTGTCCTTAGAGCCTCTCAAAATCCAAACTTTCCATCTCAGAGAAATACATTTGGATCTACAAAGGATCCGACAATCACTCCAAAATAACTCTTGTTTTGATGATAGACGAGGTTCTGGTAAGGCCTGCGGATATCTACTCTTTTAGCTGATCTGCATTAGGACTAAGGGTTAGATCAACATTTCCGATGGATATCTGCTGCTCTCAGCATGATGTACATATTGCAAGCAAATGTGATCACTTTTGCATTTTTCAAGCAAGATCAGTTGGCTGGATTTTGTTGTATTGTTTTTGACAAGTTTAGCAAACCAAGAAAACCTCTCATGTACTGTTACAGGAAAAGCTTAGAGAAAACAAGATACATTCCTCCTCTCTGGTTGTTGTTGAAAGTCTGTGAGAGCAGAGAAAGTGAAGCAGCGTTTTCTGTCTGGCACTGCATTTCTTTGATGACAACAGATGGATGCTGACAGATCAAACAGAAATAATGACTTTTTGCCTGGCTGTTTCATCTAGTTTAAATGAAAAGCTGACATTTTGAAGTAGATAAAATAGTTATGGATGGATTCCAGTTGGCTTCTGAAAAAAAATGGGTGTTTGACATCTTGGTTGAGAGGTTCCTTGATGTGCTTCTGATGAGTCTTTGGCCAGTGAGGCATTTCCTGACTTCAGCCCAGAGCTGACAGCACTTGGAAGGAGGCAGCACCAGACTGAAGTGAAGCTTTTGTGATTTATTTGGAGACCGCCGGTCTCTCTCTGTGAATGCTGTCCAAATAGCTTTGGAATTCATTGGCCAGTTCCAGCCATACTCAGTGGTAATCTCAAGCTGAATTTCATATGAATTTCTTTCATATAAGTCAGCAGCTGGTTACAGGAGAGAAATTTTCTTAGTGCTGTACCTGAAGAAACACAGCAATTAAAGTCCAGATCTTCTTGTACTTCAGAAAATCCTTATTGGAGTAATGCCTCAAACACACTTCCACTGTGTCAAAATCCAGTGAAGCTCCAAATGCAAATTAATAAGCAATCAAATTTAATGAGCTCTTTATTAACTTTTTCTAATCCTCAGGGTTCACATGGGCGCAGTGTACTGAGTTGATAAAGACTTAGTCGTCACACTGACTACGCACAGAGTATTTTTCCTCATGCAAAGCACTTTTCACTGAAACATCTCACACTTGCAGACATCTGGTCAGAAAAAGGCAAATTTGGACTTGCTATGAACACATGGTCACTGAGTATGTTTGGAAATGAAGGAGTGCAGAGGAAGAAGAAGTTCAAAGCAGAGAGGCCTGGCAAGTACAGAATGAAAAACGTTTCTGTGAAAATCGGAGGATAGATGGAAAAAGAGTGAATTTGGGCACGATGAAATGATTTTCTAGAGCAAGCAAATCAGGAATCAGGTGGTAGGGCAAAGGATGGATGTTCAGAAAGCAAATGAGGTGTGTTTGTGTCAATGCAGACAAAGGAGAATGTGAATCCTCCAAGGAAGGCATGACACTTGTGGTTTGATTTCCCTGGATTGCTCTGGACAGCAATAAAAGTAGGTGTAAAGGGCAATCACAGGAAATTATTTATAGATGTCCAACTCCTTGGACAGAATTAGAAGACAGTTGGAAATGTTCGCTCTGCTCCAGTGGCTTAATTATCACCAGGTCTGTGCCATGTGTGGCAGGTAGGTATAGGGGCAGCCGCGTATAATCTCACCCAGCCACCCTGGGATTCCACCAAGCCTCATCTTGCAAGACAGAGGTGAGACTATCTTCTACCTCCTCTCTGAGGCCTATGTTATGTTAACTATGGCTTTTACTTAAAGAAAACATCAGTGTTTGTCTCAGAATGTAGACATTCCTGGCTCAGAATGACAGACATGATAGTTTTATATATAATTTTGATGACATTTCATGGTACATAGAAAGGGGAGCACAGTCTTGAGTACACATCTCTAACAGTCATTCAAAGTTAAATCCTAAAAGCGGAGCAGGATAGTGCCTTCCCCATGAAGTTCACTAGAAAGAATTAACAACTAGACTAAATGTGAAACCCGTGAAAATAACCACACTTTGTCTTTCTCCTCCTGGACCTCTGTGTATATACAGCACTCCCCTTTTCTATTCCATTCTGCTTTATTTTTAGCATCTGCTGCCATGAGGGGCTCCTTCCCAGTTAACATCCAGTTTGTCTTATGATTCAGTTATTAAAATTATCTGAATGCCTATGCCTGAATTAAGGTGCAAATGAGGCCATATGCCAAAATCAACAGTATGGGTTTTATTTACCAGTAAATGAGAGAGAGAGAGAAAGAAAGAAGTAAAAATGAGGTGGTGGGTGAGAACGAGTGGCAGAGACATATTAAGCAGAAAACCTCACCGCTCTGTGGATCCCAATGGTTTCCTGTTGATGCTCTCCATCGGAGCTTCTTGGTGGTGAGGGTTCCCTGCAAACATGGAGTTCAGTGGATTGGCGTACACTTGGGCTGGGTGGGAGTGCCCAGGGAGCTCTCCTGGCGGGAGGCGCTCTACTCTGTTTTTGTGAGACCCCACCTGGACCACTACATCCATGTCTGGGGGCCCCAGCAGGAGAAGGATGTGGAGCTGTTGGAATGAGTTCAGAGGAGAGGGATGGAGATGCTCAGACAGCTGGAGCACCTCTGCTGTGAAGACAGGCTGGGCAGAGAATGTGTCCAATGGGATTAGGGAAAGATGCCTCTGCCCAAATGAAGGCGCAAATGAGACCATCTGATGACAGCATACAGATTTTATTTCACATGGATTTTATTTAACAAGAAATGTTAGGGAGAGAGATAGAAAGAAATAGGAAAGAGGTCTCAGAGAGAGAGAATGAGAGCAGGAGATAATCTGTTGGAACTAGATGATCTTTGGGGTCCTTCCCAAAGGAACCAAACTAAACCATTCTGTGATGCTAGAGGATGTGTGGATGTGTATTTTAACTTGATATTATTGTAGTAGTAGTAGTAGTAGTAATAATAATAATATTAATAATAATAATAAAAATAATAATTTGCTACTACAACTATTTAATCTTCATCATCTTCTTCTTATCCCTATTCTTCTTCTTCTTCTATTAGTATTTACTGCTATTACTATTTCTTCTTCTATATCAACTTATTCTTTTTTTATTTTTCATATTCCTTGGTTTATTCTTACTCTTTGTTTTCTTTTTATTATTCTTGCTTTAATTCTTATTCATTTTCCTTAAACTCCTGCAGTGGAGTCCTGGGAGCAACAGCTCCTGTCTGAGGCCATTCCTCATTGAAAAAATCCCAAAGGATCACAAGTAATCCTTTCAGGATGAGAGGAAATGGCCTTGGATTCCACTGGGGGAGGTTCAGATGAAATATTCAAAAGAATTGTTCCATGATGGAGTGGTCAGGCACTGGGAGAAGATGCTCAGGGAGGTGGTGGAGTCACTATCGCTGGAAGTGTTCAAGTGTCGTCTGGATGTGGCACTTGGGGACATGGTTTCAGGCTGCTGCTCGCTTCATCCTGCTCATCCTCCTCCTGCAGCAAGGGCTTGGCCCCAATGCTCTCTTCCCAGCTGTCCTGCATGAGGTCTTGGTCACTGTCATTTTCCCAGTTCAACTGCCGGAAGGGTCCATTACCATTCCCTTTGGATACCTCCTGTCCAAAGGAGTCTTCCTCTTCAGAAAGCTCTTGGCCAATTAACTCCTTCCACTCAGAAACTTCTTGGTAGCTAATGACATCTTCATGGTACAGCTCATGCTCACTGTAGTCTTTCCAGTCAGAGAGTTCATGGGAAAGGCCTTGCTCGATGCCTTCTTCCCAGTCTGACACTTCTTGGTAGCTACTGAAATCCCTGTGGGGCAGCTCATGCTCACTACATTCTTCCCAGTCAGAGTGATTTTGGAGGCTACTTACTTGTGCTTGGGGAAGCCTGTTCTCTGGGCCTTCTTCCCGGTCCGACACTTCCAGGTTACTCAGGGTTCCTCCTAGGGACAGCAGGTCCTCCATGCGTTCATCCCAATCAGAGAACTCGTGGCAGATAACACCTTCCTCTAGAGAGGGCTCCTCCTCTGTGCAGGCTTCCCCGTGGGACTCTTCCTGGTGGCTACCGTCTTCTTCTAGGGACGGTGCCTTTTCAATGCAGATATCCCCTTGGGCCCCTTCCTGGTCTCTACTGTCATCTCCTGGGAACAGCTCCTGCTCAGGGCAGGCTTCCCCTTGGGACCCTTCTTGGTATTTGTTGATTTCTCCTTGGGACAGGTCTATATGTTCATCATCTTGGCACTGAGAAAGCTCAGGCTCCTCAGCCAAGGCCCCCTCCTCCACCTCTTCCTCTGCCAGGACTGACCTCTCGTCTGCCTCCTCCTGCTGCTCACTGAGGGCCTGGGCTCCCAGTGGGCTGGGCGAGGGGCTGGGGGCACGGCAGGGGCTGTGCAGGGCAGAGATCGGGCTCTCTGTCCCTGCTGATGGCACCTCTTCCCTGAGGGCAGGAGAACTGGGTGCCTTTCCCACCTGGGGAGGCAGAGGCTCGGGGGGCTCCTCCTGCTCAGCAGTTCCAGCTGGAGCAGCAGCAGCTGCCAGCCCATCCTCTGTGGGACTCCCTGGGGCAGGAGAGGCACTGGGCAGCTCAGGGGCTGCCTCTCCTGCCACCTGGGAGCCCACGCTGCTGGGAGAGCCAGGCTTTTCCTGGGCACAAGTCTGGGCAGCCTCACGCTTCTCTGGGTGCCAGGGTTTGTCCCAGAACTTGGAACTGATGCCTTCTCCCCATTGGTCCATGTGCAGATGGCCTCGCACATCTCCTTCCAAAGGAGAGAGTTCCTGGTATCCCTCCCATTCCCACTGGGACAACTCTTGGCCTATCAGATCTTCTTCCCACTGGGACAGCTCTTGGTAGGTCCCATCCTCTTCGTCCCAGTGGTAGAGCTCTTGCACTGTCACACTTTCTTCCCAGAGGTACAGCTCTTGCAGTGTGCCATCTCCCCACTGGACTGTCACACCTGCCTCCCTCTGGTGCAGCTCTTGGTGTCTCAGAGCTCCACAAGGGAAAACTTCATGGATTGTCGTGTCTTCTTGCCATTGGTAAAACTCTTGGACTGTAACTTCTTCCCAGAGGCAAAGCTCTTGACCACTAACCTCTTCCCACTGGGAAAGCTCTTGATCCATGTCATATTCCCATCCTTCATCCATGTGGACAAAGGCCCACTCCTCCTCACTGTCCAACAGGGACAGGCCTGAGCTGCTGCCTGCCTCCAGCCACTGCCCACTGAGGGCCTGGCTTTCCAGCCAGCTGGGCAAGGGGCTGGGGGACTGGGAGTTGGGGCTCACCTGGTCCTCCTCCATGTCCGACATCGTCTGGTGCACGGAGATCCCGGGAGCTGCTTCCTCCTGAGAGAGAGGCTCTCACGAAACTGAGCACCCCAGGGCTCTGGCCCCTTATGTTCCTGCCTGGCAGGGTGGGGCAGGGCTCTGCCATGTCACAATGGCCTCTGGGCACCACAATGTCCTGCATCACCCAGAGCCCTGACATGATGCACCTGTGTCATAAAGGGCCACACCCAGCACCCCTTCCACAGCCCATCCCACTGCAAGAGGCACGGAGCAGCCCCTGGGCTTGTGGGCTTCTAGCCCATTGTTATGATCTGGTTATTAAAATGATCAGAAATGCCTCTGCCCAAATTAAGGTGCAAATGAGTCCATATGCCAAAGTCAGCTGTATGGGTTTTATTTTCCAGTAAATGACAGAGAGAGGGTGAGAAAGAAAGAGAAAGAAGTAAAAAAGAGGTGGGGAGTGAGAAAGAGTGACAGAGACGGATTAAGTAGAAAACCTCACCTCTCCGTGGATCCCAGTGGCATGCCATTGATGCTCTCCAATGGGGCATCTTGGTGGTGAGGGTTCCCTGCAGACATGGAGTTCAGTGGATTGGCATACACTTGGGCTGGGTGGGAATGCTCAGGTACCTCCCTGGCGGGGGCAAGTTTGACACTGCCTCTTGCAAAAGACTCTGAATCTGTTGCATTGCTTTGCATCACGTGCAATGCTCTGCTGCAAGGCCTCCGCAATGAGTCTGATTTGGGGGAGTGCTTTGATGGGTTATGACACCTCCTCAGCTGCCCCCTGTGTGAATGTCCTGGGGATGTGGCCTTCCCTGGGTGGGGGGTTTCACAGCTGAGCCAGTTTGTGTGAGGGAGGTTGGGTGTTCACAGCCTCTGACCAGAGGTCACACTACACCCCAGAACTCTCCTCCTCCCTTGGTTTTGGGGGAGTGTGTGCACACCTGGCCTCAGCAGATGAGCTTGTGGCCTATGGCCTCCACCAGGCTGAGCCCAGCCAGAGCTGATTTTCAGGACAGCTGCTGGGTTTGGCTTTCTTGTGGATGCATTCTTCTCCCTCAGTCTTGTTTCCTTGTCCCTAGACATGAGGTAATCAACCAATAGTGTCACCGTTATCTTACCACAAATTCTCTTTGATGGCTTAACTCACAATCCACAGCTTGAGTCAAGCATCTTCAGGGCAGGGTGGGCTTGGGTGGTTGCAGCTTCTTTATACAGTGTTGGTATAATGAACAAAACTCATTCATAATGATGTTTTAGGCATGAACCATTTCAGTCTCTGACAGAATGCCATTTCCATGCCTCTTGCTGTGCAGACACTGGCCACAGCCCTGCCTTCAGCCAGGATCCCTTCTCCTCGGTGCACTCTGTTCCCAAGGGACCTCTCTTGTCCTTCCCCAGGCTTTGTGCTGTTGTGCAACATTACGTCCCAGACACAGCTCCAGTGTCTACAGGCTCAGCAGGAAAATCCGACTCTCAGGGTTAAGGAGGCATCCAGCAGTCAATAAATCGTATTCTTTAATCATCTCACAAGAAGTGAGTCTCAGGATTTCTAAAGCATCTTTGACTAAAGCTGTTCTCTGCCTTTATATCCTTTTTTCTACTTGTGCTGCATTCAAAGTTGTTTTTCCATGGGAGTTATTGCACAGCTGAATGGCTTGAGGCCTGCCATTTCCTAGTGCTTAGCAGCAGCCCATTTTACCTGCTGATTTATGTCACTGCTGGAATGTGCCCCTTCTGGCACCCGAGTCCTGCCATGGGTTTAGTACTTTGCTACCGAGAGGATTGGTGGCATTGAACTAATTGGTTTATACCTCAGGAACATTCCCTTCTCCGGGGAATATGAAAGTTGCCAAGAGGTACATGGCTCCTTCCACCACCACAAACAGCTTTTGTGGGGCCAGGCAAGAGGGAGTCTTGTGGGGAAGGACCTGGGATTAGTGCTCAAGTCTGACTCCATTGTCTTTGGTCCAAGATGACACTTAAAGAAATGAGCACAATTTTCAGATGGAAAAACAGAAGCTGTAGAGGCATTTGTCAAAGGTGGAAATAAAATTCAAATATCCTAGAGCTCTGGTTACTGCACCAGTTGCAGAAACACTCTCTGCTGTATGTTAAAAGTCTCTTGGAGACCACTCTGGGTTGGAGAGGAGGGAGGTAAGGGGAAATAGGTGGGACATGTGGGTAGGAAGATGAGAAGAATGACAAGATTAGACATCCCCATGGATATGTTGTGTGGTGACCAGCAGAAATAGGCTACATTTCCCATTACCAGAGGGTAAACATTTGAAACCCAAATGGTAAATTCAGTAGCAGGGGAGGAATTTCGTTTTCTTCTTCTCTGATTATATCTCCTTGCTTTCTAGAGGTGGGAGCACAGAGACAGGTCGGGCTCTGAAGTATATTCTTCACAAGGGTTTCCCTGGTGGCAGAAACTCAAGTGTCCCTGAAATCCTGATCATCATTTCAGATGGAAAGTCCCAGGGCAGCACTGCAATGCCTGCAATGCAGGTGAAGGAGAGACACATCACAGTTTTTGCAGTGGGAATCAAGTTTCCAAGGTAACAGACTTTCCAGAGAGGGAAGTAGATGCCCAGCTAGCCAAATGGCAAGTCCTGGTGAGTGAGGGGTCATCTTGGGCTAGATATGAGTTTTAGAAAGAGAAAAGGTGTCCTAGTTTTTGCCAAGACAGAGTTTTGGTGGTTTGGGGTTTTTGGTTTGTTTGTTTGGGTTTTTTATTTGTTTTTGTTTGTTAGTTTTGTTTGGTTTTGGGTTTTGTTTGGTTTTTGTTTTTGGTATTTTTTGTTTGTTTGGGGTTTGGTTTTGGGGTTTTTTTTTTGTTGTTGTTTTTTTAAAATTTTTTTTTGTTTGGTTTGGTTTGGGGTTTTTTGGGTTTTCTTTTTGCTATAGCTGAGGGAGTGTGGCTGTGGGTGTATTTGGGAGATAATCCACACCATGTTATCATTGCCAGGGGCAGGGGAAGGGCACTCTCTCCCTTCCGAGAGAAAGGGGATTCCTTCCTTCTGAGGAGGGCAGAAAGTGTGGTGGGCAAAACA
The DNA here is from genome assembly GCA_036630365.1 of Acanthiza pusilla. Taxonomy (NCBI): domain Eukaryota; kingdom Metazoa; phylum Chordata; class Aves; order Passeriformes; family Acanthizidae; genus Acanthiza; species Acanthiza pusilla. Next base: position 8,101,595 of record JAXCHO010000234.1, on the reverse strand, counting down.
GTCAGTATTGAGACAGACTTTCCAAGTAAATTGATTTTGTCTTATACCTTTTGTTATTAATGCTGATATTGCTGCTGTTACTGCCTGATTTCTCATCTCATTTCTATTCCCAGTTAATTGTTCTTATCTCAGCCCATGATCTTTGCCTTTCATGTTTCTAGCTGGAGGTGAGAGGGGGAAGCAAGTGCTGGCCTGGTTTCAGTGGGAGCATTAAATTGGGGACTACCACACTTAAACCATGACAAAGGGGAATTTTTAGGATAATACAGGCATGGAGGAAACACTGACTTGGTGGCAGATGTAGAAGGAGCACCAGAGTTGATGAAGAAAACTACGCCTGAGACTAAACACACCAGGATCCTGGAAACTGTAGAGTGCCATGGTTTTGCATCACCTCTCTGTTTGTTGCACAGGATTGGTTTTGATTCATAATTCCTTGTGGGGGAGACTGAGCAGCTGACCTGTGCCTTGCTCGGCAGGTGGGAGGAGCTGCAGGTGCTGGCCAGCGATCCCCCTGAGCGGCACCTGCTCTTTGCTGGAGATGCTGCCGATGCTGCCAACGGGCTGTTCAGCACCTTGAGTGACCCTGTCTGCGCTGCCACCGCTCCAGGTGACCCTGCTGGCCCCACCTCCATGCCTGTGCTTTTAGCTTGGACCATGGCACTGAGTGAGGAAGATGAGGCAGTGTCAGGAGGCATGCAGGGGAATTAGCAGGTGTTGCACTTTGAGGTAACCGGCTTCTGGTGCCCAAACTGGATGGTATGCTCTCCAAGTACTTCCAAGCTGCGGAATTGTAAATCTTTCTGCATCCTGGTTCACCTCTGAAAATGAGGATATTGGCTTTTGCTCATGTGACAGGGGATAGAGGGATAAATGTGGTTGTGTTAAATTTTCTAATGGGCTTGGCTGTATGTTATGGGGAGGCACACAGGGCTTGCAGGAGTTACAAAGGATAGAACTAGAGTGGTCCAGATGTAGCATAAAATCAAACACGTGAATGATAAAGGCACCAAAGGGGATGAAACGCTGTCATTGAACACTGAACTCAGCAGTGTGAGATTTACAGCAAAGCAAAGAAGGCTGAATACTTAGCTCCCCAGAAAGTGCAGTAGGATGCTGAGTTTTTTTATAGGAAATTTCTCCTCTGGGGTCTCATGAAGGCTCTTGGAACCTCTGCCTGGTCAGTTGTTGTCAGGTAGTTGAAAATGGCTGTCTGCTCTCACAGCCATTGTATTTTCAGGCAATCAATTCTAGTTTGCCTTTTACTTTGCTACAGGCTGCAAAGTTGAGTCCCACCCTTGTGAACGCAGGACCCTGGAGACTGTGAAAGAGCTGGCTGGCAACTACGTGTGTTGGAAAGGCTCAAAGCAGCCCAATGCAGTGCAGGCTTCGCTCTGCCCTTTCATCAGGTGAGCTGGACACCCACATCTCTAAAAATGAGTGGGGCTGAGACATGAGAGATACAGTAATGCGACTGTCAACTGATCTTGACTCTTTACTGGGATGAATCCCTCAGAAGACTGATGCAAACATGGTCTCTAGTGCTAAGAAAAGTCTCTGCTCTGATCATTGCCTGATCTGAGAAGCAAGCAAACAAAATAATTTTTTTGAGTCTTAAAAATACATCCATGATCTTTAAATGTAAAGATTAGAGTTGAATTCAAGAACAAAAGGTAGATTTGATGAAATCGTGGTTTTCCTTTTGCCTCCTCATTTAGAATTGACTTTTTTTTTTAAGTACTTGTTTTGAAAACCTGAGTTTTCAAAGGAAAATTTGTTCCATTGAAAACACAGTAAGGTCCACCTTGAAGGCACCTTGTTAATTTTTAAATTCACAATAGGTCTTATTCTTCCCATTTCAGGTGGAAGCGAGTCTTGATAAAACACCCATCCAGATGCTTCCGAACTGTATGTCCAGGTGGGAGTTTGCTTTTCCAAAATTTTAATTCATGAAGCAGGAAAGGTAGTAACTAAAAACAAAAAGACAGGGGTTTGCTTTCCCTTCTCAAGAATTTTGTTCTGGGTGAGAGACTGTGATCAGTAGATACTTAATCCATTTTTTTTTCTCATGAGTATCTGTGACCAGAGTTCTTTTGGATTAAAATGGCTCCCAGTAATTCCTCCTCCACTTGAGGAGCCAGTGAATCCTCATCTGCTCATGTCCCAGAGGCAGAGTCTTGCACTGCTTCCCAGTGCCTGCAGGGAGTCACTGCTCCCCAGCTGGAGGAACATGCAGTGATGCCTTCAGCCACTTGGTACCGTGAGCAGCACCAGGTCAGCAGGGAGCCTGACACATGCTGATCACCAGCCTATTTTTGTGGCTGTTGAAATAGCTGTGGTCCTTCAGTTCTTTTTGCAAGTTCAGGTGACAGTGGCTTTATTCTGTTTATCAGTACAGCACTGTCCAAGAAGCAGCCGTACCCTGACACCTTCATTGTTGCTGTAAGTCTGGCAGGGCTGCAGGACCTTCAGCAATTCTCTGTTTATAGGAATATGGTATCACTGGCATTGTTCCACATCAAATGAAATCGCAGTCCGGTTTGCTTTCTTATGATAGCTTGCTGGAGAGCCATCCCAAAAGAGAATTGCCATAGAAGTGAGGGCACACATGGCCCTGTGTTAGCTCAAACTCTGTAGCAAGAGGGGCAGAGCTGTGACCCTTTTTCCACTAATGGTGATGCTCAAGCTGGCAGAGGATGGGGAGGGGTAAGCTTCCTGCTGACTCCCTGTGTTTCTCTTCCCTGGTCCTGTTTAGACCCTTGTGACTCCCAGCCATGCCAGAATGGGGGCACGTGTGTCCCAGAGGGACTGGACAGATACCACTGCCTCTGCCTGCTGGGGTATGGAGGAGATATCCACTGTGGTAGGTGTGAGCCTGTGCTGTCTCCTTCCTTCTCAGTTGTGTCCTGCCTTTGTGCTGCCCTTCATGCCACCATGGGGACAGCTGCGGTTGGGCCACTGTCTTTGGGGTTTTCTCCAGAAGACAGGCTGAGTTTACTCTCATGCTGATCACTGCTGTGTCAAGCCTGGTGACTGGGTCCTGCTGCTCAGACATCGTGTGGGTATGGAGAGCACCAATATTAACAGTCTCACCCTGGCATGGCTGCCTTTGTGTCTAAACTTGGGTGCCATGGGATCAGAAGAACAGAGACACTGGGAGAGACATGGATGTGTCTGCTGGTCCCCTCCCTGCACACGTGGGTCCAGCAGGAGCTCCTGATTTGGGGGGTTCAGTGTAACAAAGCCAAAAGGCCCTGATCATTAGAAAATGGTTTGTACTTACTTTCCCCAGAACCAAGACTCCCACTTCAAAATGTCTCAGGGTCACAGGTGAGGGTCTGGTGCTTGGACTCTCTCCAATGTGTGAGTGTGTACATTCAGAATGTTCTGCCCACTGAGTTTTGCCACTAAGTGCCACCAGCACTAAGAGGGTGGTGTCATTTTTGATTTGAAGTTTGCCATTCAAAAGTTCATGAATTCCCATAGATGTTTTCTGTCTCTAAAGGCTTGTATGGCATCCACCAAAATAAAGCCTGCTCCTGGCACATTTGTCCTCCAGCTCATGACATGAGTGGGAAAATGTTTGGGTTACTGAACACAATGTCTGCTCCCCACAGGGCTTCCAGCAGGCTCCAGCTGGGGTTGCCCTGCAAATGACTAATTGTCTTCTCCCTTTCCAGCAGCAAAGCTGAGCCTAGAGTGCAGCGTGGATCTCCTTTTCCTGATAGACAGCTCAGCAGGGGTCACATTGGAAGGGTTCCTGCGCTTCAAGGCCTTCCTCAAGAGATTCCTCCAAGCCGTGGTGGGCCAGGACTCACCAATGAGCGTGGGGGTGGCCCAGTATGATGATGATGTCAGGATATCCATTGAATTGGGCCAGCACAAGGACCCATTCAGTCTCATGAAGAGTATTGATGCCTTGAATTTCAGTGGAGGAAGAACCCTGACAGGCAGAGCCCTGCAGTACATTGCACAGCACGGTTTTAGGAGTACCCCAGTCTTTGCAGATGTGCAGGATGATCTCCCACGTGTGGTTGTCCTGCTCGCTGATTCCAAGTCCCAGGATTTGGTGGCAGAAGCCGCTAAGTATGCAAAGGACCAAAATCTTTTCTTGATCGGTGTCGGCAGCAGCTCCATGAGAGCAGAGCTGACCGAGGTGACTGGCAATCCACAGCAGACCATTGTCTACTCGGACCCCCAGGACCTGTTCAACAGGATCCCAGAGCTGCAGAGAAAAATATGCAGTGTGGGCAATCCTGAAGGTAAGACTGCAGTATGGGCATTGTGGCATGAGCTTGCCAAACCATGGAGAGGTGTCCTGAATTCCATCAGGGAGGAGGAAAGGACAGAAGAACGAATGCTGTTGTTTTGTTTGTCAGTCACAGATCCAGGGACTAACCTTCCATGGGTGATTTTTGTGACAGATCTCTACCCTATGGGTGTGAAAGACACACAGATCACTCTTCACAGTCAGTGATCAGCAGTGTTGAATTTTGTCCACGAGTTCCTCCCACTGCTGTTTTTCAGTAAGAAAGGAGTACATATGTATTCTGAGAGATACCATGTTTGTGCTGCTTTCCACAGGCTGCCAGGCCCAGTCTCTTGATTTGGTATTTGCTGTGGATGCCTCGTCTGGAGTTGGCCTGGAGAACTTTCTGCATCTGAGGCGCTTTGTCAGGAGCAGCTCCTTGCACTTTGTCATCAACCGGGATGTCACCCAGATTGCCCTGGTGATCTATGGCAGCACAGCTCACACTGCCTTTGCTTTGGACACCCATACGAGTAACTCTGCTGTTCTCCAGGCCATCAGCCAGGTGTCTTTCCTTGGGGACTCAGGCTCTGCTGGCAGTGCCTTGCTGCACGTTTACAGTGATGTAATGACTGTGCAGAAGGGAGCAAGACCTGGTGTCAATAAGGTGGTGGTGCTGCTCACCAATGGACGTGGCATGCAGGATGCAGCTGCCCCAGCTCAGCAGCTCAGGCACAATGGCATCTTGGTGTTTGTGGTTGCCATTGGGGACGCACAGAGGGACACACTGCTGAGAGTTGTTGGGTCTCCCAACTACTTGGTCCACATCTCCTCCTATGAAGACCTACAGTATTACCAAGACCTTATCATCGAAAGGATCTGTGAAGGTAGGAGAGCCTCTATGTCAGTGCCACCAGCTGCTGCTATTGCAGGTTTTCTGATGCTTTACTGGCTGAGCTTGATACTGTCTGTTGAATTTTAGAGATGGGGAAACTATGACACAGAGATCTGATGACTGTCCAAAGCAATCCTAGAGGAATAGTAACCAAGTTTCCTAAGGTTCAGTCCAGTGGGTGAGAGTGGGCATAGTGTGACTGGCTCTTTCCAGTCCTGCTAGATCTAGATTCTGCTTTCTCTGAAAGAAAAAGAAGTTTGCTCTTTTTCTGAAGTTGCTTTAAATCTGTAGAATGTGCTGTGTGTTACTGTACCCCTGCAGTGTTGCTGGGAAGGGCTTAATGGAGCACATTTTTGTGCTGGTCCCTGAGTGAGGTCTCTGCTCTCTTGCTCAACAGGTTTGTGTCCAGGTCTTTGCAAGGTGGTGAGTCTGTAACCTCATCACTCCTGTTCCTCCTTAATACCCCACTGCTAAAGTTGTTGTGTAGGCTTTCAAGATTTTGTGTTGCCCGGTATTTATTCTTAGAATCTGTCCATTTTGAAGCCTGCAAACTGCTAAACTAGGCCTCCAGACTAATTATTTAATCTTGTTTGTAGGACCAAATCCTTATCTTTGAAGTGGAAGGGAAGAATTTTCAAATATTAATATAAAAACTTGAGGGGGGGGAAGGAAAGGTGCACTTTCTTCAAAACTTAGACTCCTGAGTGCCAGTCCTCAACTGGGGAAAAAACTTACTCTAATACTAAGTTTGAAACACTTGTGTGCTGATTTTGAGTGCCTGTGTTGGATGGAAATCAGCTTTTCAAAAGGACAGCAGCCCTAGTTTTCAGACAGTGGTGGTGAAAGTGCTCCTAGTTGAAATACCATGCCTTGTTTTCTCATTCAAAATAGCCTGAGTTTAACATCTAGCTATTTGCTTTCGTTATGTTTTAACATGTTTATAAGATCAACAGGAGAAGTGTGTTTGAGCTTCAGCACAGAGGTCCTTTTCATCTCTGGGCAAGCCTGTGTCTCCTTTAGTCTTAGGAGGGGCTACAGCATCATATCTTTGGGGTGAGGACACTCTCCTGGCAGGCTCTGCAGATGGTTCCTACCTGGAGCTTTTCAGTGTGTTTCTCTGGCAGTGGTACTTTCAGCTGTGTTATTACAAAAATGATGTAGTGTACCTTGAAATCAGCTAAAATGCCAGGGGTGAAGGGGAAGAGACAGCAAGGTTCAATGAGTCAGGGTAATAGCATATCATTTCCTGAGACTGAATTGCTGCTTTCATTTCTTTTGCAGGCAATCCCTGTTTGTGCTAGATAGGCTGGGACCAAGGGTGATGTAAAGATAAGCCCTTCACTCAGTCTTATTCTCCCAAGTCCAAGGCTTAATAACAGAATCATCGTCTGTCAAAGGACTTCTAAAAATTTATGACTCATGATAAAAGAATTTGAGAAACAGACCCTGCCTCTGGATACCTGGAATATGGTTTTAGTTCTGGGGCTCAGCTGAAAAGAGTCCAGAAAAAAAGGACCCACAGTTTAGGAGAAAAGATCCCAAGCATTAAATAGATTTGAATCTGATTAATGGAAATGCAAGTTATTGGGATCATCAAAGTGCAAGAACCTTATTTAAGGTGTGTTAACAGCAGGTTTGAGTTCAGAGAAATGGTGTTGGGGCTCAGTGATTCCCCAAAGCAGGGACTGTGAGGTTATGCCATGAAGCAGCCCTGGAGAGACGTGATGGACCCCTGACATGTAGAGCAGAGCACCATGGAACAGCTCCTTGGGGAATGGCAGAAGCTGGAAGATGAGTGGTGTGTCCAAGAGATCTGGCATTCATTGCCAGTGGCTTTTCCAGCCCAGTGAAAGTGTCCATCCTTGGGGATACACTGTCAGGCAGGACACCATCTGAGATGTCCCATGGGGACAAAAATGTTTTTGAACCCAGCGTGGCTCCCTATAGACTCAACTGGACCTAAAGATTGAGATGTCTTGGGTCTTAGACTGTCAATAAAATAAAATAAAATCATAATTTTGCCAATGTTTGGTGTAGGTTGAGACTTGATGTGCACATATCTGTACAGGGAGAATAAGCACAGCGTGTGTTAAGCTGTAGAAAGCTCCCTGACAGATAGGGGATGTTATTTGTATTCTTTCCTCTTCCCTTTTTTCTGTTCCCGCTGGGATTTTTCTACCCTGGAGCAAAGAGTGAGGCAAGCAGCTCTACACCACGTAGTTGTTGAGCAGAGGAATTTCACACCCTCACCAACACTGCGGTGGTGTTGCCAGCAGACTGGAAGCAAATCCCTCTGGGATGCTGCTACTTAACCTAATGCATTGGCAGCAGGGCAACATGGAACACTGCCAGTGCTGCTGACAGCTGGCCTCTGTTGTGTTAAGAGGGTTGGGAAAGCTGTCACATACTTCATTACAACAGGGCTAATAACTTGGGCTGCGCTCGCAGGCTTCTCTCAAACCTCTTAGGAAAGTACCCCAGAAATTTTCCCTGTGTTGTTTTCCCTTCATGCCATCCTCGCTTCCCAGCTGGCAACTTCTTATTATTCTCTAGTGGAAACTTTTGTCCTCTCTGGGGCAAAGTGAGGTTAGAACTTCAGTGGCATTTGGGGCTGTGAATTTGTTAGAGCAGGGCACACGTTTTGCTGTGCGTTGTCTGTGTCTGGATGGGGGAGTTTGGGGGTACTCACAGCTCTGAAGACGCTCCATCTTGCTCTTCTGTGATATGCAGCCTATCATGATGTCCCTCTTTTAAGCTTTACTAGGAATATTCTCCTCCAGATGAGGACACCTAGCAAAGCCATTCTGTTCTCTAGGTTCAAGTGTCAAGACAGGGTTGTGGCTTGTACCCTATGCCATGTTAATGTGTTTTTCCAGTCCCATTAGGCCTTGATGACATTTTTTGCAGCATTCCTGATGGATGTTTATCCTAGTTAATAATACTCCAGATGTGCCTGAGCATGTTCTTCTGCTTGTGTCTGTTGCAGAAGCAAAGAGCCCCGTGAACCTGTGCAAGCCCAACCCGTGCATGAACCAGGGCGTGTGCATCCTTGGGCCGGGGAGCTACCGCTGCGAGTGCCATGGCTGGGAAGGACCCCACTGTGAGAGCAGTAAGGACCAGCCAACAGCAGCCCCTCCCAACTGACCCCACATCCCCACCTCTCCCTGAAGCAGAGAAGGGGCTGTAACTCTCGGACAGCTGTTTGGTGGCCAGGTCTCGGTGCTGATGTGCTCTTGGTTTTATGGGAAGTGGAGAGGTTTGGGCTGCTGAGGGGAGCAAGGGTTTCTCTCAAGAAGCTATGTGTTTTCATACATTCACTAAGTGAGTTGACTGTGAGGGGACCCCAAGAAGGTTTAATAATTTTGGTAATCTTCCACTCTGTTCTGTTCCCCTTTTCCCTCTGCCCTGCTAGAAGAAAATCTTTCCTAGGCTCCCCAGGTGGAAAGGTTTCGCTCCCTTTTAATGGGAGGGAGCAATTCCTGTTGGAGCATGACCCCATCCCTATTACTTTCAGTGCTGTCCATAGTGTAAAGGCCTCCCCATTGCCTTCCTTCTCTTCAGCAAGGGAGCAATGGCCAGGAGGTGGGAGTCTCTGGCTTCCTAGAGGTGGCCCTGTGCCCATAGTGAGAAGTTCTCAATACAAGTGGGTTTCCCCCTTGCCCAGTATTTTTCTTCTACCTGAGCCCAGGAATTCTGACTTCATGCCCATGGCCTCTAACATCTGTCAGCTAAAGGTAAGGGAGTGCTTATTTCGTTGTGGACTGAGGATGACCTTATCCCTTGGTCCTAAAGCCTCTATCCCACATCAGTGCTTCTCTTCTGCAACAGGAGTTCTCCGGGGTGATTCTCCAAGATCTCCAGTCCTTCCTCCGCATTCCTATGTGCAGTGGAGTCCAAGGGGTTTGCAGCACTTCTCCAGAGCCCTCCGGCACAGCAAAAGGCAAATGGATCAGAGGCACTGACACAGATGTGCCGAGTGCTCCAGTTCTCTGTCCAGGAACACTTACTGCCACTCACAGACACCATCCAGCACTGCCCTGGGCAGTGATGGAGCTGCTCCAGCACAGGGACTGTGCCAAGGCCGTTCCCAGTTCCTGCATTGCACAAACCAGGCTTCCAAGTGCTCTCTCTTTTTTATAATTGAAGTAAATAGTTGTGTTTAAGTATTTCTGGTATTTTGCATTTTTGCATCCAGGTTTGGTTTTTGTTTTTTTTTTAAAACAGATTTTGAGAGATCTTTTAGTTGGTCTAAAAATATGGGGAGGTCTGAGCAATTCTGGAGCTCCTGCTGAAGGGGTGCAACACAGATGATGGACTTGCAGCCAGGTGCTAGAGTGAATGGCTCCTTACATACAAGAAGACAGAGGAAGAGGATGGACAACTGATTACAAGCCTCTGTTCTGTTTCATATGTTGTCCATGCTGCTTTCTTCTCTGAATTATATGGGCTGTGATGGTTCACATGTTTCCAGAGACAGTTTGGCCACATGCTTGCATCCTTCGGAGCATCAGCCTCACTGCATCACTTGATCAATTTGCCCACAAACCTGGGGTAAAATTTACATAACTGCTGCCCCAAAGCCCATGGTTCCCAGTGCTGGGTTGTTCTCTGCTGACTTTCCCATGGTGTCTGTCACCTCAGGAGAGCACAACCAGGTCTGCACAGGGCTGGGGCAGAGATATTAACTGTGACTGCCAGTGCTCATGAGAATAGTGCCTATTGTTCCCAGAAGAAGAAAAATCCTTTCACCCAGATGTCCTGGCCCCGTGTTTGAATAGTAACATTAGATGGACAAAGAGAGACACAAATTGCTCAGCAGGTTTGTTGTCAAAAGAAGAATGGTCTGAAAGCACTCTCAGGGATGAAAGCTGGCATTGAGACAGGAGAAGCACTGTTGTGCCTTGTGGGAGAAACCAGGCTAGGAGGAAGAGGAAATTCTCCTTTCTTTTCACTGTCACTTTGGTAGATTGTCTGTGTCCTAAGGCACAGCAGAATAGAGGCTTAGTTGAAGGGCTGACATTTGGGATACAAAGGGAAGCTAATCTATTAATGTTACTTAGGCATGGCTGTAGCTCAGCATTGCCTCTACTGTTAACCTGTCAGTCTTCTCTTCATGTGGGGAGAATGGGCTTGATCAGACTCACACCAAAGACATGGCTCTTGGTATGGTGCAGAAATGCCTGTGGAGCTGGCTGGATTCCTGACAGACTGCTCTGAAAAGTCTCCCTGACGTCCTTGTGCATCCTCGTTTGTGTGAAGGGTCTGAGGGACCCCCCTTCTCACCCCCCTGCCCTCGTGGGTTTGCAGCTCCCTGGGGCTTTCTCTGCCACCGTTTGCCTAACAGCATCATTAGCTCACTCCTCACAGGCATTTGTCCTCTGTGGGATCAGTCTGCCCTCTCAAATAGGAGCATATTTACACTGTCTGGGTCAAAGCTCTGGAGCTGGAACACGCTTTCCTGGCCTTCTACAAGTGCTTAAAGACTTTTCCTTGTGCTGTTTGCAGGGCAGTTTGTACAGTGCTGCTGAGCACTTTGCCTTGTGGCAAATGTGATGTGGTGTCATCTGTTTGTGAGTTCTTTATTGTAATGCACAGCTATTAAGTATGTTTTTAGCATGTGGGGGCTGTATGGGGGGCAAAGCAGGCTTGCCTGGGCCCTGGGCTGGGGAAACCCTGCATTTTTACCATCCTGCTGGTTTTAAGCACCATAGGTACAAATACCTCTGTGTGATTCAGGAAACACAGACTGCAAAATCTCATGCTAGAGACAACATTTTAATGCTGGATTGGATATATCTATCTCTGTGCATCAGTTTGTCAAGAAGAGATAATGTGAGAGATTGGAACCTCCTGGAGCAGCTCAGGAAAGCTGGTTTGTGAACCTGGACTTTGGGCTCTGGGTACACCTGGCTGAGGTCTCAGTGCCTAGAGTGCCCCAGGGATCTCCACGTGTCAGGGATCTGTGTGTCCTTCTACTGTGACCTTCCTTGTGACATTCCTCCTGAAAGCAGGTGATTCCTGAAGCCTTGGATGGATGCTCAGACATCCTCTGGCAGCTGCAGCACCCACCAGCTCCCCTTCTGTATGGAACACAGCACTTTGCAAGGTAGGAAGGTCATGGGGCACTAGGAGATGGGAAAAGCCAGGCTGATAACTAGGATATATGGGGTGGTCGTGGAGAGACCTGCTGATCCTACAGGCAAGCAGGACACTGCTGAGCCGTTTTTGGAGCTGTTTTCTTTTTAAAAAATTGAGTTGAAAATCCTGGCTAATTTCTAGGCCCTTTCTCTTGCAAATTTTAATAAAGAAAAGAGTAAATAGGTAAGTGACTTGGGTCTCTGACATGATCCTTATTAAATTGACTCTCAAAGACTTGCTTTGATGCAGCCAGAAATATTTAATGAGACTTTACCTGATGGGAGCTCATTCCCTGGAGGCTGGGTCAATATTTGAGGCTGGCACAGGCACTGAGGAGGTGGTGTCCCTGCAAAGCCAGCACTAATCCTGTCTGGCATCAGGGGAGCACAGAGGATGCTGTCTGTGCCAGCTTGCCATTAGCTGTCTGGGCTGCTCTTACTAATGGAGCTGTGAATTACTCTCGCTCTGTAGGATTGCTGGGTGAGCCCTGACTGGTCATGGGCCATGTGCTGACTTCAGGAGAGAGCCTGTTTCTCCTTTTAAAATATGGGATTTAAGTGCCGTGGTTTTCACTCCCCTTTAGTCTTACCATCCCTCAGCAAGCAAAACCATGCCTGTGTGTGGTGAGTAAACATTGTATGGTGCCTGTACTGTAATGGCTGCAGCAAGGAAGCTGGGATTTGATCCCACTGTGCCATTCTCCCTGCATGCAAGGCCAGCCTGCAAGAGGTCTGCTGATGCTCCCTGTAAAGCCAACTGGATTCTTCAGCTTTGAAAACCCCTGCAATCTTACTCTCTGCAGTAAATTAATTTGATTCATACTTGACACAACTAGCATAAACATTCAGGCCAACTTCTCCACTGATACAAGGTAATTTTTTTTTTCCCCTATAAAATCTGGCACTTTACTTAGTGGAAAATCAACATGCCCACTAGCAACCTTGGTGTGCTACTCAGGAACCGCCAGGAGTTGGTGTGGGGTTGTTCTGTGTATCCAAAGTAAGAAATGTGGAAGTACTTAAGTGAAAATTTTGCTAAGGAAAATGGTTTACACCAGGAAATTCACCTCCAGAAGAATATGGGCTTCTGCTTGAGACACTTCAGGCCCCAAGGTGGCTTGGCTGCAGTGTGCACAGGTGAGAACTGCACTGGAATGCCAAACAAAGCAGGAACTTTATCAGCTGCTGCCGCTACCAAGGTGTTCTAAAGCAGCTATAGGCGATGGGGCACCAATGCTGGGGAAGGACAAAACCAACTGCCGCTGCTGTCCATTCAACACACAAAACCAGCCCCCCCAAAACTGAGTTATCTGGGGAGTCCTGGGCTCAGAGGACACTAAGGGGTTCATTGGCAGCTTTGTGTCAAGGGGTGGGCTAAGAGAGGCGAGGGAGTGGGACCTTCCCCAGGACTTTGTGCTGTAGCTAAAGTGCCTCTCTAAGCTTCCCATGGGAGAGGAACCACCAAGAGATATTCCACAGACGTGTCTGTTTTGGTGTCCATTCTGTAAAGGCCTCAACTGTTTTCTTTAATAACTTTTTTCCTTCCTTTGCAGCTAAAGCCCATCCCTGTTTCCCGCAGACACTGCAGCAAGCACTAAGCCTGCACACAGTTGCTATCTAGTGGCCAGATGAAGGTAGTGGAAGGTTTTTCACTGCTGGTTCTGCACAACAGGACTGTGCTACAGAGATACAGGTAGGAATCTGTTGCATCTATTCACATAAATTGTCGAGGTCACTGCTATTTTTCAGTGGGTTAGATTTCTGAAAATTGTTTTACTTGACAGTGCAGTCACTTTTATTTAAGCTACAGTCCATTGCAGTTGTGTACTGCACAGTGAAGGACTTTGTAGTAACTAATAGTGTTGGGGATTTGATGTATTTGAAATCTACCCATTACTGAGAAAAACACTGGCAACATCATATACTCAACATTTTATTATAAAACCCTCTAAAGCGCCACTTTATAGGTCACAGTTACAACAAAGGAAATGCCTTGAGTTAGGAAAACAATGGGGACACAGAGACATTGTTTAACATTTCTTGTTTGGGGAAAGTGTGTTGTTCAGGACTTGCCTATGTTTACCATTCCCTCATGGAGACATCCCAGCAGGACCACCGAGGCTGACTGGGCTGTGAAGGGGAAAGCAGAGCTGCTCTTGTCCATCGCTGTCTCAGTACCACTGTGAAATGTCTGGACAACTTCTGGAGGTTGACAGCAGGCTGTATGATGAGGGCACGGTACTACACAGACATTTAGGGTGTAGAGAGGGTCTCTTGCCAGCTCATCATGGGTCAAAACAAAAGCTTTATGGAGTCTGTGGCCTTCTGGTGCTTTGGAGAAGGAAGTCCCCAGGGTCCTGAACCGGAAGAGTCAGTGGTTTATTTGCATGAATTTTTCCTATGTGCAAAACCTTGCTTCCAGGATACCCTGACCAAGAGTTTTGCTGCACCCAGGCTCTGTGGTGGGGGCAAGCAAGCCCAGAACCCCTTGTGAGCACATTCTCACTCATCCCAGAGACACCACCAGCTCCGGATGTCACAGCCCTGTGCATCCCATTGGCTGTTTGGCCTTTGTGTGAAGAAAGAACAGCCCTTCATAGGTGGTCTCAAGCCCGTCAAAGATTTTCAAGGGTGAGGAAGGTACAGTCCTGTCTGCCTTCATCTGGGCTCTGGTGTAGCCACAGGACCCCAGGGACAACCCATCCAGGGAACTGGTGCTGCTTTAACTTTGTGGGGTTGGAAAACAGCTCCAGCCCCATCCAGTCAACCCAGCTACTGAGCCTGGGCTCTGACACTGAAGGGCCAGCAGAGACAGGAAGAGGTGACTCCAGACCATCAGAAATGTCAGGAGGTTACAGGGAGGAGAGGGGTGCATAGATTTCTGCCAACCCCCTACCACCCTTTAAAGTTCAAATATCCAACATCTTTAGAAAGCTTGGCTAGGGCAGAGAGCAGAGGGCATTGTGGGTCATACTGCCAGGGCCCAAAGGCAGTATTAAGTTTAATGCCTGGGAACTAAGGGTGACAGCACCAAGATGGCCAGCAGCTCAGCAGAGCCCGGCAGTGCAGCCTTACTGCAGGGCAGGCTGCTCAGCCTTGCCAGTGTGGAGGGACACAGGGCACAGGGATGTCTTCAGCACATACAACAGCTGCAGCTCTGTGAGGAACAGACACCATCACAGCTGGGGCAGGGGCACAGGGACAGCTTTACCTCTCCTCTCCTGGGAAAGGGCAAGCCCTGAAAGATCCAGCTTTCCCATAAAACAGCTGAGCAAGCCCTCAAATATGACTTATCCTTTTTTTTTTCTTCTTTTTTTTTCCCCCCCCCCCCCCCCCGAAAAAACTCCTCAGGTGAAGTAGACCAAGATCTTCAAGAAAATTAACTGAATCTGCTTGGCAGATCTTCCTTGCCCAGAGCTCTTGGTGCTGCCAGTCTGTAACACAGCTTACAGCACGAGAAGGTGAGCAGCTCAATATTCTAGCAAATCTGCAGCTGGTAGGAGATGCTGGAATGCATCAGGACACTGATTAAAAATCCCTTGGACAGGCTTCTGTGTGCTTCTCATTCATGTATGAAGCATTGCTCACACGTGGGGATAGCCCTTGGATGAAATGCAGCTGAGTGATGACTGGTAGCAGGACAAGTGAGACTTTAGTTGACTCCAATTTATCAGGACAAGTTGAAACCCACCAGGCTGAGGAATAGTAGAGGCCCCTTCTGAATCCACTACAGTCACTAATATAGAAACCTTAATAACTCGTTGATAAACCATCAGAGTAGAAATACACAAAACACCCCTATGTACAGTAACATTCTTGTTTACATCAGCTGGGTTAGGACTTGGATGGAAGGATTGCCACTGGTTGTTACTGTTTTAGCTACATGATTGGGATTTGTCTGGAAAGAGCAAGTTCATTTGGGATAACTCGTGGCAGCAGCTGTTGACTCCAGCGCTGCGTCTGAGCCGTTGGCGCGACATGGAGGAGGCACTTGGTGTGTGGTGGTGTTGAACACCCAACCTCCACCGAGAGATGGTTGAATCCCCTGGGCCATGCGTGGGCAATTCGAGTCTTTAGTCCATCTCTGAACAATGTGCTTCTAACTAGCTCCCTTTTTCTCCCATTCCTGCCAAGGAATAAAGGCAAATTAGTCGAAATGCAAATCAGGCAAGCCACAATAGCAATGAAGTGCACAGGATCAACATGAGCGCCTGGTCCCTGAGTGGTTTTGGCTGCAGGGTGGGTCAGGGATATCTCTAAATTATAAACAATGCATATATTTATTCATTTAAATTGTAGGCAAGGCAAACCCAGGTGAAAAGATGGGAGGAAAACCAGGCTGACGTGCTCTGAACTCTGTTGGTCTGGGGTGTTTCCCAGACGTGAGACACCCCCCAACACCACCCCACCACAGCCAGTCTGCTCCACTGCCAGGAGGGAAAAGCAGTGGCTGTCCCAGATGGATTTTTCTGCGGCACCTCACCTTAGCTTTTTGTAGGACTGTTCCCTTCCCCGTGACCATAACAGATAAAGGCCTGTTTTTTAAAGCCGTTGCTGAATTGACGGGTGAGTTCTCTGCGCTGTTCGCTGGACTGGCACTTTTTGCCTGAACCTACAATAAAAAACATAGAAATGGTTATGACTACAGACTACTGAGAGAGATTGCTGCCTTTTCCCACCATCTCCTAGTCACAGTCTCATCCCAGTTGCACGGAGGTGCATTTTTTCAGGGACGTGCCAATTTAAAAAAAAAAACACCAGTGGGGTTTGTGGTGTGTTTGGGTTTTGAGGACTCAAGTACAGGTACAGAGCAAGGTCCAGGTACTAAAGATCCCCGTTTTAAAAGGGAAAAGTTCCCAAGAAGGAATTTAGATGCCTGAATCTCCTCCTGCAAAAACTATCCCTTAGCTCAGCCAAGTGCAGAAGGAGCTGAGTCCAGACCTCCATGACTCTGGAGAGTGTTGCTCAAGGTTCCACAGAAAAATACAGCCAATCTCCTGAACCCCAGCCACCTTTCACTTCCCTTTACTGTTACCTCATTAGATTATGATTACACTATGTATACTATATATAATAATTATACATTTGTACAAGATTACATTTTACAATGATGATGCCATTATTAATTATTATATTTTTAAGCATGCTGTCACAGTGTGACTGCCTAGCTGGCAGAAAGCTGCTGTGCCTCCCAGAGCTGCCCCACATACCCGTGGGGCTGCGTTCTCCAGGTGTGTGGTGTCCACTGCCGTCCCCAGTGTCACCGGGCCAGACTCCGCCTTCTTCAGGTTCTCTTTCACCTCCACCAGGCTCAGCTCCAGGTCCACCCTCTGGTTTTCCTTCCTTTTGCATTCCTCGTCTATCTCCTTCAGCCTCTGCTCCAGGCTCTTGTCTGTGAAGGGAGGGGAATCTGGCTGCCTGCTGGGAGCTCCTGAGGGGAGCAGGGACCAGGGCATGTCCTACAGTTTTTCCTTATGTTTTGCCCCTAGAGGGACTGTGGCTCTTGCTCTAGTGCAATCGAGGCTACATGGCTTGCTCAAAGCACCAGGCTCCCCCCATCCCTTCTGGTCCCAGGAGGGCTGGGTTCACTGCCCCCTCTTTCCCCATGGCCCCACCTTGGCTCATTTCCACACACCCCACCTTGCCCTGCGCTACCTGTGCTGCCCCCAAGCATTTCCTTCAGCTCCCGTCTCTCCTTGCGCAGCTGGGTGAGCTGAGCCCGGATTTCGTCCTTCTCCTTCTCCAGCCGTTCCTTCTCCTCTGTGAACCGTTTCACCTCTGCCTCTGTCCTGTTCTTGCCCAGCTTGGTTTCCACTGCTGCTGCTGGAAACACAGCCCACCAAAACAAGCTCAGTCAGGGGAAAGAAACAGGAGGGAGAAAACCTTTTCAGGTGCTTGAAAACAAACCAAGTGAGGGTCTGGAAAGTCACCAACCATGAGACTCAGCACACAGACTGTGGTAGAGCAGAGGCAAGTCAAACCACAGGGCACCACCTCCCTTTAAGCACCCTTGAGCCACCTGAGCAGCCCGCTCACCTGGCAGTGGCATCTTGGGCCGGTGTGCGGGCACCAGCTGGGGACTGCCCACTGGAACTGTGCCCGCTGGCACCTCAGGGGCCACCTGGGGTGAGGTGATGTTCTGCTGCTGGGTCTGGATTTTCACAGCAGGCAGCCGTGGCAGGGTCTCCTCGGGCTCTGGCTTCTCTGGGTGTTTCTGGAGAGGGGAAATGAAGTGGGATGATGAAGTGTGGGGAACTGGCTCACTGATTAAGCCTGGCACCACAGTTCGGACAGTACCTGCTCCGAGGTCTCCGCTGCCTTAGTGCAGGGCTCAGCCTCCTTGGCCATGGGAGCTGTCTCGGCTGCGCTCTCTGGGGCAGCCTTGTTGGCAGCCCTTTCTAGAGATGGTGAGCTGAGGGGTGAGGACTGGCATGACATCTTGCCAGCACAGTGCAGGAAGGACTTCACTGGTGTGAGATCCAGATACACTCTGTCTTGGTCCCCCTCCAATTTGCTCTCACTCTTGGGTACTTCTTCCTGCAAAAGAGACCATCTGCTGCAACCAGAAGTACAAGAAACATCTCACTCCAGAGCAGCACTATCTCAGGCAATCTGGTGCATTTTCCAAAAATCTTAGAGGAACTAAAACCCCAGGCTCTAAGTCATTCCAGAGAGGGCTTTTTGATGTACTGAAGGAAAGGCCCCTCCTGTTCTCCTTCAATAGATCTCTCTGATGGTGGCAGCAGCTCCATGCAAGGATATCACACTGTTGTACATCCAGCAAGCCCTGCCAGATTCTTTGCCTTTCCTGAGGTAACAGTCCCACTCCCAGCATGACCCATTGTTCCTGCCCTTACACACAGGACTTGCTCTCACAGGCATAAAAAGGAATTTTGAAAGGTCAGGCGCCAAAAAGCCCACTACCACCAAATAATCCATGCTGTTTGCTGATGGAAACTGGGGCATTTTATCCCAGCTCCGCAAGGATCCCTAGAGCCCTTTTCTGGAAACCTCCTTCCCATTCCTTAGCAACTCCTCTCCAGCCCTTGGCTCTGTTCCACTGCAAAAGCCAGGATTTCCCCAGGGGCTGGGAATACCCTTCATCACTGTTGGGAAACTCCTCCTTTCACTGCTGGACACTCCCCGTGGCCAGATGTTTGCCATGGTGTCCCCACAAAGCTCCCTGCAGCATGGTGTCTGTCTTACCACAGGCAGGTCTGGCAGATCCACATCGTCATACAGCTCCTCCTGCTGCATCCTGCCCTTGGGCAGGTTGTCGATGTAGGCGTTGGGCTCAGAGTATTTCCTCTGCATTAGGCTGTGAACAGGCACGAGGACATTCTGTCAGGAGGGATCAGATTTGCTGCATGGCTGTGCAGTGCTGCATTTTGGGCCATCTGAGCATCCCAGTCCCGAGGTCTGGGCAAGGCCAGGCAGCCAGAGGCAGGAGAGGAGAGGGCAGAGCCATACACAGCAGTGTGATCACTGCTGCTGTTGGCCATTAAGCAGCACCCACCAGAGTGGAGCTGTATTTCCCCTCAGCTCTTTCCTTTCTCACCCAGCCATTGGCCACAGCAGCACAGCCAACCCTGCCCCAGTGGCAGGAGGGCTGAGAGCCCAGCCTGCCTTTGCAAGAGCCACCCAGGCCTGTGCCCCATGCCCCATGCCAAGCTGCAGCTCAGGCCAGCTGCACCCTGCTAGGACAGGAAGTGCTTTCCTGTCCAAGAAAGTGACTGAGCTGCAGCTGTGAATTTACCACCTCTTCCCATGGCAGCCAGCCTCCCACAAGTGGAGAGCCCCTGCTCTGGCTTGCTTCCCTTCTACCAGCCCCACACAGCCCCAGCCCATTACCACTGACATACAGGAAGGAATTCTTTGCAGCGCTCACAATGCAGGAAACCCTGTCAGCATCCACGTAGTCGTAGGTAAACTCCTCTGGGTCTGTTTTCGAGCCTGACTCTGACAAGAGGAGGCCCAGCCAGTGGCCCATCTCCTCCGAGGACTTTGCCTGCAGGGTGACCAGACAGACAGGACAGGCTGCAGCAGCAGTTTCTCTGCACTTACAGGACTAATGGTGGTTTAGATTGGGTAGGGAAGCATGCTGACAATCCCCTGGACTTCCAAGAGGAAAGATGAACTGCTGGGCATCTATAATAAACCTGAGGTTGCATTAAAAATACCACTCTGCTTATGGACTGATTCAAAAATTTTGCCCTGCTCTTTGCCCTGCTCCTTCCTAAAATTTCTAGTCACTCCACATTTTCCTTTCAGTGGTGATCAATGCAGCTGCCTACAAGGGTAAGAGAAGTGTCTTGGGCTGGAGATGCTGGGAGGGAGCAGCTTTGGGTGAGGAAAGCATGTGGGTTTTATTTTGCACCAGCAGAGCGCAGCAATGGGATTGCCAAAACAGAGGCAAGGAGACCCGAGCCTGCAAGGTCCTGCTGCCAGAGCACAAACCCTTTCCAGGATTTTTTGCACAGGGGAGAGGGGAAGGGAAGAGTTTAAAGCATCAGAGTCCCTTGCTATAAAGTGGTCAGTACCCAATTGCAGCTGCAGTGAGCAGTCTGACATTTTGCAACATGAAGAGTTAAATTCTGTGCCTTGAAGTCAGCTCTAGCAAACAGCCACATGCACCTCCCAGAGCAGGGGACTCCACCTGAAGCAAGAAGCAGCTGGCTGATGCAGCCACCTTTTGCATTGATTTGAGGAGTCAGAGCAGTAACCACAAAGTAAAATTCAGGGCAAGTGAATATATATACACTTTCCAAACTGGAAAGTGTATTTTAAGCTTTCAGTCTGTTTTATTTAGCAGAGACTTCAGTCCTTGGGAATCCTGCCAGCCAGCCAGTCTGTACATTGAGTCTGACATTGAGTCTGACATCCCAACAAAATACAGATTCTTCCATTCACAAAATGTAAATTTTCCCAGCACCTCTTCTTCACATCTGTAATTGGGCAAAATTTCTTAGATACAGACAGACCCTGAATCAGAAACTAAACACAAACATCTTCCAATTTCACTGCATGCCCTCAAAGTCAGTTGTTTAGCTATAAATATTCCACCCACTGGAAAAATACAGGAAATTGCTCACATTGTCCACCTCCTACTATAATCAGGCTGTCGTCAGAGAGAAGTAAGATTAGAGATAAACAGTCCTGGGATGCAGGCAAAGGAGAGTAACAGATGGAGATGAATTCACTTGCACTTTCAGGGGCAGATCTGTAGCAGACCTACTTGGGATGTGTGATCCATGGCTTTGGGGTTCTCTTGTCAAAAGATGGAATTCTCTGTCCTTCCTAACCACAGACTTAAATCCCTAAAGTGCCATTTTTCTCATCAAACATTAACCATCTGCAGTGCACTCCACAGAACCTAATTATCCAAGGTTATCCTGCGGTCAGTGGAGAAAGATGGGCATCTCCAGAGGACCCCACATCCCACCCTAAGATGAGTGCCTAAAATGAAGGCTGAATGGTCCTCTGGAGGTGCCAGCATCAGGCACAGCCTGGATTACCAGCTAGGTAGGACACATTCTAAATGGCCACAGGCAGATAAACCAACATCCTTCTCTTCAGGTTCTGTTTTGCTGGACTGAGGGTTCCTCTGGAGGAACTCACTTGCATTTAGACATCCTAAAGTACCCAAGCTGCTGACTTTAGGCAGATATTTATTGGAGATATACACCCTACCTCCAAAACCACCCGTTCTTCCCCGTTGTGCAGGATGCGGAAGGAGTAAAGATGATCAGGGCTTGGCTCTGGGATGATTTCACAACCTGCCAAGCTCAGGGGCTGCTGAGCCAGTTTGCTTCGATTCTTGTCCTGGTAGAAATGCAGGTGCCCATCTTTTACCTGACACCACCGTGACTTCCACTGGCTGTTCACCAGCACATTCAGGTAGCCTGCAAGCGAGCATAGCCTACTTAGACACATTTTCCATTTAATCCATATTAATTTGTGTGCCTGGGGAAGTGTAATACATAAGTTATGGGCTCACCACACAACACAAAGCCACAGGCACCAATAAAGAGCAAAAACACAAAGAGCTGTCCTATCCACACAAAATAGGGTGAAAAGGGTAAAAATCTTTTGAAAATGAGACCCTTGAAATTCAGGATAGGTTTGGAACAGCAAGCTGTCTCCAGATGGTTGGACAAAGTTGTCCCAGATGGTGAATACCAGCTGACCCTCACAACTCTCTCTGCAGACTCCCACACCTTGGGCAGCACAGATGCCCTCTGTGTGCATGTCTGGTATTACCCACCCTTCCTCTTGGGTCACTGTGCAAGCCACAGGCACCACAATCTGCATGGATTTAGTGGCAGGACAACCTGGCACAGGCAGGTTTGAGGAGGATGATGCCTGGTGCTCCTCCTGCCCTGCACGCTGAGATCCAGCCCTGACACAAGTCCCTGCAGGGGGACTCATGCTGCCACTTACTTGAAGTCTCCAGGGATCTCTCTGGGCTCTCCAGGGAGCTGGACTTCTTCCTCCCGAGGTTCATCAGGTTGCTCAGTTTCAGGCCAGTTGTGCCCTTCTTCTTAACTACCAGAAATGAAAGACACATGTGTGGCTTTCCCAGCCCCCAGCCTGCTGTCCCAGCTGAGGGTCCTGCCCCCACCTCACACACATCCCTTGCAGAGGGCAAACCTGCAGCTCAGGGACAGGCTGTAGTACTCCAAAGCCCAGGGAGTTCATAAGCAAGATGGCACCAGTAAGGTCAGTTAGGGATCTGTAGAAAATGCTAATCTGTATTGCCTTACATGTGGGTTAGCTCTGACCAAAGGCCAGTCACTGCAGGAGCAGTGGGAAGTGTTTGCACAGATATTGCTGTGTGGGTACCAACCTCTCTTCACTTTCCTACACTACAAAGAATTGAATTAAGGACCATTAGCCATAAACATTTACTGTTGTCAGCTCTTTTCCTCTTTAAAACACATGGGACACAAGGTGGGGAGGGGGAAAGTTTATGACCAGAGGGTCTCTTTAGCATTTTTCTACTGAGCACATCAGTCAGTGTGTGAATAAGGCTGTGGAATCATCAGGTAATCCTGGTAAGAAAATCAAATTCCCAGACAGTGAATGCACACACAGCTTTCATCAGGGCTGTCTGAGGTGGCAGTGGCAGAAGCTACAGAAGCCCTGGCCTCGTGCAGGGTCAAGGGCCCGTTTTCCCTGTGGTTCCTGGGGTGAGGTTTTACCATCTTTTGTCTCAGCTGTCTCTGCATGGCCGTCGGTGCTGCTCCCGCTCTCAGAGGCTGCAGAGTATCTCTCAGACACCTCCACCTGTCAACAAACACCAGGCACAAGCTGCACAGATGCACATGAGCCATTCTTCCAGCCAGAACGTGCTGCAAGGACCTTTTGCCCCCTCTTCCATGTTATAAAGTCCCACCCTCTCTGTAGCAGATGCTTTCACCCAGACATCCCCTGCTGGTTCACTCACACTGTGCCCTTCCCACTGCTCCTGAACACACCCACCCCAGCTGTGCTCACCTCTGATGAGACACGGTGGCACCCGCGGTGACACCCTATGGCCTTGTACCCTGCAGCCTGGCTGGTGGGGGCACTTGACAGTCCCTGTAGGGGGACATGGGCAGAGGAACTGTCCAGGTGAGCAAAGAGGTCCATTTTGATGGTCCACCAGAGACTTATGAAAGTTTCTTCATCCTCCCACTGTTTTGGAACAAGCTGCTCCCAGGGGAGTGTCACCTAAACCTGGACTAGAGATGGCCCAAGCTCTGGTGTCCAAGGGTCCCTCCCTAAGTTCTTGGTGAACACAACCATCCCACTGGATGAAATAGCAGCCGCTGCCCTAGATAGTGGGGAGCCAAATGCTGAGTAACTCTGGGAGGGAAGATATGGCAACAAAATTAGGATTGCAAAGGAAAATGAAGATGGTGCCAAGAATGCTCCTTTTCAGCAATACAGGGGTTTGGTTACACTCATATCAGTCTTTTCTTAGCTAAAATTAGGGAATTTACACTATTTATTAAAGGAATAGGGTAGAAAAGCCTAAGTGCTAGTTCTGTCTGTAGAGACGAGATGTACCTTTGGGTAACTGAGCCGCTGCGAGTCTGGGATGTACTGGTTGCCTTCACTGCCTCCTTCGCAGAGCAGACCACTGGTCTCCTGGATTACCTGTGCAGAAGGGGAAGCCATAGCCTGTGAGAGAGCTGCACTAACAGGATCAATCCTCCTCCCCTACCCAGGACAGGCAAAACCACAGCAGCCTGGGAGACCCACAGTTTACAGTCCCTGCGACCCTGGGACTGTCCCGGAGTTGCATCAGAAACTGCTGGATCCAAGTCAGCTGGGGGAGGCTGCCAGCAAAGGCAGCCCTGGCGTCTCACAGCCCTGCGGCTGTCCTGGGCTCCAGCAAGGCTCCTTCTTCTGCTGCTGTCTCAAGGGAAGGGCCACATTTACCCCTGCCCTCAGCCAATTCATGCTGGGCACCCACCCCAGACACCCCCCCTGCCACAGCAGCTGGGCTGGGAGGCCCCTACATGGCCTCCAGCACACTGAAGGCGGCAGGGAGCTGCAGGAAGAATCTAGCCCATGACATGAAAATGAAGTGGTATATTTGTATAAAAGGCTTGCAGTGAGGAAGGGAGCCACAGCATGAAAGGACAGGGCCGAGATAAGATCTCCCAGCAAAGCATGGGAGCACCAATGGGGCAAGTCCTGAAGGTGTCACTGACCCTGAGCCACTGCTCTGCCTGGTCTTTGCTCTGCAGCCCCAGCACGATGACATCAGCATTTGTGGGGATGATCTTCAGCTTGTGCTCTTTCTTCCTCACTTGCTTTTCCTTGTGAATGACAGTGCAGCCCAGCAAATTCACATCAAGCTGAGGGTTGTGGTCTTTGGAGCTCTTGTAGCACTGGGGAAGGAAGATGGGAGCAGGTGAGAGGCAGAGGAGGAACCTTCCTCTTTGCTGGCATGAACTCAACCCCGTATGTGACTCTGCTGCCACACACGTTATGTACACTGAACACAAGAAGGTCCCACAGTTCCAAAGCTGTGTGCTAAACAGTCTGCACAGACTACACACAGGACATCTCTGTATGCACAGATACACACACATCTATGTACATGCATATATCATCTAAAATACCTTTACTAACAGATGATGAAGTATGCGGTTAGCCTCTGGGTTATGCATCCCCTCTACTTAACCACCTCCAAAAGTTTTGCCCAGAAGCGTCCATAGAAAGTGTGGGGATTGTGATTTTGGCCACAAATGTACTCTCATGCCCCCTTCAGCAGTCCCATACCCACGTTCCTTCTGAAAATGGAATAAGATCCCCAAATCTCTGGGGCACAGTTTTTGAAGCATTGCTTCTAATGGCACTTTGTTTTCGCCAGCTCATTAATATGGCCTGAGGTGCCACTTCCTTCTTCAGCTTATGAAAACAGATTGTTTTAGAAAGAGAGTAGAGCATCTACTCACCAGCAACCTGGTGTCCTTGATAACACACAGCTGCTTTGCCCACTGCCCCAGCCACTTCTTTCTCCACAGGAAGGCACAGATGCGGGCGTCCTTCATCAGCTCAATGGTGGCCTCTGGGGATGGCCACTGATGGGTTGCTGACTTGCCTTTGCTGCTCTCTTCCTCATCGTAAGATTCATAGGAGCTACTAACAGCTTCACCATCCTCTATAACAAAAGCAAAGCTCTATCATTAAATCAATTTTCAGAATGACTCTGAGCCAAACGCTTGTCTCAGCCATGCTCTCACATGCACAAGCTTCCAGTGCAGGGATGTGTCTTTTGAGGCTCTCCCAGAGGAGGATAATTAATAGGAAAATTAACCTCACAGATCCATTTTTCTTTCTAGCCCAATATGAATCTCAATGCAGTACTTTTTGCCTAATAGCCTCTGTTAGCAAACACTCAAAAGACACTTTTCAGCTGACCACAAATTTGAGAACATTCCCTTAGACATTTCCTGATGTTTGCTACTTTCCCCCCAAAGATGCTTTTTCTACTTTCCACTTCAAGCCAAACACACACAATTTTTAAGGCAAGAGCAAGCTACAATCAGCCCTTGTCCTTTGAATGTCAGAAGTAAAAATGGTATTTGCAAGGCCATGCAGCAAGCAATGATCTATTGTATTTGAGATGTCATTCACTTTCCCCCTCTGGTCTAACAGGTCCCTCTCTCTCTACTCAGCATCTAAAGGGACAGCAAGGGGCTCTGAAGTAATGTGAGGCATAGTAACAACATTTTTTATGTCCATTCTATGTTACCAGGATGAGCTGGAATTTCCAATACTCAGCTCTAATACATTGCAGATTATCAGACTCTTCAGCCGATCATTGGTATGAGGCTCATCAGAAACATTGAAAATGTTCCCCCTGACTGCAGGGAGATTGGCAATGCTCTGCTGGCATTTACAGCTCTAAGTCACAAGATAAGCTCACAGCAAGATGGTAAGATTTGGGCAGCATCTGTGTAGGATTCTGCATTCTTGTCCTACTAAACAGCATGGAGGAATATTGCTAATTTTCTGTCACTGGAATTTAATCTAATTTTGATTCTTGCCAAATCTTAATATCTACATAAAAGTAACACCAGACTGGTGCAAACTAAATGAGGAAAAGCAGTCAGAAAAGAGAAAGAAAAAGCCACTAGGAGCTTCACTGAATAACATTTCAGATGAGTTTATTTGTTCTTTAAATAAAAGGAACTGAGATGTAGTAACAAAGCTACACTCTTACCCTCAGTGAAATCTCACTCCATAACCTCCCTCAAGTAATCAAAATTGCATCAATTAAACTAAGTTTTTAAAAAAGCAAATACTCCCTTTCAAAGTCTCTGAATGGGGAACACTACTGGTTCACCACTCCATACCCTCAACATATCAAACTCTCCATCTTTTATGGGAAAGCTTCACCCTTCTCAATGCATTCTCACTATTCAGACCTCGTCCACAGCAACCCTGTGCAGAAATTCAGACGGAGTAAAAGTGCTGAGGTTTCTCAACCCTACAATCACCAAGAAGCTGAACCTCTGCACTGCTTTCCATATGCAGCAGCAGAAAGGACCCATAAGGGAACCTCACCTCCTACATCTCCCTTCTTACTCACACGGAGCTATCACTAACCACCCCTCTGGCCCCTTTTGGAAGCCTCTGGTGCTGTCTCAGCATGAGGTCTCAGGCTGACACCGTCCTCCTGAGAAGCCCTGGATGCTCTTCTGTGCATCAACTACAATCACACGCATGGTTCCTCATGAGATGAGCTCTTCCCCACTTGAAGAGCTGCAGCCACTGCTGGCCTGGTGACAATGCTACAGCCTCATGAAGAAAAGGCACTTACCAGGCTGTGCAGCTGGCAAACTGGGACAAGCCTTTCCTGGTGGCTTGTGGCAGCCCTGCGGTCACTACTCAGGCTCACTCAGTTCCACATCATACAGCTCAGGGATCGGTGGCCATGATCTTGCATGCTTTTACCTAAATCCACCTCTGCTTTCCTGTGGGTCTTTCCCATGACCTCCCAGGGAGCTAAATCAATGCCACGATGCAGGAAGCTCCAACTATCTTTTACTCTGAATCTCCTTTTGCCCCAGTAGAGCAGCTTCCACTGTTCACCAAACAGCTATTTGTCAATACAGCCACTGTTATCACACACCAGCTCCACAGCAGCGACAGAACCAGGGGAATAAAGGCTAAGGAAGTTCTCATTGTCATCCCGAGCACAGGGAAAGCCACAAAAAATAAAGTTTTGTGCATAACAGACAGGGAGAGGTGGTTACCCTCCATGCATGTAACAGGCAAATCCAGGGGAAGGTACCTGATAATCTTTGCTAAAACTAAGTTGTTGGGGAGTTTTTTTGTGGTTTTTTGTTGTTGTTGTTAAAAAAAAAAGGCTCTTCAGGTTTGGAAAGCATGCCATACCCATTGTTATTGTGGCATAAATAACGCCCTCAGTAACCTGCAACCCTGGCCTGGGTCCAGCCGCAGCAAGCCTACCAAAAAGACCTGCACAGTCAAAAAGAAAGAGAAAGGGAGACAAAGAGAGAAAGCCACAGATAAGCAAAGGCAGAGAACAAGGGCGACAATCCCCTCGGCCAGTGAGGCTGTCCCATCCCTGCACGCCACAGCTGGGATGACACTTCAAACAGGGACAGCGTTTTCCACCCATCCCCTCGAACAAGGCAATTCCCTTTAAAACAGAATCATCGTCACCGTAATTAAAAGCAGCCAGGGCAGATGAGCTGTTTCAGCCGGAATAATTACTGCTCAGTTGGCAGCCACATCGCCCCTCTCGCGTTTTCACTCTGCTCCTTATCTCACCCTCCAATTATGCAAAGGCTGCTGATAAGGGTTTAACACATTTCAGCCCAGGAGGGAAGGGAAGCAGCAGCCTTTGCCGGAGCTGGAAAATGAAAGGCAATGGAGGGGCGGGAATGCTGCCGATGAAAGATGGACCCCGAGACCCAGCAGACTCTGCCTGCTTCATTTTAATTAATTCACCCCCAGTTTGCTACATTGCCTCGCAGACCCACCTCCGATGCTGCACGAAACCTCTATCTCCTCAGCCCATCTGGAGGCTTGCTTTGATGTCCTTTCTTGGCAGCGCACCCACCTATTTTAGTGGCATTCCTATTTTTGTCTTATTTCACTACGCCCATTTGTTTGGGGACACATGGGTGTCTTCCAAGGCTCCTGCTGTAACACTGTCACAAACAGGATCGCAGAGGGACTTTTCACAAGAGCTTACAGCGACAGGAAAAGGTGGAATGGATTCAAACTGAAGGAGAGTAGGTTTTGATCAGATTTTAGGAAAAATTCTCTACTGTGATGAGGAGCTGTGGATGGCTATCCTGGAAGTGCTCAAGGCAAGGGCTGCCTGGATCTCTGAGCAACCAGGTCTAGCGAAAGGTGTTCCTGTACGTGGCAGAGGGAGTGGAACGAGATGATCTTTAAAGTCCCTTCCAACCCAGGCTATTCTATGATTCTATGAAACACCATCAGCAGCTCCCTGGACTGCCATCCCCCTCCCTATCCAGCTTTTGGGGGAAAGGGGGTGGGAACAGAGGGCTTGGGGGGTTACTGGGGTCAGGCTTTAGCATCTCTGGCCAGGGCAAAGCCAGGCACATCCAGAGTGCCCCTCAGCAACCACAGTCACACCAAGGTCCCAAATCATTTGCTAGCAATAAGCATCACTCTCTGTGGGGCAAGTACAAAGTACTACTGACATCCTATAGGGCACAGTGTGGGGCAGGGGGAAGGGATGGGGAGCTTTGTGCCTGTTGAAACAAAGGGCAGGACAGGGACCTGCAGGTTTGCTCACCTGCTGCAGCCTGATCTCTTGAGGCACAGCAGGGCACCAGCATCGCTGCCCAGCCTGCCCTGTGCACAGCACAGCACATTTCACCTTCTCCTGAGCCCCTGCAGGCCCCTCCTGCCACATCCCTGCTGCTCCACATCTCTCCCTGCTCCTGGCGCACCCCTCATGGAACCACCTCCAGCATGAGGGTGCCAAAGAGCACAGAGATTCTCGTGACACTGCCTTCCTTTTCATACTAAACATACTTTGTAGCTTACACTTTGTAGTCTACACACCAGGAGGTCTGTGTAGAAGGGGCATGCTGGGCTCTGCAGAGGGGACTGGCGGCTGAGCAGCCACAGGATGTAAAGGCACCACACACCTCAGTGGGAAGGAATCACTGGAATCCTCTGTCCCATCTCTGCTGGCTTCACAGGCTCCTGTCTCCACGTACAGCTGTGACACTGCTCAGTGAAACAGAGCCTGCTGGTGCCACAGCTGTTCACAGAGGCCACAGAGACCACCCAGAGCTGCCTCATTTTGACAGTGCTCCCATCATTTGAGCTTTTCTCTCTTCTTGCAGAGCTCTGATCTCTCATTTCCTTAGGCATCTGACCGGCCTAGATTTCAGTGGGTGGTTGGGTGTATTTGCATCTCTGAGCAGCAGGTTACCAGGGAAAAGCAGAGGTGGGAGCTGGGTGTGCACTTACCACTCCTGCCAGCCAAGTCCCTGAACTGAGGACGAGTTCATGGAGCTGCCTGGATAACAGAAGCTGGGTATCCCAGCACAGGGATCCATGGCTGCACTCCAGCTAATCTGTTAAGTGTCTTTTTATGCCATGGCTCTTAACATGTTATCCACTTTCCCAATGTGCATCAGGGGGAAAAGAAAATCTCCTTTATCTTACAGTGCAGGCAATTGGAATCCCCCTGCCTTGGGATGAGGCTGCAGCACCCTGGGCTGCTCCAGCTGCAGGAGGGCTTCAAAGGGCATCACAGTCCTCACCTCAGCCAAATGACCCAGAGCCTTTCAGCAAAACACATGGCAAAGCTGGAGGGGCCCCTCCTCTGCACCAAACAGCACCTCTCACCCTGGACATGATGAGCCTGCACCTTTTCCCACCCAAGCTGGGCATGATCTTCCTGCTCACTGACAGGGAGCTTCAAAGCCCAGTGCACACTGGGGATGGACAGGACCCAGCCTCTCTCAGATGAAGCTCCGATTCAAGTCAAGGGTTTAGAGCCAAATCTTTTACCCTTAACTCTCATTTCTTTGCTTGCCTTGACTCTCCCTGCTCAGCTCTGCCCATGCCATGCACTCTGCTGCAGCCAAGGCTGATGAGCAGAGATCTGCTTCTGCAGCAGGGTGATATAATCTGTCTCATATGGGCTTAAATGGATTATGAGGCAGTGACAAGATCAGCTCTGCTATCAGATCAGAGAAAGGCAATCTCTCAGTGAAGGGTGTTCACCGAAAGAAGGATGCAGGAATACACCTTAAAAAGTGAGAATGTGGGCACGCAGCAGCCTCCTCCCAGAGGGGTGGGGAGCCCACAGGTGACAGGAATGGCTAGCACTGCTCGAGGACGTGGCTGGGGGTGCTGTCCCAGGCAGTGAGTGTGTGTGAGGGAACCCACACGCGGTCCCTCACATGAAGCGTGGCTTTCTAATCAAGTTTACAGATGGTTAAACTGCCACAAGAGCTGAATAAAGAGCCAATTATAAAAGCGCTTATCACTCCTAACAGACCAGCAGAGCCATGGATTTTGAGCCCCAAGGGGACAATTAGAGCACTAGGACACGAATGCAAGCCACCACAGCTCCACCACTCAGTCCTGAATAGAAACTTGCGTTTGACTGCAGCCTATCTGCCAGAAAACCACCAAGACAAAGAGAACCCCCAATGATTTGTAACACTTTACAGTGATGTTAATGTTATGTTGACCCAAGCATATTACTTACTTCTACAGGAAAGTTAAAAATTTGAGTAATTGAGTAGTCTTTGCTTTCCAGCTAGCATTAGGTCTGTAACATCAAGTGAGATGAGCAGCGGAAAAGAAGTTTGTCACACAAGCTGTAAAAATGTCTGTGATTTCATTGACTCATTCTCATAAACCTCAAGTCCTCCATCTCCCATGTGAAGTCCCTCCCAAGGGTTAGCTGGGATATACCATTTACAGAGACATCATAGGGCTCAGCCTCTTCATAATATCCCTCTGGAGATTCAATCTTGGGGACCGGAGGTTGTTTTGTTTCAGGAATCTGCAGAACAAACACATAAAAGAAGCATGATTTAAGGTAAGAACAGATCCTTGAAAACAACGGTGCATCCTTTTTCCTTTTTTTTTAGCACTCAAGTGCATCCCAGTGGATGAGATCTTTTAGATGTGGTGCAGTTAGCTCAAATATAAATTGAAATTACTGTATAATTGCATAATAAATGTTACTTTCTTTCATGTTGCTGAAAGCCCTGGGAATATCAACTCATAGCAGCACTTGCAACCCACTAACCTTATCCTGAACTGAGATTTCTGCCTTCTGCACTGACCCCCCTAAGCTGCCCATCTTAACTGGGGATGGTCCTCTGTGCTACGGATTACTTTATCAGGGAACCAGAAAGGAGAACAATTGGTGCAACCCTGGCCTTTCACTGGAAGTGTAACCTTAGCAGTCTCTGGTCATGTCTCCAAGCCTCTGACTGACTGAAACTAACAGCTAAAAATCTCTGCTTTAGGAACTATATTGGGAATCTTTAATTGTGCTCTTAACAAAAAATGAAGGAAATGGATAAACGACACCAATGGAAAATCAGCCTTTGAAAAGAGTCCAAGTGCTGGAAAATCCCTGTGGTGCCTGCCAAACCCCTCCCTAAACACAAGCAAGGGCTGGCAGGAAAAACATGCCTTGATCCTTTAGAAATACCAGTAACATGAGGGGGAATTAAAAAAAAAAAAGTGAAGTTAAGAAGCAAACTTTTTATTTTTCAGGTGATTCACGTAGCTGTTGGGCATGAGACAGCAGAGCTGGAGATCAGTAGGTTGAGCACAGAGCTTATGTTCTTCCTAAACACCTATCTCCCACCCTGACCTGACAGCAGCATCCCCCTGCTCCCCAGTGAGGTGTCCCTGCTCCTCACCGAGGTCACACCACCCCCAGGTATCTGACAACGATGCTCTGCCTTACAATGCTTCAGCGGACCCAGCTGAGGCTGTGCGGACAGAATGCTCAGGGTTAAAGCCCCACTCCCCCCAGGAGCAGGGGCACAAGAGCAGTCTCTGCAGAAACAGCAGTGGTGAAGGTCACGAATCATGCATGGTGCCAGCTCACATGGTTGCTCCTGGGCGCTTGGAGAAGAGAGGCCAGCTGTGCACCAGCACTGCAGAGCAGTCTAAGGCAACATCAGTCCATTTGCAGGTCATGCCAATGTCATCAAACGCAGGTGCAAAGCTGCCCATCCTGCCTCAGATGTTTCCACCAGCAGCTACTGGTGCCCAGAAGCAGAAAGGAAGCTTTGAAAGAAAAGATTTCCTGGCCAGCAGCTGCCCACAAAGGGAAGCCGCTGAGCCTGGGGGACTGAGGAACCCTGACCACACCGAAGTCACACGTCTGCTCCCATGTGGGTGAGCTGCTCGTGGCTCTGCCAACCTCCCAGACTTCTCCAGTGCTAAAACTCCTCCTTACGTGGGTCTGCCAGACGCTGTGAGCAGACTGAACTTTCTTTCCAGAGCCACGTAGAACACTGCTGGAAAACACTTGCTCACCAAACACTTAAAAGGTTTGGGAACTACTTGTCCTAATGCGTTACATTGAAGAAACAAAAACAAACCCAGTCACTCCAAGGCTTTACTTAATCCCTTCACTGGCTAGGAAATGTGTCTGTAATTGCCATCTGTGGTGGCCTCCTGCATGTAGCCAGCTCACTTTGTGCTGTGGCCATAAACAAATTGCCTACACAAAGAAATGCTGTGAGTTTATTTGACACCACCCCACAACTGTCAGGGAAGGGACTGCTCTGTTTTGTTTCCTACGGACAATGAAAGCCAACAGGGACTAGGTGGGACTACACCTTGGCTGCCCCAGAAGGTATTTGTTTTGACTCCTCTTTCCCTAGGGGCATGGAGTGGTTTACTCTCTAACTTAAGTCAAAGGGTATATACCGTGCTATCTAACCACGCTGGCCCTTGCAGAACATTTGCCTGTTGCACTATGGCACAATGAGCATGCAAATATAACCACCCTGGGCATCTGCATCCGTACCACTGGACTCTCCCTGTGCATGGCTGCAGTAAGAGGCAGAGCTGCCAGGGCTGTAGCAGGGAAGAGGTCACCAATGTCTGAGCCATGGCCTGCAGAACACATTGTTTAAAGGTTGTTTTGTGACAAATCCAAAGAAATCGGTGGGAATCCAGCTGGGCCAGCCCTGTTGGGTTGCCCATTGGCTGCTGGTGTCAGTGGGTGCCAGGGACAATCTGCAGAGCAGAGCTTTGTCACCACATTTCTCCTGTACCTCAAAAGGCAAGTGTAGACCAACACCGCAGGGCAACTGACTGTCACCAAACCACAGGAAACTGTGCAGGGCTAAAATAGATCTAATCTGAATTCCTCTCCTAACCTCCCAGTTTCTGTGTAAGGAACTGTGCTCCCTCCTCCACCGCCCAGGTGGCTGTGGCTCCTGCCTGCACTGGGAGCTGCAAACGCAGACAGGGAATATCTATTTCCCCATAATAGCAATTTCCACACATTACAGCCCTTCTCCTTGAAGGACACTCAGTTATCTTTGCTGCCAAAGCTCACTGACACTCAGATGTTCACAGTGAGCAGGTACTTGACTCCAGCATCCAAGGGAGGTTAGCTCCAGTTGTCAGCAGGTGGGAGAAGGTAATTCCCAGCACAGGTCTGGGAGAAGACAGGTGCCCTTCTCAGCTAAAATCCAAGACTATTTTTATCAAATTTCCTCATTATCTTCTGATCTCGAAGAAAGAATCCCAGTCAGAATTCTGGGCTGCACCAAGCACAAGAGAAATGCCTTGGGGACACCTGGCTGCTGCTTCCCCAGTGGTGCCTTCATTCCACCTCCTGCCCTGAGCTAAACACAGGTTCCAGCTCTGGCCACTGCTCCCAGGCACTCCAGCTCCAGCCATCTGCGTGGGCAGAGCCCTCTGGGGCTGGAGCAGCTCCCAGCAGGCAATAACACTGCATCTGAGCGTGTGCCAGCTGCATCCCATCCTACCCTTGTTTCCCCAGCTCCTCCAGCTAACTCCAGCTGAGCCACACAGACCCCTGGGCAAAAGTCCTGGGGCCTCACCCTCCATCCTCCTTCATGGGAAAGGAACAGATCCTCCTTTGTGGATGATGCATGCACCATCCCATCCTCCTCCATGCCTCCTCCTCCTCCCCATGCATGCTCCCTGCCCTCCTTTCCTTTCACATCCTGAAATCCCAGCTAACAGCAGTTCCCACATTGCATCAACTACTGAACAGCAACATCCAGGGTCTCGAGGATGACCTGTGTCTAGGACAGCTGGGCTGGCTTGCTGGCACAGAGACAACATCCCACTGAGAGCTGGTAGTGTTTAACTGACTTATAGCTGCCCTACAGAGAATTCTACAGTGCCAGCAACTCCTCCTCACAAACCTGTGGGCTGCACAACCAGAACAACACCAGCACCCAATGCACGAACACTACCAGGCACTCCAGCTGAGCAAACCTCTGGCCAAAGTGAGAAGGGCTCTGCCAGAAAGAGAGATCCTGGTGCTGCCCAGGGACCACCCCACCACCCTGCAGCTGAAGGATTTCTGGCTTTACTAAGATCATGTCAGCAGCCCAGGCACAGCTGATTTACAGCTCAGGAGAGATTTCCAAAGCAACAGCTGAGAGTCATCACCACCTTTCTTTGAAAACCTTCCTCCAGCCTGGAGTGCCATGCAATGGGTGTGGATCTCCCTGGCAGAAAGCACAGCCCAGCTTGCACAGTGCTCCTGCATGCTCATAGGAAGCTCCCACAGCTGCCTGCTCCATCTGTGCACAAACTTTGGAAAGCACAGGGGTTTTTGGGTGCCCAGCCACCCCAGGCCACCACCCAGCTGCAACACCTGCACGAGCCACACACCGACCCACAGTCTTCATCAAGATGAAACACACAGCTGGAAAGCCCTAGTTCAATGTTTTATTAGCATGTTTTAAAATAAAGCTCACCAGGACTCTGCCTCACTAACACACGGGCAGAGGTCTTTCCACTCAGCCATGCAGCACAGGACATGACAAAAGTGAAGCCTCAAGGAGTTCAGATCCCCAGGCTGAGGCAGTGAAAAGCAAAGGGTGTGACACACTTACCTTTGGAGGGGGGAGGTCTGGCAGGCTCTTCTGAGGAGGTGACAAATGCAGTCCTGAGTCTCCATTGGTCAGGGAGTTCTTCCGATCCAGCACTGCAAGGCAGAAACAATTCCATGGATGACATGTGGCATTTCCCAGCTGAGCACTTGCTACCCTGGGCTGTGCTGGAGCAGCAAGCTGCTATTTCAGTGGGAAGCAGAGTGACAATTACAGGCAGGGCTGCAGGGCCACCATGTCATTTCAGGCCATAGCCAGGAATGTGGTGCTAGGAGACCCAGCAAAAGAGCTGACCTCTGGTTTTAGGGCATGCTTTTCCTTCTGGAGGGAAAACTGTGAAGGCCAGACCCACTGCTGAGACTTTAAAGGGTCTTGAGAAGCAGCAGGGGCAGACACTATACAGTATTTGGAAATCCATGGGACTTTAGTCCTTGCTAGCTCTGATCCCTGCTGCTGCAAGCAGACAGGTTGGTGACTGTCCACTCCTCTGTTACCTTTCCCAAAAAATGGATTTAACACCACCCTGCAGTTTGTTCCCAGGGCAAAATGCAAAGGTAGCTGCCTAGCTGAGCCCACAGTGGCTTATGAAAGGCAGCCATGATCAGTAATGGGATCACTGCCCAAGGAAGGGCTGCTCTTGAAGCAGCCCAGGCCAAACAGGGCATATGGCAGCAGAACTATTCCAGGGGATCCAAGTCTGCCTCTGGAAAGTCAGATTTCCCAAGCAGCTGAAAGCAGAGTGATTCAGTATCTGGAGGGTACATTGAAGGCTCAGAAAACTTGTGTTCAGTCCCCCTTCTCCTACCACAGCCTGGGTGGCCTCAAACAAGTGCCCAAATCCCATGACCTCTGAGATAGTGCAATGATGGACATACCCTGTCCTTCTCCAGCTACACATGCCAGCATCACAAATCACAGAGTGTTTCCTTACTGGGGTGGGAGGGAAGGAATTTTTTCCCTAGACAAGCATTAACATTTTGCAGGTGTCCTCTGATAAAGATGTCCTTCTAAAACCTGGACTCTGAAGAGGATTTAGAAAAGGGAAGGATAAAGAAAAACCACCCAAAATCCTGCTGGAACTCACATCTCTACTAACTATTACTTCTCTGTGCTCTCTGTTCTTTGTAAAAGATAAAGTCACCTGGTATTTGGGCTCAGAGGATCACAGTGTCCACACCAGGAGCCCTTCACATCAGTCCCACCTCCCAGACTCCTGCCCCTTTGTGCTGACTTCCAGAAGGAGATGGCATTTGGCTCACTGAAGCGCCCCGTGGACTTGCAGGGGAGAGACCTGCTGTGTTTCTCAGGTAAATGAGATGCAGCAAATGATGGTGCCTTCACCACCCACTGCAGGGAATTCAATTACTGTGCCACAGAGGCATCTCAAAAGCAGTGTTCTGCTCAGCTTAAATCCTTACTGATGAAATTGCAAGTAGATACAAGAGCAGGGAAATACATTTTTGTGCTGAAATGGCCTATTTTAAAGATTGGGGGTGGGGAGGTGGCTTTTGGAGCTGATATACTATCAGTTTGGAAAGCATTTCACCCTGTGCTTCTGGAACATGCTTGAGCACAGCTGCTGTGGGGAAGACACTCTGCAGGGCACGAGACGATCTGTCAGCCTCAGCCACGAAAGTGTGGTCCCCACATCCCATTACAGGCATGGAGTTGCAGTAGATAAAAGGGATAAAGGGAGCTGCACAATCACTGGAAAATCAGTATCACACCAGTGGGCACTAGGGCCCCTTCCATCTGCTAAACCTGAACCTGCAGGCAGCTCTCCATCCAGTTCCAGAGGCAGGATCAGGGCTCTACACCCAGCTGCAGCTGTGGCTGAGATCCCACACCTCTCACTGACTTCAGCATTTCCAAATAACTCAGAAGTTTTACTTGGAATAGGGAGGTTGTTGAAAACAGAAAGAGAGAAGTGCCAGGTCCCGCAGGGAGGGACTGAGTGGCCAGGGTCATGGCCTTGATAGGGAAAAGTCTGAAATAAAAAGAACCACCTCTAAAAATAAATAGTCTGAAATTTTCCCTGTGTTTGAGCGTGGCGGACCAGTGCAAGCTTTCCTTTATCCACCCAAATGAGAACTTCTACAAAGAGATGTTTCTGTTGCTGCTCAGCTGCTGGGAGATACTGGGAGGCTGTGTGATCCTATTATAGAGCATTACAGCATCACCCAGAGGGCCCTGTCTGGAGGTCACACTGGGCTGCACGTGTACTCTGGGAGGACATCCTGTCTTCAGAGGCATTTGAAGTTGGCCCAAGTTTGGCTGCAGGTAGTTTAAAGAACAAATCAAACCAACCAAACAAAAATCCCCACCACAAAGCAAAAAAAAAAAACCAAAACAAACAACTGTGCAAGTGGAGCAATCCCAGCTATTGCAGGACCAGCACATCAGCAGCAGGCTGCACTGATGAGTCCTTGTCTCACCACTTTGGACTGGAAACTCTGGGGCAAGATCAGCCCCTGACTTAAAGAAATTACAGAAATGTGTGTCACTAATATTCTCACTCCATGCAATTATCAGGAACTGCTTTCATGGTGAACTTCAAAGAGGAAGAACATTTTTAGACAATTACGTTTTTTGCCGTGTTACAAATTCAAAACCTGGGAAATCTAAATTGGAAATGAATATTTTATCTAGGTTTAATTTCTTGGCTTTTACTCTGCAGAACTCTCACATCCCTGGGAGATGAAGATGCTCTGCCTGCACGGAGAGTGAGGGCTGCGCCCTGCAAAGTCACCTCGAAAAGTTGTGACAACACAGACCCTCCGGGCCAGAGCAGAGCAACACAGCAAACAAGAAATACACTTTCAAGGTCTCAAAGATGCAAAGTGACTTGTTTTGTGGCCAAAGAAAGCATGAAGGCTTCCTTAAATATTTCAGGCACTGGAGCTTCAAGCCTTAGAAGGCAACATTTTTATCCCAAAATAACGACCTCCAAAGTGCTACTTCCAGGAATAAACCTCACAGTGTTGGCAAGGACCACTATTTCCAAATAGTGAAAATGTTATGAAAATGGCAGTCCTTCCACACCAGCAGCTGCTTCAGCCCTCAGAGCTGCCAAAGCAAGGCTGTAACCTTGTGTGCCTCCATCACCCCGTTAGACACGATGAAACCATTAATCTTTAGCTCCCTACCTTTCTCTTGTTTCTCTTGGTCGCCCTGCTGTTTATGGACTGTCACTTTGTTCATATAAATATACTCCTCATCGCCACCTGCAAACAAAGGGAAAAGTGAACTCTTTACCCACACGCTGCTTTCACGCTGCTGAGTTTTTCCACCAAGGCAGATGTAAAAAGTGTCTCTGCTGAGCACATTTGGGGAGAGCATGTTGGTTGAGGCAATGTGCAGGAAAAACCCCAAGCAATAATAAAAAGCAGAAAAATTAAGTGCTTTATAGTCAGGAAATTCCGTAAGTTAAAATTTCTACTTAAACATTAACTTGGCCAAACAGTACATCCTGTGTATCTTACAAAGTGGATTAAATAAACTTAAGGTTTAATAAGGAAAACAGAAAGGATCAGGAATCTTGGGAATCCTTTGCTTGTAAAGCTGGGCACATAACTATAGTAATTTTACATAAACAATTAGAGGTCACTGCAAAAATAAACTCAGTTTCATTTTCTCCCTCTAATTTTCATGTCTCCTCTTCCCACCAGCCTCCAGGAAAATGTTGCTTCAAGACCCCGTGGCAATTCCCATGACAGCCCACCGCCCCATCCTTGGTTTTCCTCATCTGTACCACTGGACTTGGTGTAGACTTTCAGAAGGTCAGAGAGGAAACTCTTCTTCACCACAGCAGTGCTGCTCAAGTTCTCCTTGTCCAGTATCCTCAGAAAATCTTCAAGTTCTGTGAGCAGCTGCTCGAGAGCTACAACAGGAACAGAGACAACTGTTGGCAAAGCAGCTGGGTGGCGTGCCAAAAGAGGACATAAGTTAATTCCATGCTTTCCAAGATAATTTGATTTTTCTGCCCAGGAATAGTTCATATTGCATTTTCCAGCTTGAACCCTGACTCTAGCTTTGAAAAGAAAGTGGGTCCCAAAACCAAAAATCCCTAACTTCCCTTAGTCTGTTCACACATCAGTGAAATCCCATGTAAATATCTATTCTTCTTCCCTTAGGACTTCTTGCTCAAGCAAAGAAAACCTGAAGAGTTATTGAGAATTAGGGCTGAGATTACACGTAAGCAGCTTGCAAGGTCTTGATAGCTGCACCATGAGTCCTGGCAAACATCATTCAAACCTCATTTGGCTTGGGATCTACCAAAGGTCCTGCTTTTTGCTTCCTCTTTCTAAGCCCCTGCCTTATTTGGGAGGGATGGGGCCCTGGCAGCCTGGTCTAGAGGGAGCTGTCCTTGCCCATGCTAAGGAATTTGGAACTAGATGATCCTTAAGGTCCCTTCCAGCACAAACCATTCAGGGATTTATTCTACCATTATTTCTCTGTCTGTATTAATTTGAAAATGTTTATGTGTGTATTCCAAAAAGAAAAAAAAAGTACATCCTCAGCCCTCCACATACATAAATCACAATTCAGTAACTTCAGCGACCACAGAGACCATTGTATCCCATGAAACTGAAGACACAAAAGTCAGCAGCATCTCTCAAAGCCTCAGGAAGCCCTGCTGTACCCCAGACATCTCTGCACACCCAAAACAAGCAGCTCGGACACGCCACTCCCCAGCACCAGGCTGAGCCAGGCTAATGGGTTTGTTTTCCTGCCGAGGAGGTGCTGCACAGCCCTGCCACCAACAAATCACTGCTCTGACAGGGCTCACGCTGAAGCAACAGACGCTCAATTGCTTGCTTTTGTTCACACCAAAGTTTATCGTGGGCTAATTAGCAGCAGGGGCGGGAGGAGGAAATAACACAGGATTATGCAGAGAGAGGCAGCACTGTGCAAGGATGGCAGCGTGTGGGAAAACCGTGCCAAAGCCAGCCGGGACTGTTCGTCCCCTTTGGAGGCTCCCCTGCTACCCCTGGTGCTAAGGATCTGCAGGAGAGAAGGGCAGGGAAGCTTGGGTTTGCCACCACCGCCCTGCAAGCCTGGCAGGGACTCCTCAGCACTCCACCGGGTAAATCAGGAATAACCTGAGTGGGGCAACGCTCCTTTCCCTTCCCTTACAGCATTTCCACACTGGCTGATCCCATGGAACCCCTGCGAGTCGCAGTGCACACCCATGAACTAAAAAAGTGTTAATATTTCGGTTTCATAATACAAAGCATCTGAGCATTTCTAGTTAAAGAGCTACCACATTTAAGGTCACAAAGACATATTTGTTTAAGGGCAGGAGAAAGCCAACCCCTTCTTACTTCCCTGTCCTTAGCCACCAGGCAATCCTTCCTTGGGTGAATATTTATTAGAAGACTGATAAATAAATTACACTGTAAAGGTTTATGTTGCTAGCCATTAATTGAAAAACTTGCTACTGCTCTCAAACTGAATTAATCTTCACCAGACTGACTGTAAAACAGTCTAATTACTCCAGATCAATCAATAACAGCTCAAGAGGAACCAACCAATTTGTAGTTATTCACAATTCATTCTATACCCTCTACACCAAATTAATTCTCTTCTGGTCTGATTCAGGACCAGCAGGGAATGGGAAACACCTGCATCATGCTGTGTTAACTTAAATGTCTTTACTAGCTGCTGTTTTGCCTAGAGAAAACAATAATTACTTCAAGAAAGAGCAGCTTTTTTTCCATCAACTGTGAGGAAACAGGTAGCATTTGCTGATAATAATACTGGATGCCAATAAGCAATGAGTGGTGTCAAACCTACTCACAAATGGATTCTCCGAAACTCCAGGGACCCTATTTTTTTCCAAATTTAAGGCAACCCCACCAGGGTAAATCACAGCCTTGCTATACTCATCTGCTTCAGTGGCCCAGTTCAGAAAATTCAAATTGAGGTCAGATCCCACTGGTCAGGCCAGCTGGACAGGACATTTATGTGTCAGGGATAAAATCAAAAGAAACAGCACCAAGAACACCTAACCTTAATCTGAAGCTTCAGAAGCACATCAGCTCCCAACAGCTGCCCACGTGGATGTCCCTGGGTTTGCAGGGAAGGGGGTATAATTCCCATTCCCTCCTCCACCCCCAGACTGCAGAAAATGACTTTATTCTTCTCCCAGGCATCCACAGCTAGCACACACACAGGGCTGAACGCTTATGAATAGCACAGCCCATACAGTAGGTTACATTTTCCAGCCCACCAAAGCTGAACTCAGGCTTTCAGTGACTCAAAGCAGCTCATTTAGGATGTGATCCTGGGGCTGTGGAGGTCAGTGGAAAGACTCTGTCAGACTTCAATGGATTCAGACTTCGCAGACTCAAGAGAGATTAATTTTGCTCTTCTTCTGCAAGAAACAGTATATAAACCATCTGCTCCTATGCAACTTTCTCAG
The DNA here is from genome assembly GCA_036630365.1 of Acanthiza pusilla. Classification (NCBI taxonomy): domain Eukaryota; kingdom Metazoa; phylum Chordata; class Aves; order Passeriformes; family Acanthizidae; genus Acanthiza; species Acanthiza pusilla. The sequence goes on along the minus strand of JAXCHO010000234.1, from coordinate 8,060,284 downwards.
CTGGACATTCCCAATCCAAACCTGATACCTGAAAAAACAAACTCTATTGACAGTTCATTCTCTCCTATCAGAGGGAGAACAAGCTAATACTTACCAGAGACTGATGAATGTGAGGAGTAAAACAGATTATTATGATGAGGGTCTGTAAGATCATCTGTGCAAGCCACTATCACAGCAGGTCCCAGCAGGTCAATAGGACTAAAAACAATTGAGAGCCCTTGTACATTAAGCCCTCTCAGGATTCTGAGTGCTGGAAGTCACTGCTTGATCTCAGCTAAAGAGATCATGCTGTGATGGTGATGTGTGGAACATGCTTGTGGTAAAACCAGGTTGGTGGCTTTTCCAAGCAGCCTGAAACAAATGGCTCTCCCTCCAAGCTGCATTGTTTTGCTCTCCTTATCTTAGCAGCTTAGAAATGAGAGCACATAAAGAGATGATTGCCATAGCTAGGCTTGCTCTGTGGGGCAACAGTTACAGATGCAAGGAATGTATTTGCAAAATCATATGGCTGTGAGCAGCAGGATGAAAGATCGGAAGCAGACAGAAGCCCAAGCCACAAGGTAGAAAAATTCTCAGATGCTTTTTTGATACCTTTTTCCATTGCTACATCACTTTTCTCAACTCCCAAAGCACTTCTTTGTGACTCCAGTAATACTTCTGGCTCCACCTCAAATAAAGAACTTCATAGATCTTATAAAAATTCAGCCTTCTTCAGAGAAAACAGGCAATTACCTCTAAGGTTAAGACTGTCAGAAAAATTCAGAGGTTTGGCCCAAGGTCACCATGCATACCTGCACTGAATCCAGTCCTCTGAAGTGCCACGATATGACCTGATCCAGTTCCTTACAAAGCATGGCCACAGATCTAGGGTACCATGAGAAATCACAGCATAGCTCATGTCATGTGCTTCTCCATGGCAACAAGCATCAGTAACCGGATAAAACCCATAGGAATTTCACAACACACAATGGAAAGAGGTGTAGGAGCATCCCAGTCAATGGGAAACTTAACTGATTGGCACTGCAGTGAGTGGATAATCATCACTGAAAGTTTGTTAAAGTGTATAGAAATATTACATCTTTAGTGATGTAATAAAGACTTTCCGGGTGAGGGTTACAGTCAGAATTACCAGCTCCTTCTTCTTGCATGCACTTAACTGGATGACATGTTCTCCCTCCTTTTACTCCAAATCAATGCAACCCTTTTTACAGAAACTCCTGGGCTGCCTCTGAGCACCACAGGCTCTCTCAGTTTGAAGGCTGCAACTTGGGTTGCAGCAATAAGCAAAGAGATGCTTTAAACACGACTGATCTGTTCCAACAGCAATTCAGTGGCAGCAGGACAGCACTGAAAAGGCTTCTTTTGGCACGAGTCTGTGCCTTTCTTTGCAGACTGAAAGTCTCTTGCATTGCAGCAGCGTCTATCCTAGTTCATGTGAAGCTAGAGCCAAAAATGAAACAGCTTGCAAAGCCCTCATTGAGGAAGCACATTCCTTGCAAAAGAGCTGCCAATTTTGCCTGACACCAAGGTCACTGAAAGGTAAATGACCATTAAACTAGATTATAAAAGCCATTCCTACCAATAACCACTGATCTCTGTCATTGTGCTACAATAACAACCTACGTCTACATCTAATTACTTCATGTCTTGGCCTTATGAGGAAATGGAAAGACAGGCTCTGAATGAACTTTCATTCAAGTGTTTCAGTAACCGCTGGGCAGGATTGTATTAGTCCATTTAATCTAAATTCAATTACTTATTTTATCAAGGTAGAGGGGCCCCAGCCACCGGACAAAGAACTGTAATGAGATATTTACCAAAAGACAAACTCTTTCCTCTGCTGAGATGAGAGGTGAAAGATAAGGAGTATCATTTGCTAACAGGAAGCTAAGGCACTGGGAGATTAAGCGATTTGTCCAAGGATATGGGCATATTCTCCAGCAGATCAGGAATATCAACTAGCTTTCCTGTGTCCCAGCCTGTGGATTTTGTTTCCAACCCCCCATCCATGGACCCCAAAGTGCTGTGAGATATTCCACCCTCCTGCCCAAAGCAGAGTCTGGGTTTGGTACTTTTGGCTTCACCCTTCCTTTCTAGAAGGAGTGGGGCTAAGCTGCTGCCAAGCAACTCCATTCAGGCACCTGGTAAATACCCGCAGCCTGTGGCACGCTGAGCTTTTTGCTTCAAAAACCTTGGAAACTCCAGAGATAGTAGAACTGATAACAGCATTGCGAATCATGAAGGAGCCAGTCCAGAGGAGCAGAGGGGTTCCTGAGTGGTATCTTGAGGTACCTGCTCATGCCCAGCCTCCCCAGACTGCCTCCACCATGCAGCCCACCCCATGGCAGCCTTTCAGCCCCCATTTCCCACTGACCAGCCCCGGCTGGCAGCACTGGGATTCCCCAGGGGCTGCTTTGGCAGAAAGCAGTTCCTTTCTAGCCCTGCTTTCTTTTTTTCCTCCGCTGCATAAAATGAATAGGGCAGCTGATGAGCGTGCAGAGAGGACAGGCGGGCACAGAGGCAGCATTCAGGCTGCTGAATACCAAGGGCTGTCAGAGGAGCAGGAGGACCCAGCCCAGGCCTCCTTGGCTAATGTGGAGTCTTACAGTAACAGCTGGGCTATGCAAGAGGGAAAAGTCATCCATGGTTACAGCTAGAGAAGGCCATTCTACCCAGCTGTGAGGAAAGGCAGATGTGTGGCTGGTGACAGCTGTAACAGCTGGATGACCCCTACACCGGGCCACCTTCCAGAACACGAAAGCAGATCCTTCCTCAGACAAACCAGCCCTCCTCACCCTGCTGGCTGCAGGGCCATGCAGGGGAGCAGTGAAGAAAAGGAAACAGCAATGCTTTGGCCCCTCTGCAGTGGATGCAGCTCCTCTGCCCTGCTCTGGATGCCTCTGGCTTTGGCAAAGAATGCAGGGAAGGACAGGTGGTAAATGGTTCATCCAAACACACTGAGAAGAAGCAACATCTCTGTCGAATCCCAGAAAGCTGCTCCTCTGAAAAGCATCCCCATCACACTGAAAACCTGCCAGCATTCACCCAGGGCAATGAGCAGAATTAACCAGGTGAGTGCAGACTGAAGTTTACCACTTTGGTTTTGACCATCAGAAACAATGCTTTACTTCCCACACTTGTGATCTGTAAGGACTGGCCAGCCTTTCATCTTCTGGCTCTTCATGGGAAGAGAATAAAAAGCCCTGCCCACTGCTGTCCAGTTGAAACTCCTCCATTTTTTTTTTACCCACAGAAAAATAATTATGAATATATAAATATTTGTAGAAAAAAGAAAGCTCCCCACAGCAAAATGAGAAGTGCTGTGTTTATTGAAGGAAAACCCACAAAAATCCCCTCTAAGCTTCTGCTAAACAATGAACTTTCTCATTGTGGAATCCCTGCTAGATGAAACAAAACAAAAGGCGAAATTCATAATCCTGAGACAAGCTAAAATCCCTCAAAGTAAGAAAACTGCAAAACTGGAGAACTCCTATCAGAGTTTTCCTAATAAGCCAGACATGTGTCAGACAGTTATGACCACTGTCACAAAGCTGTCTGATTTTTAGGCACAATGAGCGCTCACAGGGAAGAAAGAAAAAAAAAACCACCCAGACTGCTTCTATTGATGTACCTAAAATCCAGCACCGCTTGGATTCACACTCACGTTAGGAGCACTAGGCTGGTCTTTGTTGCAAAGTATGATTCATGGAAGGCCAGAGGCAAACAATGTGTTTGGCTGGCTGTGGGCTGTGAACTGCGCAGATGAACCCAAGCAGCTCTGCGTGGGCTGCTCTGGAAGTTCGAACAAGACTCGTATTGAGAAGTGGCAGCTCCAACCCAGGAACTCTGAACTTTAACAGAACGGCAGCAGAAAATGCACACAAAGCTTTTTTCAGTTAGCTGAGCAAACAACAGACTCCTCTTCCCTCCACTGGAAGGTGGGAAACAGCATCCAAGAAAAATTAAGAAAAAAAAGAAAGAAGAGAGAAGAGAAGCAAAACATGAAAATTACCATGTCACAAGGAGATTTTCCTGAGCACTCTTGTATTTTAGTGCCTTATCGTTCTATGATATCATAGAAAGGTCTGGGCTGGAAGGGACCTTAAAGACCATCTGGTGTGCAATGGAGGGTGTATGCATGACAATTCATGGGCAACATAGAGATGCCTTTCTTTACAAAGGGTCTCAGCCTTTCCATGACAGAGCAACTGGTGAGTCACTGCAGGTCCCCCACTGCCAAACAAATTTGTTGGATGGCATCCGAGAGATGCTGGCACCTCTTCCTTTGGAGCATGCCATATTAGCAGACTGCCCATCAAACCCAGAAGATCCCCAAAGCTTTACCAGGCTACAAACTGCAGCTCTGTGCTCAGGTCCTTAGTGATGCCCTTAGCATCAATGGGAACACATTGCAGAGAGCCAATGGAAAACCACGCTGGGACTTGGGGTGGATCAGACTGTCCCCCTGAGGAGTGCCACATCCCCAGCACGCAGGGAACCAGGTCACACACAAATTGTGTAGCACAGTAACTCCTGCTGGAGCAGAACCCAGCTGGAAAAACAGCAGGAAAGCAACTAAAGAAACATCAGTGCAGTAGTCAAGAGGGTAAGTAATGATCAACCCAAATCAAGATGTCAACTGAAAAAATGTTGGACCAAGTCAGGCAGGGCAGGACATTAAAGATGAAACTGTTTTTAAGGCAAATGTCCCCAAGAACAGGGCCTGGGGGGCTCCTTTCCCAGGGGGGGTGAAAACAATCCCAACAATTTGTACAAAGCAGAAATCATGTTTGCTGCCAAGCCCCAGAGCTGAATCCTACAGTGGCGTGACAGAGACACCATTTCCCCTGAAGCTGCCACCATTGATTCCCTTCTGCCCCCCCCCTCCCCCCCAGTCTTTTCTAGTGCTTTTTCCCCTTACTCCTTCAGTTTCCAGCCAAGACTGGTGGTTGGCTGGTTTGGGTTTTTTCCACCTCATGAAGTGCTGCTCTCCTCTCCATCACTCTATGAGGCTGACTTCTCTGGGGGGGTTGGTGACCATCTGACCTGCAACTCGAAGCACATCTGCTGTTTGCTGTCCAATGTAATGCACAGCTGTACCCAGGAAGGGGCTACTAAGACGTGGCCAATCAAATAGAACAGCTGTTTTCAAGAGAAAGAAACATGCAAAAAACTGAGCTGAATACCACAAACACACACAGCTCTATGGCTGGAACCTAGTGCAAGAAGGCATGCCACAGCTGCCTGCTCGGCACAGCCTCGCTCACCTCTACCTTAACGCAGTCTTTGCCCCATGAATGGGGCAATGTACTCCTGGACCTCAGCTCGGGTCTTTGCCAAGGCTCCTGGAGCATGGTTGTAGCCAAAACACTGTGGCAGACTTTGCATCATCCCTGCTCATCACCCTGCATGGCTGCACCCAGAAGAAAGTACATTTCCATCCCAGTCCACATTACAGAACAGCAGCAGAACAGAGGCAAACAACAATCCTAATGCCTGCTGAGCCCACAGCCACAGGATCCCCCTTTCCCATGGAAAAGGGAAGCCTGGGATACCTTGTTCCCAAAACAGTGAGTGAGAAAATGCAAGATCCTAGCGAGATGAACTATCACAATGATGGTGAACAACAGCCCTGGAACAACACCCCACAGTTTGTACCACTTCAATACAAATAAAGGAGGTTAACTGCCAAAAATATTTTGAGATGGATTTCTCTCTTGCAGGCAAGACACAAATTTAAGGAAGCTGCCAGATACACATAGGGTTGTGCTGTTTTTATTTGAGAGGACAAGCACACACATACACATGCACACACCCTTCGAAGGCCTCATATCAAAGCATTTTCCCACCATTCTCTGTTGATTTAATGGCATCATTTCTCCAACGAACAATAGGAACACAGCAGAAGGGGAAAGCAATTATGTCTGAGAAAGCAAAAGCAAGAGCTCTGGGGTCAGAGAGAAAGACAGACATACAGCCCTCGAGTCCCCAGTCTTTCCTTGCTGTTTCCTCTGCAGCCAGGGCTTTTCAAGCCACAAACTCCATTTTTTTCTCTGGAAACCCAGTGTCTAATCATCAGCAGAGAAATGTGCTAAAATCCCTATGTTCCCCCCAGAAAAAATCCCACCCCCAAATTCCCCCATCTATAGACATCACTAAGGACCAAAGTTCACACTCCTTACTAACAAGATCCAAAGCAAAACAGCATTTACTATGCTTTAGTTTGGGTTAAGAAGTGTAGAAAGGTCAGCTTTAGGAATACAACAAGGAGGTCAAATTACAAATCCTCTCCTGCTATGAGTCACCACTGCTCAGTGAGTACCTCCCACCAGGGCTCCAACATCTGCCACCAAAGGAGGCCACAGCTCCCACCCACCACTCTCCCACATGTGAGGCACAGCTGCCAGGTGACCTGAGGACACTCCTCACTCTTCTATTCAAGAGATGCCACCTTTATTCCTCTCCCACACCTCCAAATGACATTTCACTGAAGTCAGGGTGGCAGAGCAGCCTCCCAGGGGCTGGCAGCTCCCCTGTTTGCTATGGATTGCCAAGGCAGCTGGACACCACATGAGCTGTTTCAAGACACGTGTGCCATGTGAGGAAACACCAGTCTTGTCCTAATACTACAGTGATGCCCAGAGAAAGAGAGGCTCTGCCCTGCTTCACACCCCAAACATCACTTTCATCACTCAACAGGTTTTCAAATGGGGTTCAAGTTTTTTGGTGCCATTTGCCATCTGTGTTATTAATTCCTGTTGCCAAGAAACTGCCAAATATATTTTCTTAGTGGAGCTTCTTAGTCCAATACTCATAAAATCAAGTTATTGGTGGCCTTGGGGTAAAGCAAGTTTCACTCATAGGGAGGATGCTGAGAAAAGAATCTCTCCCAGGCCACCCAGTTTATGCAATGGCTGCACACACATTAATCTTCCAACACAGGTCTATCCCCCATGTGACAGAAACGTGTGCTACGAAACACAGGTGACAGTACTTGGAGACTACACTCCACAAGTGGCAGGAGGAGACACATGAGCTCCCCTTTGCCTCCCTACAGATCCAGGCCCCACGTGGTGCGATGTGACTCATGGAGCATGGATCAGAGAAGCCATGGACACTCACCTACTGAGATACACAACTTCTGCAGTGACCAAACGGACAGCTCCTGGTGTGACCCATGGTGACACACCTCTCCCACAGCCCATGGATGCTTTGCTGCATGGGAGAAGCTCCTACAAAGTAAGGCAGAGGACAGCACCCAAAATGCTACCAACACTGAGAAATAGATCTTGATTTACCATTAGGGTCACAGGAGAAGCTCCCACCTGCACTCTGAGCTCAAGCAAGTCAGGCTCACAGAGATGCCCTGGGGGAAAAAGGAGGCTCAGGACAAGACAACCTCACGGCACCTCTGCCACCCACCCCAGCAGGGCCTGGCAGGAGCCCAGGGGGGCTGAGGCAGTGGAAAACCAGGACAAAGACCAGCATTTCTTTTTTTTTTTCCATGTGAGTTGGAAAACTTCTCCCTTTCTATCCTGACTGTGAGGCATGGGAAATGAAAGACAGCTCTTAAACCAGCAAAACAACCATTTACCGGATAAAAAAGATTTTCTTACTTTGTCTGTCTTGCACTTTGTTTACATGAATGAGAGCCAGTTATCCAGACTGGGAACAATACTCTGAATTAAACCTCTAAAACCCATTACATAAATATGTCAAAGGTATCACTAATCCTATCACAAATTTAAAAGTTAGATCATTATTTTCATTTACCATTACAGCAGAAAATTTGTGTCAAGAAACTGCTGATGAATGAGTTCAAGCCTTTCCAGCAAATTCAGCTTCCTTGGAGCTTTCCTAAACACACTTTTGACTCTTTCATCTCCTTCTTAACACACATTGGAGGCATCCTGGTAGCTTGGCTATAACCTACCCAGCCTGGCATTTCTTTTTTCTCAGCATTACGTGCTAATAAACACTTACATCACCCTTGGAACCCGAGGATCATTTGTGGAGCACTGGTTTGGGATCAGCAGCTCGTGCCTGGCTCCCTGCGGATGGGGCAGGCCATGCCACCCTCACTCCAAACCACACTGTTGTGTTTTCCATCCAGAAGATGAACGTAATTAGTTCAGAGTTGGCACTAATGAATTAATAAACATTTAATGAAAGTAATAACTTGCAGGAACTCTCTGTTTATTCAGTGCTAAGTGCAGCCTGGCTCATCCACCACTTTGCCTCCAGCGCCGGAAGCAACTCAGGACACGAGGAGAATCCTGCAGGAACTGCCCTCGAGACAGTTTTCTAGGACTCACAGGCATAAAGAGATGCATATCCTCACAGGGCCAGCTGGTAAGACACAGCCAGCCCTGCAGCCTTCCTGCTTTGCAGAGAAAACTGCTGCCCACTCAACTTGAGGGCCCAAAGAAAAAGGGGAGGCAGAGATGTTGCTTTGCCTGTCTGTTCAGGGAGCAGCACATCTTGGACATGGCTTAGGAGAGATCACAGGCTGCCACTGGAAACCTCTACGCAACCTTCTGGCTTTCTTTCCACCAATTCTGAGCTTAAGGCCAGCCCCAAAGGCAAAGCCACAGAGCCTTTCAATTTTTTCAGGTTAAGAAAAACACATGGATTGCTTCTGTTGTGGTTTGTTGCAATTTCATTTGCTTTATTGCTATCTGTTTGCCCAGCCTTTCCGAGAAGCAGACAGGCAGGTGAAGGAAAGACAAATGACTAGGAAAACACTCCCCATTTCTAGGACTAGGCATATTTTGTTACAGAAGACAGTGAAAACAAAAAGTGTGGATATTCATGAGATAACGTAACAATAATATTGATTTCACTCATTTGTTCCAGGAAAAAAGACAACAAATAGAGGGGCCCAGTCCTTCATCACTTACCTTTGGTTACACAGAAAAACAGACAATCTTCTGCTTGTTTCCAAAAATGTTTCTTTCAGCTAGTCACCCAGGACAGTGATTTCTCTCACACTGCCACCAGTAGGAGTTTGCTTCCTCCCCACATCCACCTGTGTGAAAAACTACCCAAAGGGAAAAGTGCTTGGCCTGGCAGCCAGGTGGAAAGGGCAGGGAGTAGTGATTAGCTCCATCTCAGCCTTCAGCAGGGACATCTGTTACAGCCACCTGGGCAAGCTGCTAAGCAGGTCACACTGCAAAAATGCAGACCAAAACCACAGGCACAAGAGCTGCCGAGCTCTCAAGGACTGTTCAGGCTGTCAAACTCCTTCTTCACAGCATTCAAGAAAGGCACACTCTTAAATTTCCTCTCCATTTTGAATAACATCTGTCTGAAACTTCCATGTGGGACATGCCCACTTATGCTTCTACAAATTCCCCCTCCTTAGGGGCAAGGAAAGTGCAGGAAACTGCTTCAGAGATGAAGAAGAGAAACAGGACCTATAGGACCCTCTCAGCAACAAAATAATACATTGCACTTACCCTACCCATGGTTATCCATCCTTATCCAGAGCTCTTTGGAGGAAGTGCTCCAGCACATTCCACCCACATCCTTTGTGTGCCTGTCTCAGAGTATCACATCAAAGGGGGATTTAAGGCTGTGTTGGGTGTTGGTACAAAGCAGTAGAAGACAAATGAAATCCCTGGTGCAGGCCAAGACCCCCCAGTGAGGACCAGGGAGCTCATCCCTGGCTAGGTGCTGGCAGATGTAGAGGGGGATCAAGGGGGAATGGAAGAAAGATCAGCAAGAAAAATATGCATGACAGCTTATATCAATGCCACATCATTTCCACCTCGCCCTGGGCTGCCTGGTGTGCTCACACAGTGCAGCACCACGCAGAGGCCACGCTCAGGTGCTGGAAACAGCATCTCAGGATAGCACATGAGGTCTGCCTCCCTGCCAGTCTAAGTATCTCCATCAAACTGCACAGTCTGCACGGGAAATGCTTGCTAAGTTTGTCCTGCAAACCTGAAAAAGGCTACTGTGCAGTTAAATATTTCAGAGATTTTTTCCAAAGTGCACTTTCTTCATTTGTTCTTCATCACAGGCAGCATTTTAGGTCAAAGCACGTGATTCCAGCAATGGGGCTGATAACCTAAGCCTTGGCAAAGACACACACCCAGCACTCACTGATGCTCAGACTCTGGTTTCACCAGGATGTGCTCTTCCCTTAACACACCTCACTGCATTCAGACGTCTGCCTTGCACCCTGGCCATCACCATTTCAGATTTTCTGCCCTATTTGAGGTGCCTGCAGGAACTTGCTCTCCTGGCTGACACAAGGCACACTACCTTTCTTGCATGAGTCAGCAGGCAGCAACAGGAAAGCCGTTCTTTGTACTTGAAAAAGAATTAAGTGATTTTGAAGCAGGGGAATGTTTTGGACTAGTTAGCTGACCGACAGCACGAGCTCTTCAGAAGAGGCTGCATTATGAGAAGCAAACTTCAAAAGGAGGAGTGACAAGGCCAGAGTGTTTGTAGTGCCTGAGGAAGTAATTAGAATTTAAAAGGGACACAGATTGGACAAGTACACTAGGCTAAGAAAGATGAACTGCTGCCAAAAAAGTTTCTTTAGCTTTCCCAGCTCTCTCTAGCCTGTATTACAAATGCAGTTTCATGAATATCTCTATCTCAAAACATTTTTACAGAAAAACCCTTGCAGTCGTTGAAAACACGAGAAAAGATGCCACCATCAAAAGCCAGATGCCTCCTGCCCCCACTTCTCTTTTCAGCTTATTAATAGCTGTCTTGCTTTCATCATTCCCAAAGAGAGAGCATTTCTGCAAACCCCTCAGAGATGAGATATTTCTCAGACAAGGGGTTTTGTATACAGCACAGTTTATCTTCCTTCATCGAAGGGTTGGATTTTTTTTTTTTTAAGCAAAAGCTTCAAAGGCTTCCAGGGTGGGTGAGCACTGCTGTTTGCTCTGCCAGGTCAAGAGCATTGCTCCAACTGGAGAGGTGCGATGTTGGTCAGAAACCAAACTGCACGCAAAACTCTGTGGTTTCCAGTCACCAAGGACCATTGCTAAATTTCTGCTGCTTTGAGATCACTGTGGAGGCTTTGAACTGGTGATTCAAAGAAATGTGAGGCTGCAACAGCAAAACCACAGCAGAAATGTCTGTTCTGGTTTTCCCCAGGAAGCTGAAGTGGCTCACAACAACCTCAACATTCATCCCCTTCCACCAGGAGGTCTCAACACTTCTGAGACAGCAAAGGCCAAAGCTACAGGTCTGCAATAAATTCCAAGGGCAGAAGAAGGGCAGCTTTGGAGTGAAGCCAAAGTTGGTGTTCTACCAGGGCCATTTCTTCCCAACATCTGCTCCCTACCTGAAGTCATTAATGCCCATCTTCTTGAACTTTTCCCCTACAGCAGACTCAACAGCTCATATTCAGACAGTGACGGAGACAACAAAAATGAGTCAACAGCTCTCCAAAGACAAACAGGGCTCTGTTGTCTCACCAGGTGCAGGTGAGATATGGTGAGTCAGGTTGGAGGAATGAGCTCCAGCAGCAGCACCTGGCACAGCCAGTCCCTTGAGTGCCCCACTCTCAGCTCCGTGGGTCACTGCAGTTAAGGCTCTCAGATTGCTTATCTGTCAAGTGGGCAAGAAAAAAAGATTGCTGGGAGTTTGGCAAGCTTAAACAGGCTTCCAGTAACACACTGAGGAAGCTCACAGGATGTCATAACACAAAGTATTTACTGAAAATTGTCTCGGCATTCAAATGTTCTTTATGTATTTCGTTCAAGCTGTGTTGGATTCCATCTGCCTCAGGCTTCTGGATGCGACCATAATCTCATAGGAATGAAAGTTTTCACCCTATGATGTCACTTATGCCCACAGGTCTAATGGGGACTTTCTTTCCCAAGCTCTTGACTCAGTTTTGAGGGAAAAAGAACAAACTTTGTACAAATGCAGCTACTCCTCACAAGAAGGTCGACAAAGGGTGCCACATTTTGGGCAGACTGGCAAAGCTTCTTGCTGTGGAAGTGAAGACACCACTTCAAAATTTAACCTACAGGAGGTTATCAATAGTACCATGAGCCTGACCCCCACAGAGGCAGCCACGTTTGAGCCATGAACCAAAGGCAATTGGACACACAGCTGCCTGTGCTCACCTCTGTAGTCAGTGCCAGGATTTGGGTGCTCCTTAGAGGTGTCAGCTCAATGGGCTGAGCTGGTCTACCTGGACGCTTGGACTTGCACTAGAAGTTGGAAGGTTGTGTTTAGAATGGCTTACATATGAAAGAAACTCCTCTGGGAACACAGAAATGCTTGTAGGACACAAGTATCACTGTATTGCTGTGCAATCACCACAGATATCTACTCAAACTGTACCTTCATCTCAAACGGATCTGTGCAGCCCCACTGAAGCCTACCAAAATGTTTTAATTTAAGCCCAGAGAAGGATACTCTTTTATAAGGAAACTCCAGGTTTATGCAAGCACAAATGGACAGTGCAGAAATTTCCCAGCTCACAGTAGATGCAGATGTCCAGCTCTGGGTATTCCAAAACACCAGAGGAAAACCAAGATGAAAGTGAAACAAATGCAAGCTGTGCTTTATTGAAAGAGGAAACCACAAACCACTCCATGTTCAATGGGAAGCCCAAACTTTGGGATTCTGTTTGTTTTGAACAATAAACCCCACCGGGCCAGTGGAGCCCTCCTCGAGGGTGGGAGGGACAGAAGGACCAAAACCAAGCTCACATTGTGCAGCACCACAGGCAACTGCTCTGCTCACTTAACACCACTTCCTCTGGAGCTGCTCTCTCCCATTTTCTGCCATTTAAGTCATTCCCTACACATACATGTGTACATGCTGCCACTGTTCCTTGGGTCAGGATGCAGAAAAAGCTTCTACTTGTTGTGTGAGAGAATACCAGGATCAGACCTCTTTATGCCAGTAGATTTCCCCTGGGAATTCGTCTGGGCAGCTCCAGCAACTCCATCCCAGAGGGGAGCCACAAAGCCCTTTCAGCTCCTGTTAACTGCAGTACCAGACTAAGTTTATGGCCCTTTTGCATTACCCCAAAAAACCCAAAGCAGCTGGGAATTACCAGGGATAGCCACAAGACTGAAAACCAATGTTGAAAAACAAACAACACCCAAACCAAGAATCACAAGGCAACCTTGAACTTCTGTTTGGAAATATTTAGGCAGGATGTCCTGCTGAGCTGACACATCTGGCTTCCAGAAGGACTTCAGATGGGAGCTGCGCTGGACTAAAACTCTTCAGGATGCCACGAGAAGTGGGAAACGAGGAGCCTGGGACAGTCATTCAGCAAGAGGAAGACTTGGAGATGGAGTTAGAGCCCCAAGGGGACAATTCCCATGGGTATCCTTGCTCAGCAGGGACTCAGACAGAACTTGAAGCAAAGTGCTCTAGTCCCTGCATGTACCAAGTACAGTGGTGGGTGGTGCAAAGGCTGTGTTCAACTCATCTATTTCCCCTAAAACATCACTAACAAGCCCATCTTTTAGCAGCTTGGAAGGGCAGACCTGTACAAAGCACTGGTGCGACTGACTTTTCGATGGTTCTGGTTCAACTAAAGATGTCAAGCACATGGTTACCCCCATCCCTTCACAGCACATCCCTGCACTCACAATTCACTCTGAAGCAAGTCTGTGGTGGGTTCTGAGCCTGTGCTCAGGCTGGGGGAGGGATGTCTCAGCAGCAGAGCAGGCAGGAGCATGCCATTGCTTAGTCAGTTTAAAACCTCCCAAAGCATCCAACCCAGCTAGAGAGAGGAGAGGAGCTCCTGAGATGTACACAATGTTCATTCCTGACTTATTTCACCTTCCAGTACAGGCAGGAAGCAGGACCCAAATTTTCAATAGGACAAAAATATCTTTTCTTTTCCTTGCTAAATGAGGTGTGGCTTAGGAGCACCAACCAGATGAAAAAAAATGGCTGGTACTTGCTCCAACACAGCCCTCCGTGCATGCTTCCCATTCAAACAGGCATCCCTTTGCAAAAAGGGGAGAGGTGGGTCTCTTGCTTTGTATTTTGTCTCTTGCTTACCTAATAAATAGATCATAAATCACGGCTGGTTCCCAGATCCTCGTTATTGTCCAAGCAGCATTAACAAAGACAAGAAGGCAAACTCAGCACGTACCCAGGGGACCTGGGAACACCCAGCCATTCCCAAAATAGGAGCAGCTTGGCGACTCCCAGCTGGAGCACGGCTGGCCCCTCCTCCCGGCACTCTGCTCTCCCAGGCAGCACTGCAAGCAGTGGGTCAGGAGGTGCATTCCTCTGACAAAAATACTATGAGAAAAAGTGGCCTAGAGGCAGCACCAGTCCCCTGCGGAAGCCACTGGAGCTGCACTGGCCCCGTTCATCTCTGGCATGGTATTGGATCTCAGGGACCCCTGGGAACAGGGCTGCTTCTCACAACATCCCTGCAGAGTGCCTGGCACTGCCCCCAGCCCTTATGGGATGATGCCGGAGTGCCAAGAGATTGTGCTGAGATCCTAGTTGCATCAGGAAGAAGTGCAGCAGCACTCATAAAAAAACAAAAAGTCAACCAACAAACACACAAAAAAAGGCCTAAAATCAGCACAAACGCCAACAGCTATCAGCTCATTGCCATAGGAACAGGTTTAGTGTTATGGCAGCCAGACAACTGGGTCCTGTAGGCTGGTGTCCTTCTGGTAACCTTGGGAAAATCATCAGCTTTTAATTACAAATCTGGGGAACATCGGATATTAGTGTTTGTACTGCCACGTTACATCTTGGCTCTGGTTAAGGCTTCCCTTGGCTCCCAAGGTGCTGGAAGACAAACATGTATTTTCTTTTCATTTCAAGATAGCTGAAAGCCACGGCCTGAGCAATGATGAGAACTGTATGTGATTAGGAATAAATGAATAAAACATGCTTAAACAAACAAACAAACAGAAATCCCCTGGCCTCAAATCCCCAACCAGGAGCCTGGGGAGCAGAGAAATGCAGCAGTCAGTGGTGGAAATCATTGGGCCAGCAAGCCTGAATCAATACCTGGTGCTCCCCAGCAGAGCAGATTCATGGGCAGCAGCAGCCCATCTGTGAAACAGCCAGCAGGACACAGGGTCTGCATTTTGGGGTCTCGGCACAGAAAGTCCTGGGTGTCAGCATAGCACAATGTGCAGGTTGATTTTGCCCAGTCACAAGGCATGATGCAGACTGCCTGCTTTGAGCTCAGGCAGATTTGGGTTACATGCAGTTAGCCAGCCCTTTTCACCAGTGAGGTTAGCAGCAGGGATCCTCTGGCCTGAACACCACAGCCCACAGTCACACTCGCAGCGTGTGAAGGAGCTCTTTCCTTTATTCACTTCCCATTTCCTGCCCATTTGCTTCAGCAGCAAACTCCCTGTCCTCATAATGTGTGTGGGATATATGGAGAGGGAAAGAGCAATCCCTTCCCTCTGTACTTCTGCTCTTCCACTGTCTACTTCTTCATCACACAGTATCAGGATCATGAACCGTTTCACCCTGCTCCTTCCAGGAAGGGGGAAGCTTTGCAGACTCAAGTCTGTCTGCTGAAAACCAGCTTTTCCAGGGAAAGCACGGACGGAATTAACAGCACCCGCAAGCAAGGCTGGACATGCAGTTTGCACAAAAAAAATCAATCCAACAGTGCAGGGGGAACTGCCTCCCCTGGGTAAATGGCATCCCCAGGCAACTTTGCTCATTAAGAGGATATCAGCTGCCAGATCAGGTGGAGGAAGGAGAGACCCAGCACAATAAACCAAACCTCCCTACTCTGATTTTGTTATTCCAGGAGGAAAGGGGATGGAAGGGAAAGTGAGGAGGCTGCAAAACAACCACTTAACCCTGAGCACAGAACCAGTAGCCCCTCTGTGCCACAGCACAGGCTACTCCATTCTAAAGTGCCCCCAAAAGCAGCCCTGGTGTCCCCTTCTTGCTTACCCTTACACCAGTGAGATGAAAGTCACCTTGCTGCAGGCTGCAGAAAAGGCAAGAAGCAGCCAAAATGGCCAGAATTGCACAGGCATCCCTCACCAGCACCTTGGGCGCAGTGGGGTGAGTGCAACCAGCCAGCTCAACTTAGCTGCGAGCATGGCAAACCTTCAAAGCTCTTCCCCTCTGCAAGCCCTTTTCCATGCTTCTGTTTCTGCCCTGAGCTCACGTGTGAGGTTTTGTAAGGAAAAAGAAGGCAAATTAGTCCAGCAGTTTGATGCCTCATTTCCTTGAATCAGCACCTATTGATCACCTCACAGCCAAAACTTGGTGATCTGGGTCAATAGACAAGCCTGAGGACAGGAACGGGGTGCGGGGGGAACCCACCATCGCTGGCCAAGATGTTCTGCGTGCCGGTCTCTCCTCCTGGCCTCCACAGTGCTCCAGCCTTTCTATTTGATAAATACGCACTCAGTGCCAGATGACTCAGCCCTGCTTCCCCTCAGGATTTACAGCCGGGATCCGGGCAGCGGTGCAGGGGAAGGTGCAGGGAGTGGTTTTACACCATGTGAAAACAATGTCATTTGTTTTGCTGGGCACACTCACCCTCCAGCAGGAACGCTCCAGCTGGAGAAGTGAAACTGAGCAGGGACCTTCCTCCACGAGAGGCTGAGAAAGGCCCCTTGCAAGGTGCATCCTGCACAAAGCTACAGCACACACATGGGATCCTGCCTGGCCAGGCCCTTCAGCAGCTTTCCACCAACACAGCTGTGGGTGTCAAAGACACTGACTCAATATACTGTAATTTAAAACAAAACTAATCTTTTTAGTTAAAAAAAGGATCAGTTATCCCGAAGACGTACTCCTTTTCCCTCTCCTCCTGAAAATAATCAGAGATTACCAGGCCGTTGGCTAAGAACTGCTTTGCTGGAGGGATGGAAACCTTGACAGTGGTCACACTTAAGGAATAACAGATGTTCCTTCCTGCCCAGCTGAACTCCAATGCGTGTAGGAGACCTAATGTGCCAGATCCTCTGGTGAGGAGCATCCCGGGGACACTTCCAGACCTATAAAAGTAGAGGGCAGCCAAGGAGGATTGACACAGCAAACACTGCGCTTGGCTGGGCTGGAGGGCGACCTGGCCAACAGCTCTGCCCACATTGACCACAGCTGGCCAGGGGTGGGAGCTCACCTTGGGAGCACAGGAATGGAAAACAGCAGCTTGGGAGGGCCTGGGAAGTGACTGACCTGCCAAGAGAGACTTCATGCTGAACTAAGCAACCAAATAGAGTGGTTTTCCCCCAGCCAAGTAGAACTGCTAACAAAACCACCTTTCTGCATGACACATTTAGCAGTGCTTCAAGGAAATCAGCGAGGCAGTAAATCCATTAGCACAGAAAAGCCTCATCTTCCAGCCCTGACAGCACACTGTCAACACTCAAGATTTTCATCTGCAGAATAGCTTTAGAGCCACAAATTCACAGATACCTGGAGTACATCAAAAGCGGATCCAGGGGAACGGGATGGGTGCTCAGCCATGCAGCTGTGCTGTACGCTACAGGAACACAGCCCTGCTCCAAGGAGCTAAAACTCCCTGGGCTGACACAGATCATGCCACTATGAAGAAGCATCCTAGGATGGCTTGAGCGCTCTTCTGTTTAAAAATTCCTGCTCTAACACTGAGGGTATATCAAACACCAACCTGTGCTGGGACTGGACTGATGCACGCTCCCCAAGGCCGCTGGCCTGTTGCCACGAGGGCACACCGCTGGCTCACGGTCACCTTGTTGTCCACCAAGAGGCTTTTTGCAAAGGTGCTTTCCAGCTGGTTGGTTCAGCATGTTATCCTTGGGGTTATACCTCCCCAAGGGCAGGACTTTGCCCTTCTTTCTTGAACTTCAGGAGATCCCTGTTGGCTCATTCCTTCAGGCTAGTGAGGCCCTCCCTAACAGCAGCACAACCACCTGGTGCATCAGCCACTCCTCCCAGCTTGGTGTTATCTACAAAACTGCCCCTTCAACCAGGTTATTAATGAAGGTGGAGAAGTGACCGGCCTCTAGCTGGATTTTGTGTCTCCAGTTACAATCCATTGGGCATGGCAGTTGAACCAGTTTTTGCCTCATTTCACCATCCACTTCTTGGGCTTGTACTTCACCAGTTTGCCTAGGAGGATGTTATGGGAAAGTGTTGAAATAAAGTCAATAAACACCCACTGCTCCCTCTTCATTTACCAAGCTTGTTGTTGGAGTTTTACACACATCGAGACTGGGACATGATAAGGTGCAATAAATAAAGCCAACATTTTCCCAAGCTGTCTACTCATCACAACCCAAACTAAAGCAGTAAGGTATGTCTGGGGTTATTTAGAGCGAGCAACATTGTGTATCTGTGGGTTGTTTGTATTTCTGTTTCAGGATGAAAATACAGAGATAAGAATACCCATATATCATCAGACAGGCAGAATCTGGCTCCCTCACCTGTATTTCTAGATGCTACCTTAAACCAAACAACAGATGCAGTAGATAGATACGTGCAGGCTCATTTTAATCAGCATTCACCTGCATTCAGTTTACAGCAGAAACACTGGCACTGTGTCAAGTTACATTACACCATTTTGGCAGCATCTGAATGCCTCCCACTAATGCATCAGACTTTCTCTCTTGGCCTTCCTTTTCATGGGGTTAGAAGAACATCTTGTTCAGAAGATTTGTATAGTGTATACAAAAATCATACAAACAGGTTGATGCTTCTTTGTTAAAGTCTTGGGCTCTTGGCCTCTTGCCTGAGCTTCATCCCAAGAGAACAATTCACTGCACATTAAAAAAGCCTTGATCTGAGCTGCACCGATGCACTGGGCTGCCACAAGCAGAATGACCTACTCCATCCAGAGGAAGGAAGTCAGCTTGGAGAACCCTTGCTATGCTGACAGCACCCACAATCCTCATCCCACTGTAAAAACCACCCATGAGCAGCTCCTGGCGACAAGAGCAGTCTTGGACCTTCTATCCTGATGTGCAGGACTCTCACAAAATGGCTCAACACAGCTCACATGGCCTTCAACCATTCCCCTTAGGCAAGGGCCCTCAGTGCACACCCCGAAGGCACGAGTCCAGGTAAAGCACAAACCACAGTCGTCCTTCTTCAGCCCCACAATTTACATGGTTCTTTACTTATCTACTGGCCCACCCATGGACAGCCCACCCTCTTGGACCATAACATCCCAACCTGGGCACACATTTGAGCTGGACAAGATCACCCCCATGGCTGAGTATCCCCCCTGCATCCTAAGCCAGGAAATACCCAGTTTTCCATCTAGAGACAGGCTGTAAGACTGGGACAAACATATTTCTTTTCAATTTACAACTAACAAAATCCTTGCTTTAAAGCAGTCAAAGTACTTCATATACTTTTCTCCATGTTATGGGTGGGAAGAGAGCTGAAAAAAAGCAAATCAGGGAAAAACTGAAATTGCATTTGCTTGCACAAAGTAATTTTGGCAGAGATCTTTCTGTTTATCTTTCCTGGTTTAACCCACCCAGCCTGCTAGATCTAGGGCCTAGTTTCCTTGAAGTCAGTGGGAGACTTTCATCAATACAGTGAGAATTTGGTCCTCAGACCAAAATAACACAGACTATGTATACATTCAGTAAAAAAAAAAAAAAATTAAGAAGCAGCTTTTCAAGTTGAAAATTGTATTTCAAACACAGACATTAACATCATGAGGGCTTGGATAGCTACAGCCAACAGGCAGAGCATAAAAGGTCCTGTGGAAATAGGGACAGTAAATTCCCCAAAATTAGTTTATTTGTTGGCAAAGACAGTGCAATTCCCTTCTGATTTATTTCTACATTGAAAAAGATATTCAACAGCTTCCCAACATGAAGACATTTTCACCCCGAAGTCCAAAAAGGGCTTTGAGCTACTTATGCCCAGTTACTGTACATTTCCACAACAGTGTGGAGCCTTGGCAGGCCTCTCAACCAGCTGGTGAGTCTCAAATCCACCAGAATGTGAGGAATAAAATATTTTTCCTCCCAAATTTCTGAGCAGCTGTTTCTCAGGAAAGACACTGGCCAACTTTCAGTGAATCTGCAAAGCTGCTGGGCAGGAAGTAGTCACAATCAGTTTAACATTGCTCACAAAGCCAGGGGTGTCTTCACCTCTCTAACATAATTTTAAGAGGGATTATTCCATATCACAGAGAACATTTCTTGAGTAAAGATAAACAGGCTTTCTAGAAATGCAAAAGAAATGTTTAAGGAACTGTGTGCTCTCTTCACGTCGTAGCCTCCTCTGTATCTCTTCAATGAGTTCACTTTAGGAAACATCAAGGTTATTTCACAGAGCCATAAACCTTCCGAACAAGGAACCCACAGCGCAACTGAGATCCATGTGCTCCTCAGTCCTCTTCCTTTTCTCTGCCTTTGCTTACAGCTTCAGCCCTTCCATGCACTTTCAGCAGTGCCCACCACGAGCTGATGATGAGCCACATCAATTCTCATTCAGGGGAAGATATATGCAGCAACAAAAGGATTTGGTTTTTGTTTTATTTTGTGGGTGTTTTTTCCCCATGAGGTTGGCCAGATGAATCAGCTCAGAGGGTGGTCTGACTGTCAGAGCCAGCACAGAGCAACCAGCAGAAGTGCCTGGCCAGGGAAGAGCAGGTACTGCAGCTCCCCTTTCCAGTGCCTGAGAAATGGTTAGCAACTCAGGTCCTCCGCTGTGAAGACCCATTTAGAAACCTCACTCACTCCAACCTGCCCTTCAGGCTCTCACTGCACTGGAAACTGTCAAGGTCAGACTTTCCCACCACTTTTCATCTCATTATTCTCCCCACCTCTGGCATCTCTTAATTCGAAGCCACCCACACACTCAGTTCATGTGATAGCTCTATCCACTAACATTTAACAGCTGACATTTTTCCCTAATTTGTTGGTTCAGAGGCCTGTTTTTATACACAGTAACAGTCCAGAATATCAAACCTATTTAATGTGAGGAAAAGTCTCTCATGAAGTCCATTATTTCCTATCGGAAGATCCTTTCTAGCTAGTATGTGCCTAATGCTTATCCCTCAAACACACCTTCAGTAAGTCTTGAATTGTCCTGATCACTGTCACAGTGTCCAAGGTACCCAGAGCTGCGGCTCAAAAAGTTCAGACAGATGGAAAAAAAGGGGGTAAGTTTCATCCTGAAAAACCAGTATGAGGTAAATGTGCACCCCAGGCTCTGTTTACCACCTCCTACAGGTCTTCTACCTTCAGACCCCAAATGAGTTTCAGGTTAGTGGAAACCTTACTTCTGCTGGGTTTGTATCAGGCCACTCCTAGGTAAAAAACCCCACCAGCTAATGGACATGCAACATACATGGAGCTTCCACTCCTATTAGCAGGTCTGAGACAACACAATTTTCCACCCATGCATTAAGCCAGTCCAATACTGACATCAGCTCATTTCCATTGATCCTCATTACATAATAGTGACTTAATTCTCCACAGAATTGAATTTTCCATATGTTTGGATCTTTTGCAGTTGCTACATGACTTCCTTGTTCCCTGCTGAATTATAATTTATTATCTCTTTGTCCTATGCTTAAAAAGTATGGCCTTTGCTGCAAGCAGGAATTTCTACAGATTTTTTGTTTGTTTGTTTTCTGAAACATTTATTGCATCAATTTCCTTCCATCTAGGAGACCTCCACAACCATACTGCAGTATGGATGTCTCTATAGTTTTGAGGATTGACACCAATTCTGGAGTGAAGTTACATTTTGTTATAACATACATTAAGAGTAGCTAATAACCATTATGGCACCCAAGTCTTTAGGTACATTTACTGTTATTTATAATTCATAAACATCAATTTTTATGAGATCTGAAAGTTGTCCAAAAACCCCAGCTGATTGCAAGGTTATAGTTTTACAACTGCAGATGAAAATTCTCACTACATGTGTCCCACCCAACAGACAGGACTCTCTGCAAAATTATCATGGTCCCTCAGCAGCTTCACTCAGAAAACACTCAGTAACACCTCTGGTTCAGTCCTTTGGGCCATTTCCTGGAGGACTGTAGCCCACATCTCCAATCTCTTTGAGAATATACACATTTCCAGCGCTACTCACAAGAAAATGTTTCTCCTTTAACATTCATGTGATGCCACTGGGTAAAGCCATTAGTTTTCACAAACCTCTTTTATAGCAAAGACAGTTCTATGCACTCAAGACAGGAGTAAACTGGAGCATGGGAATATCAAAAACACATTCAAAACTATTCTATTGAAAGACTGGGATTTAGGGGAAGGACATAACCCAAAAGAAGGATCCCTGGGCTGAAGAAGTCTTTTCTGTGGCAGGAGAGCCACTGCACACAGTGAGACTATTAAAAAAATAAAATTAACCATCTGCTTCTTCATAGAAAGGAACTCCTTCTGCCTCTGCAGGTCTTTGAAAATGGGTGTTAGTTCCTGGAAATGCATCAGCAAAACAAATCATCATAATGGTATGTACAAAGGGAAGCTGGAAGCGGAAGAGAAGGATATGATGACATCTGGCAGCTCTCAGCCCTCTACTGCAGGATGGACAACAGGTGCCATCTCCCTCCCACACAGCCCAGGATTAAAGCACCTGTGACCCTGCTCCTTTCTCCTTGAGGAAGGGACACAGCCCTCCAGCCCTGTTCCTCACCTGCCAGAGGTCACTGCCTCACCTGCACACACCCTGCCAGAGGCTGCTGGGGCTGCCCTGGATGCTTCCCCAGCAGGAGCACAGAGCCCTCCCATCACAGGTAGTCCCTGCTGGCCTGCCTGCAGCTCAGCCACGGCCTGGCCAGCACCTTGCTGACCTTCAGCCACACTCTCAACACTTTCTGTTTGCAAGGCTTCAGCTTCTAACCCCTCTCCAAGCACAGCTCCACTCTCACACTCACACAAGCCTGACAAATCACATGGTGACATTACAGTGGGACAGCCACTGCCTGCTGAGTGCAGGGTGGCTGTGACACAGAGCCAGGACAGCTCTGATTTGGTGACAGCATGGAATGTGGGTGGCTGCACATCCCCTGGTACAGACACACCGTCTCCAGTTCTCACCTCACAGCACTGGCTGTTCTTTGGCATCAGTGAAAATGGCTTTTTGTTTGCCATGCCAAGCAAGGAAATTATCTGACTCTTCCATTATATACATCCAATACTAGCAATCTTATACGTCATATCCATACAAGTAATAAGACCTCCCAGACCACAGAATAATCCTTGAAGAACTGAGGCAAGTCACTTCACTGGGAGTATTTTGCATTTAGATGGGGAGAACACCAGAAGATGCACACTCTCCAGACCATGGGATGACCTAGATGGCCTAAAGGATCTTTTCCCTCTCTAGGAGGAGGTGTGTCACCTCCATACCTGCATAGCTTGGGCCACCTAATCAGACTCCTATTTTGTAACAAATTCTGTGACCAGGGCTACAAGACCAGGTAAGTCCTGCTTCCAGGCATCACTGGAGGACCTGCACATCTTCAGCATCCCAAGCAAGCGCACTTTACGATGCTCTGCTACCCAACAGACTGGCTCCCTGCCCCAGCACCCTGCTCCCACTGCTGCACAGACTGTCAAGTCAAGACAGCAGAACAATAACCTTGTGAAAACTCAAGAGCTGTCTGCTGGTGAGAAGCAGAACTAATGCCAGAGATGGTGCAGGAGGTGGGATTATGAGACTGAGGAGAAATAAACTCAGCAGAAACAAACTTAGTAGCAGGATACTTCACAAGGCAACTGTGCCAAAGAAGTCCCCGTCACCTCCTGCATGCATGCACCAAAAAGAACCAAGAAACATTCTTCAGGTCGATACCCATTCGTTCTCAGCCTACAGGGGACAGTGGCACAGGACAAAACGTCGGTCAAAGGCTGGATGTAGAATAAAGCTGCAGAAATAATGAGCACCAGTGACACTTTCACACTGGGGACTGCCAACAGCCCGTGGTGTGGAGCCAGATGTGTTTCACCACAGCCCCAGGACAGCGGCCACGCCACGCGGCTCTCGCTCCACGCGTGTGTGTGCGGCAGGCGCAGGGACCCAGCCGTGCTCCAGCTGTGTTTATTTGGCCAGCTGCAGTGCCACAAAACACAGCTGCATTGATGGGGCCGGTCACCTGGCTCCAGATAAAAGCAGCTCAGTAGCAGGAATCTGGCCATCCCTGCTCTGTGCAACCAGAGCCAGCCCAGTGACCGAGCAGGGTCTGACCGCGTCCGCCTTCTCCTCCAGAGTGCTGTGAAAGGTGACAAAGGGGATGATGCATCGAGGCAGGGCGAAGAGCGGGCAGCAGAGATGGATTGTGGAGCCTGACTTGAGGCCAGGAGATCCCAGTTTTCATCCTGGCCCCACCTCTGGCTTGAGCCGCGCTGCAGGAAGTCTTTCCCCTTCCTGCTTTGTCCGCATTGCTCATTATTCCTATCTCAATAGGAATGATCTTACCCCACCCTGCGTCCTTTCTGACTTGAAGAAAACTCTTGGCACCCAATATCAGAAGTGGATTTTTTCCTCTCTTTTCAGAAAAGCCTCCACACTTCATTTCAGATGTTTATGGTTTTAATTTTCACATAATATACACTATGACTGACATGTCAAAACCATCACAGCCTAAATCTTCGGGTTTTGTTTCTAAACTCACTATAAAGAATTGTTCCCTGCTACTGACTGAGTCATCTCCTCTAGATCAAAGCTTGTCCTGCTCAAACTGAAACAAAACAGTTTGGTATTTGACTCTTTCATCTAGAAGCCAGTTCTGTCTGTGCTAAGCAGCAACTCCCTTTCCATATTCGAAATGGAATATTTTCCTTCCCTCTGTCAGTATGATAGCAGAACACGCCTGCACATTTGTGAATAACCAACAAAAAGCAACTGTATGAATGAGGAAAGGCAATTGTACAACCAACGGGTGAAAGAAAATTTGAAATTCCATCCCAGAATCTGGGATAAGCAAACATTCCCAGGAGCACCATTTCACCAGCAGCTGGAAAGGCTTCAGCCTAAAGGATCAGAGAAGGTGAAGATGTCCTTGCTGAAGTGTCCACAGATGACTTGGCTGCGTTTTCCTGAAGCGTGTCTCCAGTGTGGTAGAATCATCTCATCTTACACGGTCCAAATAACTAATTCAGTCCAGACCCTGGTCTGGAGCAAGGGTCAGCCACGTCACTGCTATTAGCACCCAGAACTGTGAGCATGTCTGCTTGGATAAGGAGTTGTCAGCTCTACATTTCTCCTCTGTCACAAATCAGCTTTTATTATATTAAATTCAAAGGCATCTTTATCAATTGCACCAGATATATGGTTAAGTAATTTATCAATAACATTGGTAAAACTTGCAGTCAACCCAGTATAAATATTTGACCCTGTCCGATCCTTGTGGTCAGCTCATTGACTAGGCTGGAGTGACACCAGGAATTAATTTGGCCCTTCCCACCTCATCTAAATGTGGGCCAACAGACATTCATGTTTATCAGGAAAAACAAGAACATATGCTGGAAACAGAGCACTTCCAACAAAAACCTCGATCCAGCATGGGAACAAAAGCAAACTGCAAAGATTTCATAGCTAATCAGGAGTGCCCATGTGAGGTTGTCTGATCAGAGTTAAATGTTAGAAGAATATCTTAAAGAAAGCAATGGGAGCATCATCCAGACCTACACATTTCTTACTGGAGACACCAAGCAGCCTAAGGTGTAAGAATGTGTGATCTGGAAGTGCTACCCAACAGTCCATGGTTTTGGGGCAACACCAGCTTCTAAGGGACAGCCAATAACCTCTGTTAACTGCAAGGACAGTCCATTTTATCCCCTGCACAGCACAAACAGGACACTCTATTGAGGATCTTCAAGCCCTCTCACACAAGTACCATTCTCTGTGCTCAACACCCACCTGTGCTCCTGTCAGTCCCCATGGCTTTGGCATTCCTGTGGGAGCTGACCACCACAAGAATAAAAGACTGACCATAGCCAAAATGGTATCAGCAGCAAATGAAAAAAACCTCAGCATATAAAGCCTAGGGGATGTCATTATTTAGACCAAAGAATTGAAGGAAGGCTGACGTAGCCAGTGCAAAGAAACATGGATGTGAAATCCCGTGCTGTTTAACACAGATTTCCAGTCAGAGTCAAACCTTGCCTCTGGGTGCTGCCCCTGCAATTCAGGCCATGCTCTGGCTGGGCTGGACTCGACTCAGCAGGGGTCAAACGTCTGGATGAACCTCCCCTCCGTTCCTACAGCACTCCAGGTTTTTCAACCTCAGCATCGCTCAAAGCTTGCACTATTTATTTCTAAGTAGTATAATAAAACTGTCACTGCTCTTTTGGTTTAAGAGCTCCACTGAACTATCAGAATTAAAAATAAATCATTCTGTTTCGGGGAATGCTGAGCCTCCTGGGTCTAGAAAGCATTTGTTTCTCTTCTCAGCCAGACGTGGGAATTCAGCCTTTAGGATAAAGTATGGGAATTTTGATTGCCATTTCATTTCCCCCCACTCTGCCAACTCCCACTACAATTTCCAGAAATAGATCTCTTCTACACTCAGAGAGCATCTGTTTGAACAACCTGATAGGAAAACTACGCTCACTGAAGTTAACTAGTGCAGGATGCCAACAGACACAGGCTCCAAGCAACTGCATCCTCGCCCAGCTCTGCTTCACACATTGCCAGTTTATGCTGGCTCGGTACAGACCAGAGTAACCCAGATAAAGGGAATCCAGCAGTATTTTGGCATGTACAGGTGATTAAAGCAAGAGCCCACTGAGCTGGAAGTGTGACCAGCTACCACAATCCAAACGCTCAGGTGACAGACCACATCAACAGTGTCTCAATAGCTGTGGATCACAATCCGAGCCAGAATTACAGTTCAATGTCCCAGAAATCAAGAGTATATGTTGGCATAATTAATACA
The DNA here is from genome assembly GCA_036630365.1 of Acanthiza pusilla. Taxonomy (NCBI): domain Eukaryota; kingdom Metazoa; phylum Chordata; class Aves; order Passeriformes; family Acanthizidae; genus Acanthiza; species Acanthiza pusilla. The sequence continues at coordinate 8,033,478 of JAXCHO010000234.1, read as the reverse complement.
CTTCGTGATTGATTTACTGGTGAATTTTCCTAGAACCAGACCCTGAAGTTCACACAGACTCAAACAGAAGCCAAACCACATTTGGAGCATTGATAATTTTCTGATACACTTTAATCAGTTACAGGGTCTGTAAAGAACTGCATTAGGGCAGCCAGCACCAAACAAGTCAATAATTCCTTTCAACACCTAGACAACCTAGTTTCCAAGAAGTATCATCTCATGACTGGAACAATTTCAGACCTCTAGCTATAGCAAATTAAACTGATGTGGCATGTAGGCAACCAGATAATATCATCAGCTACCATTGTTCATTAGAGAAAGGTGAGAGACACTGTGCATGGATACCTGTGTGTATCCTGTAATATGACTACAGGAGAGAAAATGGAATAAAGCTGAAGCAGTAATGAAAACCTGTGTTTATATAAAATAACATCATGCTTAACTCAAGAGTAAATCATTTACGAGTGTTGCTTTGCTAAATAGTTTGGTAGCTGACTTCTGTTGAAACAAGACAGGTCTTTGCTAGCAGAAACTGACTGCATTATTAACTCCTTAGTGTTATGAGTATTTAAGGTATAGACAGAACCCAGTAACACTTGATTAGGACCATCACGAGAAGTTTACTCCTCATGTCCTCCTACAGCTTTCCAACAGCCTGGCAGAAGGAGGTATCACTGGATGAATTGGTGGGTGAAGGGTGAAGAAGCTGCTCTCAGACATGACCGACTTGTTCCAGAGGTCACTGGCTTTTAGGACTTTTATGTCACTGTGACACCACACAGGCTGAGCGTCACCAGCAACCACACTCAGCTCTGACGCTGCTGCTCAGAGAAGCAAGACACAAGTAAGTGTGGAACACAAATACCGGCGTGGGAGAAAACCAAAACCACCCAAAACTGTCACATGCGCATTTCACCGGTGACTGCACAGCTCTGGGGCACTTGTGACCACCTTTCAACCAGACAGGTGAGGCTGCTGAACTCCAAAAGCAGCTGCAGGCGCAGCACCGGCTACACCTAGAGCCCCAGGCATCAAGTGCAACGTGCCCCAGATGAGGCAAACAACCCACATGGACTGAAAAAATCCAGGAGAAAAAGCACGTAGGCACCGTGCTGCCCAGCAGATTCCAGACCCCTGCAGCAGTGCATGGTGAGGCCAGAGCCATCGTGCCCAGTGTGGCCCCAGCTGTCTGTGACCTCATGCTTGGGGAGGAGGGCTGCTGGATCTCAGGAAGCAGCCAGGCTTGCCTGCCTTTGCCTGGCACCTCCACCCACACCCAGCTCATGCAATTTCACACACAGCTCATCTATCAGCTAAAAGAGCTGCCTTCACCCATGTGCATGTGTACTGAACTCCCAACAGGGACCAAAAACCTGGCTGTGGTTGGGTGACATGAATGCACATCCCACCTCTGCCCAGGTACCCACAGCAAGGTAAAGACAACTCAGCTGCTTTGCTAACTGAGATCAATTAGTCTGAGTGTTCTCTTCTCCTTTATCATATTTCAGCAGCCACCAAGATCAGGCAATCCTATAGCAGATGTGGAACTGTACATTACAATCCCAGCTCTCTGCTTGATTCTGCATTCCTCAGAGCCATGGAGAAGTCTGAAAAGTATGACAATAAAAAGAGCAGAAGTTCCCACCATTCAAGACTACGTGGCACATTTTTAGAGACTGCAGTAGAAAACAAAAGATCCGTGAAGATGCTGGATTCACACAAAGGAGACAGGACGTGCTCCCCAGCCAAGCAGCCTGGATGAAGCTGCTGATGGGATGGATGGTGCAGACGGCCTCCAGCTGTCACAAGCCACTGCACAAGCCTGGGCTTGCCACATCTCCACTTTAAAATCCGGCCCAAATTTCCAACTTGTGATATTTTGCTGCCGCAAGTGCTGGCCCCCTAACTGCTGCAGCCACGTACCTGCTACCACCAGGCACCAAAAAGCATCTCTGCATTCTGCTGATTTCAGCTCGTTCACAGCGGGACCATCAGAACTCAGAGCTGTTTGGCACTGGGGCTGTCTGAACAAATACATGGGTTTCTTCCAGAGATGACAAACTGACAGTGCTACTGGAAGGCTGTGGGGCTGCAGCTGGCTTGGTTGCATTCCTCAGCAGAAGAAAGCCCCAAATTTCACACACACTTGTGCAGGACTTTCAGCTAAAGCCACTTGTGACATCACGTAACCTTGTGCAACTCAGGTTTTCCGAGAGCCAGCTCTTTCTTCCCAGCCTTAATAGCTGTCATACTTTTCAGGGACAAATAGCAATGATGAGATCTGCAGAGTGACTTTGGATCAGAGATCTCTTTGCAGACACCTTATCTCATCTCACAGGAGCTGCACGCTCTCTTCCCCTCACCACCTGCCTGGGCTGGCTGCCTCAGAACACACGCAGGCTCCAGGACAGAGATCCCCATCTCACTCAGTCCAGGAGGGAAGGGCTCGAGCCACAACTTGAGCACTAACTGTAAGAATCTCCTGGCTCAGACCCACCTCTTTCAAAGCCCTGCTGCCAAAGTGCTACACGAACTCCCTCAAAAAGCATCCCAACTGCTTAGCTGTCCACTTCTACACCCAAATTCAGTGCCAGCCCTGGAAAGCCTCATTAATTATTAGCAAGATTGGGAATCTAAAGATAATTTTTTAAAGAGTCAGTCTCCTACAACCCAAAAGGAAGTAAGAAAAAGCCACACGCATCACACCAGTGCTGGGGGTGGCTACTGCTCCTGGTTATCTCTGGTGGAGATTCCTACACTCAGAAATAAGCAGCCTCCAGGCTCAACTGCCAGCTAAGACTTGTGAATCCCTATTTCCCAGACTTTTTCTACACTTTGTGCTATACTTTTATCCTAAGCAGATCCAAAAGGGAAAAAAGAAAAAAAAAAAGAAAAAGAAAAAAAGACATCAGAAAATCTTTATGCAACACAGAGCACACTCCACCCAATGAGGGGAATTACTTTTATTAAATTGCAAATGGCCAAGTCTGTATGTTGTGTGGGAGCTTCAGTCTGATCCCATAATTCTGAGATCATACTTCCAGACAGAGCTGTTTATAACAAAGGACAATGTTGCCATGCACCAAGCCATCCTCAGACTTGCTTTCTGTGGAATTTTGCATGTGGAGAAAGGAATAGGGTTTTCCCTCCTAAAGGTCTGCTCCCTGGATTTGAGTAAATTTAGTATTTTTTTTTTTTTTAAGTAAGAACTTTGGCTACCAAGAGATTGGTGTCTTCCTACTGAACACTTATAAACCTGTTTTTGTTTTGTGAACTCCTACAGTCATTCCTCCAGTTTACACAAGGTTTTTAGCCCTGCATTGTAGCACTCAGCAAGAACTTCCCAAATTTAACCCTTCTTCACAGTGCAGCACAGCTCTTACAATGGAAATGCCTTCTCTCAGCTACTGCCAGGGAATTCACCAGTTCACAGACACTTCTTCCCAATCCACCACCAAATCAGAGCCAAATAAGCAGCTCCAGCCCAGCAAGTGGCTGTACCAACACCTGCACCAGCAGCTCCTTGGAGCAAGGCCCTGTCAGACACATCTCTGACCCACAGAGCTGTGCTGACAAGCTGCAGCACAGACTGGACCAGTCCGTCTTGTCTGTTGACCCAAAAGAAAAGCACAAGTGACTCAACTTCCAAGATGAAGTAAACAATAATATGCAGGTCATCAAACTGGCTGTGTGACTGTAGGATCCCAATTCACTTGTTGGGTCTGGATGTGTGCTTCAGAGAGGAACACCTATGCCCTGGGTGCACATGCTCTCTGTCACCTTTGATGATAGGTTCACCTCTTATTTTTGGTTCCCCAAGATGTCCCCTACAGCTCTGGGCTCTCTGGTTGCTGTTGCCTGAAGATGCACTTCCCTGCTTTAGATTAATCCTGCCTTTCCAGAGGGTACAGCAAATTAGAGGTTATAAAGACTTCTCAAGAGTCTTTGATCTAGGCAGGATGGTTGCAAGAATAGCACTGGCCATTGAACTTGGGATTCAGGTCCTGAATTTGCCATGATATCTTAAGGGATTCAGCCAAGTCACTAAATCCTTCATATGTGGTGTATGTTGAGATGGGAGCATTGAGGAGCAAGTCTGCAGCTGAGCAGGTGTCCAGAATTCTGATTTAAAAGCTTGGGGTGCTTTGGTGCACAGCCTGGGTGACATGAGCTGCCCAGTTCCCTGCTTTCCCCCAGCCCATCACTTCTGCTGGGAGCTAAAGACTCAGCCATGCTCCAGAATAAAGCAGTACAAGCATTTTTGCATAGACACTCCCTGTGTTCCTGGCTGTGGGCGTTCAATGAAAGCGATCAGTGAAAACCCTGGAACAATAAACTCATTCAGGCAGCGTCTCCAGTCCCCAGCCAGGCACCCAGAGCCTGCTGTGAGGAGCGGCAAAGGTGTGGGGAGGAAGGGGAATGGAACTTGCTTATACACAAAGGAAGGGTAAGAAAGGTAAAGGAAAGGCTCGTGCCCTGTTTGGAGCAATCCAAAAGCAGATGCCCAAAGGCTCAGAGCTTGTGGGCTAGCTTTTACCCTCCTTTTTTTCTTCCTCTTTTAGGAAGAAAGCTTCTCTCCTGGCTTTAGGAGCAGGACTCTTGGCAATTTTGGTAGTGACACAGATGGGGCCCATACCCCAGAGCAGCAGGTCTACAGGGGTACTGCTCCCCCCCTTCACTGCATGGATCCCTGCCCCTTACTCTCAAGAGATGGAGCCAGCCCAGGGATCATTTTTGGGGTAGCAAAAGGAGCACCCAAAACCTGGCAGCTCTATACACATCTCCCGAGAACCATTACTGCTCATGAAATGGGGCTGAAGCCACCATCCCTGCAGCCACCGTCCCTGTCCTGGTGTGGAGAGCACTGGAGAGCCTCGTGTGTGCTTAATACAACTCAGAGCATCCTCATATGCCCTGTTTAAACAAGAAATGCAGCTGTGCTAGAAGAGACAAATACTATACTGGCACAGGTGACAGTGTAGGGTGGCTTGGAAAGGTGGGCATGGCAGATGTTTAATTGAGACAGGCTGTGGTTTCAGTCACAGAAAAAAGGTTTCATGTCCTCAACACCTGCAGAGTAAATAACTCTGCACTCCTGCTGCCTACTCCCCAATGGAATCTGTTCCATTCTCCCAAACCAAGCAGGGTCCCTCTCACATAAGTGAGAGTTCCAGCAGCTGATAGTTGTATTGGATTTGGCACAGAGCAGTATATTGCCCTGCTTTCTCCAGTTGCCACACCAAGACAATGAGCTAAACACAACAGCTGTGTGGACAATCAGCCGAGGGGAAACCACATATGTCTGCACAGAGCCCAGATCTTGTTCATATGAATCAATCCATTTCCAGCTCTGATGAACAACAGTTTATAAAGGCCCTCAGACTGTTACCAGGGCTTGTGTCTTTCATTCATGTCTCCACTTTGCAGTCTAACTCCAAGCAGATCCCTTTTTATGTGCAAGAGCTTGTTAAAAAGAACATGTGCCCCAATCCCAAACAGATCCATCCCCTTTTCCCCTCCCAGTTTAAAGATGTTAACTAGCAAGCAAACACTTCTTTCTACCAAGTCACTATTTTACTCCTTATCAACCCTTACCTGTTGGATTCTGTTAAGAAGACAACCTCTCCTCCCTGGGCAAACAAGTCATTCTGCTTGGGGGAACACTGCAAACACTTCCAAGGACCCTCCGAAAAGAAATGTGACGCTTGTATCTTTGCTCAACAGAGACAGTAAAACATGAATGCCAAACACTTCTCTGAAGAACTGGGCTGGAAGTCGCTCTGATTTCCACCACAGAGCTTTAACACATTAAAAATACAGTAATGATCTTACAAACCTCTCGAAGCTCATATCATTCTACATTTTAGACTATGAGCATAGCGCTGCATAACCCATGACTGCGGTGACAAGGGTCAGTCTGAGAGGACTTGACAGAGGTGGCAGGGAAATAAACATCACCAATACATCCATCATCAGTAACAGCGCACTCAGCACCTCCTCCCCTCCCAGGGTCTGGAGATGGTTGGTCATGGACCAGCCAGCCATGTCTGACAAGCATAGTAAGGAGTAGGCAAGAAGCCATAATGCCCCTAGAACAGGGAGCACAAGCTGGGACAGTTGCCATATTCAAAGGCAAAACACATGGGAAGGGGGCGAGAGAGCACATGCAGGAAATAGAGGAGGAGCAAGAGACAGGCAGCTCTGTCCTTGTCCCTGCACGGTTGTGGGTACAGCTTCTCCCTGCAGGTCTCCCTCTCGTCCCCTTGGGTCTGTTTCTGTTTATGCCTCACACACACTTCCTAATCACAGGGAGAAGGTGCCTTTTTAAACAGCATCTTCACCAACAGAAGACATTCTTTAGGGCGGCCTGGCAGAAGAAAATCCTAGTGCACATCAAGATTATCCTTCAGAGTTCAAACAGCTTAAGAAGAGTCAAGAGGCAGTGTCTTCCTATGCAGCTGGCCTCGCAACCTCATTTGCAATGGCTGGGAAAGGAAACCCATTCCCAGGAGAGTTTCACAATCCCTCCTTCATTTCCCACCATGCAAATCCAACAGCTGAGCTCTTCCCACTCCACCGGTGCCACCCTGAGAGCCACCAGCCTCAGCCTCCCACCCCACCTGGCCCTCCATGCTCCACCCAACCAGATTCCTGTGGCTGCTTCAGCTGCCATTGAAACAGGAGAGACAACTCTTGCACGTGCCAGCTTAGAGTCTGGATTAATGCACATCCCTGCCCGCATTTAAAGGAAAAAAAGTCGCTCTTTGCTGATGCTTGCACACTTAATTTCGTAAGTAATAGGACAGATCTTGTAGTCAAATTCCCCTTCCCAGAGGACCAGCTCGCTGCTCAACAGCCCTCTTTGCATGCATCCATCCATCCCTCTCATTACAGGACTTCCCTGCACAAGCACTGTGCCTGGCTAGCGGCAGGGATGAAGACTTCCCATAGCACAGCACCAACAAGTTATCCCCCCCAGAACGGGGGCATATCCTCCGTGCTTATTAATAACGACCCACTTGTCTGCCTTCTCCACCTGCTCCTCACGGTTTCCAACTCCCACGTTCTCCTCCAGCCCAGCTCCTCCCTCACACCTCAGCAGCCCCAGGTGAGTGGGGTCACCCCCCGCACTGGGGACACCAGTGACCCAGCTGTGCCATCACCTGTGGCTGCCCCGTGGGGCTGGCCGTGCCTCATTACCGCCCCCGGCTCCACACTCGTCAGCACCAACACAAAAAGCGCTGGCAGGGCTCCGCGATCGCTTGTGCTCGCTATTTATTCGCCGCACATGTGCAGAACATCCCCGCTGCTCTGAGGGAGCTGTGTGCATGTTTAAAAAGACAATATACAAAACATAGCTGAATCTTAATGAATCTACTGCTTTGCTACTGGAACTGAATGGAATTGTGCAGACCCTGCCAGGGTGGAAAAGAAAAAAAAACTAACTACACAATATTTGACTTGTAATATAATCCTTAACATCGCTTTTGCAGTATGTTATTATTGTGCTTATCAGGCCTGTAAAGCATCAATTGTAAGGAGGAAAAGGATCAAAATGCAACAGGCAGCACAGTGCCAGCCCTGTCAGAAGGCTAAAGTATCGCACAGCGAAAAAAACAGACAGTCCTGGCAAAAGTTAACTTCACACAGCATGATACCTCAACATATGGAGTCCTCACCAAAGCAGGATTAGGGAATGAGAGCTATTAGCTCAAACGCATCTAGCGAGGTCTAAGCAAACCTTTCTGGTTTGACAGTAACAAGTACAAACGGGATCTGGCAGAAATACATATAGTAAGTACCAAGTTCCCCACTTAAATGTTCAAGCTCCGTGAGGAGGACAGCAGTTACAAGGAGAGTCACATTTCATCTCAACAGGTAAAAATTACTGCAGACTTAACTCGGTGCTACAGAAGTGCGGGATCCATCTTCTTCAGGGGAGGCTTCTACACACCAGAAGGAGCAGAAATCACAGAGCACCGACACACCTCCGAGTGTCCCATGCCCGGGCACCTCATCCCACCTCCTCCCTCCTCGGCTGGCAAGGAGAGCTCATGTTTGAAAAGCGTCCAGGAGCGCCCGTAGCAGCACAGACCTGAGAAGTGCCAGCCTCGGTGATCACGAGCAAGCAGCATCACACAGGAAGCGCCAGAGCCATTGATTGCGGGGAGATAAATGGGCTGTGGGTGACAGCCAGCCCGGATGAGCCCTGCCAGGGAGAAAGCTGGGAGCTGCTCACCTACCCTCTCCCTAACCACCAAAACTATTTGCGCTTAGAGAACAGGACACTCAGTGCCGTGCCTGCTCAGCCTGGGAGCGTGGGAAGCCCACGGAGATGGGCTGTTTAGGGCGAAAGAGGGAGCGGGCAATGCCAGACAATTGAGCGGCTGCAGAAAACGCAACAAGACGCTGCTTTTAGGTGGCGATAAAAGGTCCCGATCTCCGGATCGGGTAAAACGTGAAATTTTCCCACATCTCCCTCCTTCTCCTTCCCTTCCTACCCAGTGTCCGGGGCAGGTACGCAGGGACTCCACATCCCCGGGCGGGACCTGCCCGCGCTGCCCCGCACCTTCCCCATCGCTCCCCCGGCCCGGCCCCACCGTGGGCACCGCTTCCCCTCCATCCCCCAGCGGACCCCGGCCCCACTCGCGGGGACCCCGATCCCCGGCCCCACTCGCGGAGATCGCCTCCGCCGGGAGCCAGTTCCCGTCCCCACTGTCTGTCCAGCTCCGTCTCCTCCGCGGAGCTAGCCCCCCGCCCTTGCCGCCCGGTCCCCCTCGCGGGACAGCCCTTCCCGGCCGCAGAACTCGTGCCCCGCTCGCAGGGACCCTTTCCCGCAGCCGATCCCGGTCCCACACTCGGGACACATCGCTGCCCCCGCATCTCAGTGCCGCTTTCCCACGCGGGGACAGCGTTCCGCGGGGACCCGTGTCAGTGGGTCCGCCACCCCTCACAGCCCACCCGCCCCAACGCCGCCCCTCAGCGGCCCCCGCTCGGGGCTGCTGCGGGACACGGACACGCGTGAGGCCCCGCTGCCCTCACCTTTGTATTTCTCCATGGGGATGCAGCGGGGCCGCAGCCCAGCGACTCCCGAGGGCTCCGGGACACGCCGCCACCCGCACTGAGCTCCGCTCCGTAGCCTCTAATTCCAGCAGCGCCGGCTCCCCCGGCCGGCCCGGGCCGCCCCGCCCGCGCCGCCCGCCCCGCCCCGGAGCCGCGGAGCTGGCCGGGATCGGCGCTCGGGTTGCGAGGGGGACCTGGCCCTGCTGTGGGGGGCTGCGGCCGAGGGGCGCACCCTCTCCGCCGGCCTGGGGCCCCTCGGCGGCCGATCCCCGGGAGCAGCGCCGGGCCGGGGCCGGGGGCAGGAGAGGAGGGCGCCGGGTGCTGGGCTGAGGTCGTGGGGTGGCTCCTGGGGCTCCTCAGGATGTCCAGTGTTTGGGATGGTGACCTGGGGCTCCTCAGGGCTGCTCCGTGTTCAGGATGGTGACCTGGGGCTGCAGCGGGGCTTTGGGCACGTTCAGAGATAGCTCGGGAGAGCCGTGTGTGGTCCCGGTGCCAGCAGCCCAGCTCGTCCCTGCTCCGGGCTGGCAGGCTGCAGAGTTGGTTGGGTTCTCCTTCCTGGAGAGTTGGGGGAGCTGTATCCTGGAGCCGCTGAATTTGCACACTCCTTTCCAGTGATTTCATTAAGGCTTCCTGATAGGACCTGGCTCCTGGGTGGAGCCGAGCTCACGGGAACATGTCCCTCTCCTTGGGTTCCAGGGACATATTTGCCTGACTTCAGCCACGGCAGCCAGAACTGTCATGCCCGAAGTGCACAAATAATAAATAACACGTGGAGAAGTGGGCATCCAGTCTGACCTCAATACGAGGCACAAGTGTCAATCTGTCCACAGGCTGAAGTTTTGGAGACACGGTAGGGATTTAATGTTGATATCAAGAATGAAAACATGAAAGTTACAATAGGCAAGGTCTATGAGGGTTATAAGGGAAATATTCTCTTCAAAATTAGCGTTGCTGTGGGGACGAGGGAGCCATACCTGCCTATTTCAGAGCCTTTATGGCAAGAGGCGAGGCTAGGTGCCTGACCTGGATGTGCAGCTCCACTTTTCCTGTAGAAAAAAACACAGCCAATACCTAGAAAATGAATTGCTCTCCTTGGGACCTGTTAGACCAAGCCAATGGAAGGCTCACAGAATCTGGATTTCCCAGTTTTGGAAGCTGTCAGCCCACAGACCATTGACATCCATGGTCCAAGGTAGCCTTGGGAAATGTTAATGCTGTTAATGTAAAAAAAACCCAAACCCTCCATCACATGGCCTTCCTTACATTTTCTGAAAATGGCCATAAGCAGGTTCTTTTGGCTCACATGGTAAACAAGTAGCTGGGCTGGAAGAGGACTGTCCTACCACTCCTAGGGTCCCTGTGTGTCCCTCCCAGGCAGTGCTTGGCACAGGTGACACCTCTCAGAGGATCTCTGTGGCTACTGGAACCAGAAAGTGACCTGTGCCCCACGGGAACTCTCCATACAAGAACAAGGCTGGATGAAGAGCTGTTGCCACTCAAGGAAGCTGAGGCTGGAGCATCTCTCACCTCTTGCCAGTGCATAACCACCACACAAAAAGACAGGCAGGACAAGTGCCTGAACCATCAAATCCAGCAAGCAGATAGCAGTCTGCACTGACTGAAGAAAAAGAAATAAATAAATATGTCTGCCATGTAGGAACACTTCTCTTAGAGCTCTTTCCAGCTGCTTCTTGGCTTCCAGCTTTCAAAATCTAGCAGGGTAGGCCTTGGTCTTGCAAACCTTTGAGGTGTGCCTGTGCCTTGAAGCAGGGGAGCAGGCATTCTGAACTGAGCAAGGCTAATTGAGGATAATACCAGTTACACAAACTAATTAAAGATGATTTGAAAGATCAAAATGTCAGATACCTGTGATTCCTGTCTCCAGGACCCAGAGCCTTTACATTCCCTGCTTTTCCCTTCCTTCCCCTCCCATGATAAGGATGCTCTGGAATTCCAGGATTGCTTGTTAGGCCCATGGCAATTGCTGGACAGGTGACAATGGGACAAATAGTAATGCCAGAGGAATACAAGTTCTTCCTGTTTGCCCCCTTCCTCTTGCAGTAGGAAGTACCTAAATACTTTGGAGTATTCTTTTTCAAACAGGCTGCTGTGTTCTGTGGTTCAGTAAAACTGGGAAATATTCAGACCCTGCTTAGCATGAAGAATTAATGTTCCCTATATTGGTGCTGAAATCTAGATGTTTGCCATTGTGCTCAGGTAGAGCAAACACCTGCAAACTGGTTTTCCTGGTGGAGCTTCTTGAAGCCAATAAAATAACAGCCATCTACCTGTGCACCCATGTATTCCTTGCTTTTTTTCCTGCTTGTTATTAGTGATGCTTATTAATGATGATGATGATTATTAGTGATGACTCAGCTGTGAAAAGCCTGGAGGGCCAAGCTCATCTTGTTTAATTCCTTTTTTATGCAGCTGACATCCTGTCCTTCAGTGCAGAGGTTCATACTAAAGGTGACATGTTTTAATGCTTTTTTCCCTGCATATTCATGCTGTATTAATAGGGAGTCTGGCTGCTGGTGAAACTGGCACTTTTGACTGAAGTTTTCACGTACCATGCTGTGGCTTTCAACAGATGTAATTCTGCTTCCCTGGCCTTACATCCTGTCGTTTTAGCACTTTCGCTTCCGTGAAACAGAGAAGGAATCAACTACAAATGTAAAAGCCTAAACAAACTCTATGAACAATTACAATGATTTGCTAAATACCTTGTGCAGAAGCATGATCTTGATCCTCTCTTTTCTCCACTGGCTAAACACTTCTCTTTTTTCCCTAAGTACACTAAGCAGGTGTACATTGCTTCATTAATATTGTTGATTAATATTATTGATTGTTACACCTACCTTTTGCATCTTTGCAAAGTCTTTAGTGTCTATATTTGTCTAAATCTTTGCTATGACTTTCTTCTCTTCTGTTGTGTTTGTTTTGCTTTTTCCCTGGTTTAAGCATGACTCAAAGTGTGTGAAAGTCATTGACCTCTCCGTGGTGAAAGCCAGAGGGAATCCTGCCATGAGAACTTGTGTGCAGGTGCCCTCCACTGACTTCAGGGAAGTTGTGCTTGATGGAGACTGTCAGGAGGAACCACACCTGACTTGGATAGTGCAGAGCTGCTGTCTGGGGTGTTTTCTCCCAGATATTTCTCATTCCAGTTGCAGCAGTCCCCAGTGGTCAGACTTCTTCCTTTCTTCAGGGAAAATATTCCATCTGGCAGAACAAAAGGTAGAAATTTCCTCCATACCTGAAGTGTATCTGTTGTTTCATGAGGTTTTTCTTTCTCACTTCGCCAGGTGCTTATCAAGGCTGTAAAAACTAGTTCAGGACTTTCCTCAGCAGGACCAAGTTCAGTCAGAGGTAAAGTTAACTTGATTTTGTTCAGCTCCCGAAAGATGGGAAGTTGTACAGGCTCGTGGAGGACAGATGGAGAAATAAGATGGCTTGGCAGACTGGGGTTAGCGTGGAGATCTGCTCAGATCAGTGGTGGCACACCAGTGTCCTCTTTCCCTCCAATTATTGTCTCAGGTACCTCCTCAGGTAAGGGTGTAGTGTCTCTGGACAGGTGTGGTCAAGCAGGCTGAAAATTCTTCCAGAGAGGTTTGAGCAGAGGTGGGTTTTGTGGCAGATCTGAGGTTAAAGCTGAGGTGTGTCCTGCAAAATGCCAAGAAATGAGGAAGCCAAAGACTTCTTCACTTTGGCATTCCTGGCTGCAGTGCTGGGCTGTAATGCTGCCAATAATCTGAGGTGGAAGAATTCCTTTTGTCCATTCCTGGATCCGTGTGAACAGCAACCAAGCCTGTGGACCTAGGGACAGCTGAGCCAGCAAAACAACGTTGCTGTCTCTGACATGGAAAAGTCTCTCTCCTACCCCTGCTTCTTGCCAAATGATCTCTTTCTTCCTAGTGTCATTTTCACAGTTACTGAGCCAACTTCCATGCTGAAATGACAGAAAACTAAAATGGCATATTCTTGTCCCACCTGAGGAGGATGAGTTGGGGTGCAGTGGAGCCCGGCAGGATTGGGACAGTACCAGGAAAATAGGAAGCACCTGCAGCTGGATGGAAGGAGGAGACCACTGAACATCTCCACACAAGCAGGTGGGACCACAAAGCTGGGACTAGGTAAGAGAATCATCAGTCACAGCTCATCTCTCTTCTTGAAAGTCCCCCCTGGTCTCCTTTCCAGGAAGGAGCACTGGCAGGAGTTCAGGTTTATGGAGCTCCCATCAATGTCTTTGAACCCTGATCTGCTGAATCCCACTGGTCTTCCAGATTTTCTGATTTAAGGGATGAAGGGAATAGTTGGTGTTGGGAATTTGAACAGAGTCCTCTGCTTATTCCCTAAGGAGGTCTGAAGAGCTGGACTCTGCCTGCTGTCTTGATTCATGTGATCAAAGATCCTGTGCTGAAACGCTGAGCCACCCAGGCCCTGGGAACATGATTTTCTGTGAGAGGCTGTGATAAATGGCATTGCCACATGGCTGACTGCAGAAACATGTCAAGATCCTGGGCTGCCTGCTCAGGAGCATGAGCAGCAATCTTTCCCCAGAAGTAACCTCTGTGGGTGCATTATAGCAAACCAGACAAGTTCCTTGGTTCCAGGAAGGCACTGGTAGCCTGCCAGGGTTCAGTCAGTGAGAAAAAGGGCCAGAAGAAATAGAGAGGGAGATGGGTCACTGGGACAGCATGGTTGTTCCAAGCAAAGCTGCTCACTGGAACTGAGCTAAATACTCTGTTGGAGAGCATGAATCCTTCATCTCAGATGGTCTGTAAGTATTTTGTCTGTGGGTGACTCTTTTGAGGTATTTTTGCTTCCCTGTGAAGCATTTCATGATTCCAGCCATAAAAGAGGTGACCAAATTCTCCCCCAGCTGAAGCTGGCCTTAGAGCACTGTTGCTCCACTGACTCCTGACCAGCCATTTCTGACTTTCACCGATGAAAGGCAAGACAATCGACCCTAACACAAACAACACCAGAGCTGTTTAGCTGCTCAGCTATACAAAAGCTTCATCACTGATACATTCCAGCAATGTTTTGGATTCTCTCGGACATTAACTGTTTCAAAAGAGCGTGGCTGGGAAGAGGGTGGCTGGAGGGAGAGGGGGATTTCCCATTAAGGACAGCAGGACCAGATGTCTTTTTGATGAGCTTCACTTGGCTTCCCATTCTTTGACATTTCCTTTTCAGTTGTGGAGTCCAAACTGCTTGTAGGCCAAATTACAGGGAGTCCTAATGGCTTGAATTGTTTTCTTTCCCTAGACAGATAGAATACCTTCTTGTGGCCAAAGCATGAGACATGCTGACCAGACAGTGTGCTCAACGGCCACAGCATTTGTTCCTCCTGAAGCCATTTCTTCCTTGTACATTTTTACTGCCCCAGACCCTCTATCCCCTCCAGGGAAGCCCCTCAGCTTTCCTTTGACAATGTTCAATATCAGTTAAAGGAGTCCAGAGCATTCTTTGTTCTCCTTCCCTGCAAACTCCGCGTTGGGATGCTCACAGCAGCAGATCTCCCTGGTTATCAGTGCACTGTACCACAGCTTGTAACCCTCACAGGCCCCACAGGACGCGGCCATCAGCTTCCTACGAGTTTCTGATAAAAAGTTCTGATGCACAGTGTGTGGTGCTGCATCATTCCCCATGAACCTCCTGGCCTATGATCTCAGAAATGTTCCTTAGGTCTTGGCCTTGAGGAACAGCTGGGCTGAGCTCTTGAGCTTATCAGAAATACTGTCTGCTCCCAAGAATTAGTGCTGCCTAACGAGCTCCTGGTTTTTACAAACCAGCCTTGGAATCTTATTTTTCTTGCATGAATAGCAGCCCAAGTGGAACAACATTTTTCTAATTGAACTTTCAAAGAAAGCCACTGACCTGAATTGCAGCCAGGATGGAATATTATATGACTGAAGCCAACTCTCTTGTGACCCTATAAACAGCAGTCCGAAATGAGGCCCTTGGAGCACTCCTGGAGCACAGTGGCTGCCCCAGCACCTCCCTCAGAGTTCTCAGAGCCATGAACCCTCACGTTTGCTGCTCTTGGAGAACCAGTGCCAAACGCCGACGGATTCTGGGCTGATACCCCTAATTCCTTGAGGCTTCTGATGTGGAATGCTTCCTTGAATTTGAGGGGAATTTTTCACAGGGATGCACCTTGTACAGACTCCTTGAGATCTGTGTGTAGGTGTGAATATGCCATAGCAAATGTACTGGGAATGTTGCTCTCCTACACTCTTGAGTGCTTTAGATTTGTAAGTAAGTTAGGCCTGTGAGTTACTGTTGTACTTATAGTAAATTTTATATGAATCCTTTATTAAATTGTTTAACTTAAGTGATTGATTAAGTGCTGTTAAGTTTAAGTGCTGTTAAACCTTTAGGCCTAAATAGTTGGCCAATCTGGGGGCTCTGAACCTTGTAACTTAATGGGAGGGTCTCCCTTATTCCTTTTTATCCTTACCCTTTCTTATCCTTACCCTTTCCCCCACCCCTCCTCCCAGGCCCCACCTGGATAATTTTGGAGCTGATCTTGGTTTTAGATTAATTGATTTTAGATTTTCGTTTGCTTTTTCTCTGTGTGCTTTAACCACCTCGGAACTAGTAGAGTGGACCTTCTCAGTACATTTTGTTGTGCTTTCGCTTTCATATTTAAACCTGCTTTTGGTGATGGCTTTGCTGGTGATTCTTTAAGTGACCAAAACACTCATTCATGACAATGTGGTATGATTTTTGCGGGGATAGGATGGGAAATTATGGCTTTCAGCTGAGAAAATATTAGACACTTCATCCACTCTTACAGATTTTAGCAACAAACCAGCATTGAGCAAAATTTCTCTCAAGTCAGAAGAAAAAAATCTGTGTGGACTCTGAAGCTGTAAATGGAGGACTTGCCTGAACAGAGCTGAACTCTTGGCACCTTTCAACACCAGGAAAGTTTACCTGGGTGAGAAGAAAAACTAATTTTATCAAAATATGGGAAAACATTAATTTTTACATCTTGCTACATTTTCACTTGGATTTTTTTTAAGCCTCCCCCCTCATCACTGCAAACTGTGGTCTGATGTCAGCTGTGAGCTCGCAGAAGGCTATTTATTCTGGCATTTTCCCAGAAAGAGAGTTTTTCAGTCTGCAGCTTTACTTTAGGCCTTAACCAGTTCTCCTCAGTAGAAGTCAGGGAGCAGAGCTTCTGTGCTCAGCACTGCTGAGGTAGGCAAGGGGAAAGGATGAGACCCTGTGGTCACAGAGCACCAATAAACTGCAGTTTGTTCCAGTGGAGGCTGAGCACTACAGAGGAGTCCAAGCTTCCTTCCCTGCTATAAATATTAGATGTTAGGCTATGCCAAACTACCTGCCAAAGTGGAATTAACTACCACGTGATAGGTCTCACCCATGTCAGTTGAATCTTCCACTTGTTTTTTATTGTTCCTGTGAAAAGAGATTTAATTAAAAATCGAGAAATCTGCCTCGGTAAATACCAAAAAATGCAGTTTCTCTTTTCATACATAGAGCTGTGGAGCTGAATTTCTCCTGCCTTCCCAACCATCATTAAGTATTCTGTTTAAATAGGCCAGCTTCATGCCATCTATAATGAAGTTATAGTGTATTGCTCTGTTATGAATGATGAAGCTGTTGTGTCCTACGGGGAGAAAAATCGCTGTAATCCAACTTTCCTTTTGAAAAGGCCTAATGTATCCACATGAGATCTTCTGGCAGAGACAACTGAGAGAATATAAATAGAAGCTTAAAAGAAGAAGGAGGGGAAGGGGAAAATAACTCCAACAGGGCTGAGTAGCCGAAATTCACAAGTTTAATAGGAAGATGGATGACTGAAGAGCCTGTTCTGTGACACAATTAGGACTTTATGTAGGCCTTTTTCAATTATTTGTAGCTGACAAAATATCACACAAAGGCTGTTTCACACTGCAGGCCAGGTGCCCAGAAATGGTTTTTTTGGAGGAGAGGAGCAACTGGGAGAGTCGCCCAGGACCGTGGGCCATTGGGGCTGCCCTGGCTACATTGGGCAGTGGTGTGTGTGTCACCTCGTGTACAAGTGGCCTTTGGACAAGGAGGGAAGAGTGTCCTGCAGTGCTGAGGCCCCTGCACACTCAATCCATCATCTGCCCATCCGCAGGGAGCAGAGAGCTGCAGCCACAGCAGACGGTGTGGGCTGGGAGGTGACTGTACAGGTCCAGCCTGGACGCACCTTTGTGGTCTCCCCACAGACAGACACAGCAAGGGGACTCGTGGGTTCCTGCGACAGGAAGAGGTCCCTGCTGATAGACAATTCTCAGAACTGAAGCTATTTCAGATCTTGCCTGTGCCATCCCCTACTTGCTTCTCACTGGCCACCCACCAAATACTATGGTTGTTGTGGCGCTTCGTTCTCAGCACAAAGTCACTGCACCACCGACGAACGTTTCTTGCAGTAACCTGCAGTGCTTGCACACAATTTTCACATCTTCAGGGGCTTCAGTGCTGCAGCTTTAGGAGGTGACACACAGCAGAGGAGTGGTGGTGAACTGGTGAGCCACAGCAGCTGTAGGATCTCACAAGAGATTGGCAGAACATCTTACCAAACCTTCAGACTTCAAGTGTCTTAAATCTGTTTTGGTTTACTCAATTCTGCAGTGAACTAATCTAACTAAAGGCATTTGGGGTGATGATTAGCAAGTTTGGTTTTATTTAAGTTTTCATTTAGTTAATTTGGGGTGAACTTTCCTGGGTGTCCCCATGAGAAGTCAAATCCTGGGACCTGCAGGGGGTCAATTCTGCTTTGGTGAAACTTGCCACTGTGTGGTAATGCCTTCCTTCATCCTTTCCCTTATGTCAGCACTGGCAACAGGCTGGCTGCATGTCGAGGCTGACAGGTTTGCTGATATGATTAAAAGTTACTCATTTTTTCCTCGCAGGGTCAATTTTTCAGCCAGCATTCTCCCCTGGTCAGACGGGTGGTCTGCCTGCCCTAGTGGCACCTCCATTGTCACTCAAACTGGCCAAGCACAGGAAAATTCTCCGAAGGGTCCTCTGTTGGGATTGCTCCCAAGGGAGAAACAGCACAAACATAATTTTCAGGAAGCTGAACAATTAGCTAGTTACGGAAAACTCGAACTTTGAGTGCCAAGAGGTCAGAGCAACATCAGAGCATTGAAGTGTTCTGGTCTGGGCTGCCTGAGCACCATGGCACACCAGTTATCACAGACTCATTTATTTGATCCAATCTTTATTGGCTTCAGAAGAAGTTTATTTTCAATTACCTACTATTGTTTCACAAACCTAGGTAGTAGGAAGATTGATTTTTACTTTTTGAAAGGGAACAGTTAGAGGGAATAGCAAGAGCAAAAACATAAAAATAAAACACACATTTTAAAATCATTTAAAATATCAAACACTGGCTTTCCTCCTCCCACAATATCTGTGGTCTTAAATGCATCATTGCAAGGGGAATTATTCATGTAGTCTCATCAATAAATCTTACTTAAGTCCTTTATATTGCAGTCCTCATTCATCTAGCAGCAACTCCTCTGTAAATGATAATTAGGGTAAGAGCTAACTGAGATACCACAGAGTTTGCTCCTGGCAGTCATTGAACATCCCGAGCATATCAAGGCTGTAAAGCAGGCATTTCTCAGCAGCAGTTCATTCACTGTGAACCCTGATTCAATTATTACCTTGTCTCCTGTTTCACAGCAAACCCTTCGGTTCACAGAAAGCCTTAGAGCCTTTGTCAATGAATTCTTTGAATGGACTCAGCTGCATTTTGTCTCCTCTACAGTATCTAGCCTAGATCCAGGAGAGGCAGCCAAGGGGAGTCCTGCTTCCCTCTGGCAGCCTTACTGGGCTGTTCCTGCAGGGGTTTGGTCTACCATCAACTCTTCCCTCCCCTGCCTGAAGTTGTGGGGGCTGGGATAACCCAAATTGTGGGAAATAGATGACTCCCAAGTGTGGAGACCCCAAGCAGCAAAATCAGCCTCCAAATGTGTCAGTCTGTTCCTGCCAGACCTGGCTCACCTTTTGCTGTTCCCTCACTGCCTGCCCAGGGATGCACTATCAATTCACATCCAGCCCCTTACTCTTGCCAGCTTTGACAATGCCACCCTTTTTTACTGACTGCTTAGTCACAGAAGGTGTGGTGGTACTGCTGGAATTGAAGGGACAAAGGGAGGGCCACCAGCTGCCCTCTCTGCCATGGACTTGAGACAGATTTCAGACACACACAGTGCAGTATCACTGCAGTTTAATGTGCTCTGCTCTCTTTCTTCAGACCCCGTTGTTCACTTCTGCCTACCCCATTTTTCATGCCAGCACAACTACTTTTGGGAGGCTGCCGGTTAACTCAAACCAGGGAACTGACTCAGTTAAAAAAGATTTAAAAGAATGAAAAAAACAATGCTATGCAATGAAATAAAAAGTAAAAAATGTTTCTTTAA
The DNA here is from genome assembly GCA_036630365.1 of Acanthiza pusilla. Lineage (NCBI taxonomy): Eukaryota > Metazoa > Chordata > Aves > Passeriformes > Acanthizidae > Acanthiza > Acanthiza pusilla. The sequence goes on along the minus strand of JAXCHO010000234.1, from coordinate 8,013,985 downwards.
GCAGGATCAGTTCCCGAATGTCACTGAGAGCGACCCCACAAGCAGTCATGCTGACATATCTGATGGCAGGAAAAAGCTGTGGGGGCGTGGGAATACCTTAAGCTGGCTGAACAGCCACCCAGTGCTTTGTCTTATGAAATCCCAGCCCGAGGAGAGGCTGCGCTCTGCTGTTTTCCTGCTTCCCCCCTCTTCCTTTCCCCCCGAACCCTTGGGCCCCCATCACTGCCACGGCTACATCCAGCCTGGATGTACATTTTAATCTGCAGTGTGTATATAAAAGAGAGCTGGAAGCAGTGGCTGTCTGAGACCCACCTGACCTTTGGATGTACAGCAAACTTCCTGTTCCAGGGCTGCCGGCTCTTTAATCTCCCAGCCTTTAAAAAATAAAAGTGAGCCTATGTGAAAAAATGCTTTGTAATGGGGACTCCTGGAACAACTTTTCTCTCTTGCCCTCTGACTGAGCCATAGAAAACAGTAAATATCTCTCCCAAGAGTCCTTTTTCACAATAGAAAAATGTCAGGCAAAACTGAAGTTTCATTTCCCAGCATTGGACTCCACAGCAGACAGGCACAAAAGCTACAGAAAAAATAAAATAGCAAGGGGAAAAAACTCCTCTCTTGTTAATTCAGAGTTTGGAGAAATTTTTGGTACAGAATAAGCTTCTTTTGGTGGGGAGCACGTCACACTTGGGAACTGGGTCTCTCTTCTTGCAGGAGGAAGTGGTCTTGGGCTATACTTGACAGCAAATTAGCATTGACATTTGACTTGTTTTGATCTGAATTATTTACAATGGTATTATCTGTGTATTTTTTACATGCTGTGAAGATTCCCATTGCCAGATGCCTCGAGATGGCTGTAGGATGCAGAGCATTCCACAGTCATTACTCAGGGGTCATAAACTTCACATTACTTGTGGGGAGGAGGGGAGCAGGGGGAAATAGTCTAACAATTAAAAATAATAAGAAGAAAAAGCAATCCTAGACTTAGATTTCACTGGGCTTGTGTATTTAGCTGGAGGGAAATTAAAAATGTGCTTAGGCTGGCTGGCACTGTCACACCGTGGGGCTGATGACTGGAATGGATCCTTGTGAATTTGCTCCACACAGAGGAGTGCAGTGAGGGATAACATTCCCAGTGCTCTGGTCTGGGGGAGGCTGTAATGGAACAACTGCTCCATGACACTGCCAGGTCACTGATCCCCAGCTGGGGATTGCTGCTTGGCATCTCCAGAGCTTGGGCTGGCATGTCTTGGGGCTGGTGCACTGCAGTGCTGCTCCAGGGAAGGAGCTGCCTCCCAAGTGGTGGGTTTTCAAGATGTAAGAGTGATTCAAAAGGGAGAATTTGGGGTTTGGGTTTTTTTATATATGTGGGAAACTGCCAAGGAAAGTTCCAAGGCCAAATCATAGACCTACACCTGTGTTTTTTAAGCAGGTACTTCATGCACAGACCTTCCTTACTTTCTAAAGGAGTGAAGATGCCCAGGGAGGTTCACAGGAGATGCCCAGGGAACCCCTGACATGGAAGTTCTTGGGGGCTGCAAACTGGTTGGCAGGGAATGGGGCTCAGCCTTTCAGAGCAGTGAGGAAACACCTCCATGACATCTGGTTGTCCAGGGGAAGGGGAAATAAGCAAAACGCTCTGAAAAGAGGTCTCTCTTAGACTCTGTGTTTGCCTTTCAGATGCACAAGCAGACATTTAAAAATGTCTGTGTGTCTTTCTAACTCTTTGGCTCAGGTTTGCCCAGCACTCCCCACCAGTAACCTGCACAGAAGCATGTGCTGTCAGCCAAGGTTTGCTCACAAGAGACTACAGTTTCCTAAAAATCCTGAAGCTTCTCAGAGCTGATCCTAAAAAGAAGAGGATAAAAAAGGTGGTTATGATGCCCTCATTCGTAACTGGTCTGACATCTCTGAGGGCTGTGAAGTGCCCAGGCAGGAAATGTCTAAAACCATGAAGGAAACAGAGAAAGGGCTACTGGAAAATGGAGCAAAATGCTGAAGTCCATGGGCCTATGTGCCTGTTGAAAATAAGTCCATTAAATGTTCAAAGCAAAGGTCATCTCCACCCTGTACATACAAATCACCCAGATTAGGATTAGGGTTCTTGCAGCTAGGCCCTGCAGCAATATAGATAGTAAAAAGTTGTGTTTAAATACTTTGCTGAAGTGATGCTTCTGCCCTTTGCTGAGTTGTATTTCCAGCAGTTGTAATAAGGGGATCTGATTTTCTGATTTCTATTTGATTTTGATACGACCTCTGCAGTAAGCAATCCAAAGAAAGGACACCTCTAACTGCCACCAGATTGTTTTGCTGGATTTGTTCACAGAGCAATTTCTCTGGTGCAAGTCATAGCACATGTACAACACAGCAAAAATCCAGACACGGCCTGGGAAGTGAACAGGGCAGGTATGAACCTTGCTGAAGGATAACTCCATGATGGTATTGAATTCCCCAGCTGCTGCTCCCCAGGCAGGAGCCTGAGTCCTCATCTCATCTGAGACTCAGTCCTTAAACACTCTCAGCAGAGCACTTTGGAGTCAGACCCTGGGGAAGCTTTACCTTTGTCACGGGAGAGAACCTGTGCAGAGTATCAAGGCAGGGCGAGGGGGGTGAGTCTCGGAGGGCTGAGCAGGGGGAGGGAGGATGGAGAAGCTGTGGGTATCTGCAGGGCACGGACCCTGACCTGCAGGGGCTTTCTGGAGCCTCAGGGGCTGAGCAGGGTTTGTGCTGTGTCACATCCTCGGCGGTGCTGGGTGCTTTGTTCTGCTGCCACCACCGTGTGCTGGACCCATTCATGGGTGCCAGAAAACACCAATGCCCTTGGATGGCATCATCCCCCACCTTCCACACCCATGCCAAGGCTAGGCAGGTTTCAACTCCAGCTGATTAAGCAAACACCAGATTTTAAATATAAAACATATAAATACCTTTTCAAGATGGGGACTAACATTTTAGCTGAATTTGCAAAGATTAAGAAAGGAAACCATTTAGCCTTTGAAGCTGACACAACAGCATGTCTATTAGACCTTGCTGGTGTCTCAGGTCATTTTAAACCACAACTGACAGCAAAACTAACACTTCTGTGTGGTTTGCAAGAATATCTATTTCTGGTGAGAATTTATTTCTAGTGGCTTAGCTACAAGAAGCCTTGTGGCAGTTTTCAAACCTGTAACTGTCATCTGTCTTGCTCTGATCACTCGTATCTTACTTCTCTGAGAGCTCTCTTCTTGCGAGCACATCCTATTTTGTAAGAGAACTTTGTTATAACTCTGCAAAGTGAAAAAAAGAAAAACCAAAATAAATGAGGCAACATGAATCCGGAAATTAAGAATAAAGCTCCAAACTTTATTCATTGACTTGAGTACAACAGTGATGCAGATTACAGTGGCACAGGAGTGCAATATGTGCTGTTTGCAGTATGACAGTGGAAACACTAATTGTACAGAACAGCAACCCAGCTCAACTTCTCATTATGCATACAAGCAGACTTACTGTACAGACAAGACATTGATTCACTTGTACAGAGACTCAGAAAAAGAGACAGATGAATGGAAAACACAGGGACGCCTCCCCAAAACGCTGGTTTGTAACATGTGGAGGGAGGAGAAAAGAAAAATAAAACAATAAAAAAATCCTATTGCCAAAATCTACTGATTTAAAGGAAAGTATACCTTTAAAAAATTAGTTTCAGTTTCCAAAGCTTAAAAAAAGCCCCCAGCTGTAAGGCCCCCTTGCAGGAAGAGTTGTCCACAACGACCAAGCCTCCCTGCGTGGACAGGGCTGATGTGGGAGTGAGTGACACACCGAGCTCCTCGCTGTGGGCACACGCAGCAGCCAGAGCCTTCCCTGGCGCCAGGGGTGCGGGGCCAGGGAGAGCCTCCACTGCTGCCAGTGGGTTGGCATCTGGGGGAAGTGCATTCGGAAGGTGTTCAGTGACAAAAGCCCAGGCAAGTGTCCAGGGGGACCTGTCAAAGCATCCTAAGGGAGCTAGAGACTCAGCCTGGTAAGGCACCGCTGGGATTCCCATAGCTGCTTCTGCTGCTGAAATGCTGCATTTCCTAAAGCCCAGGGGCAAGGTCCTGTGGGCCTCAGCTCTGCCAGTCCTGGGAGCAACACTTGCACTGACTGTGGTGATCCTGACAGAACAGGTTACTGTTTGCCTTCGGTCATCTCTTTTTTGCCTCAAAAGAAGGACCACAGTGCACATGGAAGTATTATCTCTTCACACAGGCAAGCATTTTTGAGCAACTCATTAGCAGAAATCTATTTCCCTGTTAGAAGCCCTTTGGGCAACGAATAATTTATTTTGCATACAGGCAAACAACATTAATGGCCAATTACATTCCCACTTCCTGCACTGATGCTTACATTAAAATTAATAACACTTCTGCCAAATGTGGGCATCACATAGCTCCTGCCAGCGGAGTTGTCTGGCTGAAAACTCAGTGTCTTTGCATTGTGACAGACTTTTTTTTTTGTTTCTTATTTTATTAAGCACAAAAAAGGTGTGTGGGAGAAATCACAAGGCAGAACTCACCAGCCAGAGCAATGCTGCAGCCCACAGTGACAGGAGTGTTCCTGCCCTAAGGGAAAAAGGCGCATTGTGCTACTGTCACAGTGCTCAGGAGCTCTCTCCAGCTCTTCATTTTGCAGCAGTGGGGTAAAAATATACCACATATTGTCAAGACCAGCCCTTGCTAAGCATCTACCCTGAAAACTGTGCTGGACTCTAGTGGGTGCGTTGACAGGGCCACAAAGTGTGACAGGGCACAAACTGGACCATGACCTGGGGAGAACTGAATGGGGAAGGGGCAGCGGAGTCAAGCCCTAAGCGTCCCTCTGGCATGGAAAGATGAGTGGCATTTTGGTACAGATTAGTTAAATTCTTGTTTCCTGCAAGTGTTTTATTGCATCATTATCACTGACTGGTGTTCCTCACTGCTGTAGGTAACATTCAGGATGTGGACATCCTCCCCCACAAACACATTCCAGAGGAAAGCAATGAATCATGGAGCAAGAGAAAGGGTGGTTTCCATTTGTCTGCTCTACAAGGCTATGGTCTGAACATGCCAACATCTCCTCCTAAGTCAGGATGTGCCAAGACAACTCATTCCAAGATGAGTTTAGAGGATGCTCATATTTTTTACCATTCTGGGTCCTAATTTTCCTGTTGCTTTTTCTAACAGCTTCATACCATTCATTTCAGTGTGGGTGCTCACACACTATGAACTCCAAACTTGACTTCCCCACGGTTTGAAACAGGTACTACAGGCTCACGCCAGTGTTTTCCTCTAATCCTGCCAAACATCACCCTGGCAAGCCCTGGAGAAATCAAGCCTATGCCAGCCCTCCCCCCTTCTCTGTCTATCAATATTACCCCACCAGGAGATACAGGGATGGTAGAAAGGGATTCACTTCAGAACGTGTCTAGCTTCAGTGGAGCAAACTTTTGCAAAAGAGGCTCCTGGTGACCCTTCCTGAACAGTAGGACATGTAAGCTACATGGCTGAGAAAGGATTTCCCAACTCCACAAGGAAAAGGGCAGCAAGCACTTCAGTGCCTGGCCCACAGATGTAGGACTACAGGACTTTGTAAAGAGAGATGAAATCTGTCTTGACAGAAGTAAAAGCACTACTGGAGCCACAGAGATGTCTTATCCCAAACACAGCCACTGAGTTCTCCCAGCCTAACCTCTCACAGCACACTGCAGTACATCCATAGCACACCACAGTCCACATTTAACAAGCCCCAAATGGGGAGGGTGTGTGCCACACGTGCACCTGTGCTCAGGGACCTGCATGTGAACATAATCCCATGTCAACATTATCCCATGTGTACACAATCCCATTTGTACACGTGAGCTTACTCTGCAATGCTTTGACTGGGCCTTGCTCTTACATCACTCCTAAAGCAGAAAAGGAAAAAGAAGAAGACAAAAGCAGTGAGTTTTCAGTCCTCTTGGTAATGACATTTTGTTGGCAGCATTGAAGGGATGGGACTTTATCAGAAGCTCAAACACTTTGCAGGAGATAGAAGAACATAAGCATGTACTTAAGGCATATTCACAGAATCACAGGATGGTTTGGGTTGGAAGGGACCTTTAAAGATCATCTAGTCCAACTCCTGACATGTCTCAAGGGAATATCAAAGAGGGGAATTACAAAGAACTGCTATTCAATGGATACCAGGAGAATAATTAATTACTTACAAAGAAAATTCTCCCTGGGGCTACATTTCATTTTTATTAGGTGGGAAACCCAGATGAAAGAACAGAAAATATTGCAGTGACAATCACTAAGAGCCCACTGCAGGAGTCCTCCCCCACCATGGCTGGCTGCAGCGTGGGTTTTGTGGACAGATGATCTCTTGGGGTGTGTCTCCATGTAGGTGGTTGGGAATTAACTGTAGGCATGAAACTGAAGCTCAGGAAAGCCTTAATGTCCTCAGTCAGGAATACAGTCCAGTGTAGAGGGCAGTGAACTGACTGATTGCTCCACACCAGTGAGATGGGAGCAAGCAGTGGCCCAAAAATCCAGTCAGAGATGAATTGTTTCTGCAACATCTAAGCTGGCTTCTCTTCATTCCTTCCCAAGCTTCAGTTGCAGTTTTAAATTCTCAGCTGATGAGGCAGATCCAAATTACCATGCCATTCTTTGCAGGCTAAGAGGCTGAGTTCTTTTTTCTTTCCTTTTTTTCCTTTTTTTTTCTTTTTTTTCTTCTTCCTTTTTTTTTTTTTTTCTTTTTTTTTCTTTTTTTTTTTTTGCATAGGAGGGAGAGGTAAGAATAAGAAAACAACCTGGCTTAGTCACTTCTGAAATGACTGGGTAGCGTGTTCATGTGTGCTGTGACAAGTTCAGTAGTAACCTAGAGATGGGGACGGAAAAATGCAGACTGGCGGCTCACATCCTTGAGAGAGCAACTCTTCAGATCTAAAATGGGTATGGCCAAGGTGACCTGGACTAAAAGACCTGTAATGTCTAATAGTTTGAGTGTCCATAGGATGTGGGATGACAAAATCTGGAGAATTTTAATAATTTAAATGCATTAAAACTCAAATGTTCATCTCAAAGGTGACAAACACTGAATTTCTAAGACTCCAGCATTCACAAAGTCTGTGAGTGTAAAACACTGCTGTTCTTTTATCATGTGGATTTGGTTTCAGCAGTCACTCAAAAATGCATCTCAACCTGCCCAAGCCCTGAGCATACTTTGCAATGCTCCTCTAAAATCCTTTCAGGTGCATGTTCCGAAAAATGAAGTGAAGCATGTTCCACTGATCCCTGCTGCAGCCTCAGTCCCTCCCAGAGAGCTTGCTCAACGTGTGTGTCACAGTGTCCCCGAGGACTCCTGTGCAGGGGGGATGATGCCACATCTCCATGGTGGCACGTTCTCCAGCTTGTCCCACAGACCCACATTGCCCTGGCTCTGGGGACAAGGAGCAGTGCTGAGCCCTGCTCTCTGTCTCTCACACACTGAATCTTCATCTCAGGTTTCATCAAAGGAACCACAGTGATCTGTCACAACAGGACTTCCTAAACCAGCAAAGAAGAGGCAGGGTTTGGGCTGTCCTGCACAGCTGATGGTGAAATGTCATTTGGTGATACAGAGAACTCAACACAGTGATACTGAATCTCACAACTACACGGGACTGTTTCCCCTTCCTGACTTCCAGATTTTAACACCAATGTCTCATAGAACAGAAAATACAAAGGTTCTGATGTCTCCAGTGCCTGAAGTTTCTGCATTAAAAAGGAAACCTTGATATTCTTTGACAGACACAGAACCTAAATGAGCCTCTCCTATCAGGAGATGAGCTCATTAGTGCAGTTATGCATTGGCAGTTAAGCACCAAGGAAGAGAAAAAGCTGACCTGGCAGCCACGATGCATCCATTCAATTACTTTGGTGCTCATGTCCTCCTCTGGATAGGACTTGCCCAGAAGCAGTTAAGGTATATACAGGCAGTTTTTCAAGCTGCAGCATATTGGAAGAAGACTGAAAGCAATAAGGAGTTCAATGCAGCTCAGAAACTGTCTTGCATGATTACTCTGTCTTCAAAAACCAAGTCAGGCACAAAGGGAAATAAAAATAACCAAGGCTGGAGCTTTGATGCTTCAAGAGAGGAAGAACAAAAAAAAGTCTGTGCCCTCTTTTCCAAGCACAAGTGAAAACCTACATTAACTAAAAAGAGTGCTTGGCCCCATGCACTGTGCCATATTGACAACAGCTACTGCAGTTTAATCAAAAAGCCTCTATTGGCAGAGCTTGGCACCTTGATGGTACCTTTTAATTCATAAACATTCCTCCCTAAGAGGGATGAATTTGCATGTTAGCTTGCAGAGAACCATCCTCCCTGCCGCTGTAAAATCCTACAACTCCACTGCAGTCTGATGAGCTGTACTAGTACTTACTAGCAGGGAGTTTGTCCTGAAATCTCTGGGTGCAAACCAGGGCACACTTAAAATAGCATTTTCTCACTCTGTCACTCCCACCCCCATCCACCCACCTCCTGGAGTAAATCACAAGAAAACTGACTCTTCTCCATCATTCCCATTACTTAAGTGATCTTAAATTATTCAAAGGACTGGTTAAGCTCCAGCCTTCTTAATTCAAGCAGAAAGTGTGGAAGAGTGAAGACTGACAACACACACAGCAATTCACTTCCTACATCCTAGCAAATATTTACAAGGGATCCATTTTCCAGAAATCCAAGTGGTATGTCCTGTGGGTGGGCAGAGTCCCCACACCACAGGTCGTGTCACACGCAGCAGACGCCGTGTCAAAAGAGTGCCAAGTGAGAAACAGTTGGGTGAAAGACTTGAAGTGACCATGTGGGTAAGTTACAAGGGGCTTCTCCTTCACTACAGACCTACCTACATCCCTCTCCATATGTACACACATATATACACACATACACACACACGGAGATAGATGGAGAGATATAAATACATGTGTGCACACAGGCAAACACGCATACATATATATATATGTATATATTTATATATGTATATATTCTCTTCCAGTTCTTGGAGTGGTTACAACTACTTTAGTCTACAAGGCATCCTAAGGGCACTTCCTGGCTCTAGCAATAAAGTCCATCGTATTGTGGAGAGAAGTAAAGGGAGATCACTGAGGGAGAAGAACGGAACAGTTTTCTATCTTGTGTAATATCAGGTAACAGGTTGACACCTCTGAAAACTATCAGTGCTGTTTCTGAGCCCAGATATTTTCTCCCTGCGTTCCAGGAGGGCAATTGTTCATCTTGTTCAATTGCTGTGTACAGAGGTGCCACTATGTTGATTTTCCCTTTTTGGTGGGTAAGTAGTTGCTTCCAAACAGTTTGGACTGTATGATCAATATTCTATGCATCATTTCGTGTTGGTTTGTTTAAAGGGAGATTAAAAGAGTTTTGCTTTTTTCTTCATGTCGTTGCGTCTCCAGAGAGGTAACTTGTCAAACTCCTGTATCGTCATGCCAAATATCTCTTGAAAAACTTCAGGTGCTAAGTGACGCTTCAAAAAAAAAAAAAAAGAAGGGGTGGGGGAAAGGAGAAAAGGCAATGGTCAGTCAAAGCCAAAGAGACACAACAGGAGGTTGGAGAGCCTTAGGGGTTTCATGTCGCTGTGTAAGAGCCATTGCTGGAAAAAATATTGCTTTGGCAATACACATATCCAAATGCTCATGAACTTGGGTGCCCAAGGAATCAACCAGGGGAATTATTTCACTTGCTGAACAAGCAAGAGCCAGGGAAATGATTGGTCTGAAGCCCTCCAACAAGCAGTGATCAACCAGAGAACAGGACCAGCTCCTGCACACCCCTGTCCCAAGTCACCTCTGCTTGCTTATGGAAATTCAAGAGGAAATCCTGCAGAGGGGCTGCAGGTTGACAAGCTCAAAGCTCTGAGAAGGAAGCTGTCTGGCCAGGCTAACGGCTCAGCACACTTCTCTACTGTGAATGAAGCACATTTTGGTGCTGTCCTGTGCACAGGTTACCTCCTATTCAGCCACTCTGGAGTGCACTGGACAGGGAATATGTCTCCCTGTGGCACTAATCTATCCCAGCACTGAATTCTGGTTAGTGCCACATATCTACCAGTCAAGAAGTGGGCATAAACACAAATTATTACCCAAATTACCCACATTTTTGTGGTTCCTCCCATTCATCTTCACAGAAGATTAACTGACTACAAACGACTTAAGCATCCCCAGCATTCCACTGGGCTGCTTAAGTCTTCCTAACCCACAAAGTTGTGAACTCTATTTGTCTGTTGGCAGAGATTTAGATCCTCATATTTCTGGATATCAGCCAGTCTAAGTCACAGGACTCATGAGGAGTTAGAGAAAGTTAGAATTCTGATCCTCAAGGGTGACTGACACTCTCAGCTAAGAGATGATCCAAGACTGAACAAAGTATTGCTCCATTCCAATATGGATCCTATGAAACTGCTGCAATTTTGGGCTTTTAACAAACTCACAAGTATAAAGTTAAATGCTTGAAAACTTAAGGGGGATTTGAGAAGCTCAGTCTCTGAGCAGGGAGACAGAGATGTGGCAGATTGTCCAGGGAGATGCAGCTGCTTCCTCCCAATGTCTGATTCCTCTTTCCCTGATTAGTGCTGAGAGATCTTCCCGCATTTCTCGGGACCCACATTGCAGTGTTTCAGCTTTCACAAACAAACAACTTCAGCAGGAAAGAACATTTAGGAACTTGCTTCTCTTACCTCCAGCCTGGTTCTGTCTACATCTTTTAGTATTTTATTTCGCCCTCTGTTGGTCACCATGAGTATTTCATATGGAAAAATCTGTTAACAACGTATAAAAGGGGGAAAAAGAAATATTTATATTTATATTCTAAAGCAGACAGAACAAAACGTGTCTCATTTTCATAACACACAAATATTTGTTTTCTTTTTCAAAGCAAATATCAGGGTGGGTTTTTTTTCTTACCATTTTTTCCTAAGGTTGTATGGAAGACAAGGTGATCTGGACAGAGCTAGAAATTGTTTAGCATTGAACAGCCTCATATTGTAAAGCCACAGTTTTTATGGTGTATATAACACATGAGCTGGCTTTGGTCAGACCCAGGCCTTTCTAGGCAATACACTTCCCCATCCATCAATATATCAATTTATTAAGGTAATTGCATTTGTCACTCATTGGTCTAACTAAGAGTTGCCAGAGTGGGGACAGCCCTAAGGACACACAATTAGTGAGTGGACTTTTAAAACATGAAAGTACATTAAAAAAGCAGCATCTTTGAATAAGCAAGATATTAATTAGTGGGGCCACTGCATTCAGTACAATTTATCATATTACTTTCCTTGCCTTTTTGGATAGTTAAAGAATTCAAACAACTCATAGAAACAGTGCTGCTTGGAAAGGATTTCAGGAAATCTCAAAATCAGTTTCTGGAATCATCCCTGGTAAATAAAGCTCTGTCCCAGGATCTTTTTTTCCTTGGATAGACCCTTCCATGCCTGGAATGACTTAGGAGAGCTCATGTTCTGTCTGCCAGAGCATCTCTAGAGCCCTTCTCACTGCAGGTCTCTGCAGCTTTCCCAGACCCCTCATCCAACCCCTACTGAAGTCAATGGAGCTTTTCTGGAAACTTCAGTGGCAAATGGCTCAACCTTTACTGTTACTTATGTCTTAATTGCCCACAGGGAACATGAGTGAGACCACCGAAACTCTCCTGGAGAGAGCTGAGCTATTACCAAATGCTATTAATTACATTATTTCAACATCAGAAGAAGTTTGACCTGATCGACTTTTGTGCAGTTCTCAGCAATTAAGTTCATTCCATTGTTAACAATTATCCCAATGAACTTTTCAAAAATATAATAAATAACATTCAGGCATCAATGAACACACCACTGAGTTTATTGTAAGTAATAATAATTTAAATAACGTGTGCTTACATACCAATTGTAAGATATGATTCTTATGAGATTCTGACATTGTCACAATTGTACAATTAAGTCTATACTTGGAATTACATTGTTTATGTTTGATACTGGAAATGGCTACCATAAAACAGCATTATAGGAAACTAAAATGTAACTTTTCATATTTAAACAGGCAGAGTTTAAGTCAAGATCTACGGTCATAAGTACATTTTATATTTAAATATTCATAACAAGGCATGTCTCAATCTGGGTTGGCAAGATGCACAAATTCTGTCCTTTCTGCAGAACCATTTGGTAAGATTTGGTCATTCTTAGGATTATTAATTTTTGTTTTTCATGTGTTTCATGCTGAAACTCTGAATTGGCTTATTTTACTTTATCAGGTTTAAGTTAGTGTTGGACCATTGACATGAATAAAAATAGTGCCAATTCACACATGCTGAGGGTCTGGCATCACCTTTATAAATATCAACAGAAAGCGATCTGTTATCTCATGAAAATTCCCATAAATTGTATCATTAAAATAATCATTAAATTTTGTCATTAGTAATACTGACAGAATTTGTCACCCAAAATAGCATCCCAAATCACTGGGTACATCAACAGCAGTGGTGACTGTAAGAATTTCTATTGCACTGAAAGAGAAATTTTTTGGAATAAAAAGCAGTATCTCAGAAGTCCCCAAGGTCTTTTTTATATAATATATAAAAGCACTCATAACTGCACAGTGCACTGGGGTCTCAGCTTATAAAGCTGGGTTATTGCCTTGTACAGTTTGTCTGGAGGTGACTTGGAAGCACAAGTAGCAATCTGGTTTGCAAAGTGAGCTCCTCACTTAACTGCAGAAATTCTGACCCTTGTAACTTTGGCAAAATCATGATTTCATGGAAGGTTCACCAGCAATTAAGTTGTAAGATTTAAAACACAGCCCTGGTTGAATTCCCTCTATATATTATATTCATTTTTGACTCAGGCATCTCTAGACATAGCTTTACAAGCATTTTAATTTGTATCTTAAGTTATAATTAGCAGACATTGTCTGTTTTTCCAGATAATCTCCTGAAGAGTTTCTCATATAGGGAATTCAACATTATTGACAGGTCTCAGGTTAACAGTGCTGAGAGCTAAGGAACAGACAGACATGTAGGCATCTTACTGCTCCTCAAAGATCCATGTATTTCCAGAATTTTTACATTAAGACAGACTCAACAGTGTGTTGTCAGCTATTCTGCAGCACTTTTCGACCTGGACAGATCTGAGACCTCACCACTGAGTTTGGCCTGGTGCTCTGGCTGATAACAATCTGACAGAGAACCAGCTATGGAGCACATTCCATATCCTTTGCTTTTTCCCTAGAAAAGCTTGCATAACCCAGGAAACACACCTGGGCTGCCCTCAGCCTGCCTGAGCACTAACACCTGCAGAACAAAGTCCAGAACAAAAGGAGAGGTTTGGCACATAAGGAGCAGGGACTGAGGTGAGGTAAAGGAAAACAAGGGAACTAAGACATTTCCCATATTTTATCTGCATTTCACAGTAAAACCTTCAATGTCTTGAAGGAAAGTGAATAACATCTGCACTTGCCTTTGGCTCCAACATGTTAGGCATAGATACTCCTCTGTCCATTCTCATTCCAGGGACATGACCATCCGGGAGGGACTGCATCGGATACAGGTACACATCAGACACAACGGTTACACACACACAGGGTAAAGGCACTCAAGTAGTGGTGAAGACAAAGGTGAATTTGCCCTGAGACTTCCTTCAAGTCTTAATTCTTGGTCTTATTCTATAGATCATTGCCAAGGCTACTGTTCATTGCTCCCCGAGGCAGGCAGAGGGATCCTTCGGTCCTCTCAGCCACCACAGCTCCTGTCCCTGCTCAGGCTGGTGACAGCTCCCCACTGAGCTGACCAGCATCACCTTCTGGGAGGACCTGGGCAGCCCAAGAGAGTGGTGGGCCCTCTCCCACCCCAGTGACTAGGGAAAGTTCTTCTCTAGTTCTCCTCTAGCATTAATTCAGATCCCACCCAACAGCACAGAAAGTGCTCTTCCACCTCTGGGCTTTCCTTCCTGTAATTTACTGTATCAGCCGAGGGATTTCTATTTTTTGTCTCTTCAATGGGAAATTTTTACTATGAACACAAACAGGGATAGGGTAAAAAGGTGCTGTTTTGACACAGGCACTATTTCTAAGGAAATAACATTTGGAGCACAATACATGGACAGCTCTGCTCCCCTCCCATAATCTTATTCTCTTTCCAATCATCATGATTTTGATATGCCATTAACAAAATTATCCAAGTAATTAAACTCTTTCTTAAATTGCCATTTCATATTGTGATTGTGCTGAGGAGCCAGGCAGACTCAAACCATTCTGAAAAAAACCCTGCAGGCAGTAATTGAAGTATAAAGGTTTCCGTTTGCAAGCACACCTCTTTCTGGCTCATCAGTGATGGCAGCACTGTAGAAAACTAATCAGCCATCTTGTCTGGAGAGCAAATTCCTGGGTAAAAATGAGGAGTCCAAAGCTCCTGGTATGAGAGAAAATTGCCTCCAGAAGAGACTTTCTGTGTGTCTCTGGGGACAGTGCTAGAGAGGCTGGAAATGAATCCACCCTCATGTGTCCAAAGACTATTACAGATAACTCATATATGAACAGACAGTGGATTTTACAGAGCAAGTCACAGAACTGGTGTGAGCTGTCTCAACTCAGCTCTGGGGAGGTAACAAGGAGGAATCCGAGACTGTGCCTGTTTTTTGTTGATAAGAATCTACATTGGTGATTATGCTTAAACATGCAGGAAAATCAAAGCTATTGTCTTAAGAAACCCTTCCCTGTAGCAGAAATTCAGAGTTGAACAAGTAGCTGCTTTAATTTCTGTTGTCAGTTGATTGATGAAAACCCGTACTCTACCTGGAAATCTGAAAAGCAAAAGAGAAATCTCATCAGCTTTAGAGTGCAGGAGAACAGGAACCAGTCACAATCTACCAGATAATCCTTGTGTCTTCAGGTCCACCTAATTTTTCCAAAACCCCATCTGATTCTCTAAGGCCAGCAACATTTCTGATTTTGAGCTTTGTAAAGTCAAACACTCCAAGCATTGCAGTCCTTTTCATTAACTCTCCAAGTTTCATAACCTTCAAAAATTATAACATCCATTTTTATATGGCAATGACTGATACTACATCCAGCTTGAAGTGATAATGAAGATCACGAGCAGCAAAGGGATCAAAGGGCATTATCTCCCTTCCTTCACTGTGGCACATTCTTTCAGACTGTTCCGTGGATGGTAATTTTCACAGAAAGAAAACAGTCACAGAAGTTCATATTCCTGATAATGCACACGTTACTTGCTTTCCATTTGATCCAATGCTAAAGCAGTCCCTTGGCATAAACAAGGATTAGTTCCACACAGCAGATTTAGCAAAATAAACCCAACATTTTTAACAGGTATTCAAAGCATTTTGAGTTAATTGTTGAGCTTGCCAGAGAAAATTAAAAAATACTGAGCGAACAGAAAGTAACCACATCCACAGCCTTAAAATAAAAGAGCAGAAAATATCAAACATCATAACATGTTTTAATAATAGGCTGTAGAAGGCTCCTCAGCCTTACCTCTAACAGCACCACTCACATCCCCGTAACTGTTGTACTGACCAAAATCTGTAGAGACCGGCTGCAACAGGAAAAGAGGGACAGCACATGAATTCCCAGTTCATGACTTTACAAGCAGGTTGGTACATGGGGAGAAATAAATTGCTTTAATTTTTTTAATTTCCCCCGCAATTTTACAGCATTTCTTGCATTGCTTTCTTGCCTTTTTCACAAAGTAGTTTGTGGGAGGGGAAAGTAGGTTTGGTCTGACTTCAGGTGGTTTTATAAGAAACATTTATCAAACTGAAAATCCAATACAATTGATATGGAAATAAATACCACAGATAATTAAAGCCACCTTCCACTTCTCAAAATCACCATCTTCTTACCCTGTGAAGTCCATTTTTTCCATACCCTGGGAGAGAAGAGGTTTTGGAGGCTGAAGCATGTGCTGTCGAATGAGGAAGGGAAAGTATTTTACTGGAAAAATCCCACGGAAACGAAAAAAATCTAGAACATTTGAAGAATCATCTACTACAAAATACACAGTTAAAAGAGCCAAGCATATCCACAACCAACTGAGACACACTGACTTTAAGAAACTCAGTCCCAAACTCCAGAAAAACTTCCACTCATTCTCTAAGTTACAAACAGCTTTATCATGCCATAGTGGCAGGCCATCAATGAGGGGCAGGCTCAAAATCAAGGTGGTCTCCACTGGACTGAAAATAATGCTCATGGATCAGCAATGGCATCACTTTGGGAAAGATACCCCTGATTCCAAAAGGCAACTGATGACTGCACTGATTATCGCTGCGAAGAGGGATGGACACATCTCAAATAAAGGAGCTCTCCAACCTGTGCTAAGGTTAATAAAAAAATCATAAACCCTGAGTTGAGCAGGTAGACTCTGACCCCATTACAAATTACAGACAGTGAGGGAGAGCCACAGGAATCCTCTCCAAGGCCATCAAGGCAATGCACTTATACAAGAGGGAACACAAGGAAATTTTAGTTTTCTTGGCAGCTGCTCCAGTGGATGACTCCAGAGAGACTCATCTTGTCCCTTCTTGGCTCAAAGTACAGCTTCTGTGTTACAAGGACTGGTGAATGATGAGAGTGAAATAAAACCCCAAACCCTTCTCTGGAGATCTGAGAAAGCTGCAGCTGTCTATCAAAATGTGCAATGAGGCAAAGAATCTAAGTCATCAATTAACCAAAGTTAACTTTTGTGCTTTTGCTCTGGAACCAAATATACCCAATCAAAATGTCAGCCTAGGTCAAAACCCTGGCTGTGTTTGGAACATGCA
Organism: Acanthiza pusilla; assembly: GCA_036630365.1. NCBI lineage: Eukaryota > Metazoa > Chordata > Aves > Passeriformes > Acanthizidae > Acanthiza > Acanthiza pusilla. The sequence goes on along the minus strand of JAXCHO010000234.1, from coordinate 7,997,172 downwards.
GCCCCACTGGTCAATGCTGCTGAATTTCTTTCCCTGGGAAAAGAGACTAAACAGAGATAGGAACCACCAGTTTAAGCAAAATGCTTAATTTTGTAATTTAATAACCCAGCCTATTAGCATGTGTGTGATGTGACAGTCACTGTCACACTGAACACTGAACACTCCTTATCTATATTAGAACATCTCTCTCCCCAAAATTGCCTGAAAATCCTCAACCTCATATTTCTTGTAATTAGAAAACAACCACGACAGCCCTCCCCTCACCAAAAGCAGGTGATGAATTAGGCCACTCTTTCAGGGCAGACCACCACACACACATATCAAGCACCCTTCCCAGCGGCCTCTCTTCTGGGACACTGCTTGATATGTGTGTGTGTGGTGTTCCCTGTCCCTTGTTGATGATTAGCTGCATTGCCTCCATCAATTACCTGGAGAATCGTAACGACTGCCAGAAAGGGCTGACCTACCGCGACTCTCCTTCTCCATCTCCTCCTTCAATATTAACTGTCCCAGACCAGAGTTGAGCTACAAACGGCAATTAAAAAACATATCAATAACACAGCTCACCAGACAATTTCTACAAATTGCTTACAGAAAGCAAAGGGGCACTTTTTGGATGGTGTTCAGAAACAGCACGAGGACAAGCTTATAACCACCTTCATGAGCTGCTCCTCCTGCAGCTGCCGGCGCCTCTGAAGCTCCTCATCATCTTCCTCCCTTCCACTCGATCTGCGCCTCATGTCAGCTCCTGCTTCCACAAAACCACAGCACAGAGAGAGCTTTGTGCACCAGATCAACTGCAGCTCGAGGATTTTAATGCTACTTCAAAGTACTGGTCAGCTTGATTTGCTGAATAAACAAAGCCATATTTTCTCGCAAAGTCAAAAGACTTTTTCAAGACTCCCTCTTAATAAAACTCACTTGGGTAGCCTGCCCTATGGTTATCAGGCTTGTTATAAACTAAACAAGAGCTTAAGCTGCACATGAGTTCCAGAACAAGCAACGGTCCTGGATACAAGAGCCATGATTCAGTGTAACAGAGAAAAGGAGCTCACATTGCTGGTTCTGGAAACATGGGGTTTAATAACACCAGAAACTGGATCACAGCTGAAAACCTAAAGTCTGATTTACACTTACGTTTTTATCTAGACTCAGAGAAGCAAATCTGAATTAACATTTCATATGGAAAATTAAACTACATTAGTCTCCTGAATGAGCATTCATAGTTGAAATAAAGCACTGGTTTTAGTCTACAGTAAAGTAAACTAATTTGATCTATTGGAAAAAGCTAAAATAAATTAAAACACAGGTGTTCCACATTTTACTTCCTTAGCTCTTATTGAATAATTTTGATTTTCTTGAATATTCTTAAGAAATAATCCAGTCTGGATGCCAGGACAATGCCATGAATACCCAGGATGTGTTATTACTGTAAGCATTTAGACAGCAATTCTATTTTTTTCTGCACAGGCTTTATCTGATATAGTTATTCACCAACCCTGTGCTAGACAAACTCAGTGTTTAAAGTATGTAGACATTTCCAGTAAGCAGATGAGAGAACTTCAACTGTGCTGATGTTATCCCTGTGACTCAGGGACTCTACATGCTTGTCAGGTTGCAATCATAACTACAGGACATTTTCAAAAGATTGCTGCTGCGTGTGCAGCCCCTTCAATTGGTCACTGAGCTCCCCCACCCTGTGTCTCCTCTCCTAGAACTTCTGTGAAGATCCCATTGTTATGAAAACCATACATTCCCTCACAGAGACCTGAAACAAGGAACACCTCAGTGCTTCAGACACGACTTCAGGAATGAACCAGGCTAGATGGCTTATTTTATTCTATAGGTGTCAATTAAAAAAACAGAGGAAAAAATACAAAGAAAAAAAAATTTAAAATGATGATGCACACAGATTAAAGAAAAGAAAATAAGATATGTGTAGTGCTACAACAAAGAAGAAAAATGCAAAGTCTGTAGAAACAGTAACTCTGAAAATCAGGAATTATTTAGTCTGTTAATTGTTCCAATTCAGTTGTTGCTTTTTGCCATGAAATTAGTCATGTGGTTGGGAACAATCATATTTTCTGTGGAATTTTTGCTATTAGCTTACGACTAAAAGATTAAATAGAATAACTGAAAGAAGTCAGGCTTGTGTGACACACCACACTTTATAAGCTACTGTACTAGAGTTCAAAAAAATTGTTTATGGGTTAATATCTGTGTAATCAATCCCAAAGCCCTTTAGCAAAACCTCTTCCACTCAGTGCAATTCAATAGTTTCTGATTCAGCCACTCAGTGGTCTCACCAGGAGAACTGCACTCCATGGTGAGCATCTGGAGTGGACCTTTCCTACACATTTATTTTTCCAGCAGCACTGTTCAGGTCCCTGGGTCAGCAGTAGCTCTCGAGGCGCAGAGTTGAACGGTTTGTGTTTGCATACCTATGGCAGCCAGGGAGGGAGGGCCTGGCCAGTGGTCAGTCTCAATCTTTGGTATCTCGTTGGGTGCTGGTGCATGGGCTGCTGGGAACTTGGAGGACTTGATGATATCCTCGGAGGACTTGCTCTGTGCTGCCAAGGCAGCTGCATCTAGGTGGCAATCAGGGAACTTAGCTATGGAATCATCTGCAGCAGTACAAAGGTCAGCCTCATTTTGGCAAGATTTTATACTTTACAAGAAGTTAGTTTTCAAAAGCAAACATTTTCATGTTTTGCTTTTCCAACTGCAGTTTGAAGCAAAGCAATGCCTTTCTCTTGCCAATAGACTGGAATCAAACCTTCCTCTCCTCCCGCATCCCCACCCCAAAATAACCCCAAATCAGCTTTGGATTTTACTAGGGTTTCACTGTGTAAGAATGATTAGGCAAGAGTGAGAAAATGCAGCCTAACAGTATTTGCCAATATCTCCTAAGGACAGCTGATTATTTATCAAGATGAACTCAGATTTATGTACGATTAAGTTTTCCCTCTAGGGGAAGCAAATTAATAGATCAGAGTAACAGTATGAATTCTAACACTACTGATGCTAATTATTTCTTTTATTTCTGTGAAAAGCTGCAAAACAAAGAAAAAAAGAAACCTGAAACAAATATGTTTAACTGGGTTTTTTTTCATGCTGCATGCCCTTGCTTAGAGCATGCAGTTGTAGTAAAAGCAGACAAGAACTTATTAATAAATACTTAACTCCATTCAGATCAACTTGGCAGGGCAAGGCACTTGCAATGCAATGAACCTCACCAATAAAATAGCTTGGTAGTGGGTTTTCCACTTAAATATCATTCTAAGCCAAAGCCTTTTAAAAGCATTTGAGGATGTGCATTATGGCTTTCTCTTCTTGACATGAAAAAAGAAAAAATAATCTAATAGGATTCAGTGCACATTAAACCCAGCCTTAACTACCTCTGAGCTGGAAAATGTTAGCTCAAATTACCTTTGCTTATATGAGGCTATTGTATCAGAAGGAAGGGTTCTGAACTTTTTTTTCCTTTTCTCTTTTTTTTTTTTTTAACAAAAAGACATCTTTAATGAAGTGATGCATTGTATTGCTCATCAAAACATTCTGGGTAATTTAGGAACATCAGTACTAGGTATCATTGGGGATTCTGATGATTGGAAAATTCTAAGTATAACTGCAGGCATGGAGGAAGCTAGTCAGAGTTTACGAAAGCATGACTTCAAACAGTACTTACGTATTAGAATTGGTGATGTCAGTGGTTAAACATTCACATGTTAATGGGAGGTGAGGAGATATATTAAAACCATAAAAATAAACAGAAACAATGTTAAGACTTTTTTAAAAAATGAGCATATGGTTTGAAACTTAAAAAAGAAAGAGGGGAAAACCCTGATGTGATACCAGAGCAGTGTAATCTGCAGTGCTCACTCCTGACTACAGGATGGACTTGTGGGCTTTCCTGCTCACCCCAGCTCTCAGCCACTGTTCAGCTAAGCCCTGTAGTGCTGCTGATTTGCTGCTTAACCCTAAATGCATTTCACAGGATAAAACATCTGCAAAGGGGTGCAAATTCAGAGTCTTTAAAAAGTGGAGTAATTTGTCTTTCACCAAGGTAAATAAAAGCAATCTCCCATGCAGAGTCTTCTGTTCAGAGCAGGAGGGAAGAGCGAATGCACTCCTCACAATGGAACCTTCCTCTGTGGGACTAAAGGCCATGTGGCCCTGCCATTGCTGTCATTTCAGACCTGCTGTGACAACACCAACACCAAAAAACCTTAGAGCACTAACACTGCTGTCCAACTCAGCACCCAAACACCTGGAAAAACAAGTACAGCAAACTGCCTGAGCTGTATCACAGGGCTGAGAGTCAAATTAGCCCTGTCAGTGATAAGTCACCTATAATACCTGCCCTAATTAAAGATTCTGATTTAAAGCCACAGGTACATTTGGAATTCCAGTCTGATTATAACATGTCTGTCTTTGCTGTTGAAGTAAATTATTGTACTGTGTCTGTTTAAAATAAGGTTATTTCTTGAAGTCCCTGTCAGAGATCAGTCTACTGTTAATCCCTTTTTAACATGACCAGTATCTGTACTCTTAAAACATAAAGAAGAGAAATGCTGGAAAGTGTCATAATGCAAACAGCAAAATCCCAGTTAATGGCAATTTTGCCATTAATATCCACATGGCAAGATTAAAGCATATAATCCAAATGAAACAACATGCTTTAAAACATAATCACTTTCCAGGACATGCAATTAGAGCCACCTCAAGCTTGGACTACCAAATTTTGATGCTTACAAAGTAAAAACCAAATGCTTTTCATTAACTGCACACCTTTTAATCCAGCTGACACTCCAATTTTGAAATAAAAAGGGAAAGGTCATTTACCGTGTTGTTTGTAGATGGGCGGTTTCCTGTAAATGTTGACACCTTGATCTGTGATATCAAGAAACAGAAAAAAGGGAATATGAGAACTACTTTGGTTGTAGATAAAGATAACTCCACCACTAAAGTAATAGACAGACCAAATCAAGGATGTAGCACAAGAAAAAGCCAGAAAGCTATTTCTAGTATTATACAAAACCAGATTATTTAAAGAAAAGAAAACATAAGAACAAGTGAAAAGTCAAAGACATGTGGTATGAAGTCCTTTGGAGCTGATTCTGTAACATGTGGATGCGTCAGCTCATGAACCATTAAAGTGGGACAAAAGTTAGAGAAGAAATGTAAGCAGGCAAGACATTTCAATGGTGAAGATACAAGCCATTTGGGGAAAACTACCCCAAATAACTTCTGTGGAAAATTGTGCTTCAGTCAGAACAGCTCAATTTTCTTTCCAACTGACTGGCTGGATCGAACAGAGGAGAATGCAGTGAGCCCACAATTCACTTCAAAATCCAGAGAACAGAATAGCTGCCTAGGACACTGTTTTGAACAGTAAACAACAGCCACACTTCAGTGAGTCAAAGGGATTCTTTATGTGGTGTTCACTGATATGCTACTAATTCTCAAACCATAAAGACAGATTTTATTTCTTTTTTTTGTATTTTTTTTAATGCAAGGCTCACCATATTGCATAGTACCTATGTAAATCAGAATAAAAACACTTCCCAGAACACTAATGCAGTAAATCTACAGCATGTCTGAAAATTACCATATTTTTACAAATAATAATCTGAGACAGGAACCATTTTGTTCTAAACTACCTTCCCACCCCAGCCAACACTTCGTGTATTCGGCACAGCTACAAATACAAAAGTTAATCCAAAATCAGCGCTACAGTGCAAAAATGTGCCAAAATCTCATTAGAAGAGCAAATTGAGCTACAGGGAGCTAGAAAATTAATGTCAGAAACCCATTTTGCTACTTTACAATGCCTGAAAAAAGTTTTCAGTTACATTAGAATGAAAGATGAAAAGGAATTTCAGAAACACATTCGCTGTATCACAGGTCCAATTAAAGTGGTACAGGAGACAGCTCTGCCTGGGGCACTATGGACAACTAACCCTAAAAATCTATTGAAACAGAGGCAAATCTTACTCTGCAGAACCCTACACCCTTACATAAACAGGCAAACCCACTGCACACAAAGACACTGTGGTATTTCGTTCTTGTGCAAGATCTGTTATGGCCACTTGAGCAGCAAACAGCTCTGAACATTACAGGGCAGTCATGCAGTCCTTTTGCACACATGGACACCACAAAGCTCCAGGAGCACAGCTCCTTCTGCAGCTGCATGGCCCCAGAGGATGAGGAGAGCTCCCCCACCGTGCTCCAGGTCATTTCTCACAGCCATTCATGCAGTTAGGCTCGAGTTTAGGCGAGGCACCGAGAGCCAGGTGAGTTTAAGCAGTTAAAAGAGCCGACCTCAGCCAAGCCAGGTCACCCCAATGGAAAGGGGGTGTGCTCAAACTGTTTTCTGTCGGATTTGAGGAGAGGGGAAGGGCAGTAACCTCTGGCAGTGTGGAGGAATGCTAGGCTGGAGGGAATCTGAAAATAACTGGCTAGAACAAGGCTTGGAGCTAGCACTGAAGCAGCCAAATTCATGTCCAAACCCTAGGGACACACAGCTCATCCCATCCAAACCCAAGACACGTGGTCTTCTCAGATGCTGGAACAACTCTGCAGCTCACTTCAAAGCAGAGACAATATAAAATTGTCTCTGTCCTCTATAAAAGGACATCCTGAGGCACACATATCCCTGTGGATCTGCAGAGCTCTCTGAGGACACCAAGCCATTGCACAAAACAAGTAAAGAACCAACCTCACCTGCTTTAGAAAAAAGGAACACTAAACTGGAACTGTTGGGTTCAAGAATGAAACAAGTCACAACAATCTGAATGAGCAACATATGTAATGGCTCACTGGCCACCTCTATTCTGCATGGGAATCAAAACCAGCTCCTCTAAAATTTGTAGAGCTGGTGCTCAGTTGGTGCAACTGGGAGAAAAATCAAGCCCTGCACAGATCATATTCAGCTCACAGGCCATCAACAGACCCTGAAAAACAAAGCATTCTAACAGTGAGACACCTGACCAAGGGACTAGGTAAAAATCCCAATGAACCCCCACGTTTCTTAAGGCACTACTCCTCTCAGCAAGCCCAGAAGCAGTTCCAAACCCTGAGGGTGCAACCCATGGTAAACGGTGTGAAAGGATGGAGACAAGACAGAAGTTACAAGGCTACATTCTACACTGTGACAGGACAGCGAGACACACACAGTGCCAGCTCCTACCTGGAACATGGAAATGTTTAGGGGCCTGAGCGTAAGTTGGAGTGAGAGGGCGACTGTCAGGCCGATAGGGGACAGGGGAGTTCCGACCGCTGGACGGCTCATTGCCTCCAATGAAAGAATGGAGAAAACAAAATGAGAAGAGGGAGAGCAATTAAAAAAAATTAAAAAAAAAAAAAAGGAAAAAAAAAAAAAAGCAAGCCCAGTCAAACCCAAACAAAACTGGTGGAATCAAAACCTCCAGGGAGAAAAGAAGTTAAACCAAAAGTATAAATACAAACAATAAGGAGAACTGGTAGTAGCCCTGGTGACTTTTTCCCCCCTGATATTCCTGCAGAGACAAAAATTCATGTTCAGGCTGGAGTTGAGGTTTGAGCAGCTCAGACTCATTCTGACGGCATGCAGGCAGGAGCTGTGTGCTTGTAGCTGGTGATTAGATGGGCAATATAGAAAAGAAGAATGGAAGGTTACTTGGCAATGGTTTTTTAGTACGGAGATTGGTATTTGGAATTAAAAGGCGCAAATACGGAGCAGAGTAGTTGATATGCAAACCCAAAGCAGAGAGAAGCAGATGCTGGCAGTTACTACAGTTCACTAAACCAAAAGTGTACAGAAACCAGAAACAGAAAATAGCTGTTAGGTCACTAGGCCCACATCAAAAGACGTAACTGTTCCTTCCACACTCTTTCACTGGTTTAGGAAAATTCTGATATGGCAAAATAATTTGTAAAGCAGTGCAACCCATCTGGTGGCTGCACCCACATCATTTGTGCCACTCCAAACCTCTGTCTGTGCCAAATTTGGCTCTGATGACAATACTTCATCACTGCTGATTTAGCAAATCTGAATCTAAGCCCTAAAAACCTTAGTTCTATTTTGCACACACTGTTGGTTCCATTTGTAGGATTAATCTCACTGGGACTCCTCCTTTGCCTCCTGGCGATGCACCACAGCAATCCAACGGCCCTGAGAGTTCCTGTGCCTCGTTAGGGAGAGAGGGCTGCTGCACAACCACGATGACTGATCCCAAGTACCAAGACTTAACAGCCAGATATCATTCACATGTCTGTGTGTGCACCTTGAAAGAATGCTTCTCTCTCTTTTATTGTTCCATTCTTCAAACTAGCGCAGACTCACACGAGGGAAAACCATCCACACAGGTGCTTATTTTACATGGGTGGGGGTGACCACAACAGTGAAAAGCAGGGAAGCATCACACCCCTTACGTTTTTAAAGTATGCACAAGGGCTTTAAAAACCCTATAAATGCTGATTAGGATAGCAAGAAAAAATGGAGGGCAGAGGAGGGAATGATAACAAATACAGGGGGCTATAAAACATAAGAAAAAATAAATTGCAGGCCTGTTTCCCGTGTCCTGTTAGAGGACCCAAAACCTTAGACTCAGCACACTATATATATGGGATGGGGAGATAGGTTTGGGAGAAGAAAAAAAGAAGATTTCTTTACAATCTACACAAAAAATCCTCTTTTACTTGAACAGTCACCTGCTAATCTAAAGGCACCCAAAGGGAGGAAAAAATGCTCTTTACAAACCTGGCTGAGATGTGCCCCAGAGGCTTCAGCCAGTACACAAGTTAACCCACTGCATATGAATGTTTTGAAAATTACATGCACAGTTCAGGGGGCTTGGCTTTACAAAATTTGTCCAGAAGAAAGAATGCACAAAATTCTATATTTAGCACTTTGACATTTCAGCCCTAAATGACATGATGCTCTTTCAACCACATGAGTTGGCTGTGGTTTTCTATTTCTGGTTCAATGATGCTGAGCTTCTGGCCAGGTAACAGTAAGTGCTGGGTCTGCTAACTCTGAAAAGCAGCACGAATGATTAATTACAAATTATTGTTATATCTCAATCTGTGGCCCTTTACTTAGCAATTCCAATATTGTGTTCTACCTCTCCAGCCTTTGAGATATTATGATGGTGAAACACCTCACTTGATTTTACTTAGGTCTTTTGCTTCTGCTGAGAGATTATGAGTTACTTTTCAGCAAAATCATTGTTTTAGAAGGAAAAAAAATCCATCAATATTGATATGTCTTGAGATAGAGTTAATTGTTTATAGAGAACATGTCACTCTGCCTTTCTGCTTCCTTTAGCAATTACACTCAATGAAAGAGAAAAAACAAAAGGGATTTATTGACCTGTGGACTTGTCAACAGAGGAGTCACAAATACATTTTACCTGTTGGGAATTGGTAGTTGAAATCTGGGCATGTTCAGTTTGCAATGTTACAAACACAGGGAAGAAACCCTTCTTGTACCCCTCTCTGCCTCAGCTAGACACAACTAAGTGTGTCACACCCATCAACGTGTGCTGGCTGGTCTTGTATCTGGGGCACAGATAATGTGTGTAGAGAGAGCTGGTGATGCTGTAAAATGCATCAGTAGTAGGCAGTACCAGGCAGACAATTTCTGTGGTATCATCCTGCACGAGATACTTTACAGATGTCTCTGTTGGCTTGTATTTCCTGGGGTACTTAATGGCTCCTGCTAGTAGTGACAAATAACTCCCTTTTACACTTTCCAGGATGGCAGCCTCATTACCTCCAACCTCTGCAAGAGGGAATGGTAGATCTACTTAGATTCCCATTAGGCCATCCCTGAGGAGCCCACTCTCATAACGAGGCTTAAGTGCTTGGGACGAAGCTGCAAAACCTCCCACAATTTATGGAAGCAGTGCCAACATCTGCAGAATGTGCAGAGGCACACAGGAAAGCAGAGCTCCTGACTGCCTGTACCTGCCTCCCAGGGCCTCATGGCCAGTCTGCTTGCAGCCTTGCACAAAAACCTATTAAATTTGGGTTCCTTGCCTGCACAGAAGTCTCTCTTACTGCCTCAGATATGCTGTAACTAGTATTAACTCTCCAAACCAACAAGAGCACTCCAGTTCACCAACACTGTAGAAAGAACTAATTCTCACACCCCGGCGTGAAGTTGAATATGTCTCTGTGTAGGTGGGGGAATGTTAAGAGATAATGGAACAAGCTTAATCTAAAAATCAATCACTAGAGCACAGCAGAAGGGAGATTCAGAGGCTTTTTTCCCTTTTCATTCTCTTTGCTCCATCAGATAGTTGTTTTCTATAGCTGAATTTGTTAGGCAGGTTGCCCTAGCAGCCAGGAATAGAATTGCTTGCCTACACACAGCCCAGGGTAATGCAGGGCCCTGCTGCCTTCTGAAGTGCTCACCCCTGGGCTCACTGTGGGATTCACCAGCTCAGCTCCCACAATCAGGCCAAAAAACCCATATGCAACCAACACCGAGCCTTCTGTCAACCTGCAACCAGCACTGAGCCTTCTGTCAGCTTGCAAAGTAGATGTAGGAAAACAAGCTCAACAGTACCTGAAATCCTTACTCCTATTCAGGTTTTGTCAAACTATCATTCATCCTCTTGTCCAGATGTGTAGCCCTTATTTCACAAACAAAACTGAAAATAATGAAACAGCCAAAACACAACTGTTTTCCAGAGCAGAACTTTGATCTGCATCCACAAAACCCTGGAAATAGTTATCAGGGACAGAAAGCGTTTGATTTCAGAGACCTGCCTCAGGGAAGGGGAGCAGGAACCTGTGAAAACCAAGGTCCAAATTCTCTATGAAGGTGGGTAGGTTCCTCATGGGAAGGTCTGTGAGCAAAGGAATACACATTACTTTGGAACTCTTTTACATGGAAATCTTATGGGGGCTTTGCAATATTCTTGAATGCCTCTGAAAAATTCTAGGCATGTGAGATGAAATCCTGGCTCTCAATGAGAGTTTTGTCTCTGATTTCAGAAGGGTCAGGGTTTCTTTCATTCGTGGACTTGTTTTGATTCTTTCATAGCAAAGACAGTACTTTATTGAGACAACACCAAATTCAGCGGAGAGTCCAAATTAGATTAAATGAAGTCTAAGCTGATGCATACTACACACTGTTCCAGCTTTTCCAACATATATGTTGCATCAACAAACTCTCACTAAGACTTTCTGAGGAGTATTTAGACCCTTCCATTCATCCAATTTCTTTACTTTTGGCTATATCTATGAGGCCTAATCTTCATGCTTCTTTAAGCCTTATGCTGTATGAAAACACACTGAAACTGGTCTAAATGCCTACTTTCCTGACTTGATTATACAAAATAACACAGGTGTAAGATGTCATGTGATGCTTAGGTTATCATTATGCTGCTGGGAAATCATGCCCCTTTACCAAAGCAGTTTAGACACAATCTGCATTTTCTGACTCCTAAAGGAAAAATCCCCAAAAATTATGGGTTTTGTGAAATCTTTCTTAGAAACTTACATCAAGTTCACCTTCTTGTTAAAAGTACAAGTGAGAAAGGCTGAGACAATAAAAAGATCACATGGTGCCTCTTCTGTCACAGGGATACGAATTTGAGCTTTCAGGAGCTTTGCTGAGTTATGACACAAAAATGCTGTCCAGGCCTTCAAAAAATTGAGGATTCTTACATCTTCCATGACACATCTGATAAAAACCATACCCATCCCTCTGTCTACAGTGCTTGTAATCCCACTTGGCCTTTTGTACCAATAACTGAGAAAGACACCTCATCTACATGCCAGGCGATTTTTTGAAATCTGAAAACAATAAGCATGGATTTCCAATAGTTCTTCTCATTCGTCTGTTGAAGAAGCTATTTTCTCAACAGAAAAAGTATGAAAATGCCACTTGAAAGAGTGTGAGCATTAATTTGGATTTACAGCAAAGAAATGTTGAAATTGCAAGGACTATGAATTAACTGCATGCTGAAATGAGCAGTATATCTATTTTTAAGGGTCCCAATCTTTTAAAGTGAGATTTTTAAAAAATATTGACATAATAGGAAATTAGACAGTGCAGATTATCAAAAATCATATTAAAAAAGACAAGAATAAAATTAGTAGTGGTGATCTGAATGCTTAAAGAGCTATGATGTTGAGACCTATTAGCATTTCTTGAAAGTTCATGGCAACAACTTTCTGGCAACTGCTTTTGATTATCTCCAGTTTATGATTCTCTAGATTAATCAATGGTGCTAGATTGGAATCCATGTTCAATCTACTCAACTCTCTCTTTTTGAGCTCTTGTAGGTGATATAAGCTGTGACCTTCTCCCCCAACAGAAGAGATGGCCCAGCCAAGTGCTCCAACAGAAATCAAAGTAAAACCACATTCACAGAAAGCAAGAAACAAAACTAAAAGCTTGTTGAGATAAATTAATTCCTTAAAGGGACACAGTGAAAGAGTAACCCTCCTCCAAATCACACCATGGAAAATAAAAGATTGAAAAAAAGACCAGATCCTTAAATAATGTAAATCCTTGCAGTGCTGCTGCCTTCAGCAGAGCCTGCTGATTTGCACTAGTTGAGGAGAGGCCCAAAGATTTTAATTTTACTTTTTGGGCCCTAATGTGAATAACAAACATTAACTGCTTTGTTGCCATTGATCTTTATATCATCTTTTGTTTTTCTTCTCCATGTTTTTGATCACCTTGCTCTCATTCAGGCAATATTGTAGTCAATTTTTTTAATGCATGTTTTAAGAATGTGGCAGTAATAATTAAATTTGATAAGCTAATTGCTGAAGGGATTGTTATGTACTGCTTTAGAAAGAAGCTCAATTAGGCACATACAGGTTCTGAGTAATAAATGACAATGCTTTTCCGTGTATTTCTACCAGGTAAATGCTTGGTGACTCAACTAGGGCCCTTAGAAATGACATATTTCCTCCGAAATAAAGGACATTATGTCTATTCTAACGTAGTTTCGAGTGCAGCAGCACATTTCGAGGCATGCTCAGCTACACAGCCATAGGCAACCTGCCAGAGCTACGCCTTATCAGCTCTGCCAGAACGCTAACACATCTCCAGCCTGGAGGGTACTCCCTGGAGAGAGGCCTGGCTCCTTACCTTTGACATGGGGGATGAAGTGGTGTCGGAAGGGGGAGTTGGGGCGGGAGTCATGGAGAGCGGGGCCGCGGCTGCTGGGGCGCGGGGGTGCCACGCGCCGCGCACCCAGAGCCAGCAGCTCTGCGGCAGCGGGCAGCCGGGGGGCAGGACAGAACGGAGACAAAGAAAAGCAATAAGAGACAGGCAGGGAAGGAGGCTTCGAAGGGAGGAGAAAAAAAAAGGCATTGAACAATTAGGATTCTGGAAAGAAGGAAGGAGAAAGAAACAGAACGGTTAAAGACGCGCAGAAGGGTCCGTAAAGGTTAGACAAAATTACAGGAAGTATTAGAAGAGAGGCTTAGGTTTGAACTGCATTGCTAATTTAGCATAACATCATTGGCTTAATGAGCTTTTGGCCTAGGCCTTGTTACCAGAAAGTAGCCTGCTACCAGCATGCAAACATCACAAACATTGACGCTCAATTAGTTAAGAAAGCAGCTGGTTTGAAAAGTGCCTGACCAAAAAATGTCAGTCAAGAGGCATGCAAGCTGTTTTCTATTGTTTTAAGACATTCCAAAAATGCTGCCAACATCAGCTAGGGCACTGCAGGAGGAAAAGGCTGCAAACTTTTTCAGAACTTATAGCACTCAGTTTCTGAAGAACCTTATGCTAAAAACGTCAGTACAGCAGTTCACTTCTCTCTCAAGGGCTAGCTATGAGCAGAAGAGAAGTTATCTGGGGCCCCTGGGTTTATTCAGAGAGAAATTATTCTTGCAAATAACATGGCAGAAAGAAGTGCCATTAGAAGAAAAAAACAATACATATACATGTGCTTTTATTCAACATGAGTAATTACTGTAGGAAAATAATTACTGCACGAGAATCATGAAAGTAGTTTTAACAATTACCCCAAAACAGGGTAGGAAACATCAAATGATGAATTGTATAGAATTACTTCTGTGTCATATGAGGAACAGTAACAGGTGAGCCCAAGATGAGACCATCTGAACAGAGGTAAGTTTGAACAAATATCTTCTCAGAAAATCCTTCAGGCTGTGGACTTTGGAACATTCTACATTTGGACCCAAACTCTGGCTTGAGTCCATCTGCCCATCACAAGAGTTACATAAACAAAGATTGCTTCTGGGGAAGGTCTTTGACTGAACACAGACAGTAAAACTCAATCACAGTCAAAGTCTGCTATAGGGCCTGGATTTGTTCATATCCCTAAGACAACTGATAAAAATGGAAAAAACTCCTTAGAACTGCCAGAATCAAGGGACAGAAGTTTGCAGCTTTTTCACATTTTCAAGTCTCTTTCAGTTTCAGTTGTAACGTCATCTTAAAACACAGTCATGTTGTCAGCACTAAGGATCAGACACAATTTGCTTCTGTCCCACCTCCCTTGGGTCCCTTAAATAAGGCATTCACTGACAGACACAATTGGCTGCTTTCAGCCCACCCCCACTAGGAAATGGCTACAGCATTCAAGTTCCACAGTGGTGGCTCTATTATAAATCTTTAATTTTGAAAATGCAGCTCCTATTGCATATGGGCTTTTGGCATCCCAACTGTTCAGCTGTAATCACCAAGGAAGATGAAACCGTGCGATTGTATCACTTAATTTAAAAACAGATCACAAAGATTTGTTTCATTACCATACACAATAAAATCAGTCTTGAAAAGTCTTCAATGAATAGCATTTAGGGATACATTTTTATGCAGTTTGGGTGTGGATGAATAGTTCATTTTCATATCATGCTTTTAGATACACAACTAGTAATTTTGGAGGCACTGGGAACCTGAATGACCTGTACATTTTCTATATTGTACATAGAACTTGTACATCACTGCTGAACTGGAAAATAAAGTTTGTGTTTTCAAGCGCTCCCAGGCAATTGCCTATGGCTTTAATTAAGAAAGTATCTTGTGAACCATGAGTCCATATCTTAAGAAATTGCTACCAATTTGGAACATATGGGTGTTTTGCTTCTGAATAAGAGATTCTATGGCTGCACCAAGCTTTAAATGATTTTTTTACAAAGGAGTAAACCTACATTACTAACTTCTGTATAGTCAAGTCACAATTTTTGTTTCCAATATGTGATACTTCTCCCAAATTCCAGAATGAAGTTTGTGATTTACTGCTGCAAATTTTTGCTTGCTTCCGGAAACATATAAAAATTTTTAAAATAGTTGATTGGAAACAAAACCAGAAGATGCATATTTATGATGCAAGAAACAGTCAGCCTAGTGCAAAAGACTACATCAATCAAGAACAAAAAACCAGGTAGAAAACAGGACATTAAAATACACAACAATTTTTCAATCCTAAACTTCCACTTCTAAGAGAAAGAAGTGCTTCACTGCACCACTGAGTGGCATAATAAAGAAACAAGTTTTGCTTGTATTTGTAATGCAGCTGTCCTTACCAGGTCTGTGGAAATGCTGGGGGGACCGTGACATGGTGGGGGTGTAGCTGTGCCGACTGTACACGGGAGAGTTGATGGAGCCCTGGCTGGTTGACCTGTGAATCATGCGGTCCCGAACATCCTGATAGCCCTGCAGGACAGAGGCAGCCACTGATAAATGTAAATGCACGTTACACATTTTTAGCAGCACTTAACTTCCGTGGATCTGAAGGCATCAGCAGAAGCGACTGAAATAGCAACATCCCTTAAGCTTTCAACCCACTTCATTAGCACTTTTCTCCAAGGATCTGCTCCAATCCATTTTTAGAGTCTGGGTCAGACTTCAGTCATGGAAGGTTCCAACGGCACCTGTAATTTCTATTAAATTCTGTATAATCCTAGATGTGCCCTCATTCCCTGACTGCGTAAGGGAAGCTGCATCCACAGTACGTGTGTCCTGCAGTGTCCTGCACAAGGCGCACAAGCTGGCCATCAGCGAGCTAACTTGGAGATAGCAAGAATTCAATAGCTGCAGCACAGAGCTCTCTGTGGCTAAATTTACTGTGTGCCTCAACCAGATACATCAGCAGGTATTTATATCAAAATTAGGTTCCCCATGGATCTGAAAACATGACACTTTCTTGTATAGTAAAATTCAGTTTACTTGGTTTCCTGGGGGTAAAGAAAGCCAATAAAAGAAAGAAACAATAAACCTCGAAACAAACAACACCCTCACCCCTCATCCCTCCATGAAGCAAACTAAACCAGGACAAAAGGGAAAGGACTGATGTTAAAGCAAGATTTACAAGAAAATCTATAGTCCCTGAATTTTTAACTAGTAACAATCAGCACAACTTTTATGTTGCAAATAAACAACATGATAATGCTATGATAATGATTCTGCATGAACATCTATTGTATCCTGGCAAAAGACTTCCCAAACATTTCATGTTATTTTGATGTTCAAATTAACTCCTCTGGAAAAGCAAAACCAAACCAGACCATAGCTATGTTTTCTTCCAGACAAAACTGCAGATATTTCAGTAGCAAACATGGGTTATTATTTAAATGCTTAGAGCAGCATTTTGCCTCCTGTAAATCCTGCAGCTCCTGAGATCTGAATCCGCCTGTGCCACAAGGAGCAGGAATGTACAGAAGTGACGCCTGCTGGACAAAGGGCTCTGCTTCACAGACAGCTATTGGGGGGGAATGGCAGCTCCACTTTTTGTACAATCTGTCAATAAGAGCTTCGTGTTTCCTTCTTAGAAACAATTTTTGTTAGGTTTCAACATTCAGAAAACATGCCTGTGTGGCAAACAGAGATGGATCTGATGGATAACAAACCCAACACCTGCACTGGCTCGAGTGAATAATTCAAATCACAGTTAAGATGCTGCCCCCAAAGGTTCCATCAAACTTACTTCTGCAGAAGGGGTAGGTGATAATGTCCTTGGAGACTGCAAAGACATAAAACATAAGGTTATGAAATACTGCATATACTGGGCCAGAAAAAGGTAATCTAAATATTGCTGCAGATACTCTGATATATGGCAATGTAAAGTGGCAATGCAGAAATTACTTTGGCCATCCCAGCACCGGAACCTGCTTTTTCCACATTGCTCAGGAACTGGTCCATAAATCATTGAAGTTTAAAGTTTCTGGGAGAATCTTTATAAGCGTGATTAATTCAGTCAAGTATCATGCAAGATCATCTCAACCATCTAATCATTGTGGTAATTAAAACATAGCTGTAAAGATCAAAATCAGAAAGAGTTATTAATTTAATAGCCATGCCTGTTATGATGAAATCTTTCAAATGGAAATTGAAAGTAAATAAACTCAACTCAGAGCTTTGCATGGAAAATCAAAATACAAAATATCTTTCAGGATGAAGCATGTATTCCCTCCAACACAGACACTCTGGCAAAATGTGCTTCTCCCCAAGGCCTTACATTTCATACCCATGCAAAGGAGCACGTAGTTGTCATCAACATTTCTTTGATATGATCTCCTTTAAATCTCTGTGTTCCTCCATGGTTACGTAAGGAGAACAGACAGGAATTATGAGCATGTGTATTGAAAGGACTGCACAAAGGCCAGTGGGCAGAAATATGCACAATATTACAAAAAGTTTCTGTAACACAGATAGGGAAATTGAGGCAAGGAATAACTTTAGAAGAAACATATGATTATGCATATGTTGCTGGTACAAACAAGAATAAAGGCTATGTGTAATTACCAGCTATGTGTCCTTTAACCACCAGACAATTTGAAGCTGGAAGACCAGGATTTAATTATTTCCTTTGTGCACAAAACTTCAGTATTATTTGTCATAATAAACTGGGCAAGAGATTAGACTTTTAAAAATAAGACCACAGTTATTACAGAATGATATAGCTATTAAGATAATATCTCAGAAGCAAAACTGCTAATTCTGGTCTAACTGCTACATTAATGTGCAACAGTAGTGCAAAATGTATGCAGAGTTTCTGGTAATAAATATCCAGCTGGTAAATATCCATACACTTTGGATTGAGAGACCATTCACTCTCACTGAGCTGGTGACACTGGGAATTCAAAGTATCCAAACAAAACAGCGACATTTTTTATTGGATACAGGATGTCTCCTTTCAGCAAGTTTCCATAAAGCTGTTAAAGACTCCTTTTGCTACTTTCCATCAAAGCCTCGAAAGTCTTTTATATTCTTATTTTCCTAATTCCTACCATTTAACAGCAGCAGCTGTAAAAACTTTGCTCCACATGAAACATACCATGCACAGTGCTTTGGAACAACATTGTCCACAAAAACTCACAGCTAACCTAAAACTTTCAATATGAATGAAAAAACCACGTGTTAAGTGCATTTCCACATTTTTCTACCAGCAATTCATGTGCTAGTCTAAGTAAATTAATTTCTATCATCTGCCGGGGTTACCTGGACGCTGAGGAAATGGCTACAGTAAAAGGTAGTCACAGGAATCTAAGACTAGGAAGGCAGCCCAGAAAGCAGTGTGCTGAATTCAGGTATTTTTCCTTTAATGTGTTTTTACTCCATCACTAGCTGACATCATCTCATTACTTTTTGGGTAGTGGAACCACACTGTGCAGCCAAGTTCTGCTTTATTGTGCACAAGTGAACTGTCACATCTCGAACTCTGAGGCTGCCAGGGAACCTTTGGTTGCCCAGGTCTTTTAAAACCTGTACACTGCAGTCAGTTTGAACCACACTGAGCAGGCAACTGAGAAAAGCAGCTCCAGTCCAGAGCAGTGAGCCCATGAAATACAGTGATGGCTCCAGAGAGGGAAGGGGAAGGGGAAGGGGAATAATTCTGCTCAAACTTACTTAAAAATTTTTACTACAACAGGCTCAGTTCTTTATTGCTTTGAGATCTGAGGGTCTGCTATGATACCTGGAGCCAGAAGGCAATTTTCCCAGAAACTTCTGGGAAGTTTCTGCTAACTTTTACAGGTGTCATTCTGCAAGACAAGTTCCAGCATTTCACACTGATGCCGTTTCAGCTGTCTTTTATCTGAACTACCAGGTGGGATCCCTGCTCCATTTTGAAGCATCTATCATATTAGAAAATCCTTTTTTTCATTTTATGAGTGCTTGTTTAGTGAAAGGTGTTTCAGCGCATTCAGCGCTTTCAACGAACAGAATACTTGAAATAAAAGACATAAAGGACGCCCGCGAGAGGGCGCCGGGAGAGCGCGGCTCCAGCGCCGGGATGGAGCCGGGATGGAGCAGGGATTGAGCCGGGACTGAGCCGGGATGGAGCAGGGATTGAGCCGGGACGGAGCCGGGATGGAGCAGGGATGGAACCGGGATGGAGCCGGGATGGAGCAGGGATTGAGCCGGGATGGAGCCGGGATGGAGCAGGGATTGAGCCGGGACTGAGCCGGGATGGAGCAGGGATGGAGCCGGGATGGAGCCGGGATGGAGCAGGGATTGAGCCGGGACTGAGCCGGGATGGAGCAGGGATGGAGCCGGGATAGAGCAGGGATGGAACCGGGATAGAGCAGGGATGGAACCGGGATAGAGCCGGGACGGAGCCGGGATAGAGCAGGGATGGAGCCGGGATAGAGCAGGGATGGAGCCGGGATAGAGCAGGGATGGAGCCGGGATGGAGCCGGGATAGAGCAGGGATGGAGCCGGGATGGAGCAGGGATGGAGCCGGGATGGAGCCGGGATAGAGCAAGGATGGAGCCGGGATGGAGCCGCGATAGAGCAGGGATGGAGCCGGGATAGAGCAGGGATGGAGCCGGGATGGAGCCGCGATAGAGCCGGGACTGAACCGGGATGAAGACGGGACTGATCCGGGATTGAGTTGGGATGGAGACGGGATGGAGTGGGGATGGAGCCGAGGGAGGAATCGCGGGTGGGAGCCTGTCCGGGCACTGCCCTGCCACTGCAGGCGAGAACACAGCCTCACGCCGTGTCTGCTCACTGCCCTGCTGTGTTTTCTAGCTTTCTGTGGCTAAAGTGCATCATTTTCTTGTAGCCCATTCCCTATAGTTAAGGTTTGTGTCCATCTCTGGATTAACGTTGGAGCCTCTTTGCACATCTCCCCTTGTACACCCAAAATGCTGAGACTGGTGATGTTTTCTTTTTTTCTTTTAAAATCATGGTGAGGGGCATTCCTAGTGTACAAGCATAAACTGAGGGGCCCCTTTTATTTAACACCACCACATACACATCCTTTGCAAAGAGAAGGCAGGGTAAATCACTGCCTGCACAACTAAACGTCAGCTGCTTTGCCTTTTAAAGTTGATGGGGACTGATGGATGTTGTACCAAGATTGCTGTCACTCAATTAGCACGACACAAACACAGGAGAAGGGATCACTCCACCCCAATGGGCTGTGTTCTCATTAGGGCAAGGGAAGGGAGGAGAAACAGATACAAAGAGGTGAGGTAACTTGCCCAAGGTGTCAGAAGTCAGCAGTAGCATTGGGTGAAAACTCAAGATCTTCTGAAAAGAAGGTGAGAGCCCCTTCTGTTTCCAGAACAAATTTCTGTAGTCACTGGAAATTAACTGAATTTAATGCTGGTGGAAATATGGTGTAAGAAAACCCCAAAGGCTTTTGCTTATTCCCAGAACAAGCATAAAAGCAGGCAACTTACACCATATTGCTTTATCAGCTTCCAACATACTGCTTTGTCAGTAAGAAGCTTCCCTTTAAGGATTAACAAATAGTTCACCTTCTCTGGTGAGATTAGTTCCCCCTGTGTGACTAACAAGAGAGTTGTGTTTGTAGCAGGTTTTGTGGAATGGGTCAGGCCTGTTGGAACTGGTCAGAGGTCACCAATGCATCTCACAGTGGTTTTGAACCAGATGCCAGCTGGATTCACTACCAACATAAATTGGAGGGGAGAAATTCTGTAATGTTCTGACCTGTTAATCTCTTATTTTATTCCTGAGCTGAATTTCCAACTCATGATTAAAAAAACTAACTCCATAAAACATTAAAGAACAAAGGAGAAAAGCTGATGCAGTTCTGACCTGCTGGTGGGCAGGACACTGATAAGAAAGCAGATTACCAGTCACATTGATCTGGTCATCTACAGACCACTGGTGCCTGAATGATTCACTGTAATTCTTTTTTCTTCAATTTATCTTCACACTCAATTCAGCCACTGAGATTGCAGCGGTAAATCCATTTCCACGTCCATTTAGATTTGCATTCAGGAAGTCTGATTCACAGACAGATGGTGTTACATGACAAAACCTGCTCACAGACTGCACTGGGATCATGTAAATAGTAATTGCAGCTATGGAAATTCACCTGAGAAAACTGGGGACCAACAATCTGAAAGACACCCTTACAAACAAGTTTAGAAGAATAAATGACATAGTTTTTTCTTATTGCTGCATGATACAAGAATCGTTACTAAATGTCAGCAGGTTAAAATGTGAGGCAGGTGTTTCTATTACACAATTAACCTGCTTTCCCAGGTAGAAGAGCACTTCATCCTGACACAGCTCAGATTTTATCCCGTGTGCCTGGCAAAGTGCTCTGTTGATACGTATTTCCCTTCAGTACGTGTGAGATAAGTATCCTGCTGCTCTCTCCATAGAACATCATGGTATTTCTCCTGTTCTCTTGAGAATACTGCTGCTCCACAGCACAGCAGCACATTGGCTTTTGTCTCACGTTCTGGACTTTGCCATTCCCAAGGATTAGGATATCCATATGAGGATGCACACAGAGACAGCCTGCCAGCCTCCCCCCTGCCTCTCCTCTGCTGGTGTGGTGCAGGGGTCTAACCCTGCACTGTCCCACACGAGGCAGCACCATGAGCATTCCCAGCACCCCCAGATCAGACAGACACAAGCAGTGTGGACAGCAGCAGCAGCAGCAGCCTCCAGGAGTGCTGATGGGAAGCGAAGCAGGCTCTGGATGCAGTGCACAGTGGAATGAGGTGCTGGGGGTCATTACCTCTCCAAGACTCTGTCTCTCCTGTCTGTCCTCGTAGGCGGAAGTGTAGAATGGCTCATAAGTAATTAGGTCTGGACGTTCAATGTCATAAATGGCCTTGACTTTGGGAATGGCTGCTAAATCCTTGTAATCAAGGATTTCATTGTCTACTTTTGCCTAAAGGTCAAAGACAGAAGATAAATTAACTTACACAAATGCACTGGCAATTTCTGTTTTACACAATTTACGATTTTGTGTATTTGTTGTCACGCTGTTGCTACGGAAACCTCTTTTTGGCACCCTACATGTGGAGTGAATGCTTCTTGTTCTTCTCCAGCAGGCTTCCTCTGCAGCAGCTCACAGTGTTTTCTCTTCTCTTAGGGAAGAAAGAACATGGCATAATACAGATCTATTTACAAAAGTTTCTTACCCCAGTAGAGAGCTGGAAACTTCAGCTCTGCAAATGACTCGTTTTGTGGCCTCAGGCAAGTGTTTTCACCTTTCTGCTCTTGTTTTCTCATATGTAAAATGGGTGATAACATCAATTTAGTTTGCAGATTACAGAGATTACAAAAGGATTTCATGCTGAAGACCACAGACAGATACTCAATTTATAACTGTGCACACAAGAGGAAACAGAACTTGTTGGAAGGAAATAAAAAGACAAGGAGGATTGTCAGGACTGGGTATCCAAACTCCCAAATGAAATTATTACATTGCATTCATCACTCATCCCATGCCCAAGCTTCTGACTAAAGCATCCACTCCTTACCAGCTGCATGGTGCAAGCAGGGACTATTTTTTCCATTAAGACTGTAAGGAGATCTTGACTAGTTAAAAAATGGGAGAAGGAAATAAATTCCAAACTCAGCTGCACCCATTAGAGGGAGATAGAAAGAGGCCTTACATTTTATTTAGATAACTATTATCTTTCTTTACTTACAGAAAGATTTAAAAAAAAATCATACATTTTTACCTACCTAACAGAAATAAATTGATGACTAAAACTGAAAGAAGATACTAAAATTGTTTTTCAACACTTCTGCTAGATATTTTATGTATTCTTAGTAGATTGCATAAGGAAACTCACATTCAGTTCTGTTCTTCCTGAGTGCTAGCACCTAGTAATTTCAGATTAACATGCATTTGCCTTCCCAAGCTCTCTAACAACCACTGGTCTTGGTGCTTCTTAAGCAATGCCTTAAACTAGAAACAAGACAAAACATTTCTCACCAGAGAAGTAAGGTTTGAAATAGTTAGGACATTCATTGTCTAAAAATAGACTCAAATCTGTTCAGCTTTTAATTACCAGATATAACAAAATACCTTAAGACATTTTAACCATTAAAATACTTAGGTATATTAATATATGCTATTTCTGTGTTATTTTTACCACAGTCTCTTAATGAGCAGCAAATATGCCTGGATACTCTTAATCCAATCTAAATTACTACAGATATTTTTGTAGACCCTGTTCTAGGTTGCCATGTTGCACAACAGACGGTGATTTTGAGCATCAATTAAATTTCATAAGCTACATTTTATGAAGTTGATATTACCCACAGAATGGCAGTTCTCCAGGACATGCTTTGTCTCTTGATATCTGCAGTGTCAATGCTTTTCATATATCAATTTATTTTTGTGGTTGTTGAAATGGATAGAAGAACTAGAGTTTAACTCAGGATGTGAGATTTGAACATTTGACATTTTTTCTGCCTTATTATAAATGTAACTGCCAAATTTCTGTGTTTTGCTCTACATTATTATCTATATAATCTCAAGGTTATCTATAAAATCAGTGGTTCAGCATTATGCTTAACAGCATTTTTGTTCTAAATTAAAAACACCTTTTATTTCACAACCAGAACATCTGAAATGGAAAGTGTTGGATCAGCCAACTTCTTTCAGAGTAGCTGACCCTGTTCCCCAAGCGCAGAGAGCAGATCTCTCAAAAATTCTGTATGAAAGTGCACAGATCTCCTCACAAAGTCCTTACAAAGTCGAATGACCCCTCTGCCCTCAGCCCCTCTTCACACCACCAAGTGACATCAGAAGATTTACTGTACCTTTCCAAGAGAAATGTGACCTGGAAAAGGCCTACCCTGCTCTTGAAATCCTGTAGTTACAAAAGCTACATGGAGAAGGTTTTAACAATTTAAGCACTAAAATAAAGCATCAGCATAGAAGTGATTTATTTCAGCATGAGTAGTTCATGTGTGAGCAAAAGCTCTGCAGCTTATTCATCAGAAGGAATACTTAAATACTTACATAGATAGTGTGGCCTGGAGAGCCAGGTATACTGGAACCTGGTCTGGAATAAATGCTTTCTGATGATGTTCTTGTAGGCTGAAAAACAAAAGGGAACTTTTGAGAGCAATCTGAAGCCATTAACATTGGCAATTCTAAGTGAAGAAATCTGCATACATCTTGAAAATAACTGAATTTAGGAAAAAATGTCAACACAAATGCAAGCGTTCTGGCAAATTTCACAATCTTGTGAGGCAAGTGGGCTTTTTTTTTGGGGTGGTTTTTTTTTTTTTTTTGGTAGGGGAAGGAGTGGTGTGAGAGGGGAAGAGGTTTTCTTAATCATACAGTGTAAAAGACTAGACTGACAACAATAATGAACAAAACCAAACGACACCTGCCAGACACTGTTGGAGCCATACAAAGAACCATCCAGGATAGTCCTGCTGGTCATTTTAGCAACAGTTAGTTCACAAACCACTATAGGGATCAGCAGTCCAGCAGACAAAACTGTTGTGAGGAGCACAGCATACACATTATCTCTTCCCAGTTGTTCAATCCCTGGATTTCCGCTAGGAGGGAAATCATCAGAACTGAATTCAGCCTTCTTAAGTAAAAGGACCTAAAATGCTTTGCTTGGAGCTCTTCCCTACATCTGCAGCACAACCAAGACGCAGCAGGAAAGTCAAATGTTGGTTGAAATGTCATGACTCCCCATACTGCAAAAGTCATGATGTTTAATGACAATGTCCTGCAAACCGAAACTCAGGAGAACACTCATCCCTACAGAGCCAGTGCTGTTACGTTTAGATTTTCCACCACTTTGTCAGGACTAAACAGACACCGATGCCCTGGGTGAAGTTTTGTGAGAGGAGACAAAATAACTGGTCACCAAGATAAGGGGATCCTGAAATCCTCATGCATTTGAAAAGCATTCTATTTGATCAAAAGTCACCCTGGTTATTGTGACAATTATGCCTAAACTTGGCACGCAGCAAACACACAAAGGTAATCAACCATATCCCAACTGCAACTGAAAAACCATGAACAATTTTTGCTCCCTAGTTGACTGCAAAGAGCCAAATCCTATCACAAAGCCTCATGTCAGCAAATGACTCTGATGACACCAGTGCAGTGGGATGCTTCGAAGTCACTCAAAATTAAATCCTGGTAAACAGTCCTTACCTCATCAGCTTGTGACATTAGGGCCCCTGGACTAAGGGACCTTCAGGCACACCTGAAGGGAAACAAGGCTTGACAGCCTGGCTCACTATTTCCTAGGAAATATTGGAGTGAACACAAAAAGGCTACTGGACCTATCTTATCTCTCAGCATACATTTCCTGAAAGAACCCTTCAGCTGACCCCAGAGACTTTCTACTTTTAATTTCAAAGCCAGAGAAGCTATTGGAACCATCTGTATCTAAAATGCTGAAGACTTGTCATGGATCATACAGCAGGCTTTCTTTGACTTCACTTTTGAAAATGAAGTCACCACATTCAGGGAGGGTTAGAGAAACAAAAGGCTTTGAATATGTTCCACCAAAAAACGTAAGATTCAGATCAAACAGAAAGCAGATGTAGCTGTGGACTGACACAGCCACAAATCCTCTCCAGACTGTGTTTGAGAACACTTTCTCAGATGGACCTTTACATGCTTCTTTTCTTTCCTCTCTGTAGCTGCAAATTCCTACATCTCAAAAGGGAACAGAAATTTCTCATCTGCCCTTAAGCTCCTCCCATGATGGAATCAAAAGGAAAAACCCAACAACAAGCACTTGTTTCATGGAAATGTTACAAGAATTGAGCTGGAAAATCTGGCTGCAGTTGAGAAACACTTTATTCCCCCCTCCATTCTTCCATTTCACTCTGTTTGAGTGGAGACACATGCAACATGTTGCTGCAGTTACTATGGAAAACAGTTGTTTTCATTACAACATAGGGAACAGTATTAAGTACTTGAGGTACTGTTCGGGGTGTCTCTGTTACCTTTGGCTTTTGGCAGACACACTTTGAGAGTTTTGTCTGCTCAATTCTCCCTGTTGTAGGAAAACAAGTGTTAGAGGCAGTTATGGCTTATTCCCACTTGGCAGGCCCTTTGGATCTTTTATAATTGCCTCACAAAACAAGAAATTCTCAGTCCTCGCTCCAGCTCCTTAGTCTCATCTCTTAGTGCCGCTGCTAAAAATCTCTTCATTTAAGGAAATTTCACTCGCATTTTTCACTTCAGTGCATCTGTTAAATAAAGCTAGACACCTTAAGAAGATACTTTCAGCCATATCCTGATAATAACTTTCTTAGGTGCTCTTAACCCTGGAGTACAGGAGGAGTTGTCAGATGGACTGGCAAGTTGTAGCACCTGTTCTTCATTTCCTCCCTGTGTTTCTGTTCCAAGTTCCTCTTTACCATCCCATTAACAAGGCCATGAGCCAGATATGACACCCTTTAAACCAGTTTTCTATTTTCTGTAATTCTTTCTGTGTACATCAATTTTACCTTCTGCCTACTGCAAAGCTCCCCAGTGCCTGGGCAGGACGCCCTGCTGCCAGCCACTGCCCAAGCACACCCTGTTCCTTTCCTGAGGGGCTGAATCCAAGAAATCTGGAACTCTGAGGCTCCTCTAGTAGCTCCCAGTCCTGTACCTTGCTTATGTCTACAACATACCCTTGAGACAGTGCATGAAAAAGGACTTGTACATCTACTCTCACCCCTCCTGCCTCACTCTGCCCTATTTCTTATTTTCAGTTACACAGGCTCTTTCCATCACAGATGGCTCTCTCCTACTCAGCTTCTTCCCATATGGTCTGGAATCCTTCACAGCTTTGTACTTTCCCCTAAAGACAATTGCATTGCACTTAAAAACATTTATGTTGCTTGCTTTAACACACACACACTAAAGATTCCTTGATCTAAGCTGTTCCTCTGGCATACTTTTAGTTGCTATGGTTGGCTCCTGTCCTAAGAGACCTATAATAGCTCCCGTTTGAAAATCTGTGACCTGGTATGGCTTTTATTAGATTGGATGTTACACTTTCATCCCCGACCCTGTGTGACACCATTGTTAGTCTGTATCTTAAACAGGTGACAAGAGACACACTGGAGGTCATCTCTACTGATGTCCCTGCACTGGAGTGTGAATTCCACATTAGAGGGGAGCTGATCAGAGCACAGCTAAAACAGGAATAGGGCGAGCCCTGATGTCACCTTCAACATTGGAGATGTGGAGATAACACCAGAGTGTCTCTTTCATGCATCATTCAAAGAAAACAGGGGAAGAAAAGGGGCACAGTCTTTAACATGAATGCAATAATTTAGAGGTATTTACTTCCAGCACAATAGTCCTGTGGCACTTGTTCTACACTCTCAGTAACAAAACAAATTAAGTTGCCTTACTTCTTCTACAAACAGATCTGAAAGGTTTTTTATGTGATTATTCTTTTCCTTGAAGGATTCAAATACAGCTTTTTATAAAGCCACCTTTGTGCAGAGAAATGTAAAGGAAATTTCTATGGAGAGCTAATAATTTTTTCTTTTCTGGTGGTACATGGCTTCTCCACATTTTCTGACAGTAGAAGAGTCATCGCTTTTTTCCTTTCCTCTTCCACGCAAATGGATGTAACAGTAGTAAATATATCAATATAGGATGTCTGTACCAAATCCAGAAAGTCTATGAAGTATATGAAAAAAAATCAATAGAAATTCAGTCACGAAAAATTCATGCATGTCATTAAAGGAGCCAAAGGAAAAACCAGATCACAAAGCATCTAAAGTATTTGCAAGACTTCTCAGTATTTCCCACTTTATCACAGACTTCTTATTTTTATGTTTTTGTTCTTCATTCCATGCATTTGCCTTCAACATAAAAGTTCTTTACCAGTTTCAGTTGCAGATTGATAGAGGTAATACCAACTGTCATGCTCATCCTCTTAGGTTCACGGTGAATTGAGTGCTCAATAATCATATCACCCATGCACACGCCCCAAACTGATTAACTCGGTATTTTAATATTAGACTACAAAGCTTAAGACGTTCATCTGCATCTACCCCTGTTTGTCATGTCATCATGCATGGTACACCATCTAAATAAATAACTTCTTTAAAAAAAAAAACAACAAAACAACCCCGCTAGAGCCATTCACATCATCCAGGTGCTGCTGCAATGTGGTGGCTCTGGCATTCTCAAGTACAGATGTTCAGCATCATGCTCTGTAAAAACTTACAAGTGCAGGCAACCAGATCAAAACTGATCCCAAGAACATCTGGCCAAATGGATGCACTATCGTTTAACAAAGGCATCGTCACCATTTACAGTACCTGCCTTAATTTTTTGATAGAGTTCATTATGCAAGGCGGTGATAATAGCTGCAGAAGAATGAATATGTTTTCACTTAATAACATTTAACATTATAGCTTAAGCAAATTCTCTAAACCTCAAAAGCTACTTTAAGGGAAGCATATTTATAAATAAACTAATAGAAGATTAGGATGGAATTTCTTCTACTGGGCAAACAGACTTTGCAACAATGAGGGATTTGATTTTCTCAGTACTTGTTACACTGACTACCTGCTCCATCAATTGCAACGTTTTACAGTTAATTAGGACTCGAACAAGGGCTCATAAAATATGGATTTCCTATGGATTTCTGTAATTTTCAATGGCTGCCTAAGACCAACAAAGTCCCTCAATGTCAGAGCATTATTTGTGCCTCTGCTAGTTCAACTGCGCCCTTCTCCTTAAAAGAGTATTTCCTCCAAATGCATGCTTTCCTTATTTCTCTGCACTAAATATGCATCAAGACAAAATCAGTGAACAGGTTTAGTTCAAACTCACACAGACACAGATATTAATAGGTTACAACTAATCTTTCTTTCCTTTCTAGACACAAAGGCCAGAGAGGAGAATAAATTTTCAGCATATAATCACTGAAGGTATGTTGGTACCAAACTTCTGCAATCCTACTCATGCAAGCTTAGCCTTCATCAAGAGTAAGTTAAGTGGGAAGAACAAGAAAATAAAGCGGGAAGTTGAGAACATACTGAATTCAATACAAGCTTCTCAAAGAATTCAGAGGATTTCATCCTACCATTTTCAAAATACATTTTTCATGTAGATTCAAGCCTTTGGCCCACTTTTATAGCAACAGCAGTGACAGTATCATTGTGTCTACTCTGTGGAAAAAGACTTGAAGCCAAATTCTGCCTTGAGTTACACTTTGTAGAACAACATGAACATCTAAACAGTATTTAGTACTGACCAAATTTACACAAGAGCATATTCATCTGACCCTAAGCTATTTGTATCCTACACAGTCTACGAAGCACAAAGGAGAACATACCTTTATTTTGACATGGGCTGCTTCTATTTTGCCTTGCATATTTTTCTAATACATTGAATAGGATTTGTTTTTTTAATCCTAAGGGCTCCTGAATTTCAACACTGAAAACTCAGACATATGCATATTGAGCTGAATGCAAAGAGTTACTACACTGGCCTAAAAGATGAGTGAAATGGCCCCACAGCCTGCTGTTCTCAGTCTCCAACATTTGATTTCATAAAGCCTAGCACTGAAGAGACACTGCTCTCCTTAGGAGCACTGATAATGCATCTTTATGCTGAATTTTCTTGATCTGTAGCTAACAGAGAGAGCGGTGTTCAAGAGTAGTTAAGTAACTAAACCACTGTGCAGGACAAAGGGTAGAGGGCTTGCATTAACCCCCCAGAATCCCAGCACTGGATTCCACCATCCAAAGCCATCCTGCAGGTTGGACCTAACACAGACACCCTGCCCCGGCTGACACAGGACTGCATCTACTCTGCAGCTGGAGAGGCGAAGGCTGCCCAAACCAGCACCAAGGGAATCTGGTGGCATGGACTCTCAGCCTGTCCATGGACTCTCAGCCTGTCCATGGACTCTCAGACACTGCCTGCCTGCTGCCAGCCTGTGCCAGGGCCACCCCAGAGTGCTCTGACCTCATCACCAGGTGAAAACTACCTGCACCCGCACAGCCACACATCCCACAGCAGGCACAACCAACAAATAAACACTGCCCTGAAGGAGAAGTGATGTTTGTAGGTGCAAAGCAAACTAAGTAAAATCTGAAAGCAGAAAGCTACTCTAGAATCAAGAGGACAGAGATGACCTGGCAAGTCAGATGTGGAGTGCACCAGATTAGAGAAGCAAATGCTCTCAGGCAGCACACAGAATATAGCCAAACCTGGGATTTTGTAAGCATTTTCTCAGCTAAAGTATTCATGGGTAGTTGGTCAAATATATATTAAAAAAGGAACTGACTTAACTGAGAGCATTTTTTTTCCTAAAAACATAAGTCATTGTTCATGGAAAACTATTTCTTTTTAACCATTGCTTTAAAGTCAGATGTTTTTCCCCATTTTCATTTGCTTCATATTTGCACTCTAATTTTTTGTTTTGGAAGGAAAACTTTCTGGAATACTGGAAGACCAATACTATAGCCCCCCAAATGCTCATCTGAATCTAAAATAAAAAAGTCAATTTTAAGCATTTCATTAAACAAAATAAAAAATGTGAGAATTAACAAGCAACACTGAAACAAGTGATGCAAAATACAGCGTCAGTGCCCATGGTGGCAAGTGATAGCAGGAAAGCTGTGTGGCAGGAGTAGTAGCAAGCGCAGCAAATGACAATAATGAAGAATCTTCTCAGTAAAGAAGATCATTATCAACACTATGAAAACACAACAGCAAACCTCTGCAGAGCGTGGCCTGCGCAGAACCAGACTCTTTGGATAAAAGAACTCAGATGAGGAATGCTGTCATGAAACACAAAAGGGAAAAATGAGTGAAAAGGAAAGCAGTTTCCCCAGTTCAGTGGTTAAGCTCTTTTTTCAATCAAGTTATTAATATCTACTTGTGTTATAATATCTGTTACTTACTGACCGCTGCAGAATCATGAACAGCCAGACAGTTGTAAATAAACACCTAAACAATACATATTTTTGTAACATGCATATGGTTGCTTTGTTTTCTGCTTGTTTTGTCTTTGTAATCTTCCACAAATATCCGTGGGGAAAAGATCTAAAGCAACCATTGCTTTTATGAACTCCCTCTCAGATCTTGATCAGCTCGAATGCTGATTAGTTTATATCACAATTCAGTTACTGAGAGAAAACAGAACTTGCTGAAAACTTCTGAAGTGACTTCAGTGATAAAAGGGCTTTTTGTTTTGTTTTGTTCTATAGGGAAAGGAAACCCAGAAAGCAAATAGGCAATGGCACTGGCTTTTTGCAGAACCACCAGAAAATCTAGGCATGACCCTGAATAAAAAACTGACATTCAGTCACAGCACAGTTCTCAATTTAGTGCTGACATGCTCAAACAGCACACAGTTCCCCCAGTTTTGTTTCTGTACCTACCTGTTTGCTACTGCCTTCATCTGAGTCAACAGCACAAAGCACGTGTCAAAGTCGTCAAAGTGAACTCCAGCTGATTTTAGAATAAGGTGTCTGACTTTGCACCAGAGTAGACAGAGACTGTCTATGAGGTGCCATAGAAGCTAAAAATGGTCCAACTCTCAGCCAGCTTTATCATTTATCAATGCCTTTTAAAGACATATTAAACCTCTGCACCAGAGTAGACAGAGACTGTCTGTGAGGTGCCACAGAAGCTAAAAATGGTCCATCTCTCAGCCAGCTTCAGCATGGTGCATTTATCAACGTCTTTTAAAGACATATTAAACCTCTGCACAGCAGCTCTCCCCCAGGAGCACGGTGATGCTGGACAGCTGTGCTGTGACATTGCTCAGATGCTCCCTCAATATGCCTTCCTTAGCTTCACTTCATTTTCCTGCAAGAACTCACTCAGGCAAAGCCTTGCAGGTGACTTAATTGATTTAGTTCGCTCACTTCAATTAAAATTAGTTCAGGGGGGAGAATACTGACAAAAAGGGAATACTTGAATAGGACTATGGCCATTTCCACGGGGAATGGAAAGAAGCCAACTGATTTATAAGGTCAGCTGGAGAAGGCTAATAAGGGCCACAGTGTAGTCAGGAGTGCTTTGATAATACTCCTGGCTCCAAGTGAAAGGGAGGTACTGTACTGCAACCAAGTACTAGAAGGCACGAGCATTCTGACACTTCAGCATGGCCAAAATACTGTCTTATATTCAGATTGTTAAATGAGGAAGAAAATCCAGTCTGGGATAATTTTCCAGTTTCTTACAAAAAGTGAGGACAGAACAATGTGTGAATGCTGGATGGTACCTGCACTGAGGTTTGGCCATTCTAGACCACATGCCCATCGATGCCAGTGATGCTTTTGCCCACACTAACATGAACTCTGCTCAACAAGAATTTATCTGCACATTACCTATGGCCATAAAAAATTTTCTGTGGGGGATGTTTTACAGACCAATACAGTGGAATAAATGCTAAAGGATGTGGCTTCCTGTGAATGAGCCCCACATGGAATACAACCCACAGGATGTCATAGGCATCTTCATAACAACAACTCTTAGTTTCCTTATGTGAAAGACCATTTATTCATATGCAATCTCTAATATTCATATCCTGGCAAATTAGCAAAATTCAAAGGACCAACTGAGACATCAGAAAGAGAAAATTGTCCAAAGGATGAATCAGTGAATAAGGGCTTAGAATTGCCTGGTTCATGCAAAAAGCCAGGCTCTAGCATTTATCAGTGCAGCATTATTGTCACAGAGGATTTAACCCAGAAAGTTTGTCTGAATATGCTGATATGACTCCAAAGGTAACTGTGGCTCTTTTTGGCATTCAAATCAGGATCACTTTAGGTTGAGGCTTCCTTGATGGCAAAGAAAGAAGAGTTCATCTCATCTAAATGCTGCAAATAACCACGCAGAACAGGGGATAACTATAGAGCAATTACACAGATGTGCAAAACCACTAAAATATATGATAGCGTTTGCCCTGTTCATATCTTCTCCTTAAGAGTCTCTCTCACAACAATTGAGATATGAAATGAAGTGTCTTAGATACTTGGCCACGTCTGTATGTCAGTAAATGACACTATCTTTAAGGCAGTGCACTGAGACAGGTATGTGAAGGTGGTAAGCCTAAAAATCAGAGCAATACCTCTGAAGTGCCTCCACTGTATATTCTGCCAGAGTTGTGACAGCTATGTGAAAAAAACATGGAAAAAGTCACTCTTTTAAAAACAACATTCAATTATTGTGTGTGCAAAATGTATGGTGTGTCACTGAGCCATGAATTCAGCTTACCCGGAGCTTCTCTTCAGTCTTAGTGGATTGCTTACAGTCGGGATGCCAGACAGTGGAACCTGAGGGAGGAAAAACACATCTTTACTCAGAGCAAAGCAGATGACTTCTGGTCATAGCAAGTCAATTATTAAGGAGAATCTCTTCATTGCATCAGACGCTGAATATGTATGAACTATGAGAGTAATTCACATTAAAGTCTAGCTCATGTGAAATAGAAGTGAAACAAAAAAACATTCAAATCCTTGGCATATCTACAGCAGCTTTGTCCTGAGGCTGTCAAAGCACTTTGCACATATTATTAATTAAAACTCAAGCAGCCTCAGGCAGCAACAGTCAGTGAACACCAGCTGGAGGAACTGAAAGAGAGAGGGTTTCTCTGGCAGGATGGAGGGTAAGAGCAAAGGAACTGGGCCATGGTTACCTGATCTGTTCTCCCCTCATGTACTGCCCCACAGAAAAAGGGAGTTCTGATTATAGTCCATTGAGAATAGGTGTCATATTCAGTTACTGTAAAGTATTGCTCAGATCACTTCTTCCCTTGAGCAAAATGCAAAAGGAAAAGCAAAATTAGAAAGTTCCCAATGCAAGAGCCAGGGCTGTGTGTGACCCACTGGCAGAGGGGGAGAGGCCAGGATGGCAGGTGGTGCAAAAGAGCACATGAGAGAGCCTCTCCTGGATCAGAGCACACTGCACCTGCATTGGCACACACAGCACTTCTGCCCCTTGCTCTGATGTGTGGCACTGGAATTTCCCCATGGCATATTCCAGCTATACATCCTACTTAAAAAGTCAAGTCCTTCGCTGGTTGTTTCCCAAAATATGAGATTCTTTCTTATGCTGTAAAGTAAAAGTATCTGGATGTCCCCAAGGACTGAGCAATGTTAGGGGCAAGGAGCATTTCCATCCCATTTCAGTTGTCCTTTGGAACAGAGTGTAAACTGTGGTCACTGCTGGGAAGCTGCTGGCAGGTTTAGCCAAGACGAAAAGGAGCAAAATCTAACACTGATTTTTAACACTGACTGCAGCTGCAGTCAAATTCATACTTCACTCCAGTCACCACAAAGCCAATCCAGAGCCGTGACTATCTGCAGGGGGGAACACCACCTCTTCACTCTGTCCACAAAGAAACCAAACAGATCCAAGTCCAGGTCTCCTGCTGGTGACTATTAGCTCAAGAGCAGCCAGAGGAAACCCCACCCTCAGAGCCCAGGAGAGGCATGGGTCAGGGCCCCTGGAAATTTTCTTCTAACAAGCCCTTACATGGCTTGGTACAGAAGTAAAGAGCAGCAGGAATCATTTCACTTCCCAGCAGTACACGGCACAGTCATCATCAGGAGACAGGAGAGAATGTTGTGACTCTGGATCAAGGGGCTGAGATGTTTGGCTGTGAGTCGAAGCCGAGGGAGAAGAAACTGTGCGTTTGGCAAAGGGAAACCATCAGACAATGGGAGAAGTGCACCAACAGCCTTCTCTGTAAACAAACAGCAGCCTCAGAGCCAGGAGCCCACAGAGCCTGCGAGATCAGCAGGGAGCTGTGCCCTGGCCATGCAGGAGGAAGAGAGTTCATGTTATAAGGCCATAAGTTCGTATTATACAAAGTGATTTGAGCAATACTTTTCTGAATATGACACCTATTGCTTAAGGATGAACTGAGAATCAGAAGATTTTGGTTCAAGTCTCAAGTCCAGCTGTAAGCTTCCTTCCTGTGTGGCCCTGAGAAAAATGATCCCTTTTCCTCTGTACCTCACTGTTAGGTTAGTGGCAGGAGTTGATTATCTTAGGGGCCTTTCCAACCTTAACAATTCTGTGATACTTTTCTATTAAACTTTCCCTACCATCAAAGAGAAAGCTGTCACTGCATTTCAGGCAGTATTTATCATAAATTGGCACAATTTTAGGGATACCCTGTGAGAATGCTGAAAGTGCACAAGAAATGCAGGAATCGATTTTCATGGTGAAACTTAGCTAAGGGTAGTGGGTTTTCTTTCACAAAATGATAAGAGATTTGAAGATGTGACATTTAAAAACCCAAATCAGACAGAGCATGCTTAAGAAGTTAAATGTAAGTATTTTTTGTGATCTTGAACTGTGAGCCACCTACATTTTGTAGATACAATTCATCCAAACATGCCAATCTATTTTGAAACGCTTGCAAGGGTGCAAATTCCATTCCCAAGCTGCATCGCTCCTCTTTTTTACTACCAGAAACAGTCCAGCAAATTGTGATTATTCCCATTTTTAACATATGTTTATTTGCTCATTTGGCAAACACCAACTAGCACGCTCATTTATTCAGCTTTTTACTTTGCACACACCATTATTTCAACATCAGCATCCCTCTAAATACAGGGCAATCATAGCTCAGCAACAGCTTTCTAGGGCAGCCCATATAATAATGTATTACCAGCAGCCAGTGGGAAAGAGACAGTTCCTCGTGCTGCTTCTTTTTCATTTTCATGTGTTGGAACAGTGCCAAGCCAGAGTGCTTTTGCTAGAATTATTCCAACCATCCTCAACATAGAAAGCCCCAAGACAGACAGCTTGTTTGTCCATGTTCTACTTTTGCAGGTTTCCCACACATTTCTAATACAAGTTTCTACCACAATCCTGCCAGGCTCCTCTATTATACAAAGCAATACCAAGACAGTGCTTTCATATCCTAGGGAAAGGACAGTTAGAAGTGAGATGGAAGCCACCTATTTTTGTGTATTTTATCAACAATGTGGTTTTTGTTCTCACTTTATTGTTGTGGTGCTGTATTTTTATTTCAGAGAAATGCTTGGAATGCTGTTATTCTGCAGCCTAGGGTCAGTGATTTGGATGGAGTCAGGATATGCATTTCAGCTGAGAGCTTTGCACAGGAAAAGCTTTTAGGCCCTCACACTTACAAGCATGCTGAATTCAGCAAGGAAAGCTTTGGCAGGACAGTCTGGAGCACACTCAGCAATTCCATTATTTAGTCAGAAAACATCTTGTGAACAATAAAGCAATGCAATTTGAGGTGCTCCTCCCCTGAGACAGAGTACAAGGAACATTGATTCATAACCACAGAAGGATACACTAAGAAAACAGCAGATCAAGCAGCCAGGTTTCTCTCCTCTCCCCTTTCCTATCACCTGAACTTGTCCAGGACAAAGTCCAGCCTAGTTTAAGTGACACCTTCTGTCCTATTTTGATCAGCAGAAATTTTCACCAAAGCCTGCTCAATCAACCCAAAGTCCCACTCTCTGCTGGGCTGCTGCAAATGGCACCAGTTGCAAATGGTTGTTATTAATGACAGCAAAGGACAAACTGATGCTCATCCTGAACTCTGCCTGTACTTCATCACACTATGATGTGAGGAAACTAAGATTTGCCAGATGCTCTAACTGCTGCTTTCAAGTTAGCCTTTCCAATTTGCCATGGGAAAGCAGTACCTCCTGCCCAGCCCTCTTCCAGCCTCTCCCTGCTCCTGCAAAGCAGAGCTGCTACACAATTTCACATCCTGTTCTGTGCACAGCTGGAATAAGATGACTAAGGTATAAGGTCAGCGAGAGATGAGAGAGAGGGATGACAAGGAAGGACAAACTACAAAATAAAACAAGTTAGCTTCAAAGGAATGCCTCAACAATATTATCTTATTTTGGAACTCCTCCAGTAAGAACCTCTCCTCAGGATTTCAAGAGATGGCTGTGACCACACTTTCATAATTTTTTTCCCTATTCTTCTACATTCCTTTCAAGTACAGCAAGTTCTCTAACCTAAGTATAATGTACAAAATCCCAACACGTATCTGCCTTTTTCTCTTTTATTTCTGGCTTACATAAACGGACAGTACACATCCTTCTAAAAAGAGCAATACTACAGCAAAGCAATGAAAATAACTATAACTTAATAGTTACTATGCTAGCCTCTCAGAGAGTAGGTGGGATTCAGATCAAGGCTACTTTTCAATCAAAGAAAAGAGCATACTCTTTATTATTTGAAAAGATCATGAAAAAACGAAGCTTGGCAATTCTTAGGAGTGTGAGACTGTTAACAAGAAAGGGGAGATGAAAATAAACATACAAGGAAGAAGTGACTGTAGAAAGATATAAAATTTAAGTAAATGGGAATAAAAGAGAGATATGGCCAGGTAACAGGGAAGTAAGCAAGGACGCAAATACGATTAAGAATTGGGAGAGATGAAAATAAACATACAAGGAAGAAGTGACTGTAGAAAGATATAAAATTTAAGTAAATGGGAATAAAAGAGAGATATGGCCAGGTAACAGGGAAGTAAGCAAGGACGCAAATACGATTAAGAACTGGAGGAGAGACTGTCAATGTGCATGAGGGATGAGGTCTACATGGCTCAAAACAAACTCACTGCAGCTTCTCAAGATTTTCCCTTGCCTTTTACAGTTTGGAGTGTGGTCCAGAAGAGCAGAGAAACTGATCAGTAGAAATCAGGGGAAATCCCTTCACTTTGTCTGGTATCTCATACACCAGCCTGGGGCTAAGCTATCCATGAAATATCGAATTCAGAGGCAGCCTAATAAATTTTATTTTTGCTACACAGCTTTAGCAAGCACAGCAAGGGTGCAGAGTCACTGCAAAGCCACAGTTATGGCCACCTAATAGAGCAGAAGGATATCAAGTGAAAAAATATGAGAACACTGCTGAAGACAGGATGGCTATAGTTCTCCTTGGCCATATTGCATGGAGATGAGATCTGCGACAGAAAAAGCACAATGTCTGATTTTCTTGTTTTGGAATGGAGACATCCTTACCTTGCAGATACATTTCTTCTCCTTCTGTGAACATTTGGTTGCATCTGCTGCATCGTGCACAGCTTGGATGATAATGCTTGTCACCTGCCTGAACAAAAACAAAAAAGGGACGTGAGGGACAAATGCATTGCACTGCTTTGTGAGCACTCATTAACTGCTGACTGACCATTGCCCTTTTTCTTCTAGTTCACCTGTTATGATACAACACTGCCCTCATGATGAATAGCACTGAGAATGTCAGCTCTGCCACCCTGCTCCAGTCCTGAGGTCTATCCTGTCCTCAACAGAGGCCAGCACTGACTGCTTGGGAAAAAGTCTGTAAGAGGAAAGACAATACAGAACAGCCCTTCCTCTTCACACCTTCCCATTCAAGCAATCAGTGTCTTCCCGGCTAGGAGCTCCATCATAATGTATCTGTTCCCCACGATTTGACAAACATCTTTTTTAATGTTCATCCATCTAACAGTCCAAGGCAATGAATGTTACACTGAAGTTAATTTGTGTAAACCTGCTGCCTCCTCATTTTGCCAAACAACACACCTTTTCTCAATTGCTCCATTGTTAGGGAAGGATTTAGTCAATGAATGAGTTTTCAACCTGCCATTTCATCCCTTGGCCTTCATCTCTACACTGCTGATACGGGCACTAGTGAAGAGAGCTTTCTAGAGCCACTTCTGGGACCATTAATTTAATTTATAGATGCCTGATTCAAAAGCTATACTAGAACAGACAGCTTGAGCTGAATTTGAACTACTGATGTAAAGGTCCTAAATACTCTAGATCCTGTTACCCAAATCCAAATCCACTGAGTCATTCATTCTCTTAAATACATTGATACCCGTAATAGGTAAAGCTGATCAGATTTCAGGCCTTTAAGGACAGGCAAAATCAAGACACAAATATTAATACAATTTCTTCTCCTTAGGAGACCAAAGCAATCAATACATTAGCTTCCTCACATCATAAACTAAGCACATAATGTCCACATCAGGCTTTTAAATAGAAAAATAATTAATCCTAGAAAATGACCCTTCATCATGACAAATAAAGAATTCTAAAAGTCTTTAAATTTGTATCTGGCTTTCCAAACACATTAACTTCAAATCCTTTTTCACAAATACTCCCCATCCACTGAGATGTTATATGGATAAAATATCTGTTTACTCTATAGCTGACTTGTAAAATGGCATCAAAACCATTTCCTACCTCATTATACTTAAGACTGTAAGATTACTAAATCCAACCTTTCATTATGTCTATTGAGAAGAATAACAACATATTTTTGGTTCACATTTGACATTCATTGTACTGACTTTCTATTTAAAAGTATTTACATGAGATGATGAAGTACATGGATTAAAGTACAGCTACCAGAAAACCAGCTCTACCACCCAGCTCTTCTATAGGTAAAGTTGCACCATTCAATTTTAACAACTCCCTTCCAGGAATTTCAGCAATACAAGGCCAGAGAAGAGGACTCAGTGTGCTGTTAGTTTAGCCATGCATTTCACTGTTTAGTTGCAAAAAAACTGCACTGCTCTTACTCAGGTCCTGCCTTTGCTTTGACTCTTGCTCTTCAGGGGAAAAATACACCAAACAGGAAGAATAACGGGATTTAGGGGGTTTTTGCACAGCAGGTTTAGAGCTATCAGGCAAACCAGGGTCTCTGCTAAAAGGGAGAATGAAAAGGCACTACTAAATATGCTTACTCAAGGAAGAAAAGCTAATGAGGGAGAAAACAGAACTGATGTTTTACTTGCAGCAACAAAGCCAATATTGAACTGAGGGAGAAAAACACAGTCAATGCTCATTCTTTATAATTTTCATTACTGGCTGTCTTCTTCATCTCTGACTTTCCCTCGCAATTGTTTAACCTCTGAGGTGTCCCCAACAGTTTCATTCAAGACTGGAATTTATAGGATAAAGAAATCCAGAATTCATCACATTATTATGGGTAGACCTGTGGCCTCTGTGAAGTTTTGTTTTCTTGGAAAAACTTCTGATAAGATACTGCCAAGGGAATATAGCTTAAACCACGTACACCTGCCTCTTCAGAACAGCCAAAGGGATCAATTTCAAGTTTATCAGGTCTTTTCCCAAGACTGACACAACTGGCCAAATCTTAGCCTGGTGTGAGTGATGATGAATGAACACCACGCCCCAGATAACACAACCCTGCGAAGCCGAAGTGCGAACACACCCTGCACTGGAGAGGGTTTGGGGGAGTCACATACCAGAGCAGCTGCACTTGTTGTTTTTAAACATTTCCAAAACAGTTTCATGAGTTTTGTGCCTCTGTAATGTTTCTACAGCTCATGAGTGGGATCCTTTCTACAGTGGATATCCGCTGGAAAACATTCTGAAACTCAACTAATTCAGGGCTCATCTTGCTATGCCTGACTTGCTGTGATCACCTGGGAAAATGGTTGCTAAAAATCAGTAATTTATAATGTATTAGGAAAACCTTTTGGATCTACAAGGCAGTGAAATATTCATAACTTAATGGGCATCTGGTTTTGCCCTTTTAGGGCTACTAAACCCTGATTTTACGCTACTGTGTTGTGTGTTGTATCAACACTGATCTTCAGTTTCCCAGTCTACAAAGCAGGTTAAATTACATTTAATGTCCTACATAAAATACTTTGGAGAAATGCTATCAAGGAAAACCATTATAGAAATGTATTCTTCATAACCAGTCTTAAAAATAAAACCTTCTAATCACATCTCTAATGCATATGAAGGACAGTTGGAGGCTCAGTGACCAGGATTCATGGATCATGGGCTGCATAGGGAAGCTGGATGTGTCTATCCTGCAGAGGACATGTTCCAAGTACCATGAGCAAAAGTACAAGCTCTATCATGCATTATGACAATGCCAAGATCTATAATAATAGTTGTTAATGATCAACCAAATTTTTCATATCAAATTTTTTGTAGATCAACTTTTCAGACTCAGAAGCTATAAATTTCCAGCCTTTCCCCAGCATGCTATTCTCCTAAATGACTTTAACTTGGATGTTACAA
Organism: Acanthiza pusilla; assembly: GCA_036630365.1. Lineage (NCBI taxonomy): Eukaryota > Metazoa > Chordata > Aves > Passeriformes > Acanthizidae > Acanthiza > Acanthiza pusilla. The sequence goes on along the minus strand of JAXCHO010000234.1, from coordinate 7,956,011 downwards.
ATCCTCCTTAGCTGATTAAGCCATTCTAAAAGCCTCTGGGGACTGTTTACAGAGGGCTTTGATGGCTCCCTCTATTTGGGGGGGTAATGACCCAGCGCAGCTGACTGCAGTGAGAAGGTGGCAGAGTAGAGGCACTGTCACACACTGTGTGTACCCCGCTCAGAGACCTCCTGCAGTTCAAAAGATGAACTAAAGGAAGCACCACTTGAACATGATGCTCTGAGCTCCTGAACTACCCCTTCTCACACCACTGATGCTCCAACGCCCATTTGCCGTCACTTTATCAACTTCACTTGTTTGGGGACCTCCCGAAGCCAAAAATGCACTGTCACTCCTCCTTGTCACAGAAGGCAATGGCGAGTGTTGCAAGAATTATTCCAACCCAGGAGCTGCAAATCCAGCTGCAGACAAGCTGACACAACATGTCCCAAAAATCCAGCTGAAAAAGTACCTGTGTTGAGCTCACGTACAGCGTTAACCCCGGGGTAATAGCACTTCAAAAGCCAAGGACTGTATTTTCTGAGTCCAACCCCTCTGCCTCCACTTCCCACAAGACTTAACTTTTATTCTTGGAGTGCTTGTAAAGCTCTAGGCTGATTAAATAAATGTTTTCCTCTTTGGTGAACGTGAGAGCTTAAGATTTCCTATTACTCATGCCTTCAGCTCTGTCCTTCCTCCCAGAACAACAGTGAACAAGGGCCAGAGAGAACAATAACAAGAATCCCGCTAGGAGAGCTCACATGCCAGCGGGTCTGGTAGAGGAAGAACTAATTACCAACAGACATGTTCTGCTGGCCAAAGGACACAATTAAGTGCATATTTGTTGTGTTACATTTGCACAGCTGCACTCGCTCACTCTCCTTTCAGAGATAACTTAGCTGTCACCTGACACAGAGCTATTAAACATGTAGAAAGCTTTACTTTTCTATTTAAATACTACAAAATTATTATGTAGTTGAAAGACTACATTTAAGAGTAAAAGCACTTCCCCTTTTTCCTTTTTTTTTTAGTTTTTATGAAGAGTTATAATAGGCCCATTTGACGGACAAACCTATCCAGTGTTTATTCCTACCACAACTCTGAGGAGAATGACTTGATTTCTTAACTCTCTCAAGGACTAAGGAGCAGCACAAAGAATAATTCAGAGTCATCCTTTAAACCCCTTAAGGAATGTAATGAATTGTAAAACAGGAACTGTGGCAGTAGCCTACCATTTTCCAGGGAAGCTTTATTTTAATTACTTGCAGAGGTCACAGAACCTTCAACCCTGTTTGATGTTCGGTGTAACATCAAATTCCATTGTTTCCTTCTCTGCAGGCTTCTGTGATCTCACGAGCGGCTGGAACAGCATAAACACTATGAAGACCAAAATCTGCTTCTAATAACATCCTGACCCAAACTGTCCACTCATTTTTCCCAGGCTCTTATCTGTTTAGCAAGTCACTACAAATATCTGTGCTCAGAAAAAAAAAAAAAAAAGTGCAGTTTCTTTGCCTCCAAAAGAGTTCAGAATCTACCATAAGTTTCTCTCTTATTACCAATGGAAGGAAAGTGTAATAAAACTTTTAAAAAATTATTCCTTGTTTAATATGCGTATTTAAAATGTGGACCTTCTAAAGCTGTTTTTGCGCTACTGTCACAACATCTCAACAGAAGCAGCTCTCAGCACAGTCTCTGCCTCTGTTCAACCTGCAAGAGGATGCAGCAGCAGGAAGCAGAGCTCACACTGGCAGTTCCCAAGCTGATGGAGCTGCAATGCACAAGACTGGGGAAAAGTGGGAAATGGAGCGTGAGGCTGTGACTGTAAATCTGAATGACAACGTGGAAGCAAGAGACATGGGAGACCCTCAGAGCCTTCCACTGATTGCTGTGCTGCCTTGGGTAAGACAAAACCCCAGCTGCCCTGCTGTTATGAACACTTGCACTGTTAATTCACACCCAGTGTCTGATTTTGTACAAAAATACTTCCCAGCATTACAATAGTGACTGACAATGTCATGCCAGTATATTTGTTAATGGATGGACTTTAATAAACTTTGTAACTTGTTAGTGTTAATTCCATCGACACACAACATTGTTATACCCATCGGTGCTGCTGACAGCAATGCAATTATTCACTGCATGGAATACAGATTTTCCTTACAGCAGAGATGTGAGTAATCATTCAGGCTAAATCCCCAGCTGTGCAACTGCTCTGCTGGCATGAAGAAACAGCCCTCATGCCAGCTGAATACCAACTGGGCCTACTTTAGTAAGATCCTAGTTGTTACTAGTGATTGCACCATCAGCTCTGAGTCCTCACTGTCCTGCAACACCCAAAGCTGAGCAAGTTGCACACACAGGTGAGAAGTTTAGCTATTGGTTATGGTCTTTAGGGGAGCTGTTCATTCTGCCTTTATGGGCCAAATCCACCTATTGCTACGCACTGGGCCAAAGCTGAGAATTCATGTTACTTATACAGTTAACAGCAGGAGGTCAGAACAAAGAAGGGAATTCCACTCAGCTAAGAAATGTACCCACAGCAGCCCAAAGTGGCTCATTATGATGTTGAGGGCAGTGCAAAGGAGCAAAGCATCTGCACACACAGCTTTATTGCCTGTGCCAGGATTTCAGCATCATCTCTGCTAGGATCTTGTGTTAGATTTATGCACAGAGAAACCTAACCCCACTAAATGAATATGTAGTTAATCAAAAGCAATGCAGAAGAAATATATGAATTCTATTTTATTAAGTTTCATTTCTATCTAATTATAATACAAATCTGTGAATTCATTGCCTTCATTACCCTTATTTTAGGTGCATATGGAGGCAAAATCCAGAACCTGCCATTTAATTTTCTTTTAAACCCCATTTATTGCAAAGATTATTTTTTTAATTCTGAACTCCTCAGCAGCAAGGCCTGACACAAATCCCTTCTCTATTTCTTAACAACGCTGGAACAGGTCCAGTTTATAAGTACAGGTGTGGACTTTCCGTATCTCCTGTAATCTTTAGGCTTCACAAAGAGTTGGATAACTAAACGTTCTTTATCTTATATGCATTTTGTCCAGCATGATTTTTGACATGAGAACATACTTCAGAAACAGAAGGACCTGCTTACAGCCACATTCATATTGCTGGATTAGTTTGTAATTAGAATCAACCAGCAAAGCTACTTTACAGTAACTCCACCATAGTGCCAAGGGTCTTTTCAGACAGCCTAAAGCTGGAATAACTGTAATTTTGACTCCACCAGGCAGAAAAAAAAGCCTGTTCTCATTCAAGAGTGCAGTGTAGGTGTGCTGAGGGTACTGAGTGACCCATGGCTGTGGCATGGTGTGAAAGCCATTCCAGCCCCAGCTCGAGCCTGCTGAGAGCAGAGCAAAGCCCTGGGCTTGGTTCAGGGCCGAGTGCCAGTTCTGTGCCACAAGTGAGGGGACAGCAGGGAGCCTTGGGAATGGATTTTGTACCGGATACACACAATATCCAATCTCCCACAGCACCGGGAATCTCCCGCTTTCCAAATCATCCTCGTGTTTTCTTTCATTAGGTGATGACAGAACCACTGAGCTGTCAGGAACAGGGGAGTTCAAGAGTGAGACATGACCACGTTTCTCTTTTTAACTCTTTGCATGAAGTGACTCTTGGTCTCTCGACTTGTTCCTCTGGCTGGACCTCCAATACCAGAGCTTGATGTTTGTGCGTTCGCAGGTCACATCAATTGAAGGTGCAGCTGTATTTGCAGAGCTGCAACAATAGCTCCCAAACAATGGGAAGTAATTTGAACTGGAAATAACTTTTTCAGTCAGTAGAAATACAGCTGACTCCAACCTGCTAAAATTTAGCTAGAAAAGTTAACAAAAAACCTCATTTGTATCTTAAAAAAGCTCAACAGAAGTATTTAATAAATCAGAAAGTTTTGCACCTAGAAGCTGGTAATAAATACTGGACCTCATCCTAATATAAAAATCTTGTTATAATTTTCAAAAATTAGCAATTATCTCCAATCATGATTTGCTTGCATGTATGGACAAACAGAAATAGAGAGCAGTGTTAGATATGCATATATAATTATACATGCATGTGGCATTTCAAAGGAACATACATATTCCTAGATCTTAAAGTAACCATAAAAGGAAAACCCAACAATCTTTAAGACATTCTGCTGCATGTCCCAATCATAAGAACTGAGATAATATTAGCTAAAGAGAAAAAAAAGGCAATGACTAAGTCATCACATTAGAAATATATATAACTAATAAGAAAGATAAATTTACCAAAGAAATAACTAGGAACGATATGTTTAAAGACAATAAAAATCTTTATTAGAGCATGATGTGGAAAAAAACCAGAAACAGATCAGACAATGTTCCCTTGTGAGCTCTAGATGAAAAATTATGAAAGATGACATAGAAAAGGCAGGAGTATTCAGGATGTGTATCTTTAGGTCTGCATTTGACAATGACAAATTTCTATTTGACATTGTTTATTGAGCAAGATTTTTTTTTTTAACAGTGTTTTCTGTTAATCTAAATTACAAATTAAGAGACCTGAATAATTTGAACTCCAAGGATCTTAAGAAAACTAGCTAGGCATTGCTCAGACAGATGGCTCTGATAGCAGGGGAGGCTCTGCTGAGCCAGATACCTCAGAGATTACTTCCTTCAGCCCACAGCGTGAGGTACCGCTGGCCAAGACAAGAATATAAAAGCTTCCCTGGTAAATCTGCTGGTGACTCATAGGCAATGCTTGTTGAAGCCATCGAAACCAAGCAAGCATGTTTTAATAGACTGATGTAAAATGCCTGCAAATCAAGAAAGCAAGGCACCGTGAGATGGAGGGACATGTTCTGGGCGACAGCAACTGAGAGAGGAAGTAGGGAACATCATTAAAAATCGCCCAGAAAAGGCTCTCACTGAGTACCTGAAAAGGCTGGCTCTTCTGAACATTTAATGCATACAAGGAATATAAAGGAAAAGCAGAAAAAAGTTTCATAACACTGGTGAGTGCATACACATGGGTTTGCAGAAGGGAATTCAGTGGAGAACCATCAACACAAGGTGAGCCTTCAGCTGTGATCCTGAAGGACTCAGAGTCAAATCACTACTCAGATAAAGGCTTCAGAGGGGACTAGATCACAATGACAGGTGATTAAAAGCAGAGGAAAGAGGTAATAGCAGGAAAGAGCATGAGATTTTCAATCCCATTGAAAACTCTGTGACATCAAAAAGCTGGAATTAGACGAATTTAACCTCAAAACAAGGTGAAGTTTCTAAAAAGCAAAGGTAATTTAAGCAGCATGAGGGAAAACTTTTGGCCTTGCAATCATTCTGCAGTTTTCATGACCAGGTAATTTCCCAAAGGATAAGCTTTCATTTGGTTTCTAGGGAAAAGCTCTGATTTTGAAAAGAGAAGGTCAATTGAGATGACTTTAGCAGTGCTTCTGATCTTAAAATCCATTCCAATGGACATTACATGGAGAGAAACTTTTACAAATGCATCAAGCAGCTCCTAGTGAGCACAGGTTACACTGGAAAAAATTCCAAAAGAGTTAAATCAGGGAAGAAGGCTGGGAGAACAGCTTGAGGAAAAACTCATGTTAAACTGTTCAGAGGGCAAGTGCAAGCCACTCTCTAACTGGTGAAGCAAGTGAGAGTTTGGGAGTTTAAGCAACTCACCCTGGACCAAAATTAATGCTTGCAGCAGAGCCAAGCAGAGATCTCAAATTCGCAGAGCCCCAGCCCTGCTGGACCTCCGTGCAGCACAGCACTGGATCTAAACAACTGTGGCCAAGTTTCTTGTTCATCTCACACAGAATGCCTTCCCAGTTGTCTGTCAGAAGGCTGATTCAGGAATCATGCAAGCCTTGGCATGTAATTTAGCAAAGCCTGGGCCCCATTCTGATATCTGCATTCACTTCAGAGGGAGTGTCCCAAAAACAACAGAGAAACAAGAGTTGCAAGGGCCAAAGGAGGGGAGAAAGCAACTAAGCATGAGGTCAGACTCAGTACATCCACAGAAAATAACCAGAGAATAAAAACAAAAGTAGCCTGTAAGAAACAAAGCAGACATGTAACACTCAATTTTTGCCAGTTTGTACCATGGAGACTCCTGGTTTTTCTAACAGGGAAACATCTTCTGCGGGAATTGAGCAGGGAATATTTTTTTCCACTAGTGACTAGAGCCTGCTCTTGTAGGAAACTGATCCTATTGCAACCAGTGGGATCTGACAGTGCTTTAAGAAGTCTAAAGAATGGGTTTTATCCTCAATTAACTGCAAGGCTACCTGCTACCTCTGGAAATCTCTTACAGCAAGAGGTCACAACGAACAACAGATGACAGCCTAGGGAATGGACAAATTTACTTCAAGTATTTTTCTTCCTATTTACTCCAGAGTCACCCATATCAGTTATGAGCCTGTATTTGACTACATCCAGACATTTCTCAGGAATCCTCGTTTTGTAATTCTGGCCAAAGTGTTTATGTTACACTAAATTTAAAATGGGAATAAGAAAGGACATCAGGGTACCAAGCGGATAGTTAGTGCAGAGGAAAAGCTGTCTCTTTTTCAAAAAGAACAACTTGGAATAAATGTCAGACCACCAACATGTACTCTGCTAGAAGCAGGGCCTTTTCTTTTTGGCAGAAGTCCTTTTTTTTTTTTTTCCCCTATTTGTCAGTCTTCTAACTGCTGATACACATGATTTCCAATTACAGCTGCAAAACTATGCAAGTACATTTTTGAATCCTCACTGGCATGAAGATCCAATCAGAGTATGCATGTTGGAGCCAAGTCACAGGGATTTTACTCCCTATGTTGTTTACTTCAGCTCCATATAAAAATCGAGATTTCTAGTTACCACAGAAAAACTATTCCCACATATTACTGCAGTGATGAACAGGAAAGAGATGATGGACATTGAGCAGAAAGGGATGTCTAACAACATTTGCTGCCATTTGATCTTCAACTGACTATATAATCTCCATGATTTTCACTCAACAGCAGTATTTCAAGGGTGATGGTGAGATAAATCTGCTTAAAGTTTCTTACTGCCTCAGTTTTTACTCTCCTCATTGCTAGGAAAAAACATTCTCCAGCCAACATGCAACTTCTTCACAGAACTCCAAGCAACAGCAAATCCATCTTCATGCATCACAAATCTTTCTCTCCAAATCCTGCATGTAAAAGTCAATTTCTTAACATTTTAACTTAAATAATTTATGACGCTCATTTCCTTGACCTCTGCAAACCACAAATAATCCCAAACTAGTTTCACAGACAGTTTAAATGCCAGACTATCTGCACTGCTGGTGATGAAAAGATGCATCTCTTACCATGTGCTATTTTTCCCTCTTAAAAATAAAAAAGGCTTGTAATAAATGTCATACATCCCAGATATTTATCCAAGGAGCTTTTAGACCTGTATGATCTTCTACCGTAGTATGAGCATATAATTCAAATCGACCCATCTAGTACTTCAGGTGTTCATTTAGAACATTTAATCACCCATGAAATACTCACACGATCATATTTCTTCATCTGTAAAACCACCTGCTCAGTAAAGACAGGTGTTAATTCTGTGGACTTCAAAGTCCCTAGAGATTCCAAACATATCTTTGGGGTTAGTATTTGTTTTTCTTAACTTTTTTTTTCCCTCCTCAGGAAAACACCCTGACAAAGCAGACAAAAGAGAGAGGTGACTGAGTCCTACAGAGTGAGTGCTGAGCACAATACCTGGATGGAGCCTGTTACAAGCAGGTGACAGCCACAGACTTGCCCCAACAGGCTCCTCTGCACTCCTCAAGTTTCAAACACGTTATTGCTGCATTCTTCCCAACAATTAATTTTTATGGGAGATAGATGTAAGTTCTACCCTAGTTTTCTAGAAGTCAGTCGCAAACTCTTCACTGATAGGAAGCCTTAAAGATTTAAAAATGAAACATCAGAATCCTGCAAAAAAATACTGCACCATTTAATCCATTTTTCATTGTGATCTCTGTCCAGGAGACACAAAAAATATCTGGCTGAAATAATTTCATATTGCTGCAGAGTGCATGGCCACATTCCTCTGCCACCACATCCCAAATGCCAGTGGGACTGCCACACTGGAGGAACTCCTGGGTTCAGTCTAAATACTTTGGTGCAGGGATCATGGTTAGTTTTATATCTTCTTTTGGGTGATTGTGGCAGGTAGCACCAGCACAATGCAAAGGTTTAAAAGATGGCCAGAAGTAGCAATGGTGGCTATGAAATAAAAATAGAGTATTATGCTTTCCCTAAAGGAGTCTGCTCCAAGAGAACAAGATGTGTTCTGCAGTACAACCAAGCAACTGAATTCTTAATACAGTTATGTAACACAAATGATAAATTCATCCAGGTAAGTTACTCTTCTGCTAGAAACTGCTATGTGCTCTGTGCACCTCTAAGACATGAAAAAGCTACTTATTTTAAGTGTCTGTTTCACGTTACTGGAATACATGCAGTGGCTATTTGTCACAAAGGCTGCTGGTGATGGCAAGAAACTTTGTGCTAATATAAATGCTTTTATTAAAATGTAGTTTTAAAGAATTTTGATCAGCCTGTTGAAGTTTTTTAGTAATATTTAGTACAAGAAACACACCAGAGAATATTTAACTAAATCAAAATGTAGATGTTAAAGATGCTTTGCTAGGATATATAGATCATAATCAGCAACACTGTACTCACAAAAGCAATTTATAGAGATAAGACATAATTTTATAAGCACCTGAGAGATTTCACAAATCCCTTTGTGGCAATAAGGAAGCTTTAATTGGTTATTTTTTTCAAATTACTTGTTACAACCTGCTCTTATTATTCACCATCTTTACATCCTCTTAACATTCCTCCCCTTCCTATTGATGTTCAAATTGACTGAAGGATGGTTTCCAAACCACTGCTGAGAAGTTAATGCCTTGTGATTATGCTGCCATAGCAACTGAACTTCTGTTAGGGCTCTGTCAACTTCAGATACTCTTTTGTCATCTTTATAGATCAAGTCTTTCCCAACTACAGATACCCCTCCTGCCAAATTCAGTCTTTTGATGGGGGGAATCACTAAAACCTTGTTAGAAAGATTTTTACATCAAGCAAGTTATGTTATTTTTCTGCAGGTATATTTATTCTAGATTTTTGATCTTGTATCTGGTGTGGTGCTCTCAGCAATTACAGCAGGGTAATTTTCATCAGGAAAGGGTAGTCCAAACTAAATTAAATCTGTGCTGCTACTCAGTTACACAGACAACCTGCCTGAACCACTTACCCATATCCTGAGCTATTATTAAACTTTTCATTTCCCTGCTTTTATTCCAACAAATCCTCCATGAAGAAAAAAAAAATCAGCATTCCACATTAACTGATAAAACACACTTCTCAGAAAAAAGGCAGGGAAACTGTAAACAAATGTTAGCCTCATTTCCATGCAACAAATCTCCAAAGTGATCAAAAAAGAAACTTTATCAAGAATTTTTTAAGATAGAGAATCGCATTGTTCCTCCATACAGCAGCAATCAGTTGCAACCAGAAACAGCCCAAGCTCTGTGCCATTCTCCTCTCTTCCTGGCACTTTAAAAACATGTGTAGCTGCACTCTCTTTATCTAAACCACAGAACTATACACAGCCTTTAAAAAAAAATTCCTTCTGGTGCACAGGAACAAAAGTACAAGTACGCTATTATGATCCCACTGGCAAGCTATTCAGTCACATCACAAAGCTGCACCCCCTCTCCCTCCTCCAGGAAAGCCATGACCCTTTCCAGTTCAGCTCCAGTTTCACAGGAAGGGGTTTACCTTCTGAGAGGGATTTTTCAGTCCAAGTCCATTTCCTCCCCAGCTCCGTTGGGGCTCAGGCTCAGCAGCAGCGCTGTGCAGTTGGTTCTGCTCTCCCCGAACCAGCTCGGCTGTGCTGGAGCTGCACCCAGCCCGGAGCCTCACTCCTCCTCCTCCCTCAGCTCTCTCCTGCACACACCCACCAAAACCAGCAAATAACTCTTCCTGCACATTAAACCCACTCGGGCAGCAACTCGACCATCCCATTCTGGAAAAGGAAAGGGGAAGAACACTGGCCCAGGCAGGGGCAGGACCATTTCTCATCACTTCTGTGTGTCACGATTCGATGTCGACACAATTCAGAACATTTTTCCCTTGGGGAGAGGCGTCTGCTGAGTATGAACTCGGCACTCTCCTTCTCTGGAAGTTATTAAATGTAACTTCCCCAGCTTCTGAAGAATTTTTACAGCCTCCTGGGTGTTAGTCTAGTTTTGTCAGAAACATGCAGTATCACTGAGATTGTATTCTAGCCCAATTCAGGCTGATACAGCGAGAGTGCTGGGCCACTTCTCCCACTGGTACCTGAATCCCTTTATCCTGTGGGCACATTTTGGAGCAAAATCATGCTTCAGTCACACTCTAGGAACACTGGATGAGTTTTCAATGGGCACTGTGCACTGACCCTGTCTGATCTCTCCCAGGTATTTCCCATAAGTGCTCTGCTGTATACCTCTGACTGAAACAGCAAAAGACCACAGCATGTGCTTCTGCTTTTGGTTAGCAATTACCTGGGGCAGTGAAGCAACATGGTTGTGTTTTCTCCTTTATTCTAAAAGCAGTAGAATTAAACACAAAGCAAATCACAGACTTAACGAAGCATGCACTAAACTCCTATTCCTTCTGTGGCCTTTCCCTCTGGATTATTGTGGTGTGTGTAGATTACAGCAATGACTGGGAGGAAGATACTGGTTGAGAGCAAAGTCCCTCCCAAGCCTGTAAGACACCTAAAGCAGCAGACACTTAGTGCTATGAAAACAGAATGGTAGTGCATTTTTCAGGGATATTATTTTTCCACAACTTTAACATATGACCAAACCTGTTTGGATCCATCCTATCATCAGTCTCTGGTTCGTTAATTGCTTCATTTATAAAAGTGTTTGAAATTTTACTTCACATCAACCTGTATTACTAGTACAGGTCGCATCATTAAAATCCAGTAAGTTACATATTTTGTGATACTTCCTGCATAATTGTTATGAAAACAGCCTTGCTAAATGCTTCATTTGGCAGACGAATGTATGCTACTTTTCCACTTAGCATTTCTGAACAGAATTGAAATAAGCCTCAGTTTGTTTTAAGAGATTCTCTACATGGATTCTCAATCTAGAAAGTGGTCTGCTATAAGAACACAGGACCAGATGCAAGACTGTACTGAAGTACCAAACGAAACTCTGTACATGGATATTTGCAGAGAAGGATGAAGCTTTCACATGAGCTATGAGCCCAAGTCTCCTTAAAATAGATTAGTTAAACATGCAGGCTGCTGAGTTTCTCTGAAAGTCAATCAACTGAAGCATCTGAATGCTAATACTCACATGAGCAAAGCTGCTAGCACGGGTGAGCGTTTGCAGAAGGCAACACTCGAACAACATAGACAGAGATTGTTCAAATAATTCATTTACAGTTCGTATGGGAACCAGCGAGGTTGTTCTGGCATGTTATTTATTTATTTGTTTGTTTGTTTAGTATTTAGAACAGACTCATTCACATCTAAAGAATCTGCAGAAACTTCTATGAATTCCTCACAGCACAGGTTTCTAAATCTAGCTCTGAAAACAACACCTGAAAAAACTTACAGGCTCTTCTGGGTCACATGCTTTGCCTCTTAAATATGGATACAATTTTCTCAGACAAATGTAGCAGCTTCCACTGTGTGTTTGCTTCCTTTTCCCCTCCCATAATTATTGCTATTTCCTTCTAACTTCAGAATTCAAGGTGTCTGAGAACTGACATCTTTCAGAGTTAGTAACAGCCCAGAGGAGACATCTTAAAATTCTGGCAATTAAAGTAACAGTATTTACAAGTACTAAACTTCATTCATGTTAGGTACCACATCTTAAATTACTGCTCCTCTTTAAAATCAGGAGTAGCTCAGCAGAAGTTACAATATCACAAACATATTTAGAGCTCGACCTGACCTTACAGTCTGAAACCAAGGGAACCTTCTGGTGGCCTGGCATTTCTCCTTCCAGGTCCATCTGTGAAAATGGCACTGTGCCACTGCTTACAAGGTGGGCTGCAAGATTCAACAGTGCACAGGAAGCAAACCCAGGGCAGGCAGCAGCTCCTTGAACAGGAACTAGAGCTATGCACAGCCAGAAGAAATCACACAACAGCACTTCTTTTTGCCAATTAATATTAAGCAAATAGTATTACAAAACTAAGTGCGTGGAGTAGCAAGATGAGGCATTTGAGAGCAGATATATACATTTCTATCTCTAAACCACGAGATCTAATCCTGTTCATATCAGTTACAGCCAAAAAAGGTGAAAATTGTAAGACCTGGATCTTATTCTCATGCTTTTCATACAATTTCATGCAAAATATCCACCTGTTTCTGCCCTTGTGTCTTCCTTGTGAAGAACTGAAGGAATACTGCTCAGCAGTTTTGTAAGACATTTTAGTTAAGCAAAGATGAAATAGATGGACACAGGCAGGATCCACCAGCTCTGAAGTCAATTGGAAGCTTCTCAGTGATTTAACATATTTTTAATTAAGCCCTGGAGGAATAGTTATATTGTGTATGAAAAACATATTAAAGAAAAATCATTTAGGTCGACATCTTTCAAATGACTAAATACATGCTGAAGTTTACTTAGATTTGTGGAGTTGCAGATGTCTACACAGAAATTTGCAGGTTTCAGATCAGAGAGGCATCTTTCAATATAGGCAAGCCCAGAAGCTGTGAAAACCATTGCTTGGAAAGTCTGTATATAAGTCCTCATTCTCACTATGCTGCTATTGCCTGCTAAAAATATTTTTCACCTGAATTAATGGGAAATGAGTAGTTTTTCACAACTAAAGATTCCTTTCTGCTTGAGAAACCTGAGGAAGAACACTGATCTGTGTTGCCTTGACAACATTTCCTGAAACACTCAAGCATTAAAGTACCCAGTATGCTCAAGAAAGTTGCAATATCTATTTCATATTGGACATTTACCACATTTATTGTGTTGGCATGCACTCATCTATCATCTGTGAGTATTTGTCACAGAAAGCAATGTGCCAAATAATACATCAGAAATATCTGAGCTGACTTAAATGCACATGGTATTTTTCTTGCATATTTCCATGGCTACTGAAAGCTGTTAGACCTATGACCTGGGAAAAAAGAGCATTCTTGTGATTTGTGGATATTAGTAAAATAAATACTGTCTTGAACCCAAATCGTGGCCTTTCAGACAGGTTTTGTTGAGGGTCCTACCAGGGGCACAGCATCGCTGCTTCTGAGATGAAGCTCTAAGGTCCACATCAGGAGTGGCTGTCTCTCTTGCTGTTCATTGTAGGAGACTGAAAAATCTGACTTTCTTAGAGGTGCTAAAGCCATACTGAGGGACAAAATAAGGAGGAGTTGGAAGTCTGAAATGTTGCAAAGAATCTCAATTTCTCTTTAAATAAATAAGTAAAATAGGCTTTTACTGGTAAAATAGCACCAGCCTCTGTGAAGCCAAAGCTAAATTTCATGCTTTTGTTTCCCTTCAGTTTTTCTACAGACTGCCCTAGATGTAATAAGAATAAGCACAAAATGAAGCAGCACTAAAATGGATTGCTGCTAATCGTTTCTGATCCATTAGAGGAAAGTGTTTGTACACAATGTACCATCTACTTCCCTCCAATCTCTTCTAATAATTTCTTTGGATGAAGATGATGAGATAGCAAACTCCACTTCTGACATAATGAATTATTTTATTGACAAATAAAATGAAAGGTACTGATCAGTATATTTGCTACAGGACATTTGCTACAATCATTTTTATTAACAAAGAAAAAATGGAAGTGTTTTGTGTTTTTTTCCCACTGCATGTTAGTAGGTATAAAATTTGGGCTGGGCAGTCATAACCTCTACCTAGACAAGTCCTGTAAGAGTGCTACTTCACACCAAGAATGTGGTTTCCTTCCCATGGGGGAAACAGCAGGACAAGAGACAGCCCACAAGATATAAATCATCAAAAATACCCAAATTTTCCAAAGAAACATTGCCAAAGAAAACGAAGAGGGAAGACAGTAATCCTCCCACGAGAATTTCAAGCTTCATCTAAATTAAAACTTCAGGTGAACTGAAAGGTTGTGGGTGATTTCCTGTACAGGATAAGGAGATTGTTAATTGTCCTGCCTCAAAAAGGTCTGCATCCCTCTCTGAACTGTGGCATCCTGTTCTGTGAATTATCTTCTCTGGCTGCTTCCACCCTCTCATCTCCATTATTACTACAGGATTCATGGCATGCTCTGACCCCATCCTTTAGATGACCTCTCCTGCCCAAAGGGGACACGCATGCTGTCACATGATTTTCTCACGCTAGGTTTTGATTTATTAGCTCCTTTAGTCATATTTAGAAGCATTAGCACTGTCCCTTTGGAACTGAGCATCTCTGACAGTGACGAGCCACGAAAGGAGCCCCCAGTTCTGATAAACTGCTCTGATTGCTGAACAGTAGCTGCTCACCTGCACCTTCCAAACTTGTCCAGCAGCACTGAAAGGACACAGAGTGTTTGAATGCTCTCCTGCATTTCCAGATGATACCTGGAGAACTTTAATCATGGGCTGTCCAAGCTGCTCATATGCACTGTAATGCAGGTAACCCAATGTCTGGATGGCCTCCCTGGCTACACAGTGATAAAATTTTGGTGAAAATTTCTAAGGACTTGGGCAGCCTATACCTTACAGACAGGAGTCAGAGCAACACAACTTCTACAAGCCTTTGAGAAGTTTGGTTTTATATACTGAGAACCACTGCTGCCCTCTGCTGCAGTACTTCGGGTTGTGTCTCTGATAACCAGTGAGAGCCACAAATATTCAAGTAAAATTTCTAGTCTCAACCAGAACTTAGCGTGCTTAGTGTTTCCATTACTTGACAAGATCATTCAAAAGCTCTGTTTCTAATTCATCAGGAAAGTCTGATGCTGCAGGGGACAGGTCAAATAGAAAAAAATTTATTTTTTTAATCTGATTTCGACTCTTAGAAGAGGGAGACCCTTGTAAGAGGTTGACATGTTTCATTGCTGTACTAAAATGTTGTTCTGTCTTCTTCTGATAATTAATAGCCATAAGAAGACTAAAAACTATGGAGTGAGGAACTAACCTTGGGGCCAAAATGAGCACCAAGGTTCTGCCCAGGATACATCTCTGATAACATGAACTTCAGCTTAAATTATGATGGACAGTCAGGTTCCAAGTCAATTGAACCTAATCTTTCCTTAATTTTAATTTATACCATTCTGATAGGATGCAGCTCATGATCCCCTCAAAGAGCTGTTTCCTCCTCACTGATGCTAGGAAGAGTAACATGAGTGCAACCTTGCTACATTCACAGCTCCTACACAAAATGCTCCAGATAGCAATAGTTTATTTCTCCCCAGCTCTCACAGACTCCAATAACCATCTCTTTTGTCATTTTCATCCACATAGGTTGCATTGCTTATAGGTTAGAGCCACTACCATGCACATCTAAAATAATTTTAGAATTATTTCATGTTTCCCAATCTCACAAATCTAATTACTTCTCTCCTGCAGTGCTTCCTGCACTGCATTGCAACAAAGGTGTCTCCAGTACATAATGCTAAATTGCAAACCCATCAATAGACAGTAGACAGGAATAGATGAGCAGATGGTGGTAGGCCAGAAGAAGAAAGCCAGAGACACAGCCTTCCTACTCAAGGGAAAACTCAGGCTGTTCTCAGTAATTATCTGTGCAGGTCTCCAAAGGCATTAGATACACATTGCAAAGGAGGCAGGACAGGAGTCTGGCTAATGAAAGAACCCCATCCTTTCAGTGGATGCAGTGACAAATGCACCAGGTGAACACAGGAGCTCTGAGTTGCCCATGGTGACTGGTTAATATTCGAGTGCTGAGGCAGAGAAACCTCCACAACTGAAGCCACAATACCACTTTATGTCAAACCTGAACCTTCTCACATGAGGGCTGGCACAGTTTTACATTTGTAGTAGATGGGACACAAAAAAGAACCTCTTAACACACTTTCACTAGCAGTTTCCAGCTGCTTTTATTCTTCATGACACTTTCAGGCTTATTTTCAGTTCTTCACTGAAAAATATACAGTCCAGCTCCTGACCTGAGCTCAAAGCTTAAGCTCTTTTCCACTGAACAGAGTTTCCTACAGGGACAGGAGATAACAGTTTTGCTTCTCATAACTTAATAACAAGGAAGGTCCTGTGCATTTTGGCCCCTTAAACAATTCAATAATGACACAGAGGAATCCATACACAGTTCAAGGATTCCAGCTCAAAGGGGACTTACCAGAGCCATGAGAGATGGAGGTTGGTACTGATATCTCTAAAGAGATTGGACTAGTTTCAGTGATAATGTGGAGGACTCCAGCTAAGAGTCAGCAAAGGAGATTGTTCAGAGGGTTTCTGCCTTCTCATTTCTGAACCTATAATTTACCTCTCCAGCACACTTCTCCCTCTCGCCTTCTCTGCATCATTCTGATCATGTGTAAATCTCATGTTGCAAGTCCTGGCAAACTTATGGTTGCCAAAGAGGATGCCAATACTCAAATGACTTCTGCAAATATATCAAGTCTGATACAGAATAAGCAGTGCAATAGGCTTTGCAGACCACCATGAAAGAGAAAAACAGAAACCACAGATCCATAGAAACTAGTGCAATTAATTCTATATCACATACTTTTCCTGATGACTGCAAAACTAGAACACTGAAAATAGTTCTGAAAATCAGCAACTTGGTTCTAAAATCAGCAGGAAAACTTTCTAGGACAATTTTTTGTATTCTCTGCAGTTACATGAGGACATAATGGGACGTGGCCCAATTCTCCGTAAACTCTAGTTTACAAAACACCTACCTCTAGGACTTTCCCAGTAATGAACTGGTGACATGCTTCACACTTGACTCCAAAAAGAACTTGGTAGTCCTTTTCACAATAAGGAGCACCATCTCTGAAAAAGAAAATTCACAAATTACAAACCACTTCTTATTAAACAGGTTACAGCACGACTTACACTCTTCCTTTGTCTTCAGTTTGGAACTCCTACTCCCAGAAACAGGTAAATGGGGAGAGTTCTAGGGAAACACTTTGTAGCAGAAAAAACAAAAATCATATTCTCATATGATTATAATATGAGAATATGATTATAATTATTCCTTAAATTCCCATCAAGAAAAGGCATCCAGTACAAACCACTGAATTAAAACTCCTTCTTCAGAGTAGATTCCACACCTACAGGTGGTGCAGTTCTAGGGAATGAGTGCAATTATCTCTAGAGGAGAGGAGATCACAGCCTATCACAGACAGACTGTTTTTGTTCACTTCAGGAAAAAAAAATCTTCGGTAGTCTTCAAGACTATAAGCAGTTACTTTGAAGTATAAGATAATGTATTTTTTAGTATGAACAAGGAACAGATAGTAAAAGTGGAAACACTAGTCAGCTTTGCAGCATTTCTCAGGCACTGGATTTTTTTTTTTTTTTGAGAAATTACAGATGCTACTTCTTATAAATATTATACACATCTGAATGACAGGTTTGTGAAACATTATTTCCCTGTATTTTCTCTTTGCTATATGCTTGAAGGGGGAAAAAGAGACTGTGTCTTCATTCCCTCTCTTTTATCATTTCTCCATTCTCTTCCCCTACACTTTCTTCCACTCAAAACCCTCTTCATTAGTTTCTTACATGGAGATGAGAAATACAGTGTCACACATCATCAAGGTTACTATCTAGCAAAGGTAAGAAATGGACAAATTTCTACTTTTTTTCCTCAAAATCACCTGCTGGAAAGCAAAATGACACAATGTTTTATCTGGCTAATGCAGAAAACATGCAACAATCCACCCAATTCTCTATGGGAACATGGAATTATACCCCTTTCAGACTGGTTTTAAATATAGACTGGTATCATAAAATATCACTTTTCAGTTGCACTTTGCAGTTCACTTTTCCAGCTCAGCTCTCGCTGGGAACAAAGACTTTGGTGTACATTCAAAGCTGGTCAAAACAGGACTTCAAAATGTGAATTTTGCTGCAAGCTGTTCTCTGTTAGCAGCTAGAACTGTGCCCTGAGTTCAGAAGGGATGCAGAGGTCACTCACTTGCTGATGTATTCCCCGGTTAGGACCTTCCCGCAGGCCTTGCACTTAAAGCACCCCAGGTGCCATTGCTTATCCAGAGCTAGCAATGCTTGTCCATTTTTTATGTCTCTTCCACAGCCAGCACAATCTGCAAATAAACAAACAGATGTATTTGTTGTCAGTTGTTCATTAACCCTCATTAACTTCCCACCCATCACAACACTTGGTAGCCAAAGGGATGAACCACACAGCAGTGCAAAGGTACATCTTTATTTCCATGAACACTTCCCAGGCCCTGTAGAAAGATTCAATCTTTGTCATTACATACTCAGTAGAAGAGGGAAAGTATCTCTCCTGTTTTCCATGCTGCTTATGATTCTGGCAAGCCCTGTACAAACTTCAGATCTTGTTAGGAACAAGCTACAAAAAATCTTCACTGCACAAACTTCCTGTCCTCTACAGCAATCAGTGTTGGTCGTTTTGCTTTCAGCAAGACCCTGAGTGCTGCAGGGAGCTGAGCGAGGCCGAGTGAGCGGCACCAGGACGCTGTGTGTCCCCGTTGGGTGGCAGCAGAGCCCTGCGAGTGGCACAGCCCGGAGCAGGGCACAGACCCTTCTCGGGGACAGCCCAGGGCAGGGGGGACAGCCCCGGGACTGTGCTGAAGGCTGCAGGAAGGGAATATTGTCTTCCACCTGCAGGTATGGGGAACTGAACGTCTCCTGGTGTCTAATCGGCAAAAGGACTCTCGCTCAGGGATTTTGGTACCTCCCTGGTAGTCAACACTCACTTTTCACTGCAAGAATCCTGGAGGACTCGTGGATGGCAGAATGGAAACGAGAAGCCAGGAGCACTCTGTCCCAGGGGGTGCCACAGTATCTTGTGTTACATCAGAAATCTCTAGCTCAGCCCCAAGCTTCCATTCCTCTCCCCTCAAACATAAAATACTCAAAAAGATTTCCTGTTAAGGGCCAATCCAGCACATGGTAAGATCTGAAGAGACTGATGTGGCAGACAGCACTGAACTGCAAGGGTTGTGCTTCTGTGCCCAGCCTCAGGGGACAGAGGGACTGAGGAAGGGGAGGGCCTGGAAGCTCAGTGAAGTGGAAAGGGAATGCCCATCAGCTGAGGCACACATGGAAGCCACAGAGCAGACAGCCTGGAACAAAGGAATTGCCAGATTTTATTATCCCCAGACTTGGTGTTCCCTCGGTGAATGCCTGAAACATCAACAAATAACAACAAATGGAGACAAACAGAACTGAGCAATCTGAGCTGTTAAAGCCCAGGCAGAAGGAAAATATCATCCTGGCTCCAACATTCAAGCTGACTGAACAGGTACAGCCTGAAAACCTTCACCTCCTCATGGGTTTAAGCCCAGGTTACACCATGCCTTGCAAAAGGGCAAGTCCAAGTTTATTATCACAACTGATAATGAGAGCAGCGTCAGTCCTTTTGACTAAAGGGCATGACTTTTGTTTGCTGGATAATGGGCCAAAAGAACCTCAAACATATGCTGCACCTTCCTGCTCTCCAGGAATCCACCATTTGCAGCATGTCCCTCTTTCTATCAGCAGTCGTCTTCTTCTCAAATCCCCTAAAAAGAGGAGGGAAGGGGGACTATGCACCATGGCATCTCGTGACAAAATGCAAGTCACAGACTGTTGACTCAACTTGGACTTGAAAAGCAACCCTGAGATGTCCTAATATGTGGACTTTGCTCTAGAGGACATATGTTACAAGCTGAAATCATGAAATGACAAGGAGTGACACCATGTAATGTATCCCTCTGCTCTGCCATGACAGCTGAAGGCTCCATGCCAGTCTGTGATGACAGCAAATGCTGGAACAGGTCACCAAGGGAGGCTCTGGAATTTCCAGCATAGGGCTGAGGAAGGGACAGACACGTGTCAGGGTGGCTTTGGTATGCTCATCTTGGCTTTGGTCTGGGGAGGACACGACATGATCTCTTGAGGTCTCTTCGAGCCCTCATTTTCTTAAGCTAAATCTGAAACCGTGCAACGTGACTTTGACTGTGAGAACAAATGAGATCCTTCCCCCAATCCCAGTGCGTGCTGAACTGCAGTTTTAAACAGCACCCATTTCTCAGCTCCCTAGCACTCCTGCTCCTTCCTAGTGTGCCAGCTTCCACAGCCCTGACCTGGGGCCTGCCACACTCTGACACATTCCCTGCTATATTTGCCCTCCAAAAATCTGCTATATTTTCCATGCTTTTTTCATTTTTATCTGGGAAACTTCTGTGAAGCTGAAATTTCTCAGAAAAGGAATCGATTAAAGAAATCTTTAGAGCACTTAATTTCCGATGTAATGGGAATAGAGAAACTGCCTTACACAAAAGGTGTACCTAGTCTAGCATTTTTAGTGATGCCAAAACCAGATAAATGGGGAAAATAGGGATCCATGAAGTACCTCTGACTGTTTAATAGCCTTTTTGTAAGCCAAAGTCACAGTAAGTCTGAGCAGCAGACTTACTATTGTGCTCACATTTAATACAAGGGGTTGGCAACATCCTTTTATTATTCTATAACAGCAATGACATCTACACCCTTTCTGGGTTCCTTGAAGTGCTTTGCAAAAGAAAATTAACATCATTTCCATTCTGCTAATACAACAGACACATTGAATGTCTGGAATCAAAGTAAACTAATAGGCCAGTACTATCATATTAGGCTGAGATGGCTTTTAAATAAACCTGATTTTAATTCCGGCGAAACTGTTGGGTATATACATGAAAAGCTAGCAATAATCATTATCTCCTAAAATAGAAAGTGAATAGGGCTGGGCTGGGCTAAGAAAAGACCATTTGTTCATCCAAATTCTACAAATAAAAGCCATTATGATCTCAGGACTGCATGAGGCACATTTAAGCCTTTGGCTGAATGTCATCAGAGTATGCAGGCAGGATCTCAGTATCACATTAAGCACAATCTGTATCCGTCTAACCTATAAGCAGCACAGGCTGAAAATAAAAGGGCTGTGAGGTAAGAACAGTGGTCCACAACCATATGCCAGAGCAGACTGAAAAAACAGAAAATTCTTCCCAAATTTGTGTACAATAGTTCCCGCCATGGTTCCCTCTGGCTTCACACCTGGGTCTAACAGACTGCACCCCTTGAATCTGAGCTTTCTTGCATTTTCTTTTTGCCATATAGCCTGGATTCTTCCTTACTCCCATTCCTTGCACATCACACATTCAGCAGTGCCAAGATAACAAAGAGGAGGAGGCGGACAGTGCAGTGTGCTGGTTAAAATGCAGAGTGAGCAGTACAGTTCCCCTATGCACTTATAGATATGTCATACTTGACATGGCTGGGTACAAAAGAAAATGCCTGGACAAAGGAACTGTGATGTGGATTCAGCCAGCCCAAAAGCGTGGAAAAGTGGGGGGACAGGACACAGCACTATTATATGATATATGATTTAAACTTCCACTCTCCAACCACCTTTAGCAGCCCCACTGAGTGACGCAGGTCAGGCTGAGCTGCCACCCTTGACACCTTGCTTGTAAAGATATGAGAAAATGTGTTTCCCTTTTTAGCATCTGCATCACCCCAGACATCCAGGAATGAAGCATCCTGCACAGCAAGCCATTTGTCACTGTCTAAATTAAGCAGTGGATTTTCTGCCTTTGCCTCCCTCCCCTGCTCTCAGCCAATAGTGCACAGGTGAGCTCAGAGCTGATACAGCTGGATTAACCTTCAGCACACAGAGTATGACTTCACCCACTGGATTGCTTTGAAAATCTAACAGCAAATATACCTTTATCCCACATTCTCTGCTCGTCCCATATGATTTATGAAAGAGAAAGCATCTCTACCTGCTTTTGTCCTAATAAACAGGGTTTTGCAAAGTCATGTGAATGATTACATCAACGCTACTCCATGCAGGGTTAGCTCTGTGAGCAAAGCTAATAGCTGTCTGATTTAATGATGAATAATGAAGTCACCAAAGAGTTCATTTCAATCCTGATGGCCATAAGTAGCATATATGCAATAGATAAATTCTAAGCTTCCACAACCCCTATGAGTCACAAGTATTTTGTACTCTTATTACACTGCTTTTGTAACGATTTCCCCTCTTCATAAAACATTGATACATGAATTTTACAAAGACAGCACCAGCAGGCTTCTGCATGAGTTTTACAAAGACAGCACCAGCAGGCTTCTGCTCTGAAACAGGTAAACCAGGGCAGAACTGAGGGGGGGGGGGAATTTTTATTTTAATACTTAAACAACAAGTTTTCATTGGAATTACACAGAAATACATTGTCAAACACAGCTGGACCTAAGGAGCAAGTGATTTGGAAGTGATGAAAGAGGCAAATATTACCACTGGAGTCAAGGTCAGGAAATCTCTAGGTATAAATAGCTCTTAGTCACCTTGAAAAACAACTTATATCCCAGTAATTCTTCCGTGGCAATTTGAAGGTTGTGCAATAACAATTTCTCATAGAGGTAGGGAGACCAGAGTTTTTTCTCAGTCACCCTTTAACCACAGATCAGGCAACGCCTTCTATAAAGCCTTGCTTTAAAATTGAAAGGTTTGATGATATCATGCAGGCTTTTCCAGATCTTCAAGATATTTCTGTCAAAGCTAAAAATACAAACTCACTATGCTCCCAGCATGACAAATATTTTAAAAGTTTAAAGCACAACCATTTGGTCATTGGGACTGTGATAAATTCTGGAAGCCAGAGAAGGGCATACAGTATTAGGAATTTTACATGCAGGATTTAAACCTGAGCGTGTAACTCAAGAAATCTAGTGCCAAACCCCTTCTCTTTGCCACTGCAAGGATGGGAAATGTTTGTCAGAACAAATTCACTATTGCCCTTTTGCTGAAGGCAAAACAAACCCACACAGGCAGCCTTGTACTCCTGAAATCTAACAATAAGAGGCTGGGCGCATACAATGGAGGGAAATAAATTTCCCATGGGAAGTGCAGTATAGCTTTGACAGTTTATTATAAATGGTAAGTTGGGGAAAACTGATGTTTTCAAAACAAATAGCTAAAGAAAATAAAATTATTTTAGTTGATTAAATAGGGAAAGAAATCACAATGGCATGAACTGGCATTCTTTGCTTGCAGCACAAGTCCCTGTAACCATCTGAGTGCCCAACACTGAATTGCCTTTTTAAGAAACAGGTTATTGTACATCTTGGATGTATCATTAGGCATCACTAGCGGTGTCCCCCAGGGACCAGTGTGGGGCTCAGTCCCGTTTAATATCTTTACTGATGATCTAAACTGCACCACGGTAGGTTTAAGTTGGACACGAGGAAGAATTTCTTCAGGGAAAGAGTGATTAGACATTGGGATGCGCTGCCGGGGAGGAGTCACCGTCCCTGGATGTGTTTAAGTTTTGAAAGGCTGAACGTGGCGCTCAGTTCCATGGTCTGGTTTTAAATGGTGGTGTTGGGTCATGTGGACTCGATGATCTCGGAGGTATTTTCCAACCTAACTGATTCTGTGATTACTGTAAATTGCTCTTTCATCACCTGATTTAATTTAAAGGGTTTCAGAAGGATGAATGCCCTTCCCCAGCTCCAGTTTGGTCTGTATTGATTTGTGTTAAATCTTTAACAAAGAAAGGCAATTCCTTATTTCCACATCTTTCTACACCTTATTCCCAAAGGAGACCAAACCAAACGACCTTCTAAAGTCTTACTCCTGCAAACTGTCCCTGCAAAAATCATACCACCAAGGTAACCTTTTTCCATTACATCAATCCCAGTCCCTTCTTCAGCCCAGTCTTTCACACAGGCATCTGAATTGAGAATAAGAGGGTAGATGAAACAGGAGGAAGAGGAATGAGCAAATATTCTTCACGCTAAGACAAGAGTTTTGAATTGTCGTGTAAAAGAACGAAAAAGTTTTTGGTATTCTTCTCATCCTAGCACCCCCAGTGCCCCACCTGCAAAACTATTTTGAAGGATAAACCATGGCCAGGTACATCTAAGCTGAGGCCAGTCTTCCTCCTGTAATTTCTTTTCTCACATTTCAGTACTCAGGTAGTTCCAGCTGAATCCAAAGTCACAATTCCCACTCACAGTACCCCGAGGGAATTGCACTGTTAGCTCAGAGCTTTGTTGTTTAATAGGCAGCTCATGGATATCGTGTCTCCTCATCTGCAGACTAATTGGGATAATTTTCAATTGTTACCCTTGGAAAACAAGTAATTCCAACAGGATACAACCCCCCCAAAACAAGAATGAAACTTATGACAACCTTTAGGAAGCTTGTTATGCCCAGATAACATACGGCAAAGTAAGGTCCAGCTAACAGCTAACTCACTTTTCCCATTCTTTTTAAGTGACCTCTGATTCCTGACTTACTACCTGGCAGGCTTTCTGAACATGACAATTCCCAGACACTCCTGTCCCTGGGGATCTCCTCTCTAGCTGTGCTTTCCAAGCTGCTGATGCCTCCTCATGCAACATGAATTTACTGAGGAATTCCTTGCACCTCCCCCAGAACTTCCTTAGGAATCAGCTTTGGAGTAGCACTCCTCCAGCAGACGCTGAGGAGATGGGCATGTTTTGATTTCCGAGTTCAGGATGGGGTTACACTTAGGCAAATAAGAACTGATGCATGTTTAGGACGCTTGTATAGCCCATTCACAATGTTTCTGTCCAATTTGCTGCAACAAAAAAACAGACAAAAGAAATGGGAAAACTGGACTGAAGACACCTTCCTGGAAAAAAATAAAATTAAAGGAATTTTCTGATAGAAAACTTTCTGCCCTGTCACAACTCTATTCTCCATACAGTTGCTGCTCTATCACTCAGAATTTAAGTTTCTAACAAAGCTTCTACACCTCCAGAGAAGGATGCAAAGCAATTTATAAAGCAATATTAAAACAGCAGTCCTTGTAAAAGAGGAAATAGCTGAGCAAATGGAGGCCACTTGAGTAATTTAGCCATTTTTATGACTGAGGACATGAAGCAAGGACTAAAAGTAATCTCAGAAAGTAAGTGAAATCATGAAAATGCCTCAAAAACTGCAAGCATTCTTCAAAAGAATAAATCACCTTGAAACAATCATACAAATGGGCCAGTGTCATTGGAAGAATTGCATATTCTTAGGCACAACCTAATGGTTTTTGCCAGAAAGGAACTGTGCTTGGGATTGTGTAATTTCTCTGAACTTTGTATCATGTCATGAATGTTGATTTGCTTCTTTAATTCTTAAAAAGGGCAGTTGGGTAAAATTTTAGACCTACTGTATGCTCAATATATTAAGTCACAAATGTAGTGCCCTGCAAGGTTATTGCAATCAATTTCAGACTAAAGTAAGGAGAATTAAATAGTGACATTTGAAAAATAAAGGATTTAATTTAAAATCAGAATTTAAAGTTTTAATTAAATCAAAGTTAAAAATGGCATCTGAAAACAAGGAATAAACTTGCTTTCCTTTTCCTATCTATGAGCAAAACTAAGTATAAGATGTGCCACTTTTAAAATTTTTAAGGACATGGTGATCCAAAGTAAATAGTTTTATAAGCTGCAGACTCTTGAAAAATATAAATTCCCAAATTAAAACATCTTTAAATGCATTTAAATTCTTCATGTGTCTAGCAGATTTCAGACAGTTTCTGAAGGTAAAAAATATCCACAGATACTTTATGCATTCTAAATAAAATTTCAACTTTCATTCAAATAGAGTTACACAACTCATTACCAAAAACAGTTGTTAAGGAAAAATATAGATGTCAAATAATATGATGAATTTATGCAGAGCTATATTAGTTTAAGTAGCTGTGTACAGCTATGACATACCCTCATGTTTAGCAATTAGTATTTTATAATTAAAAATCTAAATGTAAACCAAGGTTACAATCAGTCAGTCTAATCAAAATTTCCTGGGTTCTTGAACAAACCATGATTAAAATCAATGATTTAAATCACAGTGTTTGAAATCAATCAACAGTGATGTCCGTGCCTTTATTCTATGGTAAATTAAAAAAAAAACAGAGGTATAGGACTACATGGGCCCCTTCTGTCAAGTTCCCCGAACACTCAACTGAATCTGCAGTACCTAATCACAGCCTTGAATGCCACAGAGATACGGGAGTGTTTCTGCTTATGTAAGCAGACAAGCCAAGAACGAAATGAGAAAATCTTAATGTCGCAGCACACAAAAAATATTAAACCCTTAAGGTTCAAAATTTTAAAAATTTAGAATTTTAAAATGCGTGTTCACATCCAAAACTGTTGAGCCTTTCAGTTCCCCGGGGCATTCACTAAGTTATGGATACTGTGGGGGAATATTCCTTAAGACAAACTGAGCTCAGTGTCTCACACGCAAGGTCCATCTCCATCGGTGCCAAGTACCTGGGTACTGTGTAGCTTTGACACAGTGGGAAATTGGAGAATATTTCCTAAGAAAAAACTCAGAATCATGTGCTGGATGTTGCTCAACGCCCTTTAAAGCCAAAAGTCCCTGCAGGTGTCTTGTTTACCAACAGTCAGCCAACTTTCCCCTTCACTTTTAAATTCCCTATGGAATTGAAGGAGTTTTCAGAGAGCTCCAGAAAAGAGACTTTAAATAAGAAAATACTGAAAAATTGGTCAAATTTGGCTAAACAGTTACAAATCCAAGCTGCAGACTTTTCCCAAGAACTATGATTAAAAAGAATTTTGCATCCATTTTAGCTAATTTCTAGTGGAGAAGTTTGTGATGCTGATACATCAGCTCTGACATTATTTCTGAATACTAGCAGGAATCACCTATATTTTATCTAAGGAAAGGACAGTTATGTCCTGACTATAGCACTGCTTTAAGAATTAGAGAGCCTTTAAAGGAGGACTGCGAAGTAAATTTGCTTCTTCTCCATTCTGATGCTTTGTCGTTTCAAATACAACCTCATTTTCCTGCCACTTTCTGGGCAGTGAGGCAAAAGATGACTCCTATTTTTTCCTTCCCAACTTCTTTTTCTCCAACAGGTATGTTATGCTGGCTCTGCTTTACTTCAGCATTACCAGAAACCTTGCTGGAAGTTCCAGATATTTACTGGCAGCTTTTCCGCCTGCATCTTTTTCAAAGAGATAAGGCTATTGAATAATTAACAAAGATATCTTTCTCCCACAAGTTCATCAAGCATTAAGCTTATTATTTATATCACAATAGAGCAAAGATCCCCAGTTGTGAGGCAAAATCCAGCCCTGTTAGACTCTGCACTGATAGGCATGAAAGCATTTGTCCCAAAGAACTGACATTCTTTGAGCCAGAACATACTGTGCAAAACAGACGAGGACAGACACACAAAACATGATGTGAAATCTGCACGTGGACTCCGGCTGGCTGGGGAACAGCTGCACCAAGGATTATTCATGCACATGGAACACTTTGTTGGTCATTCTGAAAACTCTAGTCCACCTCTTGGCTGTACTGTAATGCTCTTAACTCACAGGAGAGACTGTTACAAAGGGAAGTTGAAATATCTTCCCTCTGCTTCTTTCCAAACTGGGTCACCCCTGGCTACCTAAGCATTTATACCACACAAATATCTTATTTCACTGAAGAAGAAACAATGGTGAAAGTCTTTGTCACCATTTTAAAAGATGAATTTTTCAAAATAAAAACTCCTGCTAGGTGATTGTAATGCTTCCGTTTCTTTTGGGTAGGGAGGTTTGTCCTAGAAAGCTCACTTTTCACTTGAAATGTAATTTCTTAACTAGTTTATGAACATCACTACAGCAATCCAACCTTTTGGCAAAAAGGTAATCAGAAATAACTAAAACTTCCAGACCAGCACCCAGAAAAGGAACCAACAAAGGGCTCATCCTCAGGTAGAAAATGATGTGACATTCTTATTACTGAACTGCTTTATTGTGGAAATAGTGAATTGCCCAAGGAAAAAAAATCTCTGCTTGAGGAAGAGGGACTAAACTGTATTCAAAGACATGTAGTCTCTTCTGAATTTCAAAGATGATGCCTGAGCCAGAAGACTGCTGGCTCGAGTTCCACAGCCTGCTGGCACCACCTCCTGTGCCTGTCCCAAGTGCTGGGATCTCTACAGCTGCTCTGCTTTCAGCTGGACTTCTCACAACTCCTCTTGTATGTTCCAGAAGAAACGCAAGCCAGTGTGGCACTTTTTAAAAATGAAGGCCTGACTAAATCAGAGATTTTTATATTCAAAGTCTGCATCAGTTCATTTACCAGGTGCCTTTGGGAGAATTCACTGGTAAGATGCCCTAATGGAGGGCATTTTATACAACTATGCAACTGCAGTTGAAGTTTTGCCCAAAATGTAGAAATAACAGGTGCTTGCACAACTGCTTTTCTGGAGAGAGAATGTGAACCTTAAACAAAGTGTGTTACCATGCAGCCAGAACACAACAGAAAGGAGAAAGAGCTTTAGACAGTACAAATCAGACAATCACCAATACAAAACCTGGACACTGCTATAGCAATTACTGGGATACATTATTGCACTACTCCTTCCTCAGGCCCCAAAGAAAAAAACTTCAAGTCTTTCACAGAATCTTGAAAATCCTGAACTATCCAAGGCATCAACACCACACTTTTAGTCAGTGTTACCTACTTGTCCCCTGTTTCTCTGCTGCTCTGCATCTGTCCCAGTCACTTTGCCTTACAGTTCACATCCCATTTATCAACTGTCATATGAAATGAAACAATAACAAAACTGAACACCACTTATTTCATTTGTCTGCAAAGCAATTTACAGGTATTTGGTACAAGATTTCATGCTGAATGTATGAAGACCCCAAAGTTAGTGCACTGTGTATTTCTAGCAGTGGCCAAGGAATAGGACAATTAAATTATAAATTATGATTACTCTATAGCATCTGAATATTGAAGGAGATTGTTTTTAAAAATTAGAATTAAAAAAAAAAAAAAAAAAAAGGAGCCTCTGAAATGGTTCTTCAAGAAAACAGCTATAATTCCAGGTGTTGGAGAAGAAGGAGCAGAAAGCTCTCATACATATTATTACTCAGCAAAAGAAAGAATAGAATTAAAAACTGAGTTTGAGCTAGAGAAAAAATAAGCATACCAGCTGATTGAAACACAAACTGGAAAAACCAGTCTTTGCAAAGATCCAAACTTGGAGCTGCTATGGTAATCTGAGAACTCTCATAGGCTATACACAAATGACGTAGAACTTGTATCTCCTCCTAAGTTGGTTAGTAGAAATTAGCATATTCATCAGGAAACCTGTTAACTATGAGAACAGAGCAAATTTTGCTCAGACCGCAATTTTCTTTTACCTTTTTGCAACTTCCCTCTCCCCTCTTACCATGTGGAATCACCACGGGGTTGCGAGAAGCAGCCACGTGGTCGCTTTCACTTCCCTACCTCATCTACTCAAGAAATAAACCCACATGCTTTGAAAATGGATGCAGAGAGTCTGGCTACATCATTGCAGAAGGAAACCAGGACAATATAACTCTAATATCTGGCGCCCAACGTGAGAAGAAGCCGAAAACACGCCGGATCTTCCATCTGCTTCAGCGACGTCTCTCCATCCACGGTAACTCCCTCAAACAACTAAACCCCATCCGTACTGTGTCGCGAGCACAGCGATCTGCTTTGAGCAGTTCTTAAAAACCGCTGGAGCTCTTAAACTAAAACTGGGGCAATCCCTCGAGCACAGCCGGGCTGAAGCTCTAGAGGACTTTTTTTTATTATTTTTATTCCTGTCTTGCCGTGAAAATCACGGGCACTGAGCGCAGAACCGGCGCAGTTTCAAAAACTGCCGGCACTGAGAGCTCTAAGTGCGACATTAACCCCAGAAGTCCCGAGCACGAAAAAAAAAAACGTATCGGAGCTCTCCACAGACGTTAAACTCCAATTCCTGAGCACGTAGGTTTTTTTTTAATTTTTTTTGCGTTTTTTTCCTTTTATTTTGGGGTCTGGCCATCCCCACCACCGACGGAGCTCTAAGGAAAATCTTCCCAGCGACACAAGAGACAATTACTAACTTTTCCTAATACCCATCAATCCACGCCTTTTCTACAGAGACTTTTAACACTTAATTGCAAAAATACCTTTTATTAATGTATCTCGCCATCATCTAACCTCACCACAGTTAATTCCTCCTTCCCGAGCGCGAGTACAACTGTTTGCTATAAAGCCACAGCCCGCGGCACGATCCGCGCCGACCCCAGCTACCCCTCCGTTCCCCGCGGTCCCTTCCGCTCCCGTCCCGTGCGTTCCCCTCCCCTCCTCCTCCGGCGCGGCCGCCATGCCTCCTAGCATTGCGCAATCCCCACGTGCGCAGCCCGCACCCCCCCCCCCCCCCGCCACCACGCGGTCTCTGTCCCCGCGACTCCCCTGTCCCTTCCCCTCCCCTCCCCCCC
This sequence comes from Acanthiza pusilla, assembly GCA_036630365.1. Classification (NCBI taxonomy): domain Eukaryota; kingdom Metazoa; phylum Chordata; class Aves; order Passeriformes; family Acanthizidae; genus Acanthiza; species Acanthiza pusilla. The sequence continues at coordinate 7,925,580 of JAXCHO010000234.1, read as the reverse complement.
CCGCCACCACGCGGTCTCTGTCCCCCGCGGCTCCCCTGTCCCTTCCCCCCCCCCCCCCCCCCCTCCACGGCCGCTCCAGTCCCCGCCTTCCCTTCTGCCGTGTCTGCGGCCCCGGCTTCCAAGCCCCCCCCTCTGCAGTCCGCCCCTGCCGCCTCCGAGCGCGCCTCTTTCCCTCCCCCCCTCCCCCCCCCTCCAGACCTCCCCTGCCGCCTCCGGCGGCATTCGCCGCTTGAACACCACCCGCCGCTCCCCCACGGCTCCACGACAGCAACACACCACCGCCGCCGCCTCTCCCGAGACACACGAGCCATCCCGTCTCTGCAGCGACCTCCAGCCCGTGTTCAGCACACCACGACCGTATCCCAAAACACCGTCGAAAACCCGGTTCCGTGCAGCACCCCTGTCTTCGCCGACAACTTTTTCCGAGCAGCCCACCAAGTTTTCTCCGACCTCCTCACCGCAGCCCATGCCTCCCTCCAGCACCACCGATCTCCTGCCGCTGCTATCTACAAAGCCATTCACGCCCCGAGCACCGCCTGACGCTTCTTTCTCCTCACCGACCCAGCTACAACAAAGGACACCACCGTCTGATATAACACATACTTTAACACATAAAATTTCCAACGATTCAAACCTAATAATATTCCTCTGTATCCTTTACAAATATCACCTATGTCCTTAAATAACTCCAATTCTCCCCGACCATTCAATATTTCTTACTCCCCCACAAATCAAAAAATAATACAAAAAATATATACCAAATTTTACAAACCCTTTTATATCAACAGAGAGGGGGAGAACCCCAGATTACACCTCAAAGAAAGCGAAATAGAGCTTTACATGTCTATAATTTTCAAAAAAGCTTTCCTGAGGGACCTGACCCCTTCATATACAAATATTTCCTAACTACCAAAAAAGCAAAATTGAAATACAACCCCCCAAATTTGATTAAAAATTTAAAATCAAAACAAATACAAAAACCCTACAGGTCTTGTAACTTGGGAGAAGGCATTTTCTTTTGTTTTCACAGGTACAAAGCTCGAAGAAATTCCAGCAAAAGTATGAGAAATCCTGTCACATCAGCAAGCAGTCGCAGAAAAAAAAAAAAAAAAGAAAAAAGAAAAAAAAGAAAAAAAAAAAAACCAACAAGAAAAAGTGATCTGTCAAAAAAGACAGCCCAAAAACAAAATGAACTTTATAATTTACATGAATATATGTTATGATTTTTTTCTTTGTATTAATTGTTATAATGAAGTTTTACTTGTAATTCAAATCAAAGACAAAAAAGCCTAAATTACTTTAGCCAAGTTTACAAACTCTAATACGACACAAAGCCCTAACAAACCCCTTACAACTTGTTTAATTAAAACATTAATTCTCTTCCATTACCATATAAACATAACTGTAAAATTTTTAAAAAAAAAAAAATTGTATTATATAATATTATCTAATTATACTGTATCCATTCATAAACAACTACAAAACTTAAGAAATTTGGCCAACCAAATTACAGTAAATGACCCATCTTCGCTAGACAATTTGTTTGATGACTGGAACTTCATATCTTGGCTAAAGGAACTCTTTAAAATAAGTTTAATTGTGTTTATAGTAATAATTGTAGTGTTAATAGCAATTCCCTATATACTTCAATGTGTAAAAAAGCTTATGAGTAAGACGATAGCTAATATTTTAGTGGTTCATCAAAACGGGGGAGATGTTGGAGAAGAAGGAGCAGAAAGCTCTCATACATATTATTACTCAGCAAAAGAAAGAATAGAATTAAAAACTGAGTTTGAGCTAGAGAAAAAATAAGCATACCAGCTGATTGAAACACAAACTGGAAAAACCAGTCTTTGCAAAGATCCAAACTTGGAGCTGCTATGGTAATCTGAGAACTCTCATAGGCTATACACAAATGACGTAGAACTTGTATCTCCTCCTAAGTTGGTTAGTAGAAATTAGCATATTCATCAGGAAACCTGTTAACTATGAGAACAGAGCAAATTTTGCTCAGACCGCAATTTTCTTTTACCCTTTTTGCAACTTCCCTCTCCCCTCTTACCATGTGGAATCACCACGGGGTTGCGAGAAGCAGCCACGTGGTCGCTTTCACTTCCCTACCTCATCTACTCAAGAAATAAACCCACATGCTTTGAAAATGGATGCAGAGAGTCTGGCTACATCATTGCAGAAGGAAACCAGGACAATATAACTCTAATATCCAGGTAATACATGTGCAGTGAAAGAAATCTATTACTAATACAAATAAGGTAAATAAGTACTATGGGCCCAACCAATACTAAACAAAAAGGAAAATTAATTATTCAGTATTTTTCCATCTGATTTTCATTGGTGTGCACTACAATAGAGTGTTACAATATTCAGGGTCAGTTATTCGAGATGTTAACCCCTGTACTTGGAGGCATTTGATTTTCCTTGAAATCATCCAAGCAAAGCTGTCAGTAAGCTTTCCTTTGTGTGAAGGAACAGACACCAGAAAATGGCACGTCAACATTAATGCAGACATTCTAGGATAGAAGGCTTCCTTTTACATTACACAAACCAATCAAACCTTGCAGTCTGCTGAATTCCCTCAAACTTTGTTTTAAGGAAAATCTCCTCTAGTGATCTACTTGACAGTGGTCGGGGGAAGCTGACAGCAATATAGGATATAAAATAGATGCACAGTGTGAATCAGAGTCTCTCCCAAAAGAATTTGTATTAAAAAAAAATCCTTTCCAAAAATGGCAAAGCATTTGGAAAAAAAATATTATGTGTGTATTAGCCACCAGGAGAGACCCAGAAGTAATCTGTAACAGTTTACACTAATTAAAATTAACTCTTTGGTGCCAGCAAGAAAGACTTCTCTGTATCTAAGTCAGCTTTTGCACAAAGCTAAAGCAGCAGCTAGCATATCTTTGAAGACAGAGGATGCTTCATTTATATATTTTTAATTTATTATTTCTGAACTTATAAACATATGCCGTTCTCATTTTTATTTGTCTGTTTTGAAGAGTTTTGCTCTAAAATGACCTAAAACTCTACACTATACATTTCTACAAGTCTTTATCCATAAAAGAACAAGGTGCACCATGGCAGGCACCTGGAGATTTTGAAGCAGTACACTCCAAGCTGTTGAGAGCAGGAACTCTCTTGTGTGTGTATTGGTAAAGCAGTTTGCCAGCAGGACAATTATGATTAAAAAACACAATAAATCTCATCACTAGTCACAGGAAATGTTGCTTTATAATCCTTGCTACCTATGGCTTCAGTGTGGAAGCCAAGAACAATTCCAGTAGAAGTCATGGCTGTGGAGAAGTGGATGTCCAGCTCTTTGGCTTGCTAAGGGTGAGACAAGTTTAACCTGTCATTTTCTAGGGGCATTTTGGCACCTGGAGTCAGGCATGTGGCAAATGCCACACTGATGGGCATCTCTCACCTTTGGAGAGCCAGATCCAGATTCTTCTATGCTCTGGCATGCTTAGAAAAAGAATGTCAGTACTGTCCAAGGTCCCTATGCCTTTCAGTGCCTTGCCAATTATGCCTCCTAAATATCAATTTCCACATCATTCCTCTGTCTCAGAAGGATTCTCTGGGTGCCTGATGTCCCTCATAAATTTTTATGCTGCTTTTTAAGTCTTGTAAGCCTTTTCTCAGGTTCCTAAATTCTTCCTTAACTGATTAGGCCTGTGCATTTTCAGCTGCAAATCTACAATTATAGTGGAAAAGCATCACTTCCCGGACAGAGAGGCATGATAACAAAAAAGTCTCTCATTTTCCCTTTGTCTAAGTGTTTGATTACATGTTCTCAGGCAAATCAGATAACCTGAGATTCACTTGACTCATCCACTGAGCACAAACACTACCCATCTTTGCCTTTCCATAGCACTTTATAAACCCAGGACCTCAAAGCCAAGTGCCAGTACAAAATACAGTGTCTCTCTGAAGGAAAACTACCCAGTGTCACAAGGAAAGCTGTATAATAATATAATATAAAAATAAATTTAAAAATATAAAATACATTAAAAACAATAAAAATAAAATTTTCTAAAATTTGATTTAGAAAACTACACTGGGTGAGTGCCAAGTACAATCCAGCAGTCAGAGAAAGAAACCCCCAAAGATTTAAAAAATGAACTACCAGAGGCAGAGATTAATATCAGTCATTTACAAATTACCTTTTAAAAGCATTAAAACCCAACAGCAAGCCAACTTAATTTCCCTCCCAAAATTTCTTCATTCTCTCCCTTTCCCCTTAACTTGCTGTCTCTTTTTTAATGGTTTCCTTAGGTTCTGATCACAGTATCATTGTGGAATCAGTCCACTGGAAGCATAATCCCAGGGATACTCCTTTTAAAGGATCATTTAATTGAATTCTTAAATAGTAGAGGAAAATTAATTTCCTCTGGCTTGTCCTCTTTTGAATATTTAAACCTGCACAATTATACATTAAGGAAACAGAGTCTGTCAACTCTGAAACTTCAGGTTTTAATAATTAGATACTTTCCTGGTGCCTACCAAAACAAAAATTTTTAAAAAATCTTTTCAAAAATCCAGTCAATGGGGAAAAGTAATTTTTTCACATTGAAATGTCTAAGTGTCCCTTCCCACCTGTAGTAATAGGCATTTTAATGAAGACAAAAACCAAAGAAATTCCCAGAGACAGTTCACTTTTCTAAATGTGAATACAAATAAAAACACCAAAAGATTGCATTACGTTAGTTTCAATCAAATGTTGACGAGCCTAGAAAAGTGAGAGGCTTCAGAAATGAGATAGCAACTTACTGCTTGAGGCAGAGAGTTCTCTTGGGCTGGAGGACATCGGCTGAGCACACATCTGACAGAGACAGTCCCTTCCATTAAAGGTAACTCGATCTCCTGGTGGAAATGGACGCCTGGAAAGTTCAAGAGAAAAATGTATTTTTGCAAAGGTTATGCCAGAAATTTTTCTCTGTTCCCCATGCCCTGAGTTTTCTGCCTTCCTCCAGCGCAATCAATATTTTACAGAAACTCAGGCCAAATAGTTTCTGCAATGTGGCCTTGGCAGAGCCAGGCACTGGAAGAAATCCAATCCATGGATGCAAGCAGAGCAGAGGTTAGACTTGCCTTGTATTTTCATTTAAAAAAGATTATCAAACATATTTTATCTTAATAGTAGAGACAGTGAAATCTGGTAAGACACAACAGCTACATTTATGATGGTCTCAGCATGATGTTGTGCATAGCAAAGGATGCAGAAGAGAACTCAAAGAATGAGAACTGTTCTTGAGGCTGGTGAAGGAATGTGGAGCTAGTCACTCATAAATGTTAAGAATGTGTGCTAGGCAGAAGTTGACATTGCTATTAACTCTTATTTTGTACCTAAAACAGAGGATGAACAACATTTTACAGCTCTGAATCTTTAATAATGAGCATTAGCTGCTGAGTGCAGAGCCCCACTACACCCCACCTCACTCCAGAACTGCTTAGCAAATGAACAGCTGCTGATTTCAACAAAACAAAATGTTTCAGGCATTGTTTCCTTTCCACTGTCATCTCTAAGTGGACCAAAAAATAAATCAGCAGCGATACTGAATTTCATTAATCTCTTCCAATGACTCATCTTTTGTTCATTCAACATAAAAAAGATTGATGCAAGTCAATGTAGAGAAAACTGATGTCATGTTTCACACTGTCCCAGGAAAATAAAACTGCAACATACACATTGTATGATCACCAACATGCAGTAAATTCATGCACTATTTAAAAACAGAGAACAATCAAAATGCTTTCAAGAGAAAAGAGCTTGAAAAATGTACGAGGCTACAGGACAAAGTATTTCAACGACTCATCAGAGACGGAAGTTTAAAATGCCACCTTTCGCCCATCCATAGAGCCCTCACATAACTTTTTATGTACTACAGAACACTGGTTTCTCTTAATGGGGACAAGAAACAGTATTTGGGAAGAAGAGGGGAATCCCAGTTGTCCCAAAGCCACACTTACACAATATGAAAATGAGTCGCCAGTATGCTTCCAATTGTTTAACTGTCCTCAGAGCCCAAATGTAGAATCCAGAGTTTTGCTTTGCTTCATTTCTCCACCAAGCTGGGCTGATCACCTGAACTCAGCTCAACTCACGTCCTCCATCTCAACATGTCAGCCTGACACTTAATTCTTTCAGACATGAGAGTAACCTTCTGGGAACAGGGAACTATAGGTAATACAGAAGCTGTGTTCCCCAAATAAATGAGTGGTATTTTCAAGACCCTTAAAGTCAGACCTGCAGCTGATCTTTTACAACCATCGGCATCCTCAAGAGAAATATGTCTTGAGACCTGCATCTTTCTTCGTGTTTTCCTTGAACTGGGTTCCCACCGTGTTAGTTGAGGGGATGACTTACTTGCAAACAGTACAGGCAAAGCAGCTTGGATGGTAAGTTTTCCCCAGAGCAGTCACCACTTCGCCCTCCACGAAGTCCCCGCAGCCATTGCAGCGGGTGCCGTACATGCGCTGGTAATCCAAGGTGCAGAGATATTCTCCATTCTTAATGAAAAAGCCTCCTTGTGCCAGGTCACAGCCACACACTGGAAGGAAAAACCAAACCATGCAGATTAGAAAAAATATCACTGCTAAGGATGTTAGCTGCTCAATTGTATCAGTAAAAGGGTGAAGAGGCAGTCAAGGATTTCTGTGACTTGGCAGATTTTCCACTGTAAAATGCCTATTCACCCAAACCAAAACACATCACAACCAGGTGCCTGCTTTGCTTTAAGAAAATATTCAGAGTCCTACATTGGCATTTCTGGTCAATAAGGAGACAGAAAGCAATCTTACCTCTAACAGCCAAACTCCATGAAGAGAAAGTGCCATGGGAGATGGGAGACTGAATTTCACACTGTGTCTTTAGCCTGGATTGAACAAAGAACTCGAAACTACCTATTTAGTGTTCCTCCGTATCACCAAAAATTTATACCCAGCCGCTCCCAGGCACTTTGGTTTCAGCCACTCCTCCTGCTCCTCAGTATATTGCTGTATCTGTGTAATTCTGTAAGAGAAGCCACTCTTCACAGCAGTCTAGCAGGTCAACTTAACTCCGCAAGCAATTCCATCTCATCCCTCTTCATAAGATTCAAGTACATTCAGACCAAATATCAGAAATATTGAATATCAGAAATATTGAATATCAGAAATTCTGATTATTAAGAAAAAAAATAAGCAGCACACTAGGTTCCTGCAGTTACACAGTCCTTGAAAAATTAAAATATGAAGTACAGAAAGATTACCAGGGGAACTGGGTTCAATTCATCTTTCTGCCACAAGTCTCAAGCACAATACTGTGCCCAATATTCATTCTTGTCCCTGTTAAAATGGGCTAGTACCTTATTAGCTACTTGCCTTAAAAATTAAAATTGCAAGGCATTTGGGATAGGGATTGCAAATTTTCTTTGTCTGTTGTCCAGCCCCAGAGGTCTAATGACTGCTGCTGTAACAATAATTAATAGAACAACAATAAACAGACTAAAATGCAGCTTAGAATGAAAGCAGTATCGGTACCAGCATTTTTCCGGTTTCACATTTCTGCATAGAACAGCGATAATATTCCATGCGCAAACAAATTACTTTTCATGGTGGCATTAAATCCACAAGCAGCCAAAACTCAATTATCAGTGACTGAGAATTACAAAGAGCTACTGTTAAGGCTCTGTTATAATGCTGCAGAATGTTCCAAGCTTGTTTTTAGGTACACCTCCAGAAAAAAAACAAAAAACTCTTTCATTCCTTCTTTTTCTTTTACTGAAAACATTTCTCCATTTTGTTTAAAATATTATTTCCAAGCTAATTGCACAATACCCTATAACCATGAGGTAGAAAATGCTGTGACCTCTACACCACACCACCTTGGACTCCTCCTGAGTTTGGGATCATGTAGTAATTTTCCACTGGAGGTCCAGAGGCTAGACCTCAGCCTACTTACAATAGGTTTGGTTCTCTAAGTTACTTTGGGCAGATCCCTACAATTAAATCATGGAGAAATTGAGAATTATCTAAAATGTCTAAAAGATGCTTCAGAAGCTAAAGAGCTATGGAGCGCTCGTGCTTGTGTGATTATTTAAATAGCAGTTTGTAATTCACCTTGGAGCTTTAACATCCCAGTATAATTTTCAGCCTCAAGCTGAAGGTGCTGAAGGTTCTACCAAAGAGTCGCTGTTTGAAGCCACATTTGGTCACTGTGGCCCTTTACCTGTGTAGGCAAGGATCTAATAAGCTTGGATGATCAAAAGTAACCTTCAATGCCACCTCTGGCAATTTTACATTCCAAACAAAAACCCAGCTTCGGTATATCATAAAGAGGTGGCAGATCATCGCTTGCAAAAAACCTACAAACTGTGAAGGAAATGGTTCATGCACTCACAGTTATTGGGCCCTACCCCCTTTGCATGCACGGCCACAGGAATTCAAGCTATCAAAGAAAATGGGGGCTAAAAATAATTCAGCAGTTTTTTAGAGACAGTAATTGCTATTATTAAAAAGAAGCTCCCTCTACTGCCCTTCTCCTTATGAAGCCTTCTTTCTACCCAATGTCTAATTCATTTTGCAAATAACTCAGAATGTCTGAGTTAAATTCTCTCACACTGGGCAAGCCATGAATTCAGGCCCAAGCAGAACTGCTCGTGATGTGAGCCCCCAGCAGATTCATCATCTTTGGCATACACACAGCAGGAAGCACACACCAATCTGCAAGAATTAAAAACAAGCCCTGGCAACCCCACATTACTACAGATTTTTGCAGTCAATTTAGCACATGTGTTCCTATCACTAATCACAGCTTTAAGCTACATGGGAAAAACAAGGGTCATCCAGACTGTTAACATCCATGGCTGGAAAAATGCTATTCCAGCCGGCTGCCTTCACTTTGAGTCAGAGATCAAATCAGAAAGGATGAACATGACTGGACCCACACTTGGTGTACAAACTGGTGTGTACAGGGGGGGGATTTGAACAGATCTTTCTTTTTCTTTTTTCTGCTTTTTGCAACTGTGCAGAAGTCATGGCTCTGACAGTACATCCCCTCAAGCTGACACATATTGACTTAGCACACATATTTATGACCACTATAGAAAAACCACAAAAAAGATGGATGAATTGCAATTGTTTTTTATTAAAAAGAAAGACCATATACCCACCACTGATCATGCCACAAGCAGCTGAGGCAGTGAAGAGAAATCAGCTGTGAACTCTACATACGAACAATACATTCTAAGCAGCTGCCGTGGTACACATAACAAGTCATCAAAGAAAAATTTATACCTAAATGGTGGCAGTTAACCATAAACATGGAACTATTGCTTTTTTCCTATACTGATAGGAAAAAATTACTTTGAAAGAATTACTTTGTGGAGCCAATACTGATGCACAAATATGTTTGAGAAGGCAAAAAGCAAGAGGCACTCTGTAAACATCCATCATATGGAAAGAGTTCTACAGAAGAATAACTTTTTCACAAGATCTTTCCTGCTCAGTATGATGGAAGAAATTCTGTTTTATGTGACCAAAACCCTCTTTCTGAAACAGGAGACACTGGGGAGCATTTCTGTTCCCTAAGGTATCACAAGCATAGAGACAAAAAAATCAGCATTTTTCATAAAATGAAAAAAAAAACCCAAAACCATTATCTTCAAAAGCTCCTGGAGGAACTCAGCCTTTTTCTCTGAGTCTGTATATCAAAGAATTTCATATTCCAAACAAACCATCCTGCCTCTCTTGTGAATGGAATAAGCTGGAATACAGTTCTACCTCCCACTGCATGGAAAACACCCACCCGCTAGCTTTTCTGCCTTCAATTACTCTCTGGAGCTACTATTTTGCATCTTTGGAGCGCAAAAAGATTGGAGATACTGTCAGTGCTTGCTGTCAGCTCTCAAAGCTGTGTAAGGAAACCTGGGCTGCTCAAGAGCAATCCAGCTGCCTGTGGATCCAAGGGACCAGGACCATTCTTAAGCTGAGTCAATTCCAAGCTTTAATGGTGATGATAAAAACGAAGAGATCAGAGATTTTCAAAGAGAATGAAAGCAGGATCTGATCCTACTGAGCATTATTTAGGATCTTCATAGCGTTACTGCCAGGAAGAGCTGAATTCCGTGTTGATGTCAAGCAAAAATTGTTTCAACACTGAAGAAACAAAACCACAAAAGCAGAGTTTATGAATCTGGGCTCAGTTTGCAGAAGTGAATGCTATTCATTAAGGAAAGTCTAATGATTTACTTTGTTACCGTGCATTAAATAAGGTGCAAATTCAATTTCCTGTTGGGGTTTTATTTCTTTCTTGTATTTCTAAACTGCATAGAATAATGGTGCTGTTTTCAAGTGGGGAAATATTCATACAACAGTTCCTCCTAGGACATAATGGATCTCTTGTTTGAAGGTAGAAAGGAATTTGGAAATGTTTCAGTTTATCACCTATCACCAAACAAATACACAGGGAAAACCTGTTTCTTTTTTTTCGTGTAAGAATTTAACAAATCCCATATTGATGAAAGAAAGGTTCAAGTTCTTATTAAAGTTTCTACAAATCAAACTAGTTAAGTCTTTCTCTGCCTTTTACTCCTCTTACCAACACTTTTCTTGATTACATAAATAACTTAAGAATGAATATACATCCAATTATCATCTGAAGAGCACATAAGAACAGTAAATCTTAGAAGCTGTGCTGCAGCAGTACCATTGCAGGGACATTGCAAGGCGCCAGTAAGAAATACATACAGCATTTTGCAGAAGCTGTAACAGAGATCCCAATGACCATTTGTCACACTCCTGTCACTGGAGATATTTTTCTGACATACACTGATGAGAGATGCATTTTGATTGAAGCAATTTGGAATTGTGTCCAGCCATTCCCAGTCGTTCTGGAATGTCCTCTCATTTCTACAGATTGACATTAGAAACAATGCTGGCGAATCAAAAAACATCAACATGGAACAAACAGAGGTGACCTTAAAATCTGCTTTGATATCTCGTCATCAGGTAGAAGAAAGGTAGAAGAAAGGCCCCTGAGCAAAAGACAAGAATGCATTTTTCCCCTCTTCTCCTAAACTGGTCTGAGGTCCCCCTTGGGAAGCATCCTCTTGTCTCCAGCCAGGCCCTTCCCCTCTTCCCATGAAAAGCCCTGACACTCCACCTCAAGCATCCTGCCTGCACTGCTGCTGAGTGCTGCTGTCATTGTGACACAAGTAATTCTCTGTGGGCACTTGAGAGAAACCCCTGGGCATTTAATGCAAGCATTCCCTCAGCTAAAACCAAAAGTGAGTTTTGAGTCTCAGATGAGCTCAGATTTAGCTCGATCAACTTCCCAATCAATGCCATGGCACCACCTTCAGTCTTCAGCTTTCTCCTTAACACTGGAGACACAAACAGTGCTGCTCTGGCTGTTGTTCCTGTCTGCACCTGACTTGCATGAATTTCAGTCTTTCTAGCAATCCAACAGCCAACAGCTCATACCTGAGCTCAACAGCAAGCAAACAACAGCTGTAGGTAGTGTAGCAATGTGACAGCTTCCCAACTGAAATATCAGTGGTTTGTGCACAAGGATGGAAACAATGCCAGGAATCATTCAACCATTTAAAACACCTTTCACATTAAACTAAGCACGAGGTGGAGATCAAAGTCATTTACAGGTCTGTGGGAAATGAACCTTGAAGAAAATGCAATCAGTGGAAAAATGTCAAAAATTTAGCCTCGGATGGCTTGACTGCAACGATTTAGAGGGAAGATCTCTCTAAAAAGGTTTTAAATAAGCAAACAAGGAATTTAAGTATAGAACAAAACCAAACCTCATCTGAAGCAGGCAAATGAAGGATGGGCTGACAACAAACCCAAGAATCTTTCTGTATTGTAAGGATGCTCTGCCCCACTCATCAGGCACCTGTCAAGCATCCTCTGTCCCTCTACTTCCAAAGGGATCTGGTAGCATTTTAAAATCTGACATGGCACCTGCCAGCACTCATCAATATCAGCCAAGTAGTGCAATTAATTTCATTTCCTGTCAAATGTTTGGTCCCTGAAGAGACCTCAATCCCAACTAAACTAAGATTGGTATCAACTACTTGTCATTAATAGTATTCTAGCCCCAATAGAAAAGTAAGGATCCACTTCAAAATGGGAAGAAACTGAAGCTGAAGTGAAATACCAGTAGGAATCACTGCAAGAACAGTCCTCAAGACACAGAAGCTAAGATATGTAAATGCAGAAATGGCAATTACTCTCAAAGCTGAAACTGAGATTTGCTTTCACATCAAGCTACCTGAATGCATCAATTCACATCTGAATCCCATTCCGTGGCATGGGAGAAATTTTAACCTCTGTCAGCTTCCCAGAAACAACAGACTCCCATTTCTGCCTGGATCTCAGTTCAGTGATTCAGAGCTTCAAGTGACCTCACATAATTTCATGAGGCTGAGGAAGGAGCACATTCTATCCACACATATGCTATCACATCCACACATCGGATTCTGTTCCAGAAGAATTTATGGATCTTTTCAAACACTGCACTGGATATCTACTACAAGAATGGCCTCATATTTAAACTTTCCATCCACTGACACTGAACTATTTATAACTCTACCCAGCAGCTTGTTTGCAGCCTTCCTCCTGCTGCCACTGAAGGAATCTGATGACAGATCAAAGGTCAAAGAACTAATGATTTAAAACACATTCCAACCTGTTGATATAGTGTCTGCTTACATGACCCTGACTTCTCCCCGGTTCTTCAAGGGAGGAAGATCCAGTTCAAAGTCAAAGGATTACAGAGCATCCCAAAATCTAAACTTAGGAAGCCTCCCCCGACCCTGTCAGGCTCATTGAACTACAGATGATGTAGCCTTGAAAAGGCATTACTTAAAAAGCCCAGACCTGTGCCTGGAACCCAAACATACCCCAGAGGATTCTACAAGTTAATCTCCAGAGACACCTAACTGTAGAGAAGAAAATTACCATTTATTCCATAATTAAGAAACTGTTTTCTGCTGATTTATAACAATGTTCTAATAGAAGCTAAAAGGTATTTTTCTGTGGAATACTCTAGGTTTGTGGAAGGCTTTCTGGATGCCAAGATTTGGCTTTGCCTTATAATATGCAAGATTATTAGCAGGTAATTGCCTTTTGATATTTGATCTCACTATAACATGTGAAACATTGATACACAGTGAAAGATTTTCACCTGACCTTTATGCCACATAATTGTGGATGTCCCATTCCTGGAAGGGTTCAAGGCCAGGCTGGACAGGGCTTTGAGCAACCTGGTCTAGTGATTCAGCAACCTGGCCCGTGGTAGAGGGGCTGGAACTCTATGATTTTAAGGTCTCTTCCACCCCAGACTGTTCCATGATTTTATGACAGTGAGGACTAAAAACCTTAAGGACACCATCCATATTCTTATGGCAGGATTGCTTATTTATGAGATTAATTTTTTGTTTAGTCTACATTGCCATAAGAAACCGAAGTTTTCCAATTCATATTCAACATCAAGAACAGGGACGCTCTCTACTATTTTAAATACTTCTACCACAAATGCTACACTATCTTGCTAAAACAATTCAACCAACCTCTACACATACCAAAACCAAGCTATGTAAGCTTTTACACTGTTACCATGAAAGCTTAAAGCTTTTTCTGTTAAGCAATACAGTGTATTGAGATCAGCTTTTCCCTCTAACCTAAAAGATGAATCACAGGTTTAATAATAAAGCCCTATTATAGCAATTTTGCTAGCCTCAAAGTTTCCTCTGCTAGTACATGCAATAGGGTAAAATGAACTGTAATCAACTGACAATGGTAGAAAATTATCATTTGTATCAGATCACAATTTAAATTGAGATATTAAAATCTCTGCTCATGCACATTGTAATGTAGGGCCTGATCCCACACACATTTACATACAGAACAGCATTGCAGTGAGTAGTCTTAGTTTTTCCAGAAATGTTATTAATGTACATAGATGCTTACAAGAAAAACTTTCATTTTTTCATATGCCTCCAATCCATTCCTGTTAATGTTTATTAAAGACAAACCCAATGACGTCTCCAGGAAAACCTCCTCATCTAACCCTCCCTCCTCTCAGCCTGCTGCTTCCATTGCCTGGTAAAGATTAACAATTTGGTATGGTGAGAGTAATGTACTCCTGCTAAAAACAGAACTTAAGTCTTATTTATTACACCTGGGGGTAATGCAGAATCCTATTAAATTTGCATTAGTAACACAAACCAGTGCAATTCCCTAGCAAGGTAAGTGACTTTGTTACAAAACAGCCAATGACAACTGCTCTGAATAGAGTTCCTGGAGCTGCACTCCTAAATGTCCCTTATCCCTCCCCTGTCCATCATTCCCCTGTTAACTCCAGCTCAGAGTCAGCTGCTGCCTGCCTGAAATTCCTTGCCTGTTGGGAGACAGGCAGAGCTCACCTTCCTGGGGGCAGCCACACCATTTTCAGCTTTTTGTTTTCCTATCAGCTCTTATCGGGAGCCACAAATAGAGCTGGCCAGCCCTGCCAGGCAGATAGGACACACCAGCTGGAGACACATGGCTCTCCACAGGCAGAGTCCCAGCTAGCTGCATCTTATCATGGGAGCATGGGAACACGTCAGTCAGGGGAGGTTTTACTTGTCATCTTTGGCAGGAAGCAGCTCCTCTGTTCTTAGAAAGATTCCAGAGATGGACAGAGCACCAAACTCCTGGGGAAGACGATTGTCTGATCACATTACGTGACGCACGAGCATGTCCTGAGCTGGCTGATGCAGCATGGAGGCGTCAGTCACTGTGCTCCTGTGGTGCCACAGCCACCCCTGACATGCATGCCAAGCAGTCATGGAGTGCCCAAGAGCCTCTGACACAACCTAGGGAAGCAGCACTGACAAGCATATCAGATACACTGGACAGTATGATGTAAACACAAAGCTGGGAGCATGGATGGCAATAAAAGAAAGGGAATCTCATACAGAGTAAAGAACAGGATCACACTGAACCTCTGTGACTACAGAACTCGTGTGACAGCCTTATGAGGAAAAGGATTTTTTCCACATCTTCTATGGGTAATAGTTTAACCACTTTCAGCAGGTATGAAAACAGACAAGTGTGAGCTTGTTCACGTCTTTCCTGCTGCAGATATATGAGCCGAAGTCTCAAGAGCAAAGTTTAGTATACAAAAAAGATAACCAAGCTGCCTGTAGATGCAGCTGATACACGCTGGTCCCAGTATCTGTTGATTTTGCTGCCTAACAACATACTTTATCAACTGGGGGGGGTCTAACTCCAGCTCCTGTAGAGTTGCAGTCATGTCAAATTAAAAACCCATCAGACTAAGAGAAAAAAAACTCACTTACTTGAACAGCTGTGTTCCACTTGTACAAACCATATGGTCAGACAACATGCAATGTGAGTAAATAACTGCATGGCTTAAACAAAAACTGCACTCACTTAAACAAGAGAGGCTAACATTAAACAAGATCTGCAGCTCAGGTAAAAGATTCAAAACAGGACTTGGAGCAACCTTCCATACACACCCCTTTCCTTTCTGTCTGTCAAAGACAAATGAATTCGGAAAAGGTAACACTCTCTGGCAAGTCCAACTAATAAGGCATAGACTGAATGAACAGCATGAGAAAAGTCTGTAAGAGTCAGCACTGGTCCTCTCAGTTCAAACTGGATTTACTCTACTCAGTTTCCTTAACAAGCTAATGGTACAAATCATAGTTTCATTTCCCCCAGCAAGAGTTATTTCTATAGCTCTCCCTTCTCTGGTGATCTTCATGCAAGCAGTCATAAGGTCGATAATATTATAGAATATTAAATTGTCATCAGGTTGGAAATACCTCCATAAACAGAAGCTGCAATAAGCTTAGACATTCCTCCAGGGAAGGAAAGAACAAAAACCAAAAAAGGATACTAGCAAATCCAGTCTTGCAACAGAATAGTCAAAGCACAAAAGCAGCTTATGAGTAAATAACTAAAACACAAGCGAAAGAAGAAACCAGACCTCACCCCCTCCAAAAAAAGCAAGATTAATGTGGTGCCTTCATCAGGACAACAATTCCAAAGTCCTGCTCCATCTGGCCCCTTCTTTATCAGGAGGTCCTAAGGACACTGTTTGCTGCCTGGCCTGAATTACCATTCTCAGATGGCCTGATGCTGGAAATATCCTAATCCAGCATCTTCTGTAAATCGAGACCACTACTCACTATGGGCAGAAACAAGAGAATAAACAAGTAGTTGCTGGTTTTGAACTGCTCAGGGATTATATAGCATCAAGTACTGCTTGAAATACAGCAACAGTAATAGAGAAAGAGCTATCCATTTCCCCAAGCATTCCAGAAACAGAGCAGATAGTGCACCTCACTGCCCTCCAGGATGGGCTGATGCCACTCCAGTTTGGCACAGATTAAAGACGTTAATATCCAGGAGAAAGGCAAGCATTTTTAGAGTTATCTAGCTGTATTTAACTAAAAACCACAGGTAACAAACAAAATTCCTAAGGTTTTAGCCATTCATTTTTCAGCATGCAAATAACTCAAGTTAAAAAAATAACCTTTAGTAACATAGAAAAACAACTATTTCTATTTTCTGCTATATTCCATATATTCAGGAAGTGGAAGAACAGAGCAATCACATTAATATACTATCCCACCCACATTTGGAAAATGAAAAATATAACTGAAGCACAGGAACTGGGCTGGAGGCACTTTTCAAAGTCTGGATCTACAGTATACATGCTAGACATAGTCTTTCAGAAGGGGTAACTTAGGTTCAATAGAAATGAAAACTACATGGTTCTGACTCTGCTACTCTGTTTACTTGTCCAGTTATTCGAATTTATTCCAGCACCTTTCTCCATGCTCTGCCACATTCACCGGGAGCCTGAAGCCCTTTCTGTGCTGCATCCATCCCATGCTAAACTGGGACTGACTGTGGCAAACAGTGGTTGCACATGGACCTGAGTATTTCTCCTCATTCTCACCTTTCATCCCACCTTCTGCGGTTATTCAATTCAGCCAACTCTGCAGTGTTGTTCATTAAACAGAAACTCTATGAAGGAGTCAGGGCTGCCTCCTGCTCCACAACACCCATCTTCAAAGGTGATGAGTTCACAAAGCATAGTTTTACAATTATTTAACGCTTCATTAAACCTCTGTTTTGTAAAAAAACACAGTGACTCTTTGTTGTGGTCACAGAGGGCTCAGTGGCATGATTTGGAGCTGCCGAGAGCCCCTCAGGTCCTCTCTCTGGGGAATGGGCAGCACTATCCCCATTCCTGAGGCAGCTCCATGGCACAAAGCCTTACAACACCTCTGCAGAACCTTTTTGGTGGGTTTTTTGAAAGCAGGTACTTTCAGCAGTCAGTTGAATACAAAGGACCTTAATTTTCATAGCTATCCCCAATGAAAGACAGTCGTTGCTATCAAGACTTTAAAAAAAAATCCAGATCCTTAAAAAAGCAATTGAAACAAAAACTACAAAAAGATAGAATTTTCCTAAGTACAACCACCTTTCTTTACCCCTCCCATCTTCAAATCCTTCAGGCAAAGAGAGTACTCTGTAATTCGCCGATGGCAGGAAGCACAACCTCTCATCACTGGTTCAAGGCACATTTGCACAAATGGACTAATGTCTAACAGCTGAATATCAAGGTCTTACCTTTGCAGGTGAAGCATTTGATGTGGAAGTGTCTGGCTTGAACACGGAGCACTTCACCTTTACAAGGCTCCCCACATTTATGGCAGTGGATGACCGGCTTCTCTGAGGGGTGGTGAGGCTCCTGAGGGTGGGCCACTGCAAAGCGAACAAACAAAAAATATTTCAACCCAGAGAGTATTTTCTTCTATACAAAACTCTGCGCTCTAAGACACTTTTCATTATGATACGAATGTGTCTGGTCACATTTTATGCTCCTCTAAAAAGTTCCCACCCTTTTATTTAAATAGAGTCTTTCCATAAAACAGGAGTTTAAGACATTCACATCAACTACTACTTCTTTCCACTGAGGCTGCTACAGAAAAATGAGGAAAAACTCCCCCCACAGTTTCAGCGCCACAAAATGTTTCAGAATGCCACCA